>CM037880.1:9186187-9901610 GCA_021292165.1 Shinisaurus crocodilurus | reverse complement strand
TGCCCCCCTAGATCCCCAGGCCCCTCCCTCTGCCGACAGGACAAACCGGTCCAGCCAGGCAGGAGGGGGTGTGGTGGTTTCGGCGCCACCTTGCCCAGGGCCCATCAAAGGTGCTGGGAAGGGCGACGGAGGGTTGTGGCAAACCATTGATGGTGCTTGGGGGGAAACCATCTGTATGTAACTGTCACAGACTAGCTCTCCTGCCCTGGACGGAGATTATGCAGGTGGAATGTGGGGCAAAGTGTGTTTTCTGTCAGGCTCTGTCCACAGTTTTCAAAGGAGGTATTCTCCAAAATGTTGTGCAAGTTTGCACCAAATAAATTGGCACCTGTGTGATCTTGTATCACTTTTGTTGTTTAGGCTACTTTTGGTGCCTCCTTGCTGTTCGCTGTGTTTTTCAAAATAGGCAAGTACAGGGAGAAATTGTAAACAGTAGTGTCTGAAGACCATGACATTTAAGGGGATGCAGTAGGTCTGATATTTCTGTTCAGAGACCAAATGTATACCAGAAAGAATGAGCCGTTCATTCATTCACACCAACAAGCACTTTCAAAATGAATTTACTGTGGCTGGCCTATGTTTGTGTGTGGACTAGGGCCAACTTGATCAGATGAATGAAGAGTATAGTCCATGAAAGCTTATGCCACAATACACCTTGAAGTCTTAAGATGTCACAACCTCTGTTTTGGTATGTGTTTGCTGTAATGGACTAACACAGCTACCCCCCTGAAAATGATTAATAAGAGGAGTCATTAGTGATAATAAGGTGTTTCCAGATAGGAAACTTATTACTTGGATGGGAGACCCCTCCTCTAGTTTCCTGCATTGAGCAGGGGGGTTGGACTCGATGGCCTTGTAGGCCCCTTCCATCTCTTTGATCTATGAATCTATGAATAAGAAGGGCTTCTAGCACTACCAGGATGCTTCTAGATGAGACTTTTAAGGTGCGATTGCCTCACCTGTTCATCCGCCCTGTTTTACAGGGGTTCCACACATCTCCCTGTAATCTGCTTTTCCCGTCTTCTCATTATGTGGAAAATCCAAGGGAGTTCTAGGCCTTTTTTTCTGTCTAAACATGCATAGGATTGTACCCTAAGTTTTCAAGGTGTACAGTTGCAGGGCAAACATCAACAGGTGTGGATGTTTGAAATTGCAACTTTCTGGCATTTTGTTTCAGGTGTGGTTATGATGTTTGCTGTGATGTTACTGAGGGGCATGTTCTGAGAAATGGGTAGTTTTTCTGGTATCCCATTTTTGTTTCTGGTATCCATGCTGTGTAAGATGGCTAATAAGATGCCCTGAATTGCAGCATGCTTTCATGGTGCCCTCCGGATTTGTGGGGCACACAAAATGGAAGATAACCACTTCGATATCTCCTGTTTTGGCTATATTTATAACCATTCCAAGTGGGAGTACCTTTTCATTCTCACACAACAAACACAACACTACCGAGTACTTGTGCAATTCCTGCATGATGGGACTATAAGTGTGCCATCATTTTCTCATTTCAAATTTCAATAAATTTCGTCGTTTATTTCAAAGGAAACACTTCTGCTTTCCCCCTGGGAACAGTGCAACTTGAAGGAAAATGCTTTGTGGGTGTGTCGTTTTTTTTCAGGGTGCTGCTTCCAGGGGGACAGGCTCCTAGCACTACCAATCAAAAGGGCATTGTGCAACTGGTCTTGTTTTTGTGGAAAAGAGAATGGAAGACACTGGGTGCATTCGCACGTCACGCTAACCCACCGAGGCTGCCACAGTGGGTAGGTTGTTTGACCCCTCCTTGCCCCACGGGTATCTCAGGTCAGGTGACACCGTGAGCCGATTTCGGCTTGCTGTGGCTTTTCCCCATTCCCTATCCCTGTCGGAACCTGTGGGGCAATATATAAAAACAATATTCCCCCTGGAGCAGAGTTGCAGCGGTATTGGCTCAGTGGAGTAGGCTTAGTCCATGAGAAGTAAAACAACACAAGCCAGGTTTTCTTTAGCAAAAAAATGGTTTAGTAAGGCTTTGGCTTGAAAAACAGGAACAGAGCATAGACAGAGAGCAGAAGACAAAAATGCAGAGCATAAACCAGCCGGACAGAAAGAATGAATGCCCAACTGCCCCAAACGCCCAACCATTATCATTACACACTTCTATACATATCTACAACACATTCCTATTACATGAGGTAATGCCCACCTGCACGTCATTGAAACACAGCTCCACTGTCCTTGGAGCATATCAGGAAAAAAAAAAAACCTTTTCTGGCACAAAGAGGAGCCTGAGTGAGCTAATATCCTTGGACAGTTCTCTGCACCTGTCTCCAAGGCTAGCTTTCTTGCTTGAAGGCAAACCTGAATATTTGAACCATATTCTGACATTCCCCCCCCCCCCCCTTGAAATTGCGTAGTCCGGTTTGCCATGCCAGCCGGCTTTCGCAATCTCCGTTTTGACAGCCACTGACAGCCCCTTCAAAGGTCCTGAGCAGACACCGAAAGCAGCCGGGGCTAGCTAGCAGCACGGCTTTCGTCTGGAAGCGCCCTAGAGAACCCAGAATCTTTGCACACTTTCTTTCTTGTGGTGATATTTCAGTTGGCCTAATAAAGGTATTGCCCTAATCATCATCATCAGGCGATCACTCGTGACCGAGTAAGATTGTCTTCCGGGATAAAAGGAGGAAATTCTAAAGAGGATTGTGTAGACTCTAGCGATGGGTCCGTAAGTGACTGTGGAGGCCAATTCTAGATCCACACAGCTTCCCACAGTGAGGACACAGGTTACCAGATGGAAGATGGTCCTGTAAAGGATTCATTTGACGTGCTTTTCGCTTAGCACGTTTCTCCCTTTCACCTTGCACTCGGGCTTCTTCAAAGTCCATGGAACCTTTGTGAAAGGCCAACCTCCATTTAGATCGTTCATGGGCCAGAGCTTCCCAGTTTTCGATGTTTATATTGCATTTTTTTAGATTAGCCTTATGAACATCTTTAAACCTCTTATATTGACCACCGATATTCCGCTTTCCATCCTTGAGTTGGGAGTAAAGTAACTGCTTTGGGAGACGGCAGTCAGGCACTAATATGGACCCACTAAGAGTGCCATCCTGTATAAAGGTCCACAGTCGACTCAAAAGCGAGCAGTATTGTTTTCGTCGGACTTTGTCCCCACCAGTATAAATTAAACGGATTGCAGCCAAGGAGACCAAGAACTACGCGCCCCAGAATGCGCTGCCCGGCTGCCGGCGGCCCGCATTGCATGGCGGGAGCTACACGGTTTCCTCTTGCGGGCGGCCTCTTACGTCACGCGCATCGATAGGAAGGCGGCTCCATAGAGATAAAAACGGAGTGACGCACCGTCGCAGTTCTTGCTTGTATTCTGGCCTAACCTGCGAGCTGTTTTCCCACTCAGGCTTCCAATAAAAAGTATAGAGGAGAGACGGGGGAGAGTTGGGCAATTTGTGGCCCTCCAGATATTTTGGTCCATGATCTCTCACCGGTGGCTAGGGCTGATGGGAGTTGTAGGGCAAAACATCTGTAGAACTACACACATTGCCCACGCCCTACGGCAGTGTTCTCCAACCTTGGGGCCCCAGATGGCTGGGGCATGCTGGGAGTTGTAGGCCAAAAACATCTGGGGACCCAAGGTTGGAGAACACTGCCCTACGGGATAAAACCACCATCCTGAGCATGGGCGGCTTTACCTATTTTTACTGAACGTTCAGGGTCGGTGAGTGGGGATCTATGCGTGCCTCTTCATTATTATTATTATTATTTTTATCTATGGGGTCCTCTCTGGGCCAGCCCCTGCCTGCAGTAAGATGGCGGCGGCGGCCCGTTTCCCGTCGGGCAGTGCGCGGACGGCTCGGCGGACGGCTCGGTGGCCGGCGTGCGGCGCGTCGTAGGCGGGGCTGCGCCGTTTCCCGTCGTGCAGTGCGCGTACGGCTGGCTGGCTGCGGGAGGAAGGCGCCGACGGCGAGCGAGCGGAAGAGCGTCAGGATGCGGCGCATGAAGGTCGTCCTCGGGCACCTGTCCGGCGCGGGGGAGCCGAGCCCCAGCCCTTGCCTGGGCTTCTCGGGGGCCGCCCGCTCGGGGGCAGGCCCGGACGATGTGGTGGTGGTGCACGGGCGGAGGACCCCCATCACCAGAGCCAGGCGGGGCGGCTTCAAGGTAAAGGGGAAGGTGCCGGTGGTCGCGCAGGCCCCGTGGGGAGGGGCCTGACAAGGTTTTATTTATTTATTTTTTAAAACATATTTACTATTCGTTAATTTTTCTTTGGGAAAAATACTTTAATATTGTTAATTTTTAACAAGTATTTTATTATATTTTAATCATATTTAATATCGTTGGAAAATACTGATTGATTTATTACATTTCAGTGTTGCCCAATACGCTGGCTGGGGCATGGGGAGTGTAGGCCCAAAACATCTGAGGACCCAAGGTTGGGTTTCAGGCAGGAATTTTCCTAGCCCTACCTGGGGATCGAGCCAAGGGCCTTCTGCATGCAAAGCAGGTGCTCTGCCCAATACTTACTGTGACGGTTTGTTTTTGCCTTTTTGGTGCCTGTTTTCAAGCCACATTGGAAGGATTGTAGGCTTACAAGGTGGATAGATTTTAAGTACCGGTAAGTGATAGCAACACAGCTGGCTGAGTGGGCGGGGGTTAATTCCAATCTCCCACCCCCCCAAGAAAAGTGTGAACTAATAGGTAAACACCGGGGTGGGGGGAAATGAAAACTAAAACAAATAATATTCCCCCTCTCCACACTGCCCTGCAATTTCTCTTCTAAGGGACATGGAATCATTTGTTATCAAAATATGCCATGTGGTTCCACAGAAGGAGGGCCTAATAAGTTCCTGTGCCCTAATCATTAAAAAAAAAAAAAAAAAAAGGAGGGCGAAGACATAACATAGGTTGGGAGATACCGGGTTTTCCTGTACTCTCTCCTAGGCCTTGCCCTATGAGATTGTGGAGCATTACAAGGGGGAGGCTCTCTCAGGTGCATGCATTACTCTCTTCCCATGGAAAATGAGACAAAATGGGGGAGAGACTTTAAGCTGCTCTCTGAAAAATTGGCTGAGAGGGAGGAACAGCTGGCGGTGAGTGTGGGGAGTGTGTGTTTCTGTGGATATGGCAGCTAGATGTGTGTATGGCAGTTTACAAGGTATAAGAAGAAAGGTCCCTGCCTCGAGGAGCTGACAAAATAAATTTTGAGACAGGGTGGGAAATCGAGGCTGGGGTTAACAGGGGATTGCTGCTCAGAAGAGCGGGGGTCCTTCCTAAAGTTGTAGCGTGAGCAGAAGCCTATACATGTACAGTAATACCTTGGATTGCAAGTAACTTGGTTTGAGAGCGTTTTGCAAGACAAGCAAATTTTTAAATATTTATTAATATATTTTTTTACTTGATATACAAGTATATCAAGTGTATTGCAAGTACTTGCAAGTATACAAGTACTTGCAATACAAGTACTGTAGTACGGCTTAAATTAAAAATCTCTGTACAAATTTTTTTGGGGGGATTTCGTTTTGATATAAGAGTGTTTTGGATTACAAGCATGTTTCCGGAACGAATTATGCTCTCAATCCAAGGCATGACTGTACCACCTTGCTGTACCTGACTGTTCAAGCAGCTGCCCGGATGCTTCAAAGAAGCCCACAAGCAGGACAGACTTTCTCTTTTCCTGCTCTTCCCTTCCAGGAAACTACACCTGATGAGCTTCTTGCTGCAGTCATGACGGCTGTCCTTAAAGACCTAAATCTAAGCCCTGAGAAGCTGGGAGATATCTGTGTCGGTGAGCAATTCACTTTGAAGTTGCAGTGCTGTGCATCTTTCCTTTGTGTGTCTCCTCTTTCACGCTGCTGCAATCATTAATGTGGTAAAATTGTGTTAGACTGATTTGGGTCTCTCTTCTGGCCAGGAAAATGGGCTGTCATCTGATTTCTTCTTTTAAATGCTGACCGCTGTAGTTTGTACCTGGAGGTGCATCTGAACTACAGATAACCAAAGCGGATTAATTTCTTTGCACTTAGGAAATGTACTTCAACCTGGAGCTGGAGCAGTAACAGCAAGAGTTGGACAGTTTCTGAGGTGAACTTTGCTATTTAACACTCTGGAATGGAGGTACTTGGCACCAGTTCCTGATGCTGAGTTAAGAGGCATCCATAGAGCAGCCTTCTCCAACCTGGTGCCCTCCCAATGCTTTGGACTTCAGCACCCATCAGCCCCAGCCAGCATGGCCATAGTTCCGGAATTCTGGGAGTTGTCATCCAAAACATCTACGGGACACCAGCTGGGGAAGGCTGCTGTACAGAGATTCTGAGACGTTCAGCTCATGCTGAGCTTGACTCTCAGTTCAAGAGGGGCTCTGTCTGTTTGTCCTACTTTCTGTGAACTTCATCATACATAGGCTGGGTTCGCACAACACGGCAACCGATTGTGGGTAACTAGCCACGGTGGGTTGTCGTGTTGTGTGAACCTGGACCACTTCCCACAGCGGCAACATTGGATTGGCTGTCACTGGTTGCCACCCATTTAAATTTTTCCCCCCTTTTGCTTGAGATTTGTACAATTTTGTTTGTCTGGTTGGTTTGTCGGTAGATCGGAGTGCGCAACTCCGACTATACCAAAGGCGCAGCCATGCCTCATCAATGCCCTAGATGGTGTCTCCTATCGATGTGCAGGAGGCACCATCTATGAACATAGACAAAACAAGCCTACAAATAGGTTAATTTTTGCTTTGCTTCTCATTTGACAGCTGTCAAATGGCGAACTGTCAAGTGAGAAGCAAAGCTGTGAGGGCATCTTTGCTGGCTAAAGGGGGTGGCATGTAGATCACCCCATTTCCGGTGAGAGCCAGTAGTTCTTTTGTTTAGACCTGACTCAGGCTTCTTTATAAAACAGGTTTTTTGACAGGGCTAATCAGAGTTTTTTGACAGAAACATATGCAGCCATGAAATCTACATCTGTCCCTGTCAAAAAAAACAAACACAACCTGATTAGCCCTGTCAAAAAACCCCATTTTTAAAGGACGCCTGAGTTTTGACAGCTGTCAAAACTCAGTGCTCCCGTAAATGGCGTGGTTCACACTTTTCTACTTTCCCGAGCATCTAGAGTCTTGGGAAATGGTGGGAAAGGTGGAATACACTGAGAAAACAGTCAGGTCCAAACAAAAAAAGCCTAGAGAATCTTGCCATGAAAGAGGTGATGTACTTGCCACCCCACTTAGCTAGCTAAGATCCCCTCATGGCTTTGTGTTTCACTTGACAGTTCCCCTTTTGACAGCTGGCAAATGAGAAGCAAAACAACTAATTACGTAACCTATTTGTAGCCTTGCTTTGTCAGTGTCTATGGATGGTGCCTCCATAGAAACGGGCTGGGGGGAGGGGAAAAAAAGCCTCAGCAACCGGTCGCAGCAGGGAGAGAAGCCAAGATGGGTCCTGCTGTGGAGCCCCCTGGGATACCTGTGGGAGGACCAAGGGTGAAGGAGGGTGCGGGACAACCCACAGTGAGCCCGATCATCTGTCAGGCACACCGTGAGTTGTTCCACGAACAACCCACACCGTGCAGCTTATTCGCAGGGTGGGTTGTCGTGTCGTGTGAACGCAACCGTTACGGAGCCAGGCAAAAGGTGTGGTGAAACTACTTCTTGTGTTATTCTGTGGGCAAGAGAATACAACAAGGATGGGGTGGAGAAATAAAGAGATGGAGCACGATGGTTGCACCACAGGATAAGGGGCAAGTTGAATGGTGTTTAACTGAAGTAATCCCCAAGCTAGCGTAGAAGAGACCAAGAGAAACCGTGTATGTGCGGCCGTTTAGCACTATGCTGCTGCTCTTCCCCCACCTCCCAGCGGATCATGGCTATATTGGTTGCCTTAGCTTGAAGAAGATGGGGTCACACGCCCTTTGGAAAGGCGGGGCAGAGAGCTGTTGGTTTATAAATAATTGGCAGTCTGCACACAGGAAAGTGGCAAGTGGCAAATTGCACCTATGCTGGGATCTCGGAGCCCTGATGATACACTCACAATGTCCTACTTCTGTTTCAAGGTTTTTCACGTGGCAAAGTTGCCATAGGTCTTTGTGAATGCTTATACCTGTGTCTAGAGCACCACTTGCTATGCTCCTTTTAAAAGTGGGTTGAGCCAGGATGTGACGCTCAACTCATGGTCACAACAGGGTTCTGCATACCTTTTCACTATGATAAAATGCACTTGGGCTTTGAGCCTTTATGCTTGCAGCATATTTTCAGAAAGAGCTGTAGAGAGATGGTAGAGATGGCTTTTCATGTAGAAGGTCCCAAGTTCAGTCCTTGGCATCTCCAGGTAGAGCGGGAAAAGATACTTCCCTGAAACACTGGAAAGCCACTGCCAGTCAGTGTGTAGATAATACTGACCTAGATAGCCAATGTTTTGGCTCAGTATAAGACAAGTGTTTTTTAATTGTCATTGTGACTAAGCAGCTTTAAGTGTGGGCACTTTGAAGTGGCTTGTGTATTTATTAGGAGAAGTTCTTATAACGCAAGTTGAGATCACCTCAATATAAGGAGTCCCTACAGTGTCGGAATTGGCTACACTGAGATGTTTTTCCGACTTGGTTCATATGCTAATGAATTGCCTTGTTTGTGTCTTGTTTCAGTGGCATTCCAGAGACCGTGCCGTTATCATGTGTTAACAGGCAGTGTTCATCTGGGTTGCAAGCTTTGATCAATATAGCTGGTAAGTAGGGGAACTGGGGGCCTTATTTCATGTGAAGAGGGCATAACTATTCCAAATTTGGGATATCAGAAACTCCATAGCAGCTAAATAAGTGCTCCTCTTTAGCATGAAATTTGCCCGCTTTGTATCTTAACCAAATATTTGAAGTTTTGCAGGGTTTGGAAATCTGGTTTGATGGCAGCAGTAGAGGAACGTGGCATTGGAAGGTCCCTTTTTCCCTCCCCATTCCTTTTTCCTTGTGTGTCGTGTCTTTTTAGATTGTAAGCCTGCGGGCAGGGACTGTCTTGTTAATTGCTGTAAACCTCCCAGAGAGCTTTGGCTATTGGGTGGTATAAAAATTAAATAAATAAATAAATAAATATAAATTAATTTTACCGGAAGCTAGGAGGGAGCACAGGTTGCCCTGCTCCGACTCCAAAATGTGATCTTTTTTTTTTTTGCACATGTATTTGCACACTTTCAAATACGTTCCCACTCATAAAGGCTTGAAACTTCTTTTCTTATAAACAAAATCCCTGTTTCTCAGCAATCTCTGTTGTGAAACTCTGCATTTATGGGATTTCAGAAGACAAAACAGGCCTAGTCTGGGTGCTTTTGAACGCTGTCATCAAAGCAGGTGGCAGGGTGAAATGTGGTGATTTGAACTGCTAGAGCTGAACTTCCTGGGTAGCTTGTCTATTCATGCCTATTGGTAGATGAAGCTGAAGTCCTTGGGCAGTTAAATTACTTTCCATGAAGATCTTGGGACATTCTTTTTTTAGAAGTGTTAGCTAAAGAAATCAGCTCTGCTGAGATTTATTCATTCTTAAAAATATTACCATCTTCGAGAAGGAGCAAGCTGCTTCCCCCCACCCCAACCTGAATATCTATTTCTCTCTGTGTGCATCATTGGCAGGAGAGGTGTGTGGAAGTCCACCTGATTAAATCATTAATTTTATTTGCAGGTGGCATCAGAAATGGATCCTACGACATTGGCATGGCCTGTGGGTAAGATCACTTTTTGCATGATCGTCCTCTGTTCTTTCTGATAGCAATCCTTTGTCGGTATATAACTGCATTCACGTGCTCTTTGCAAGCATATCATGGAAATTTTCTATGTTATGGGACTGCCGATATGGAAGAGGATGCTTCTTTGATGCTGATATTTTGCAGAAGTATAAAACAGTCAGTGTTTAAAAACACCCGGGGTATTAGTGCCGGTAATGGTGTAGTAAGCTTTGCCCTTGAACAAAGCATGACAGCGTCCATGAGCAGAACTTGTGCTGGGTGTTGATGGGATAATGTTTTTTTTAAAAAATCTGCTCAGGGTACACTTAATCGCTCTGTACAACAACCCTCCCATTTTACAGGTTTTTAATAGGCTGAGAATGGTTGAATGGTGAAGCCTGGATTTGAATCTTTGTCTTGAAGAGGTCACACTGTGTGCCTAATGAAAATCAATCGGATAGTCAATCGGACACAAACACCTTAGATCTGCTAGAGGCTATTCCTAGAATTAAGTCCCCTGGTTTTTTTCTGCAATACATCAGAGAAGAGATTGATGACCATTGCTGCTTGAGTTCTTGTGTGAGTTAATGATTGCAGCAGGGTTGACAAGTGTTTTCCCCCCCTCCAATTCACGTGGCTACCAGCAGTAGTCCGTGTGACCGCCCACTTGCAGCACCCCTTCAGTTATTCCTGTGACCGTACTTCAGAAAATTCCACAGCCGTAGCCTATAAAGAGCAACCAGTCGTTCCATCTATGGCGAAGTTTCTCAACTGTAATATGCAGGAGTTTCGGTCTCGATTTTGTAATCTCTTAAATGGCTGCAAGAGCAGTAATAAGACTTGATTAAAATTTCAA
The DNA here is from genome assembly GCA_021292165.1 of Shinisaurus crocodilurus. Classification (NCBI taxonomy): domain Eukaryota; kingdom Metazoa; phylum Chordata; class Lepidosauria; order Squamata; family Shinisauridae; genus Shinisaurus; species Shinisaurus crocodilurus. Next base: position 9,891,074 of record CM037880.1, on the reverse strand, counting down.
ATTGCTGTAAGTATGTGTGCTCTTGAACTGAGTTCTCATCTGTCTCCTGTTACATACACTTCTTAAATTTTTAGTTTAAGGCTTGTGCTGTGGCAAGCTTCATTATAGGCGGGGTAGTGCAAGTATGGTGTGGAGCTTGGTCCTGGATTAAAATGTCACAGACCCTTGTGTGTTGGTCTTTGGCAGGTAAGTAGCTCCCTGCCTCAGTTCTACATCTGTAAAATTGGCATTAGGGGGGCAGGCCTCGTGGTGTAACTGACATTAGTAAGGTAAAAGGGCTGGAAATGCTCTTCATGTTAGTATAATAAACAGAGTGCGGTATTCTGTAGTATCAAGCCTTTTAAAGTATATTCTTCTGAAATAAGTGTTAGGTTCATCAAGAGGATGCAGGTATTCAGATCACACCCCAGTCCTGGTCTTGCTAAGTGAGATCATTGTTCAGCCTTCATTTTTAAGCCCACTTCACAGGGCATTTTGAAAATGAGCTGCATGCATGCTTTAGATGTTCAAGTGCTCTATCAGGAGAGCGGCACTTAATCTTTTTAAATTAATGTCAAATCCGCTGTTGTGGCTAAATATGTATTTGGGGGAGAGTGTGTGTTTGGGCATGCAACTTTATATCTTTTAGAAATGAGCCCTTGTTCTAATCTAGGTTTTAATTTTATTTATTTATTTTATTCTATTTAACATTTATGTGCTGCTTTATTTGCTAAAAATCTGTCAAGGCAATGCACAGTATTTTAAAACAATTAAAACCTTAAAACAATAAAAAGGATATTAAAACCAGTAAAACATTTGAACATCAAAACTACCTATTTTAAAACACCAGCTTAAAAAGATGTGTCTTCACACCCATTCTAAAAGCCAAGGGAGTGAGGGCCAATCATAGTTCTTGTGGGAGTACATTCTACAGTTTGGGAGCGACACGGGAGAAAGCCTCACAGCTGGCCTATGCCGATAATGGTGCCCACCAAAGGGAGAGCTTAATACCCAGGCAGGTCCATAACAAGACAGGCGGTCCCTTAGATAGTCAGGTTCTAAGCCGTTTATGGCTTTAAAGGTTAAAACTAACACCTAGAATTGAGCCCAGAAAGCAATTGGCAACTGGTGGAGATTTTGCACCAATTGTATCTTCCTGATGCTCTTCAAGGGTAGCCCCACGTAGAGCTCATTGCAATAGTCTTAAGTGAACTGTGACCAAGGTATGGGTAACTGTTTGCAAGTCAGAAAAATGAAGAGTTGCAGTTGGTGCATGAAGCATAATTGTGCAAACACACTCCTTGTTACCTGAAGATCCAGGGAAAGCACAGGACCAAAGAGCCACTCCAACGCCATGAACCTGATCCTTTAGGGGAGCACACAACCCCTTCCAAAACAGGTTGAATCCTGATCCCCAAGTCAGGCTGCATAAACTGAATGACATGTTGCCAAACAAAACTTGAAAATCCTGTGCGGGGGGAAATAATGTAGGACAAAGGTTGAAAGCTCTGGGATTCCTGAACTGAGGACTGATCTCTATGAGTTCCTGTTATGCAGTGCAAGCCGAGCATTGCCACATGCAGGTGGGCGTGTACTTCTTTCTCTGGGAAAGACTTGGCCCGCTTTTTGAAGCCAGGCAGAGTATCATTGCATCTAGCTAACCTTCAACCAGCCTGGCTGGGAACTTTGGTCCTTCATGTTCATTAACTGCTATCGGGGGGGCTCACACTACAGCACTTCCTTGGCTGCACGGATGTGTAGAATTCAGAACTCCAGACTTGGCAGATATGCGGCACTTGGAAGTGAAAAGTTGTGGTTGATCCCTGAATAATAGGAAACTTTGGTAATTGTCCCAGCGTCCACGAGCAGAACTTGTGCTGGGTGTTGATGGGATAATGTTTTTTTAAAAAAATCTGCTCAGGGTAGACTTAATCGCTCTGTACAACAACCCTCCCATTTTACAGGTTTTTAATAGGCTGAGAATGGTTGAATGGTGAAGCCTGGATTTGAATCTTTGTTCTTGAAGAGGTCACATTGTGCGCCTAACGAAAATCAATAGGATAGTCAGTAACACAAACACCTTAGATCTGACAAAGGCTATTCCTAGAATTAAGTCCCCTGGTTTTTGTCCTGAAAACCTGTAGCGTATTAATTTTGGGTGGCCGTTTGGCAAGCAACCCTCTGGAGCTGTCAGGATTTCCGTCTGGTCATGCACAATTCAACTGTAATTGCTAAGACCTTGGATGGTTGGCTGTCATGAGCAGGGTGCAGCGACATCCACAACTTCCCAACAAATATTTTGAGATGGCATGTAATAAGCAGGAGCCCTTCGGAAAATGTCACAAATGGTCTGTGTCCCAGATGTGCTGAAGGTTTTGAAAACGAAGCAATGCCAAACCTTTGCCGCCTTGTCATGTTGCTTTCTAATGCAGTGCTCCTCCGCAGTTGCTTGGAAATCTCAGATTTCAGCGTGGGATGCTTCCAAGTTAGGTAGGGCTGAAATCTGGTTGTTCAGAGTCCTGACCTGATAGTACAGAGCAACGGTGAGATCTGCCGGAGGAGAATGAGTATAAATGGCAGACTGCTTTCTTTGGATCCACCTAGGAGGTTAACCTTATGTGGGTAGTTTCAGCTGGCAAGTGCATTTGAGCTCTTCACATACCCTTTGAGCGGAGAGGATAACCGACTGTGCGATCCTAGACACGACATGTCTACTAAGAAGTCACTCGAGTTGAGTTCAGTGGGACTTGCTCCTGGTTAAGTGGGTATAGGATTGCAGGATTGCAGCCTTAAACGTGGTTTTTCTAGATCACCCAGCAGACACAGCTGTGTATTCAGGCAGAGTTCATATTTCTGTCATGCAATATCTCGGATTCTTGTGGATATTAATATCAAAACTATCAGCTACATGTTTTGTTGTCCCTTCAGGAATTCATGTGTGGTTCTTCCATATGAATGACATTGACAAAAGTGTACCTGCCTTTCTGTTACTCTAGAGTGGAGAGCATGTCTCTGCGCGACCTTGGCAACCCCGGGGACATCAGCGCTCGCACGATGGACAATGCCAAAGCCAAAGATTGCTTTATCCCAATGGGGTAAGCGTTTTTTGCCTCTTTCTGTGTTTTAGAGGGGCTTTCTTGACACTGCCTTTTGCTTGAACTGTGAGTTACTGTTCCTTACTGAGTTTCTGGTAAAGTTAGGGAGGATTATGAAGCATCCAATGTAGCAGTGGCAGCTGCACTAGCATTGTGCCCTTGTTCTGCCATATGCAGCACTGTGTATCCGTAGCAGCAAAATTCACATGAGGGCAACGCATATTCTATCCCAAGTGATGCAAATTCCAGCCATTTTTCATGCGATTGCTTTATTTGAATAATTTATTTTGAGGACAAGGAGCTAATCATAGTGTTGATCCCTGGAAATCCTGTCCGGTATTTCTCCCCCCCCCCCCCAACCCTTCAGTGTTCCACCAGGTATTGCTCACATACTGTACAAGCTTAGTTTTGCAGTAATATTTATTTATTATATTTTTGAATCGCCCATCTGGCCAGTCATTCGGCCACTCTGAGCGATGTACAGTCCAATAAAATACAGGGGGGGGGGGGGAGAAACAGAGTGCAAAACACATTAAAAACAGTACAAAACTTAAAAATCCGAGTCCACCCCATATTCCCGCCTGAAAAGCCACGTTTTTAATGCACGGCGGAAGCTAATCAAAGAAGGGGCATGGTGGAGGTCACTGGGGAGAGAGTTCCATAAATTGGGGGCTGCCACAGAAAAGGCCCTTCTCCTAGTCCCCACCAGCCTGGTTTCTCTGGCTGATGGGACAGGGAGAAGGCCGTCCGTGGCAGATCTTGTTGAGCGGCCTGCTTGATGTTGCTGGAGGCGCTCCTTGAGATAAACTGGATCGGAGCCGTACAGGGTTTTAAAGGTCAACGCCAACACCTTGAATTCGGCTCGGCAAACAACTGGTAGCCAGTGCAACTCTTTGAGCACTGGAGTGATGTGATCATGCCAGCGGTAGCCTTTAACCAGGTGAGCTGCTGCATTCTGTACCAGCTGCAACTTCTGAACCGTCTTCCAGGGTAACCCCAGGTAGAGTGCATTATAGTAGTCTAGGCGAGAGGAGTCCAGAAACCTGCTTTTTGAATTATAAAAATGAAAGGTGTGATTCTCGAGATGTCAGATCCTGAACATGCATAGCTCTAGCCCAGTGATGGTGAACCTACGGCACGCGTGCCACAGCTGGCACGCAGGGACCTCTCTGTGGGCACGCGAGAGGAGCGAGACCAGGCAGGGGTCCCGGGCGCCTCCTGCCACGAGGTTTCCCCTGAGGGGCGGGAGAGCAAGCGGGGAGAGGCGAGGCGGGGAGGGCAGCTGCCACTTTAAATGCTCGGTTGGCTGCTCTCTGCCTCGTGCGCTCACTCTCTGCCCACCTCCTTCTCACGCACCCTCCTCCTCCTCCTCCAGCCTTGCCTGCCTGAGAAGGGGTGGCTGGGCTGCCACCTTAAATCTCGGCCTCGCGCGCTCACTCGCTCTCTGCCCATGGGGGGATAGAAGGGGCTGGGGGGGCCTGATGTGTAGGAGTCAGGAGACAGCCCTTGCTGGGTCGGGCTCAAAAGACGCACTGGCAGCTTGGAGGTGGTGTGATTTAAGCTGTGGTGGCTTGTGCGATTCAACTCTAAACTAAAACCTCGGTATTCTGGTTTAATTGCCGTGTTGGCACTTTGAAATAAATAAGTTGGTTTTGTGTTGCAGTTTGGGCACTCGGGCTCAAAAAGGTTCGCCATCACTGCTCTAGCCCATCTGGTACTTTTGAATTGATTCCTGAGGCAGGGGTCTTTCACTATTGTTGTTATTATTAATTCATTTTATGTCTGTATACCACCCCATAGCCGAAGCGCTCTGGGCAGTTTACAATTCATAAAAACAATAATACTCATAAAAGTACAAATAACGATAAAAACATACAATATCATTACAAAAGTTTAAAATCAAATTTAAAAACCCAGTTTAAAATGGCAAATACTGAACAAGTTAATAGGCTAAGCCTGCGGCTGACATAATCCTCCCCCCCCCCCGTGTGCTATTTTGAGCTGTTAAATATTAAATGCCTTGGCATAGAGGGAAGTCTTAACCAGGCACTGAAAAGATAGTAAAGTTGGCACCAGGCAGGCCTCAATGGGGAGCTTATTCCATCATTGGGGCCATCACTGAGAAGGCCCTCCTCCTCGTTGCCACCAACCGAGCCTCCCTCGGAAGTGGCAGTCGGAGGAGGGCCCAGATGTTGAGTGCAGTGTCCAGGTAGATTGCGGTTCCATTATCTTTTATAGAGAGACAAAGAGCTTCTGAACCGTTGGATTAATCTGTGTGGTCCTAATCTTGTTTTTCAGAATAACGTCTGAGAATGTGGCGGAAAGATTTGGCGTCTCCCGGAAAAAGCAAGATGCCTTTGCCTTGGTTTCCCATCAAAAGTAAATGGTTGGCAGCGGGGGAGGTTGAGGAGAGAGAGGCAGAGTTTGGCTCTGTCTCACAATTCCCACTGCTTTTTATGTGCTTTCTGCCACACATGCTGCTTCTGGTTCTCATGCTTCTGTGCAAACACCCAGATCCCAAAGACGGACCTGCTTACTGACTTTATGAGTTTGAATGCCAGTATTTCTCAATGTGGTGTTTGCCTGTAATCAGGCTTCATTTACACCATGTGGCGAAACTGTGTCAGATCATCCTGTGTTGTTCTGTAACCTGTTCCTTCAGTGGTTATCTAGGCCAGTGTTCTCCAACCTTGGGTCCCCAGATGTTTTTGGCCTACAACTCCCAGCATGCCCCAGCCAGCGTAGCTGGCTGGGGCATGCTGGGAGTTGTAGGCCAAAAACATCTGGGGGCCCAAGGTTGGAGAACACTGGCCTAGGCAGTCTTTCTGTCTGATGGTAACATCCTGGCTCACAGCAAGACCTGAGACAGCAAGGCTTGTTGGGTGTCTGCCTGACGTGTAGTCAGGGAAGCCGCTGCCAGGCTAGTTAGCCTTTAGAACTTGGCCTCCCTCCCAGGAAACTCAAGAGTCCAACCTTGCTAACTATCACTCGCACCTCCAGTCATGAGAAGCCCGTGCGTACACACCTCTTACTTGCTCATGCTTAGGAGTCTTGACAGGTCATGTCTGCAGGGGAATGTCATCTCTTTCCCACCCCACCTTCCTTCTCAGAATGACATGTGATCTGCTAAGAACGGCGGAAGCTGCCTCACACCCAGTCGGACCATCGGTCCCTCGCTTAGGACTGTCTATGCCAGGGCCGTGGGCCACCAGCATCCCTCCCTGCCTCCAAAATTGCAGCTGCAGCACCCATTTTTCCGCTGAAGCTTGGTGGCGTGGAGGCAAAAAAGCAGTCGTTTTCCTTTTACAACGAGGTGCACGGAGAGCATGGTCTTAAAAGGGAAATTGCGGTTATTTTTGCTGCCACTGCAGCAGCAGCAGCAAATTCATCGAGGGCCCAAACCAGCCGGGGGTGGGGTGCATGTAGGCCATGAGCTGTGTGTTGACCACCCCTGGCAGTGGCAGCAGCTCTCCCAATATTTCAGGCACCGCCCTTTCCCAGACCTATTTGGAGATGCTGGCGATTTAACCTGAGACCCTTTGCATGCAAAGCAGGCGTTCTACCACGGAGCTGTCACCTGCCCTTCCTGGTGTGCATATTTTAATTTTTTGTGTGGCTCGAGTCATAAGCAGTTGCGTGCAGTGCACCTCTTCTGCGACTGCAGCTTACGGTGGCCTGTGTTATGCAGACTATGTACATTGGCCAGTTAATTGAAGTCTCTCGATGTTCCAATATTTTGCCTCACTAGCTCGGTATAAAACAGATGTTACGGTGCCAGTTGTGGCTGTGCTACACAATGTGTAAGGCAATAATCCTAATGGACCGGTCTTTTCCCTTGGGTTTAGAAGCATGCAAGTTCTTGAATCACTTGGTTTTTGTCACTGAATGCCTGTCTGCCTGATAGAAGAGTTTTGTACAACTCAACTTCCTGCATAGTTTTTAGTGTCTAAAAATAAGTTAATAGTAGAGTCATAATAAACACAGTACCTCAGGAGCAATATTTAAGACTAGGAACACAGTGTTTATTTAAATCCAGGTGTGCTCCGGTCACACTGAAAGGAGGTGTGGCAGGCGGGGGCTGAACTGTTCCCGCTTCTGGATCTCATTTCCCCGGTGGTTGGGGAGTTTCAGCACTGGACTGCGAGAACATGAATCCAAGCAGGCTGTAGCCCTCCTCACCTTCTTGCCCTTTTTGTTCTTAAAATTGGGATCCCTGCCTCCTGCTTTAAGCATTATAAACTGCGCCTGGGTTTTTAAAAACCGTCACCTGTGCTTGTGCAAGGCAGATGGCGGCTCTGTAGTTTCAGAGCGTGATTCAACAAGTGCTGCTATGCAACCCCCTGTTCATAGAATCATAGAAGAGTAGAGTTGGAAGGGGCCTACAAGGCCATCGAGTCCAACCCCCTGCTCAATGCGGGAATCCAGGTCAAAGCATCCCTGACAGATGGCTGTCCAGCCGCATCTTGAATGCCTCAAGAGTGGGAGAGCCCACCTCCTCCCTAGGTAGTTGGTTCCATTGTCTTATTGCTCTGACAGTCAGGAAATTTTTCCTGATGTTTAGGTGGAATCTGGGTTCCTGTAACTTGAGCCCATTATTCCGTGTCCTGCAAACTGGGATGATCGAGAAGAGATCCTGGCCCTCCTCTGTGTAACAACCCTTCAAGTACTGGAAGAGTGCGATCATATCTCCCCTCAGTCTCCTCTTCTGAAGGCTAAACATACCCAGTTCTTTCAGTCTCTCCTCATAGGGCCTTGTTTTGTTCATTTTGAGGAGGATCCTTGCACAAGCATCGTTGAAATGAGCAGAGACTTTACCTTTGAACGGAAGGGGGGTTACACAACAGCGGACCTCGCTTGGACCTTTCCAGGAGCAAGTAGGACGTATAGCTAGCACACTCCTCCTTCCCGCCGTGCTTCTAGGCTAGGTCAGGAGACTTCTTGAAGGTGTTTGTCATAGGAGTTGTAAAACACATCTGGGGCCCTTCTTGATTCACCCTTTGCATAGGTTTTACCCTGTGCGGAGTACAATCATTCTTGGGGGGTTTTTGGGGGAAATGTTGTACAAAGGAATCTGTGCATTTTTGTGCTTCTAGTGCAGCTCGAGCCCAGCAGATGGGATGGTTTAAAAATGAGATTGTTCCTGTGACGACTACCGTCACTGACGAGCAGGGCAACAAGGAAACTATCACTGTGCTCCAGGACGAAGGGATCAGGCCAAGCACCACACTAGAGGGTCTGGCGAAGCTGAAGCCAGCCTTCAAGGAGCATGGCAGCACGACAGCTGGTAAGTGCCAGGAGCAGGATGATTAGGAGATGAAGCAACTGGGCGCTTAAGTCAGGGTTGTTGTACTCTGTGCCAAGGGAACCTCTCTTTTCTAAAATTATGCAGATCAGTAATAGGTGTGCTTGCTCAATCTAATTGGCTTGCTAAGTACATAACGTTTGGTTGCCACATGACGCAGTGTAACATTAACAGTACTGTAAAATAAAACAAAAACTAGCAAAAGAAGCCCAGTGAAGTGACTTGTCTTTAGGAGGGACCATAGCTCCGGGCATGCAGAAGGTCCCAGCAGGCAATCCCTGGTACCTCCAGCTAAAAGGATCAGGAAGCTGGCAGTCTCAGTCGGTCAGCCTTCCCCAGTCCAATGCCCTCCAGATGCATTGGACTACAACTCCCAGAATCCCCCAGCCAGCTATGCTGTTGCCGCAGTAGACAGTACTGGGTTTAGGTAGACAAATAGTCTGACCTTGTGTAAGGCAGCTTCTGACATCTAATCCCCTTCTGGATTATTGTATTTAACAAAACAGACCAAATTCCTCTTAAACATATGCTTCCCCCACTCAAGTTTTCTGTCTCCCTGCTCAGTTTATAAACGTACATTTAATCGTCATGCAAATCAGCCGTGGTTAACCCTGAAAGACAAATAGATACTTTAAACAGCTTCCGAAAACTATTTTTGCTGACATAGTCATATGTAATATCAACTTTACCATTATCAACGTTACCAATTTATGATTTTTACCAATTCATGGAATTATTTTTACCCAGTTGTATTCTGTTAAGTCATTGCCTTTTCTGCAATTGTGATTTGGGAACAAAGAATGGTGGGGTGGCAGTGGGAGTTATTTGGAGTGGGGGGGTTTGCAACATATGCTAGGGGAAAATGGAAAGGAGGGAAAGCCAGAAAACCCCCGGACACTGGAGAGTTTTGTGGCCACTGTAATTCTCAATCTGCACCCCAGATCCTAGAATTCTCTCATTTTGAGAACTGTAAAAAACAGTAAGCTATGGTAATTCTCTCTGAACCCTGTTAAGTGGTCCTACTTTGAATGGCTGCCAGCAACCCTAGTCCTAGTAGCTACAAATGGGTTCCCGATACTGATGGATTCCTTCTCAAATGATGATTGGGGGTGTATACCGTATTTTTCGCTCCATAAGACGCACTTACCGTATGGTCCCCCCCATTTTTTTTTAAATCAGCTGAGAGGCGGGGGCTTCCCTCGCCCTGCCCAGGAGTCCTCCGCTCTTCCAGACCAGCAGAGGAAAGTAAAAAATAAATAAATAAATAAATCAGCTGTTCTGCGGGGAATCAGCTGAGAGGTGGGGGCTTCCCCCGCCCCACACAGGAGCCCTCCGCTCTTCCCCGACCAGTTGGAGGCGCCCAGAGGTAAGTTAAAATTTTTTTTTTTACTATATTTGCTCCATAGGACGCACAGACATTTCCACCTAGTTTTTTTTTTGGGGGGGGGAAGTGCGAATTATGGAGCAAAAAATACAGTAGTTCTTTATGAAGACAGGCAGTGGAAACTTCTTTGACCACATAGGTCTGCAGATGGCTCTGAATGGACCTGACTCTTGTGCCAGTATTCTGTATTGGTGTAGCATAATTTAATCCATTTGCATTCTGCTATTAGGTTATCTGCATTCTTGTAACTAAACTTGGCTAGCAATGCTGAAACCTGCCTAGGTGAGCCCGATAATAAGCTGTATGAATTCTCTTATTACCACAGGTAATTCCAGCCAAGTCAGTGACGGTGCTGCTGCAGTTCTTCTGGCCAAACGCTCCAGAGCATCACAGCTGGGCCTTCCCATCCTTGGGGTGTTGAAATCGTATGCCGTAGTCGGAGTCCCACCTGATGTCATGGGCATAGGGCCAGCCTACGCCATTCCAGCAGCATTGGAAAAGGCTGGTAAGAATTGACCTTGGACACCTGTTAAGGGATGGGAATACTTTTCTCTGTTAAATTAAATCTCTGGCAGAACCCCCCTGAAGTGCCGGTACATCTGAACTTCTCCTGCTTTCTGAAAAAAGCTTGGTATGTTCAGGTGTACCAGCACTTTGGGGGCTGCAGAGGGAGAAGGCACTACTCATCTATGTAAAACAGAAAGCTGCCATCCCTTGGCTTAATTACTGTTAAGGTAATCAGGGAGGAAATTTGCCACAGCTCTATACTGGATGCCAGTTGTTGCCATGACTTCGGTCGGATGGACCACCACCTCCCCTGACTGTATCTCGTTCCCCCTCTTTTTATTACACACCTCCAATTACGCACCGATGCTAAAGATGGTGAAACTGTGGGATCCTTAAGGATTTGCAGGTTCACGCACGCAGAAATGGGTCTTCAGTCCAAGCAGGCTTGTCTCACTCCAGGAATGATTGTGCATGGATGAGTTCTGTTTGTAGGTTGTTCTGAACTCAAATCATTAGGTTTTTGTACATGCTGTCATTTGTAAGAAAAGAATGGTGTGGGGGAGGCATGCATGTGCATTACATGCTGGGGAGAATGACAAGAGGCTAGAATTCAGTGTTCTCCAACCTTGGGTCCCCAGATGTTTTTGGCCTACAACTCCCAGCATGCCTCAGCCAGCTACGCTTAACCGTTAAGGGGTACCTTAACCGTTGTAGAAACTAGCATGTTTTCTCAGCTGAGTAGAGTGATATAATCTGTGCCTGAAACATGCTAACCCTGCACTAAGCAGCTATTTTCTGAGACTTCATTACTAGAAGGAACAGAAAAGCTATGGTGAACACTTGTCTGATAGTTAAGCGTTGAAGGGCAAACATGGATGGAGCATTCAGGTTGTTATGATCCAAATAAACTGCAAATATGTCACTGTTAGTTTGGGGTAAGGGACAGAGGTACACATAAAATTACACTGAAAGGTGTTGGGATTTTATATTCTTATACATTTACAGAAAAAGGTCACTTTAGCATCTTCTCTCGCTAACATGCAGGTTTGACTGTGAATGACATTGATGTATTTGAAATCAACGAGGCCTTTGCTAGTCAGGTGAGATTTGGCCCATCTTGTTGAACTATTTTTTCTGGGTTACCTTGGAGTGGGGGGGGGGAGCAGTCTTCCTCTCTATTGCAGCAGATGTACCAAATGGATTCGGGCATCTTCCATAGAGTATAGGCTTTGTTAAAACCAAAGGCCCATCACTCCTTTTGTAATAGGCTGGCAATATATATATATATATATATATATATATATTTAGATGAAATTATCTTAAAATAAGACCTTTCTAACTGCAGTAATTAAGAGGGGAGGCAGGATGGATTTTCAGGTTTTGGTAGCCCCTGAGTAACTGGCCTCCAGTCCCTCATTCCCACCCCCCCAGTAGGCTCACATATGTAAAGACTTACATGCATACATGCAGCCTGTGCTCAAGCATACGCAAACATGGATATTCGGCCACGATTAGTCTCGGGTGCCTTAAGCGGGTGGAGTTTGAGAGATACATAAAGCTAGCCCCAACTGTGCTGTTGTAGTTTGTTCACTCTGCCCTGTGGAATCCCTTTCAGACCAGTAGAAGTGGCAGAGGCTATAGCAGCATTGTGATGAGGAAGTGTGAGAGCTCTGCCCTGCTGTGGGAGTTTTAATGGAAACAGAAAATCCTGCTTCCGGTTAACCACATTTCCCGACTTTCTGATGTTTATCTCAGCACCAGCAATAGTGGAAGGCAAACTGCCGTTCCATTCCCTCCAGTGTTCTGTGTGTCTTCAGCAAATGAGGACGATGTGGATTGATACCTCCCCCTTCCCCTGCGAGGGTGGAATGCGGCATGCCTTAGCAGCAGCTAGTCCCCTAGATTTGGAACTCCTTTAACTGCATTTATATGAGCCGTGAATTGCAGAGGTACAGTTCATGTGTTGGAGTGCCAACATTCCTTGGCCATGCTATTAAATGATTCTAGCGTTCATCTATCCTTCTATGTTACATGTAGAGATGGAGATACTGAATAAAAACTTAAATAATTGTATTCAGCTGTTTTAAAACATGAAATCCCCTTAATAAAAATATCTGGGAGAGGTCAATTGATACTACCAAAGTAGGTTCTTGAAGATGATATTGTGGTATTTTACCAGGCGGTCTACTGCGTGGAGAAGCTTGGCATCCCCCCAGAGAAGATCAATCCTCTTGGTGGCGCCATTGCTTTGGGGCACCCTCTGGGTTGCACTGGGACTCGGCAGGTTGTCACTCTGCTCAGTGAGCTGAAGCGACGGGGGAAGAGGTAAGTGTGGAATGGTCTGCTAAAACTTAGCAACATGCTTAATGCTACACATTGCTAAAAATTCAAACACTTGTGATACTTGATGTGTACCCTGCCCTACAAACTGTTGAAGGGCTTTGTGCAGCTGGTTTCTCAACTGGAGAAACTTGCTCAAGAGTTAGGCTATTACAAAACTTGATCTCCTGCCAGTTCTAACTGGAAGACAGAACTTTAGAACACCGCAAAGAACTTATTTTTAGTTATTTCACATGGTGCTTTGAATTTTGTAGATGTTTAAGTGTCACTTAGGGTAGACCTTTTGATTTTTCCTTGATTATCTTGTTTAGACTTATAACCCTCTTAAGTGTGCTGTAAGTTTTGCTACAGTTACCGCTTTCTTCTTTCACCTTCCCAAATCCTTGTAACTGTGTTGAGTTGAAAGCCATATTTCCCAGACTTCGGATAAGCTGAGGCACTCTACCACCTCCACCACCCAAGCCACTTTTAAATGCTATGGAAATTACCCATCCTCCTGTTTTTTTTTTTTGCATGAGTCATTGATCTGGGCATGCCCCTTGATTGGAAGGGTGGTATTGCCAAATTAGTACTTCATACAGAGATGCAGCAGGCAGCCTCTGTGGGCGAGTACTTTGGGCTCAGGGGAGCCTTTAAATTACATCTATTTTTCCACAGCATATTATCTGTTCCCTTGCGTCGCACAGTTTAGGAATACTGGTCTAAACTATCCTGTGCGGCTGGGACTGAATTCAGCTTCCCTTGCGTGAACTATTCCAGCAAGGATTTGTGGGGGAGGGGTAATATAGTGTTGATATTGTGGTTTTATTGTATTTTATTCTGTGGTGTGGGTCCGTGGGGCAGGGTAGAAATGTGAAAATAGGTACTAGAACTGGTGGGTGCGTGCTAGCTTCAACAGCATTTTAAAAATCCTAGCATGGAAATGGAGCAGTGTGCTAACGGACACTCTTGTTGCAGAGCGTATGGCGTAGTCTCCATGTGCATAGGGACAGGCATGGGAGCTGCAGCCGTGTTCGAGTACCCGGGGAAGTGAACCGAACTCCAGCCTGCTTGAAGCCGCCCAGTCTCTCAGCGCCTGGGCTGTTCCAGCAACTGAATGGTGAAGGGTCCTAATGGACGAATCCTTTCGTAAATCTGTCGAATGAAAAGATGCTTAATGTGTAGCCTGCAGGTGGGATGCATCCCGCAGAGCCGGACTTCCGTCCCGCCACCCTTCAGCCACAGTCCCTGCCTCCGGCTGAGATGCTGACACAGCTCCTGTTAACCTCGCATTGGACTGACAGGGAAGACATACCTGCCATAGTGCAGTGGCTCGGAGAGACTTGACATCAGGAATCTTGCCTTCGGTGCAGAATTGGTTGAGCACGCCTCTGCCTAGAGGAAACTCATCTTGGGCATCGGTGCCTAAAGGAATTGTGCATTTGGAAGTGGGATGTAGCAAGCACATGGGCTACTTCAGTTAGCCAGGCTAACTGTGCAAGAAGAGAGATTAAATATAGGTCCTTTTGCAAATGGGTCTCCTCATGACAGTAACACTGCCTGAGTAACAAGTAATGATAGATTTATAACTGCTGGAGAGGAGGGGGGTTGTGGGTTTGCTTTGCTTGTGGGAAGTAACTTCTAGGAATGCGTTGAATCTGCATTCTGAAGTGAACTCACCTGATCCACACCTCCGGGATTAATGCGTGGATTGGGACATGTTCCCTTGTATCTGCATTCCAACAAATTCTACCAGGTGGTCAGAGGGCTGCCTTCTTGAAAGAATATTTTTAAAATGGGACCACAAATGCCCTGGGAGCAACAGGACACGATGATGTGCCATCTCTCCCATTTCTGTATAATGTCCCTGGGAGGGACAGCATGTTATCGCATCTTGTCAGTCCCTGGGGCGTTGGTCCCCCCCCATTTTCAATGTTCTGTAGCTGCTCCAAATGGCTACTGCCTGTTAAAAAACACACACAAAATAAATAAAAGGCACCCCTCCTTTAAAATAAAAATAGGCAGATTCTCAAAAATGCATCTTCATATGCAACAGACTTTTTAGAAAAAGTAAAATTCGTATGAACTGAATTTAGACTGGTCTGTCCATCCCTCTGGATCATGTAGTGCCCTGCCCCCATTCCGGCTCTATACCTTAAGCTGATGATAAGCGGGTCACAAGTGCTTCACTGCCCTATTGAAGAGACTGAACTGATCATTAGTTGATTAAAGATGTTTTAATCTGTAAATCAGTAAAACCTTTGAGAGACTTAGAAGGAAAGGTTATGTAATGCCATTAATGTTAAGTTTTCCTGCCTATTAAATTCTGAAGTTCTTACACTCTTATTTCTCTTTCATTCCTGATTTACAAGAAAACAGCAGAACTAAAAGTCCTTAACATGCATCCCCACTGCTTAAAATGGGGCCCCTTGAATAACACCGAAGAAAAGGTGTTCTGTACAGATCAGGATCTCACTACTGTTCTGTTTAAGGATAGTCTTAAATGGTCTTGAATGGATTTGTTACTTTCTGCTCAACCTCAAGCATGTACTCAGGAATCTATCTGAGCCATGCTCAAGGAGACCGAGTGTGGCTAGACCTCTTTGTGACATTTGAGGCCTTGTCCCGCTCCCTTGTGCATGTCCCATCATTGCCCCCTCACCATGACAGGTTTTTGAGTACTGGAAACTTGGATGCTGCTGGAATCCAGTAAGGGATCAGTCAGGGCTGAAAACCTTGCCTTTTATACTGACATGACTGGACATGCTGAAAGAGATTCCCACCAATTAAATGGCTGGATATACCTCCCCCCCCCGCCCCCAACAGCAAAGTTAAAGCCATTTTGTATGATCAAGCAGACATTCATTATGGTGAAGTTCACCTGAGGGTTACTAGAACTACTTGAGGCGCAATCATTTGGTTACTCAGCTGCCTAAAAACAGAAACAAGTTGATTTCAGAAATTAAGCCTGCATATCCAAAACATCAAGAGAAATCACTGCTTTTTATTTTCTATTATTTTATTAGCAAAACTAGGTAAGCTACTTACAGCCACATATTAGCTTTTTCCACAGCTGCTACAAAAGTGGTTGGTGGGTTGCTTAGCTTTTGAGCCTCTCTCCATACTTCTCATCGTAAGATCCTTTTCCGCGGACACACAGCAGGCAGGGCCTCTCTCCCAGCATTCCAACGACTGTCACTATGGTTTCATACTCCACATCCTCCCTGTTAAAAGAAGCAAGATGGGTGATTAATAAATGTAAATAATAAATAAATACCGGTAATAAATAAATAAATGTTCTGGCTAGCCAGAAAGATAACTAATTTGGGGGTGGGGGTCTGGCCCAGGACATGGCCTTGAAGGCACATGATGCAGCAACCTTGCTGTAGCTACAATGGTTTTTTTCTGGTTAGTACCTGGATGACAGACCACCTGGGAACCCATGCAGGTGCCTTGGAAGGAAGGTCGGATTCACCACCTTCCTGCACAAAGGCCACCCTGCATAGCATTTGTCTTTTTGGGGGGTGAGCTTTGACTTAGTCTAATAAAGGTATTACATGAATACAGATTTTGGCGTTTCTTACGGCCTTCGCTATTTTTTTCCTCCAGCAATTGTGTGTGTGTTGGTGCTACTCCAGCGATAGCAGTGTAGCAACGATCACAGTGATATTGGATGATACAAAACCACAGACAAATTGAGTCAACAACACTCGATGGTATGTTATCTGTTCAAGCAACGGCCAATGAACGCAGAAAGCCACTGCTTTGCCTGTGGTCAGATGACCCATAGTTGCCCTTTTGTTTGATACACTCATTATTGGGTAAACACTTCTGCTGTAGAAGCTTCCACTTCTGGTGTGCATTCCAAAGGTTAACGGAGACAACTAGCGCATGAATCTGGTTATTGCAATCAGGACGCGGGAAAACCCAACCTCTGCTTTAGGTGTTGTTAATTCTTTGAATGTGGTAGCAGCTTGGGGTGTGGAGAACCCAACACAGCACATAACTTCATGTCCTACCTTGGTGTGAAGCAGACCAGCAGAGCTACTTTGGTAGGCACTGTACATTTGTGTGCTTCAAGAATGCCATTATTTGGGGAGATGGAAAACACTTCAGGTTCTTTGTGTCGCTCATCTTCATCTGCAACGGGAAATTCAGAGCAGTAAACCGGCATTCTTAAAGGGAAAAACCACCAATATCCGCTATGATAGCTTCCTTGCTGAACTTACTCCTTTTATTGAGACATTGACAATGTCTGTTTGTAGTCTGCTGCATTCACTCATTTTATTCTGAAACTGCTCCAAACATACAATACAAACCTTAACAGGATATAAAGGTTAACTAAGCTCCTTAAAATGCCCTGCAGTGCATTCCAATTGTCTCTTGTTATTCTAGAAGCCATCCTGGTTTCACAGTAAACTCCCTCCCTCTCTTCTGTTGAAAGGTATAGAGAGGGACATGCAGCAATGCGGCTGTCCGTGACCCTCCAAACTCAGAGGATTGTGGGCATCAAATTGAGGGAGGGAGGAGTGCAGTGGCGAAGGTTAGCTCTGTGCTCCTCCCGCCCTGTAGAAGACGTAGACCATTTTTACCCATCTAAGTCTTTTGCCCCAGAGCCCGAGGAAGACAGGCCAAGGCGCCGCCGGCACATTCCATCTCATGGCAAAGCCCCTCCCCTCCCCTCCCTGCGGAACACCCGCAAGCCTGCTCCGAGGTAGTTCTCGCGGCCTCTGAGCTGCAGCCGGTGCAGTTTGTTCTGCACCAGTTGCGAGGGCAGAGGGAGGGCACTCCGAGGTCGGAATCCCAGCTCCAACCTCGGAGCACGTTTCCAGGGTCGGAGCTGGAACTCCGGTATCTCCTATGGCTGTCTAGGCTCTGTAGTGGCCACAGGATTGCACCCTAAGTGATGTACAGTAAAGAATTGTTTCTCCCAATGCAACTCTCAAGCGTTGGGACTCTTTAAGAGAGCAGGAGGAGTCCACTTCCCAATGTCTCTTACCCAGCAAGGCTGCCCAGTAGCTCCTGCATCCACTCGTATTCATCACAAAGACAGCTTCAGTCCTTGTTTGATTAACAAGGCAAGTTTCAAAATCAATCATTTCACAGGAGAGCCCAAGTACTGGGACAGTCAGGTATGCCGTCATGGGCAGCACCTGCAATGATATAAAATGATGAGTGCAAGAACTGTTTAAAAACCCCACACCTCTAAATGTCACAGGGGCATCCCTCCATAAAGGAGGTCCCGTACTCTGACCTTATTTCTTTATTTACAACAGTTCTATACCACTCCACATCTAAAAGAATCCCAAGCGGTGACCATGCAAAGCAGGCTAAGCCCGTATGTTATAATTATCCCATGTGTAGTATGTATGGACCAGAGGGCTGACTAGCCCAGTATGAGCACCCTCTGCACCTTGAGTGTGGGACCTGCCCCTTTTCAGCATGCAGCTCCTTTGCTGAAGGAACTGATGGCTCATCGGAAACTAAGATGGGCTGATCAAAGGCTTAAAAGGTGTGAGTTTGGGGTAAACTGGACGGACAATTCTCCTTCCTTCTGGCTTACGCAGGAAGGTACGCATTAACAGGCTGCTGAATGCATTTACCTGTTGACTCTTCAAGGGTTGAGGTCTGGAGCATAATTGCAGTTTTGGAAAGGATATCCAGGGAGGGGAAGAGGTCAGAGGATTAAGTCTGGAGACGGATGGGCATGCCAGAGGGGCCATGGCCTTGGGTCATGTATACAGTTATGCTTTGAGTGCCAGGCCTGGCTTTTAAGATGGCAGACTTCTGTGCTTTTTCTGAACCTGAAACGAGGCCTTCTTTTCCAGGCACAGACTACTATGTCAAAAACGGCAGAATATCAGGGTGTTTGGTAACACATGGCTGGCTCCCTAAACAGAGATGTGCAAGAAAGCAAAAGGAAGCTGTAAAGTGGTTGTGCTCCTGAGCTGATCCAGCTCAAAAGTCTAACAACCTGTTCTGAAACCCCCATGGTGGGAAATTCCCCAGTCATGTGGACTTGACCACTGGCAAATCCAAAGAGTATCGACCGTTCCTGGTTCCCCCCACCTACATACCTGAGTTGCTTTGTTACTGTACTCAATGACTAGATCTTGCTTAAACTCTAGTATTTTGTCTCCATTTTTGTGCAGGAGCACTTGAAGCCCAGACAGCAACCGATCTTCTGGAAGATGTTGGTAGATTAATAACTCCAAGGTTGTGTGGAATGACACCTTCACCTATGGGGAAGCCAGTCAAAACATGTAAATGACAACCGCATTTGCAGGAAAGTTGATGTATAAACACAGGCAATGTGGTTACAACAGAACTCTTCATTATATAAGTCTGAAGGGCCTGAAACGTTTTACAGACAAAATAGTGAATTATCTAAAGGCTGAAACAGAGAGGCTGGTAGTCATGGAAGACCAAAGATGCAGCTGCAACAAATGAAGCCTGTTGCAGACACTGCAACACTGTCATGAGGACTGGAAACTTGCCTCTTTTTTAAAAATGGACATCATTATTTTGGTGGATATCAGACTATGCACAGAATCAGAACCAATGCAGGGCTGCTTCAAATGGTGATGATTATTATTATTTCTCCCTGAGGGAACGCCAAGCTGAGTACATATGCCATGGTTGTCTCCCATCCAGCAGTGAACAGACCCACACCTGCTTCATCTCGTACATTTCTCCCCCACAAAAGTTACCTACTTCTATCTAGGTCTTTCAAGACCTTCCACACAGGCTGAATGGTGACCTGACTGCAAGTTGCAGCAATGACTGCTTTGCTACACGGCCAACTAATGCACACTTTCCTCACTCTACGAGCCTTAGAACAGCCTTCCTCAGCCTGGCACCCTCCAGATGTGCTGTACTACAACTCCCATTATCCCATTGGCTGTGCTGACTGGGAATGATTTGTGTTGTAGTTCAATACATCTGGAGGGCGTCAAAAGTTGGGGAAGGCTGCCTTGGGAAGTCCTCTGATTCATAACAACAAATACAGGTTGGATCCAGGCTTACAGTGCAATCCTATGCATCTCTACTTAGAAGGAAGTCCTATAGAGTTCTATGTGAATTATTCCTAGGTAAGTGTGTAGCCTACGTAAGTTCAACTAACAAAGGCTGGATGCAACCCACTGGGCCTACAGACTACCAGCTGTGGCTTGAAGATTAATTTACCAGCATATTTTCCAATGCATGAAGTAGAAGGTGATTCCCGTCTTCATTCCTATCACTCTGAGATGTTTTCAGGCTCTTTTTGGGGTCAATTCCAGACACAGAAAAGGGCATTGTTAAAATGAGCTTGAAGGACAGAGGCGTCTGTGTATTGTTTGTGAGTTTCATGTTGAGGGTGGTGGCCGAATCGGTCAAAATCTAAAAAAAGAACATGCAGAGAACATAATTTCCTTTCATGCCTACAGACTCTGGGCCCGTTTGGCCATTCCCAGTACAGGTACATTTTAGATGCAGAGACTATTACTAAATCTTACTTAGGTGCAGCTAAAAGGGTTGAAGACCACCTTTAGTATATTATCATTATTATTATTTTCATTTATATACCGCCCAATAGCTGAAGCTCACTGGGCGGTTAACAACAATTTATTTAAAAACACAGTAAAATACAATACAAATACAATAAAACAGTATAAAATTTCAATACAAAATTAAAAAACAGAAATTAAAACCATTTGAACAATTAAAAACACATTTAATACATTCAATAAGCTAGATCACTGCAGACATAAACTCCCCATATGCCATTAAAGGCCATTAAATGCCTTGGCATAGAGGGCAGTCTTGACCTGGCGGTGAAAGGATAGTAGAGTTGGCGCCAGGTGGGCTTCAGTGGGAGATTGTTCCAGAGCAAGGGGGCTACCACAGAAATGGCCCTCACCCTTGTTGCCACCCTCTGAGCCTCCCTCAGAGGAAGGCCCCAGATGTTGAGCATAGTGTCTGGGTAGACTGTGGTTGGGAAATGTGTTCTGTCAAGTATTGTGGTCCCAAGTCGTGTAGGACTTTATAGGTTAAAACCAGCACCTTGATTGGGCTCAGAAGCATATAGGCAGCCAATGCAAGCAGGCCAGAACTGGTGTTATGTGTTCAAACCTTCTGGTCCTGGTTATAAGTCTAGCTGCCACATTTTGCCCAAGCCACAGCTTCTGAACAGTCTTCAAGGGCAGTCCCATGTAGAGTGCATTGCAGTAGTCTAGCTTACAGATGACCAGAGCATAGATTACTGAAAACAGGCTATCCCTGTCCAGATAGTGGTGTAGCTGGGCCACCAGCCAGAACTGATAGAAGGCACAACGTGCCACTGAGGCCACTTGAGCCCCAAGTGACAAGGATGGTTCAAGGAGGACCCCCAAGCTACGAACCTGCTCCTTCAAGGGGAGTGCAACCCCATCCAGAACAGGTTGAACACCCTCCATCTGGTCAGAGGAACCACCCACTAACAGCATCCCAGTCTTGTCTGAATTGAGCCTAGGTTTGTTAGCCCTCATCCAGTCCATTGTCGCAGTCAGGCACCGGTTTAGCACATCCACAGCCTCACCTGCTGAAGATGAAAAGGAGAGATAGAGTTGCGTGTCATCAGCGTACTGATGGCAATGCATTCTAAAACTCCGGATGACCCCACTCAACCGTTTCATGTAGATGTTGAATAGCATGGGGGATAAGACCGACCCCTGAGGAACCCCATCCTGGAGAGTCCATGGGGCCGAGCAGTATTTCCCAAGCAGCACCTTCTGGAGCTGACCATCCAAGTAGGAGCAGAACCACTGCAATGCAGTACCCCCAACTCCCAACTCAGACAGCCACCCCAGAAGGATACCATGGTCGATGGTATTGAAAGCCGCCGAGAGATCCAGGAGTATCAACAGGGTCACACTCCCTGTCTCTCTCCCGACATAGGTCATCATATAGGGCGACCAAAGCGGTTTCCGTGCCAAAACCAGGCCTGAACCCCGACTGAAATGGATCCAGATAATCAGTCTCATCCAAGAGTCCCTGGAGCTGGTTGACCACTACCTACTCAAGGACCTTGCCCAGGAAAGGAACATTTGCTACTGGCCAAAAGTTAAGATCTTCTGGGTACAGAGAGGGTTTCTTCAGGAGTAACCTCACCACTCCTTCTTTCAAGCTTCATGGGACCACTCCCTCTCGCAAGGAGGCATTGATCACTTCCCTGGACCAGCTAGCTGTTCCCTCCCGGGCCGGCTGGTTTTTATAAGCCAAGAGGAGCAAGGATCCAGTACAGATGTGGTTGCACGAACCTGTCCAAGCACCTGGTCAACACCCTCAAGCTGTACCAACTGAAACTCACCCAAGAAAACTTGACTAGGCTGTGCTCTGGGTACTTCGCCTAATTCAACTGCTATAACATTGGAGTCTAAGTCCTGGAGGATGCAAGATATTTTTTCCTGAAAGTGCCTAGCAAATATATTGCAGTGGGCCTCAGATGTGTCTAGGACAGTGATGGCGAACCTATGGCACGGGTGCCAAAGCTGGCACGCAGGGACCTCTCTGTGGGCACTCGAGCCATTGGTCACCAGATCGCGAAAAGACCGTCCCCTTCTGCAAAACACTAATGATCTTGCTCTTTCTCACAGTGTGGAACAGAATGATTTTATTCTAGAATTCCTGTTACAGAATTCTTTTCTACATTGTTATCACATTTAAAAGATTTTGAAGAATGATGCACAAAGCATGACTTGGATGTAAAGCCCTAACAGTTGACCCGAGTGCTGCATGTGTTGCTCTCAAACTAACGGAGTATGAGCCAAGGTTTGACAAATTATCAGCATGCATGCAATAGCAAAAATCACATTAATTGTGCAAAAGCATGCCCAATGCAAACTTTTACCTAATGCAGTGTTTGCAGTCCAAGACATAAAGTGTTTAAAATGTGTTAAGCACATTTAGTTTTCTTGTTTATCTTGCTCATCCTAGTACAGGTTGACTTTTACTTTTACTAATCTGACACCTGTAGAAGCAGGGAAAGGACCCGGGGTAAAGCTTGCCCCATACAATTTCAGTCTGGCATATAATCATATTACAAGTTGAGAATCCCTTATCCAAAAATACATGTGCTTAATTATTTTAAAAGTTTGTATAAATTCCCTTCAGGCTATGTGTACAATGTAGTACTATAATAATTTTTTGAGTTGATTTTTTTTTCAACAAAAAACTGTATCATTGAAAACTCTGTTACTGTGTTTTTCTTTTAAGACAAAAGATGTTAATTAGTTCGGACAACAGTGTAAGTTGTTTTTCTAAAACTAAAACCTCGGTATTCAGGTTTAATTGCAGTGTTGGCACTTTGAAATAAATAAGTTGGTTTTGTGTTGCAGTTTGGGCACTCGGGCTCAAAAAGGTTCGCCATCACTGGTCTAGGATGTCCTTGGGGCCAGCATATAATAGGCCCCGGACGACCCTAAAATCTCCGCTGGGCAGCAAAGAGAAGATTGAACAGAGGCAGCGAGATGTTGTTTCTTTGCTGCCTTCACTACCCCTAAATATACCTGACTCAAGGCACATACCAGGGCTCAACTGCATCCACTAGGGGTTTTTCTCCATCTGCACTCAAGCCGTCTCCTGTTTGGTTTCATTGCTCTCTCTGGGGTGTACCACAGAGTCGTACGAGCTCTACTAGAGAGGGCACTCAGGAGCGATTGTGTCAACTGCCCGGGTCATCTCTGTATTCCAGAGGTTGACCAGGGATTTGGCAGGACCGCCAGCTAACCTCATGGGTTTTCAACTGGAAAACCCATGAGGGCCCTCTGGAAGCCATCCAGATCCATTAAGCTTCCAGGGGCAGACCATCTTAATAGGTCCCCTACCCTTGGAGAGGGGAAAAGTCACTGTTAGTCTAAATCTCAAGAGGCAGTGATCTGATGATGACAAAGGAACCTATTCAAAGTCCGCCACCTTCAGATCACTGTCCCCATGCCTGGCTGAAAAATCCAAATCTAGAGTGTGCCCTGCTACATGTGTTGGGCTGATGACATGTTGGGACAGTCCCATGATTGTCATGGAGTCCTTGAAACTAAGGAAATTTGCACAACTGGTGCTATTTGTGCCATTTGCGTAACTTTATGCAAATTGCATAAATTGCGGTATTTTGCATGTTTTCAGAACATAAGAAGAGCCATGCTGGATCAGACCAAGGGTCCATCTAGTCCAGCATTCTGTTCACACAGTGGCCAATCAGCTGCTCACGGGATCCCACAAGGAGGACACGAGTGCTACAGCACCCTCTTGCCCATGTTCCCCAGCAACTGGTGTACATAGGCATACTGCCTCTGATACTGGAGGAAGCACAGTAGGATTAGTAGCCGCCGATGGCCTTCTCCTCCATGAATTTGTCCAGTCCCCCTTTAAAGCCATCCAAATTGGTGGCCATCACCACATCCTGTGGAAGTGAATTCCATAGTTTAACTATGCGCTGCGTGAAGAAGTACTTCCTTTTATCTGTCCTGATAAAACCCAGCTAAGGGTGGCCGGGTGACCGGCCAGATGGGCGATTAAAAAATATAATAAATAAATAAATAAATAATCTCCCACCAATCAGCTTCATGGGATGACCCCTTTGGGTTCTAGTATTATGAGAGAGGGAGAAAAATGCCTCCCTAGCCACTTTCTCCGCAGCATGCCTCCCCTTACCTTCTTTCTAAGCTAAACAATCCCAGCTGCTGTAACCTTTCCTCACAGGGGAGTTGCTCCAGCCCCTTGATCATTTTAGTTGCCCTTTCCTGCAAATCAGCACCCAAAAAGCACATGGAACTAGCGCCATTTGCGCAAATCAGCCAATTTTAAACAAATGGCGCTGCATCCATGTGCTTTTCAGGTGCTGATTTGTGCGAAACATGCAAAATACCACAATTCACGCCATTTTGGGCACAGTTCAAGGTGCTGCTATTAATCTGCAATGGCTGGGGCCTACATACCATATGGGGAATCTCTCCCCATACCTGCTTTCCTGCCTATCTAGTACTTCTGAGGAGGCTTTAGACGCCATCACATGATATCTGCAAAGCCACCTCCATATCCAGAGTCTGATGCAATGTGCTGGGGACAAACCACAGGGGATGGCCATTGCCAGCCCATCAGTAGCCAACCACTGTTAAAAAATGGGATGCTAGAATGGATGAAGCGACTTTTCTCTCTCATCCAGGCAAGGCAATTCCATATAGTTCTTAACAGCAGCTACTTTACATTTGCAGGGATTATTTTGTTGTATGGGGGTATTTGGCTGAATTGTTGTGAGCCACTGGGACTGCCTTCACCAACCTGCGGCCTTCCAGATGTGTTGGACTACAACTCCCATAACCCCACAGCCAGCACGAGGATAAATAAATCAAGCCTGTTTTACATGGTGTGGCAGTGGATGTGCAGGTTTCCAACACCCACATATAGCTGCATTTCCCTCCTAGTGCATTCCTGGATTGTGCTGGGTGAGAAAGGGCTACTCTACATGAGGTGTTTAACCCACTGCTTTACTGAGGCTTCTTCTTCCATTTTCTTTGTGGGAGAAAGAGCGTGTTCTTTACACGTTCCCCCCCCCCCGTTTTTTTTTCTTTCTCTGCCTTCCTATATGTTCTACACAACCACACGGTGGTGTTGTGGTATAGCACAAGTGCAGATATACACGTGCTTGTTTTAGCACGACAGCTAGATAATAGCTGATTATCTTAGTTCTAAAAAGCAGCAGGGAAATGCTTAGAAAGCGCGGGAGAGGCTCTGGAGGACAACGATGTTGTGTAAATCCCCCGCAAACTCCCATGGGGAAAGAATCCAGTGCGCACAATAAATGCCATGTAGAGAAGCCCAAAGTTTCATGAAGAATTTTTTGAATATTGCCAGAGAACAGAAGGAAGACCCAGCTTTCCCCCTCCACGCAATGCAAGCGTCACCTTCAATGCAAGCAGAAAATCGTCAGAGGTACTTACACCCTTGAGGGGCATATCTGGGATCAGACTACTGGCTGCTGCGTTAAACACCAATCCATTCTCGTCATCCATTTCAACTGTTAACCTGCGGGAAGAACACAAAACAAAGTACATAACTATACAACAATAACTAGTAAAGCAGTGAAGCTCAAGCAGCATAAAACAGTAACAGAGCTGCTCAAAGATGAAAAGGATGGGGGGAAATGAAAAGGAGGAGCCGGCCGTGTGCACGGTCCAGCTCACTTTGGCCCCTTCACCTGTGTGGATTTGCCAGGGTTCCAGGTGAGCAGGGAATGAATGTACCTGAAGCAAGAATCCCTTGGAAGTGACCAAAACAAGCATACTCTAGGACAGGGGTAGGCAACCTGGTGCTCTCTGGAAGTTTGGGACTACAACTGCCATCATCTCTGATCTTTGGCCATACTGGTTGGAGCTTATAAATTGTGGTGCAAAACATCAAGAGGGCACTAGGTTGCCCACCCCTACTTTAGAACCACCAAGCTATTTTCAGAGGCAGTTCGGGGAAAGTTAAGAAAGGCATTAAGGAAAGAGCATTAAAGCATGAAGAAAAGAGAGCCTCTCTTGTTCCTAGATTATCACCACTGTCTCAAAGCGGAAGGATCCCTTTTATTGTACTTACAAAGCAGGTCTGACAAATGCTTGCAGATCGATCCTCAGGGGTGCAACGGCATGGCCGTCTCTGCGAGTCACTTTCTCAGGGATCTCCCGAACAACCTAGTGGAGGAAAAGTCAATGGTGGTCAAACGATAGATCCACAGAGCAACCCTGTCAGGCTCCTTCAGAGTGTTGGGATGGAGCTTGACTCGATTTGTGGTATGCTCCCCCTCTGGAGTGACAGAACCTGCCACAACGAGAGCATGTTGGTTGGTGAGGAGTCGCGCCCCCCCCCCCAAGCAGTGTCTTTTGGGAAGACCAGGACTGGCTCAAGAGGTTCTGTAGCTTTAGGGAGGTAAAGAGCCTCCCCAATCCCCCCGTACTGCAGAAATCCAGAGGATTCCAGTTTGTGTAAAGAGCTGACCAAGATGTGGTTGAGCAAGCAACTAGATTCCTGTGCTGCTGCTGGCATGCCGAGTGCCTCTTGAATTGTGCTGCCCTAGGCAGCTGCCCGGTCTGTCTCTCTGGCTAAGCCAGGGGGAAGACTCAGTGGATGGACCTGGTTCATGCTCAAGGTCTGCTCGATTGGTACTGTCCATAAAGTATGTCACACCCCTGACCCCTCCCACCACTTCTGCCCCATTTGAACCAAGCTCCAATCCCTCCTTTGTCATAATGTTGCGACCCCTCCTCCCAACTTGATGCGTGACTAATTTTATAGATGGCCTCATTGCTATATTTTGGGGTCAGGAAGGAAACACTCCCCCAAGTCAACTTAGAGATTCTGAATGGTGGAAGAAGGCTGCCTTCTCCTTTAACATGTGGCTTGGCTCACTGGCTAAAATAATCTGGAACAATGTGCTGAGATATGTGAAATCTGCACTAAAATATTCTGCACCCAGAAAAACGGAATTCTTCAACCTGGATCAATTATGCAAATCAAGTACATTTACACACTTTGTATAATGCCTTCTTTTAGTTTTCCTATATGCATCATTTATTCTGCTTCTGCTAGCCATTGGGCAAAGAGCTCCATCATCATCAGGCGATCACTCGTGACCGAGTAAGATTGTCTTCCGGGATAAAAGGAGGAAATTCTAAAGAAGATTGTGTAGACTCTAGCGATGGGTCCGTAAGTGACTGTGGAGGCCAATTCTAGATCCACACAGCTTCCCACAGTGAGGACACAGGTTACCAGATAGAAGATGGTCCTGTAAAGGATTCATTTGACGTGCTTTTCGCTTAGCACGTTTCTCCCTTTCACCTTGCACTCGGGCTTCTTCAAAGTCCATGGAACCTTTGTGAAAGGCCAACCTCCATTTAGATCGTTCATGGGCCAGAGCTTCCCAGTTTTCGATGTTTATATTGCATTTTTTTAGATTAGCCTTATGAACATCTTTAAACCTCTTATATTGACCACCGATATTCCGCTTTCCATCCTTGAGTTGGGAGTAAAGTAACTGCTTTGGGAGGCGGCAGTCAGGCATTCGAACAACATGACCGGTCCACTGAATTTGGCGTTGAAGGATCATTTTTTCAATGCTAGTAGTCTTTGCTTCTTCCAGTACACTGACATTTGTTCGCCTATCTTCCCAAGTAATTTGCAGGATTTTCCGGAGGCAACGTTGATGAAATCTTTCAAGGAGGTGGAAGTGACGTTTATAGATAGTCCATGTTTCGCAGGCATACAATAAAGTTGGTAATACAATGGCTTCATAAACCAGTGTTTTGGTCTTCTTACAAATATCCCGATCCTCGAACACTCTATGTTTCATTCGAGAAAATGCGGCACTTGCGGAGCTCAGACGATGCTGGATTTCACTGTCGATGTTAGCTGTAACAGAAAGATAGCTGCCAAGATAGAGAAAATGATCGACATTTTCCAGTATTGTCCCGCCAAGCTGGATAGATGGCATCACCAAAGGGTTGGCTTGCACTTGCTGATGAAGCACTTTGGTTTTTTTGATGTTAAGTGAGAGACCAAGTTTTTCGTATGCTTCTGCAAAAGCATTTAGGATAGTTTGGAGATCGTCCTCTGAATGTGCGGAGACCACATTATCATCAGCATACTGAAGTTCCACAACGGAGGTTGTAATTACCTTACTTTTTGCTTTCAGCCTGCTGAGATTAAAAAGCTTTCCATCTGTTCGATATATAATTCCCACACCGGTGGGAAGTTTCCCCTTGACAAGATGTAAAACCATGGCGATGAAAATGGCAAATAATGTTGGGGCGATAACACATCCCTGTTTAACACCTGATCCCACTTTAAATGGAGCACCATGAGAGCCGTTGTTGTCCAAAACCGTTGCCGTCATGTTGTCATGGAGAAGTCGCAAGATATTCACAAATTTATTGGGGCATCCAATTTTCATAAGGATAGTCCAGAGAGCTGTACGGTCTACAGTATCAAAGGCCTTAGCCAGATCGATAAATGCCATATAAAGGGGTTGATTTTGCTCCCGGCATTTTTCTTGGAGCTGACGTGCAGTAAAAATCATGTCTACTGTCCCTCTAGAGGGGCGGAAACCATATTGAGTTTCAGGGAGGATCTCTTCTGAAATAGATAGAAGACGGTTTGCGAGAATCCTAGCAAATATTTTACCTGCGGTTGCTAAGAGAGAAATGCCCCGATAGTTTCCACAGTCTGTTCTATCACCCTTCTTAAAGAGGGTGATAATTATGGCATCCCTGAAGTCTTCTGGGATCTCTTCTCTTATCCAGATTTTTTCGATGAGTTTATGAAGATGTTGTACAAGTTCGGGGCCCCCTTCTTTAAAGATTTCAGCAGGAATCCCATCTGGTCCACTAGCTTTGTTGTTCTTCATTTGATTAATGGCTTTTTTTACTTCATCCAAAGTGGGGAGTATTGCAAGTTCCTCTTTAATTTGTTTTTGCGGGATTTGCGAAAAAATCTCATTATCCACCTTAGATTTACGATTTAAAAGGTCATAATAATGCTCTTTCCAACGCAGTGCAATAGACTCTTTGTCTTTTAAGAGTTTGGTGCCATCTTTTGATTGTAAAGGGTTTGTACCATAGGTTTTTGGTCCATAAATGGCCCTTGTGGCCTTAAAAAAGCCCCGTGCATCATGAGATTCTGCAAGTTGTTGAATTTCTTCAGCTTTCTTTTTCCACCAAGCGTTCTTAAGTTCTCTTGTTCTTCTTTGGACCTCAGCCTTTGCGCTAGCGTAGGTTTTTTTCTTGGCAGCGCAGTTAATATCATTTTGCCATATTTGGAAGGCTTTCCTTTTTTGGTCAATTATATATTTAATCTCATTGTCATTTTCATCAAACCAATCCTGATGTTTCTTAGTTTCATATCCAATAGTTTGTTCACAAGCTGCAGTAATGGAGGTTTTCAGCTTAGACCAATGGTCCTCAATGTTGTCAGGAGGTTCCGTAGGTAGATGTTCCTTAAGAAGTGATTGAAGACGAGTTTGCTTAATAGGATCTTGAAGGACTTGGATGTTCATTTTACGCCTTGGTTTCCTTCCTTGAAGCCTACGTTGGGGAGCAATGTTGATAACCATTGTGGACCGGATTAGTCGGTGGTCTGTCCAGCAGTCGTCGGCACTCACCATGGCCCTAGTAAGAAGTACATCGCGGCGATCTCTAACACGGACAATTACATAATCCAGAAGATGCCAGTGCTTTGACCGTGGGTGCTGCCACGATGTTTTAAACTTATTCTTTTGTCGAAAGAGCGTGTTTGTGATAGTGAGATTATGCTCTGCACATATAGACAAAAGTAAGAGTCCGTTCGGGTTGCTATTACCTACTCCGTCTTTTCCAATAGTTTCTGGCCATAAATCAAAGTCACGCCCGACTCTTGCGTTAAAATCGCCCAGGAGGATAATTTTATCCTCCTTAGGTATCTCTGACAGGAGAGTGTCCAACTGGCTGTAAAAACTTTCCTTGATGTCATCATCAGCATCTAATGTTGGTGCATAAGCGCTCAAAATAGTTACCTGTTGGTTATTGGCGAGCTTTAATCGAAGAGTTATCAGGCGTTCGTTAATGCCAGTAGGAACTTCTGACAAAGAGTTCACTAGTTCATTTTTGATGGCAAAGCCTACACCATGTATTCGTCGGTCCTGCTCAGGTAGTCCTTTCCAGAAGAAGGTATAACCTCCTTTTTCTTCTTTCAGCTGTCCCTCTCCTGCCCTTCGAGTTTCTTGAAGTGCTGCTATGTCAATTTTAAACCGTCTCAGCTCCCTTGCAATAATAGCAGTCCTACGCTCAGGGCGTTCACTATCTATGTTATCCAGCAATGTCCGTATATTCCATGTTCCAAAGTTCAAATGTCTTTTTCGACCGCTAAAATGGTGACCCCACTGGACGCGGTAATCCAGTCAGGGGAGAAAGAGGTAGACTATGTTTAGGGCACCTTTTCTAGCCCCCTCCCCATACGGGGTGAGCAGAGTGGATCCTAAATAGGGCTGCTCAGTCATGGATACAGCTGCCGAGCTGCTCGACTACCTCGTTCCTTGAACAGGGCGACTGAGTCTGCATCCACCGCCCATGTGCTGGTCCATGACTAGGGGCTTCCAGATTCACAGTCCTGCCCCCGTTGCCATTCGCCAGTCGCCATGGGACTTTTTTTTTTTTGTTTGTTTGGGTTGGGTTGGGTTGGGTTGGATGGGTTGGGTTGGAAGACGCCTGTGCGTGAAACTGTTTTATGTGGGGAGATCGGTGCACAACGAATCACCACACAAACTTGACAGAGTACGGCAGAGATCCAATGGCACGGTTACCCTGACGATTGGAAAACCATTCTCTGCTGCAGCCTTCATCCGCCTTCACAGCCGTTGTAATTTAGGTTTAATTATCTTCCGCCTGTTCTGCCGTTGAGGACTTTATGTTTTGGATCGTTCTTTGTCTGGTTCCTCTCCCCGGACCTTACCGCCATGGGTGACCCTACTGGGAGTACATAGCTCCCGACGGCATTGCTCACAGGATTCATCGGAACACGCAAGCCCACTCACCACTTCAAGGTGACGATCCGGCGAGGGGAGGGCAAAGAGCTATGCAGGGCACTAAAGCTCTCTCCCTGATCTTGTTTAGCCACCCTTTGGACTTTGGGGTTTTCACCAGGTATTGCCCACCAGGTATTGCATTTTAAAACCTATTTTTGTAGCCCTAAGGATTAGAAACTTGATTTTTAAAAACAAACTGAAAGCCGAGATTGCTAGGAAGCTGAAATTGTGCACAGGATACCACCTTCCAAGCTTGCACTGAATCATGTTGCTCACACACAGCCTTGGCAATGCATCCTACAATAAAGCACCATTCTGAAGCACACCTTCTGTCTGCTTGTGGAGGATTGTATAGGGCAGGGGTCCCTAACGTGGCAACTGCAGGGACCGCCAATGGCTCCCATTAAGCTCGCCACTCCCTGCCCCCCCCCAACTTTAAATGGTATTTTGTTGTGCTTCCGAGGGGGTCAAATATCTGGATTGGCTTTGGAGTTCAGATGCTTCCTCTGCTTGTACTCAAGTTTCTGGGGTGAATTACTAGCCGGGCCCCCATTATGTGACTAGCCACATCCTCTTGGGAGCCATTTTGTGGTGGTGCCCAGAGCAGTTTCTCAAATCCCAAAACGTGCCTACATGTCCAAAATGATTGGGGACCCCTGGTGTAGGGTGACCTGCAGGAGGCAGTTACGACGTGCCTGCACAGGAGGGATTGTCTGTGCGAGTTGGGGCATTGGGGTGAGAAAAGGCCGCTGGACAAAGTCTATGCACAGCTGAAAGAGGGCCAGCCACCACTGGGTGACGTCCTCCAGTCATTCTGAAAAGTCATTCAGGCTGTAGTTAGTGGAAGAAAGAAAGAAAGAAAGGAAAGATTAAATTAGGAGGCAAACAAGGCTTGTTCTCATCTTATATGTACCTCACTGTCCAGACTCATGAAGCCCAGGGCGAAACCTTCACATTCAAATTTATTAATGATCTCTGGCAGCGTAAGTGGAGTGAAGGAAATGTGAATGGAAGTGGAGCCCCCGGCAGGGATGACCTGGAACCAAACAGAAGCAGACAGGATTTAAAAGATTGTACAGAGGTCAATAGCATCTTATACCCAAGGGGGCTCAAATCGTATTGTTCCAAAACATCACCTGCCCAATGCAATGTTGCATTTAACCTAGTTGGTGGTTAACCCCTAAAGTTAACTACCTTGATGCTTTGAAGGTCTTGACACTCCAACTGTTGGCTCTGATTAACATTATTTTTATTTATTCATTCACAAATGTTGCATCATGTACCATAACTTACCATCTAGCAACATACAAAAAGAATCTAGAAGGGGACAGGGATGGAATACTTAAAATATATGCAACACTTTTAAAAGTGCCATATAAAATAGACAGAAACTTTGTCTATTGCTAACTGTAAAGGCAGTTAAAGCCAAAGAGGAAAGCCAAAGAGAAGAGGGGAGGAATCTAGGACTAGGCGTTCCTTAAAAAGAGGTGAATGCATGATGCGCAGGATCACGTCAAATCATGTAAAAGTTGCCTTCCCCAGGGAGGCATAGAGAAAAGGTGGCCAGGCTAAATGAAGGAAAAGATTAGGGATCACTCGGGAGAGACAGAGAAAGGAAAAAGCACATGAAAATTCCAGTATGATGGGTCTCTTAAGAACATAAGAAGAGTCATGTTGGGTCAGACCAAGGGCCCATCTAGTCCAGCATTCTATTCACACCGTGGGCCAACCAGCTGCCTGCAGGAAACCCACAACTAGGATACGAATTCAACAGCAGCCTCTGCCCAAATTCCCCAGCAGCTGGTGTACATGAGTGTTCTGTCTCTGATACTGGAGGTAGCAGATAGTCATCAGGACTAGTAGCCATTGATAGCCTTCTCTTCCATGAATTGGACCAATCCCCGTTGAAAGCCCTCCAAATTGGTGGCCCTCACTATATCTTGTGGAAGTGAATTCTATAGTTTAACTATGCGCTGTGTGAAGAAGTCCTTCCTTCTATCTGTCCTGAATCTCTCACCAGTCAGCTTCATGGTTGGTATGGCCCCGGATTCTAATCTTATGAGAGAGGCCTCATTAGGAGGCCTCCCTGATTTCATTTTCCATCTCAAGATCACCTTGAGCGTTCTGGTCTGGGGAATGATAGCATGATCCTAGTACCAAATTAGTTTTGGAGCCCTGTATTGTCACCCACAGTGCTTCCGTAGAGAGTCTGCTCCTGTTAGGTTTTCTAGTCTGCTCAACACTATGCCCTCTTTGATGTACAGAGCAACACCTCCTCCAGTATACCCTTCCCTGCCTTCCTATAGAGCTTTTATCCAGAGATGACCATATCCTACTGGCTCTCTCCATTCCACCAGGTTTCTGTAATGCCCACTATATCTAGACTCTCCTTTAAAATCAGACACTCCAAGTCTCCTATTTTGGCTTGGAGGCTTCTAGTATTTGCATAGAAACACCTATACATGGTGTCCCTCCCCAGGCATCTCTGGAATGTGCATCTTCTGCTATGGCGCTTAGGCCTCTTTGACTGGCTACCACATTTCACCATATGCTCATGGCCTATTTCATCTCCTTCTACATTTGGGCAATCAGAAACATTTTCATCTTCATCTCCTAGGGATGATTCAACACGAACCAGATGCTTCCTAGCTCCTGTCAGCTTTCCCCCAGGGTTCACTTTAAAAGCTGTTCTGCCACCTTTTCTATGTTTAGCGGTAGCAGCCTGGTTCCATTTTGCTTCAAGTGGAGCCTGTCCCTCTTGTACAGACCCGGCTTGTCCCAAAGTGTTCTTAGGTCATCACTCTTGCAGAGCTCTTGGAACTTTGGAAGTCTCATCAGAGAAAGCAACAGATGTGTCCAGTTTATAACTCTCCCTTCCCCCCATAGCTAGACACAGCCACCAACCATATATTCTCGCCTGCAAAGTGCTCAACAACAACAACAAAAAAACACTTAATTTTTGCTGCCAGGAAAAAAGCCCAGGAGGTTTACTGAGCCCTTGGTAGGATACCGTATATGGCCAATGGGCTCCATTGGGCTTGGTCGGTCACAAACTCTTCCTGATTTGCAGAAATCTGGAGCTTCTCTTTCAATCGTCCTGCAGCATTCCAAGAGCGATGGCCTCTCCCTTAGGTCACCTTCACTGTATTAGTCCTCTCTCAAGCTAAAAGCATTTTCCCCATGTTAGTCTCTTGGTTTTCCTACTTGTAATGGCAGCCCTCAGTAGAAAAATCAAAACTTACAACTTGCTTGGGAGTTATGCAGAAGGGGTAGTCTGAGGGCACCCCCTCGTGAGGTCGCATGACTACAGAGATGATTTTCTTGGGATTGACTGACTGCCAAGATGTATCATCATTTACTCCTTCGTCGTCCTCAAGGATTGGATCCAGAATCTGCAAGAGTGAAATACATGCGATATGAAGGATCCAGAGGGAAGAAACTACACGGAATGGCATTGCATTCAGGAAAAAAGGGAACACGAATGTAGGCATCTCCTGGATGTTTAACTGAGAACTGTTTCTGATTAATCTCTAAACAAGGAACAGAATATATCTCATTTTAAAAAGACAAGTCCGTGAGTGGTCCTATACTATGGGCGGGCAGAGCCCTGCTTGTGTCCCCACCCGCTCAAAATGCCCACTGGAGTAAGAAATATACTCCCTCTGCTCTTTCCTTTGTGTTTCACTGTGCAGTGTTGGCCAGAGTCATTTCCAATCTTTAAGAGATCCCCCTGACCTGTGGATGTGCAGAGGAGAGCTTGCACAAGGAGAGGAGCTTTGCTGAGCAGGCTCTGGGAGGAACTCTTACAAGGTTGGAAATGACTGATAATGGCTACCCCTCTCTGTGCAGCTGGGTAGCACTAGCACAGGCGCAACAGGGAAAAAATGAAGCAAAGACTGGCACTAGGCAGGCAGTTCATGTGCCAATGCTACGCTGCCTGGGTGCCATATATGGCCATAAATTCCCCCTCCCCCAAGGCATAAGGTCACTCCAAAATAGAGGAGGAAATGGGCAGGGAACTAGATGCCCCTAGCCAATCACAGTATTTAAAAAATACTGCCTTCAGCCAATCACAGTATTTTTAAACATATCTCTTTCTGAGCGTTCTCAGTGGAGCAGATTAGAGGCCATTTCTTCTCCCTCAGAGCAGCATGGAGTGAAAAGTAAGCAGCAGCAGTGACACGCAAAGCAAATTTGGCTTTGTTGACCAGTGTGGAAAGCATGTGAGTGCCTGTATGTTTTTAAAGGGGTGGGGGGGTAGAGAGGGAGAGCAGCACAGCAGCCAGCTTTCATTACCCTGCAGACCTGTGTGTGTGTGTCCAGCTCACTGAATCCAAACCACACACCAGAAGAAAGTAGGTTTCTGAATAATTTTTGGGGTGATTTGGGGGAATTATTTTAATGTCTTTGTAAAGAGGTACATCTTTAGGGCCAGGCTTGAAGGCCTGGCAGACACAAACTGGAACAGAGTTCCACAAGCGGGGGTGCGGAGGCACTACTGAGAAGGCCTTGTCTCTTGTGCTCGCTCACCTAATTGGTCTTACCGGCAGGCACACTAGGATCTCTGATGCTGATCTTAGAGTGCAGACAGTTTGGTACAGGCAAAGGTGGTCCTTTAAGTAACCTGGACCCAAACCATTTAGGTTATATGTGTTTCCATACTTATGTATAATCTCTAAGGAATGTTTAAAAACAATGATATAGCTTAGAATGAGAGCCTAACGCATGAACTGCTAGGAGACTATTACACTATGAGATACAGGCCTGTGGCTTACGCTGGCTCAGCTTGTCTGAGTGTGGAAAGCTAAGCAGGGTCAAGCCTGGTTATTACTTGGATGGGAGACCCCTCCTCTAGTTCCTGCATTGAGCAGGGGGTTTGGACCTGATAGCCTTGTAGGCTCCTTCCAACTCTATGATCTATGAATCTATAATCTCCCCCCCATACGGTACTCTTAGTTTGGAATGAGGTAGATTCATAAGACCAGAAGCTCATACCTGTAAGC
This sequence comes from Shinisaurus crocodilurus, assembly GCA_021292165.1. NCBI lineage: Eukaryota > Metazoa > Chordata > Lepidosauria > Squamata > Shinisauridae > Shinisaurus > Shinisaurus crocodilurus. The sequence goes on along the minus strand of CM037880.1, from coordinate 9,854,938 downwards.
TTAAATGAGCTGGATAAGACTTGGTACTTAATTAAATTCTCTTCTACTGAAATGATTAAGTTCTTGAAACCTTTAATAACCAGGAATGTTTAATAAAAACATTAAACATTTAGGCTATATGTTATCTTTTGATGTTATGTTTATTGAGAGTTTATGTTTTATACATAAATGTGAACAATGGATTCAAAGATTTTCCCCTCACTAATTCTTCTCAGTACAAAACCAGAATTGGACCCACCTAAAGCAGTTGCAGCCCAAGGCTTCCCAAATACTGGAACTATAAACTGATAACACTCAAAGCAAGTTTAAAAGAATCATAACAAGCAGCTCTATAGGCAGAAAGTTTATTCTCTGCAGTTCTACCTACACTCTGGCTCACATATTATCCTGCTAGCCTAGTTCTGATCCCCGCCCCACAAATGTTTTTCCAAGTAGCAATGAAAGTACTCCTACAGTTCCTCCATCTGCATTTGCAGATCAGCCCAAAAGGCTCAGAGGGGAAAACAGTAAATGCCAGAAAAAGAAGCCAGTTCCCAATATTTTGGGTCACATTTAACATGACCCCAAAGGGAACCCAGGATGGGGCTGTGCAGAAGAAAAACAGGTGGGGCTGTTTCTGGGGGGCTCAGCTCAACAGAGACAGGCAGCAGCCAGCCCAGTGGCTTCTCTGAGTGCCCACATTTACTTTCTTCCATATACATGAATGGCAGCCATTCATTCCTACGAAGGAAAGTAAAGAGGTATAGTCCCAGTGAAAGCAAAACCTGCTCTCCGACCCTCACAACTCTGGGTGGTCCATCTCTCACCAACTGCAAACCCACCACCAGGGGACCCCACAGTGGGCCCCAGCAGGAACCAGAGCCATGTGGGGACAGGGAAGCTGGAGAGAACCTTTCTGGAATAGTACTCCACCCAGGGAAACTGCAGAATCATGTGACTTAACTGGGCCCCTCTCCTGACCCTGGACACCTCACAATCACCACTGGATTCTCAAGAACATGGACAGCAGTGAGCCTGAACCAAGGCTTGATCCCAATGGCACAACATTCCCTTGGCAGCATGTGCGACATCTCATGTCAGAGTCCTACTGAGGCGGAGGAACCACGATCACAGTCCAGCTGGCAGCCAGGCTGAGCACTTACTACATCTTCATTTGCTGCCTGAAAGTTGCTGAAGCAACAACCACTATAGACTTGCTCCTAGCCTAGCTATATACTGACTGGACAGCTCCTCTCCTGCTCAGCACTAGGCCCTCTTACGGTTAGTGAGGTTGGACAGCTCCCTGCCATGCTCAGAATGGGACAAGCACCACCCTGATAAACCAATGGACAAAAAGGAGGTTGTTTTGGTCCCTTCCACAACTGCAATGGCTGTAACTTTTTTTTTTTACCCAATCTTGGTACAGCCAATACATCTTTTGTTGAACTGACACAGTACACAGAGCCTGCATATATCAAATGGCACTTTCACTGATCACAGGGTCAGACTGGAATGGTCTTGAGACAGCAGATTCCAGGCCTGATTTAAGCAAGAAAAACATCAGTAGAAGGAGAACTCTCCAGTGGAGTGGAGGTGGGTGCCTTAATTTCTCAGTTTTCTGGCCTATCCCTCCTTAGGCCTTTTAAAAGTCTTTTCATGCTGCCAAGGAAACACACTCACAGCTAGTTCAATTTCAGGCATGGACATAGTACTTGGGAGAGAGAGGCTGAAATGGACTCAGAAGACACCCTTTTTGCACCAGTCTGCTAGTGTTCACTTTCCCGATCAGCTGCTGCTTCAGTACTGCTGTTTTTTTAAATTGGAGATTTCTCCGAGGAAATTGATCCCAACTAATCATGGATGGTGGTGTGAGCATGATGGCACCACATCACCGCAAAACCAATCAGATTGGGCTATATACTAACATCACCTCTTCGGCTATTGGGCAGTATAGAAATAAAATTAATCATCATCATCATGGAAGGCAAACAAAGCCAGTTGAGAGCAAGGAAAACGTGACAAAGGAAGCACTGCCCTCACACTGAATGAGTGTCATAGGACAGGGGGAATGCGTCGCCATTGCCAAGGCAATTGGGCCGAAGATCCCTGTCTTGCCATGCTGCGGTAGCTCCACCTGATGAGCCCTTTCCTCTACTTCCAGCGGGTCAGTCACTACCCCTAAGCTAAGACTTTTGCCCCCTTTCACAGTGCCCTCCAAAATTACCAAAAGGGGCAGGTGCACTTTTGCTCAGCTGCCAAAAGCTCAACCCTGTTCACGACCCTCTAGTCTTTCACCCAAAGCCTAAAGTCTACAATCCCCCCAATATTGTGACTAGAATAAAAGAATTGCGATGTACATTTGTATTAAACTGCACATGCTAGCGCTCTTGCAGGGCTGCCATTCTCTTCAACGGGGCTCACGCAAGAGACCTTCCTGCTGGAGGGTGCCTTAAAGAAAGCATTAAAAGCCACTGTGTGCTATATGTACTTACCTGGTTCTCCCTGGGAGATGGCTGTGACTCAGAACCAGTGATGTAAGACGTTTTACCAGGGGGTGTTTCAGCCTCCCAGATGACTTCAATCTCGTTGCCGTCTAGGTCTTTAATTGGAAAAGGATCGCCATAGAACACCAAGAGATCTACCAATTTGTCATCATCCTTATCCTGGTTATAACTTTCCCAGTCCATTCGAATGTCTGAATTCAAAAGCGGGGGGAAAGCAAACCAAAAGTCTGAGTCTAAAGATTTGCATGCAAGTGTGAGGCCGAGCGTGCATGTTTGTCCTGCAGAGACTGCAACATCAGGTGCTTATTAGCACGAGTGAAATAGCCATTACAGGGCGAACACCACAGACAAAAACCTTTCTGTGGAGAAAGCCAACCTAAAACCCCTTTCTGACACACACACACTCACCAAGGAGGGGGGAAGGAGACCCAGGGGGCAGAGACAGCCAGTCTCCACAGAGACCAACAGGGACAAACAACATCTGCATAGAATCACCCCCTTAGTATTGAACCCGCGCAGAAGACCAGGTTGGCGGTCTTCCACTTGGTGGCAGAGGTGGGATAACTTATTAGCCCAGAATATCTCCCAGACCCAAAGTAGCAAGAGCCTAAGGATCACCATGGGCGACCCAGAGCCTGACGGAGCAACTGGGGGAGCCGAGCCACGGCGGCCCCTGCCCGCAACCCCCATCACCCCGGGGTTGGCGGCGCTGATCCGGCTGACGGAGCGGCAGAGGGAGCTGCTGGCAAGTCTGGGGCCGGGTGCCCGACCCAGGGGCCGCCCTATCCCAGTTCCGACAGATGGGAGAGAGGATGTGTGGACCGAGGACCCCGCTCCCCTGGAGCCCCTGGAGCCCTTCGAGCTTCCCTCGGACTGGATGGCACACGAGCGGGAGAGGATGGCCCACGAGCGCGAAATGATCCGGATGCAGATGGAGCTGGCCAAGATGCAGCTTGAGGCGGGGAAAACTCCCCCAATTGTCCCCTCCGCTCCTCCCCCTCCGTCGTGGGACCGCAAGGCGTTCCCCTACTACAAGCCAGGGCAAGATGTCCTGATGTTTTTGCACATTTTTGAAATGGCGTGCCAGGAGCAGCGGGTCCCCGACAACTTGTGGTTGTCCGCCCTGCGAACCCAGGTCAGTGGGGACCTGGCTGACCTCCTCGGGGCGCATCTGCGGAAGACCCCGGCAAGCTACGAGGCGTTCAAGGCAGCGGTCAGACAACACTTCGCCCTCTCCGCCGAACATTGCCGGCGAAGATTTCGAGAGGGTAAACCTTCCCCTGGGACCACCCACGTGGCATGGGCAGCCCAGGTAATGCACGTCTGCGAGTCCTGGGTGGAGGCTTCCCGGGCCTCCACCCTGAAGGAAGTTGTCGAGCTGTTCGCCATGGAGCAGTTCTTCACCACCATCCCGAAGGAGCTGGCCGCTGTCGTAAGGGATCAGAAGCCCCGTACCTGTGAGGCGGCGGGGATCATGGCCGACGAGATGGGGCTATACCGGACGGCCCCATCCACCAAGGGAAGTTCCGCTGCCGTGGCCGAGAAGAACCCGGAGCCGGAAAAGGGCCTGCCCCGACGGCGCGGGGAGGCCCCTCGGACCAAGGGGAACCAAAACCCTCGGTCTGGGGCCTGCTTCCACTGTAATGAGATGGGACACCTGCGGCGGGATTGCCCCAAGCTCCAACCCAAGAACCGGGATGCCCGTCCCTCACCGAGGAAAGTAGGACGCGTCGCGGGTGCTGCAGCCGCTCAGGACAACGACAGCGACGACGAGCGACGGTCGGTCCTCTCCCTCCATGCAAGCATCCCCGAGGATCGCAGTGCCGAGGAGGAACTCCAGGAGTGGGATTCCTACCGTCCTGAACCCTGTGCATCGCTGTATCGCATCGCCTCCCCGGACCAGCTGAGATGGAGCCGCAAGCAATTCTGTGAGTCCATCTATATCAATAATGTTCCCCGGGTGGGGTATAGGGACACTGGGGCAGATGTAACGGCTCTGCCCCGGGACCGCGTAGAGAGGTCCCAACTTTTGTCAGGACGTACGTGTACGATCAAACCCTATAACTCCCCCGACATCACCGTCCCCATCGCCCGGGTCCGGATCAAGTACCAGGGGTGGGAAGGAGAGATGGACGTAATCATCCATCGCCAAAAGGAGTGGGGCATCATCATCGGGAACGACCTCGCGTTCCGGGTGGCCAAAGCTAAGATGGGGGTCGTCACCCGGGGACAGGCAAGGTGAGGGGGGCCGCCCGTAACCGCACCGGTCCCAAAGCCTAAGCCCGTGCCCCCTCCACCACCCCATCCCCTGCGGGGCACCCCGGGGAAAACCAGGCCATAGCGGAGCCCCCGAAGGACGAAGGGTTTGCTCAGATGGCTAAAGACTTTGGGACACAAGCCCAATTCAAGGAAGCCCAGCGGCTGGACCCGTCCCTGCGAGAGTGTCGCGCCCTGGCCAACCAAGACCCCGGGGTATCCCTTGCCACGGAAGGATTTATCTGGGACAATGGAACTTTGTACCGGGAGTTCGAGCCAAAGGGGGAAGTGGCACCGGGGCGCAAGCAGAGGCAACTGGTGGTTCCCCAACGGTACCGCCGCGCCGTGTTACACCTCGCCCACGACGTGGCATGGGGAGGACACCTGGGGCAAAAGCGGACCCAAGCTCGAATTACAGAGGGGTTCTACTGGCCCATGATCGCCTCCGACATTAAGGCTTACTGTCGGTCCTGCGATGTGTGCCAGCGAGTGGGACACAATCGCAATCACCCAAGAGCTCCCCTTCAGCCTTTTCCGGTGGTGGGGATCCCTTTTGAACGGATTGCTATGGACATAGTGGGTCCCCTGAACCCGCCCACCAAGACGGGGAAAAAGTTTGTACTGACGGTAGTGGACTTTGCCACCCACTACGCAGAGGCTTTTGCGCTCGCCTCCATCTCTGCAGCCAGCCTGGCTAAGACTCTGCTCTCTCTCTCTGCCCGCTTAGGAATGCCCCGCACGTTCGTGTTGGACTGCGGCACCGGGTTCATGTCTAAACTGTTCCAGAAGATGTGGGACCTGGGGGGGGTTGACCATGTAACTTCGGTGCCTTACCACCACGAGACCAACGGACTGGTTGAACGCTTCAACCAGACTTTGGGGAAAATGATCCGGGCGTACGCTAGCCGTCACCCGGGAACTTGGGACCAAGCCCTACCCTACCTCCTCTTTGCCTACCGAGATGCTCCGCAGGAAAGCCTCGGGTTTTCCCCGAATGAACTGATGTTTGGTAGAGAACTACGGGGGCCCTTGGCTTTGTTGCGGGAGGAATGGGAGGGGGCTGCCGGCAGTTCGCCCGTGCCGGTTCACACTTTTCTGCAGCGGCTACGGGACACCCTCCACAGCGTTCGAGAAGCCGCCCAACAGCATCTGAAGGCAGCCCAGCAGCGGCAAAAGGAGCTGTATGATAGAACCGCAGTAGCCCGGACTTTTGAGGTGGGTGATAAAGTGTTGGTTCTGCGTACCCTCAAAACGGACAAGCTGTGTCTTAAGTGGGAGGGTCCGGGGACTGTAGTTGAGAAACTTGGACCAGTCAACTACAAAATACTCTTTGCTGGGACTCCTGGAAAATGTAAAGTGTTTCATGTGAACATGTTGAAATTGTATGTAGACCGGGGTGCGGGACTGGGCTGTGTGAAGGAACATAATGATAAGGATTTCGCTGATGGGGATCTGTTGGGAGAATGGGGGGATGGTGGGGGAATGGAAGAAATCTCACTGTCACCCGCCCTGTCCGAGGCTCAGTGGGAGCAAATGAAGCGGGTGCTGGATGAATTTGGGACCATGTTCTCAGACCGCCCCGGGCGGACCCCACTCATCCAGCACACCATTCAAGCGGGTGACAGCCCCCCTCTGCAATCTCTGCCATACCGGGCGGTGGGACCCCATGCTCAAGTCATTGCTGAGGAGGTCAAAGCCATGCTAGACCTAGGGGTGATCATCCCTAGTTCTAGCCCATGGTCCTCCCCGATTGTCCTGGTGGCCAAAAAGGATGGGGGGGTGCGGTTCTGTGTGGACTATCGGAAAATCAACAAGGTGACCGTCCCTGACCCCTACCCCATCCCCAACATGGATGTCTTGCTGGAGAAGCTAGGGAGGGCCAAGTACATTACCACCCTAGACCTCACCAAGGGCTATTGGCAAGTTCCGCTGGACGCGGATGCTGCGCTCAAGTCTGCCTTTGTCACACACCTGGGTTTATTCCAGTTCACCACTCTTCCCTTCGGAGTCCGGAATGGTCCGGCAACCTTTCAGAGGCTGGTGAATGGAATGCTGAACGGGTTGGGAGAATTTGCCTGTGCCTATCTGGACGACATAGCTATCTTTAGCTCCACTTGGGAGCAGCATCTGCAGCATGTCCGGCGGGTCTTCCAGCGGATCCGGGACACTGGGTTGACGGTGAAAGCAAAGAAGTGCCAGGTGGGGCTAGGGGAGGTTGAGTACCTTGGACATCGCGTCGGAGGGGGGAGCATCAAACCCATGGAAGCTAAGACCGAGTCGGTTCAGAAATGGCCCCAACCCGCAACCAAAAAACAGGTGCAGGCTTTTCTGGGACTTGCAGGGTACTATCGGAAGTTTGTGCCACACTTCAGTCAGCTAGCCGCCCCTCTGACTGATCTTTGTAAGAAGCGCCACCCGAACAGGGTCCAGTGGACCGCGGCTTGCCAGACCGCTTTCGACGGGTTAAAAGCCTGCCTCACGGCAGCTCCCATTCTGCAAGCCCCAGACTTCGAATCCCCCTTCGTTCTACAGACGGATGCCTCTGAGGCCGGGATGGGGGCGGTGTTGTTACAGGAGAAGGTGGGAGAAGGGCTGCGCCCCGTTGCATACCTGAGCAAGAAGCTCCTGCCCAGAGAACGTAGTCTTGCCACCATTGAGAAGGAGTGCCTGGCCGTGGTGTGGGCCATCACCAAGTTGCGCCCCTACCTCTGGGGGAGACGGTTCCGCCTGCAGACTGACCATTCCCCCCTGTGCTGGTTAGATAGAGTCAAGGGCAACAACCAAAAACTCCTACGGTGGAGTCTGGCGTTGCAAGACTTTGACTTCGAAATTGAGCACATCAAGGATAAGGACAATGTCTTGGCTGATGCACTCTCCCGGGCTTTCTCAGGTGATGGGCAAGTCGATGGGAAATTGGGGTGTGGGACCCCAATGCCATCTTTTCCCCGGGGGGGAGATGTGGAGAAAGCCAACCTAAAACCCCTTTCTGACACACACACACTCACCAAGGAGGGGGGAAGGAGACCCAGGGGGCAGAGACAGACAGTCTCCACAGAGACCAACAGGGACAAACAACATCTGCATAGAATCACCCCCTTAGTATTGAACCCGCGCAGAAGACCAGGTTGGCGGTCTTCCACTCTTTCATATTAATGAATAGTGAGTTAACAGTCTCATTGCAATCTCACACTGTATGTTACAATCACACTGCAATGGGACTGACACTGACTACAGAACTCAGCATCCAAAGAATATCAGCTTTTATTAACCCATTCCCCCCCACCCGCCCCATACATGTTTCTAATCCTCAACTCTGTGAAGATAGTATTTCAATGCTTGGAAAAATCTCAGAAGCCAGAAAAAGGGGGAGGGAGGCACAGTTTATGTGCTCAATGTATCCTCACCCATAGGCCCCTCACCACAAAACCTCTGGCTATGAGGCTGTATTCCAAAACTGCTGGGATCCTCTCCTGTAGTTGCTCCATTGTCCTCCCTGCAAGCAGCTAAGTTGAAAAGATCAACAGCCCCTTACCGAAACTGTTTGCCAACAATTACCTTCAGGAAAAATGAGACAGTATAAATGCTTACCAAAGGGGGTGGGGTTGTTGAGCCGGATGTAGCGCGAGACTGTATCCCCTCCAGAGATATGGGCCCCAAACCTGGGAAGGAGAAACTGATCGTGTGGGTATACACAACACAAGTCTAAGTTAGTGTTCCCCAAGCTGTGGCCCTCCAGATATGTTAGACTACAACTCCTAGCCATCACGTTGGCTGAAGGACGCACAGAGCTGTAGTCTAACGCGTCTGGAGGGCCACAAGTTGGGGAAGTCCGGTCTATGTTTTTGGTCTTCTTTTCTTTAGAAGTTGGGAAAAGGCAAATGAGCCTCACCAATGGAGTAGAGCTGGACAAGACAGAAGCGAAGGGTTCGTCTCTGCACCACAGATGCGGTTCAGCTGCCAATCCCTCTCCCCAGCGAGCTCTGGCTGTGTCAGACGGGTCCCGGGACTTCTAACAGAGAATTCTCCCAACCACTAGCACAATGGCATGAACTCTCGTTCTTAAGGGGAAAGCCAGTTAAACTGGTATACAGCTCGGTCTGGAACTGTGCTGTGTGTGTGTGGGGGGGGGCTGGGTCCTTGTAGTGGCTTCCTAGGCTGATCGGCCCAGAGAGTTTGCCCAAAAGGAATGCAGGGGTGCCTACACCCGAGTGTGATGGATGGGACATCCCGATGCACATGTAAGCCACCCTTGGCTGAGGGAAGGGGGGAGTTGGGAAAACCAGCTGGGTGAGGGCAGACGGTCAACTTTAAAATCAGGAGCCCAAAGATTTAATCAGCTTGTGAGGCGGCCCAAGTTTCCATCCCAGCTCCCTGAAGGGACACTGAAATAGGCCCCCTGGGCTATTTTGGCACAGACTGTGGCCACTGGAGGCTCCACTGCTGGTGAGGAGCAATTATAAATATCAGTATAATGAATACTGCCTTGGCAACACAGCGGTTGACATAAAACAATTACAAACCGATTACATAAGCCTCTCACAGCGGGAGCCTTTGCTGTCAATAAAAGTACTATTGTTGCAGCAAACATAATGAATTGTTTGGAATTCAGAGGAAAGTGATTCTTTAAAATATATGCCTTTTCTTGGTTGCGTCAGCTCCAACATCAATAATACCGCACTGCATGGAGAGCCAGTTCACATGACCAAACTTAGGGATGTTACCAAAATCTGAAAAAATACCAGTGTGATGGTGGTGGCTAGGAGGAGGAGGATACTAGCCCAGCCTTTTCCCTGGCTAGGAATTCAGGAATCATCCTTCACACATAGGGCTAATGTGTGGAGTAGTGTTCTCCAGCCTTGGGTCCCCAGATGTTTTTGGCCTACAACTCCCAGCATGCCCCAGCCAGCTATGCTGGCTGGGGCATGCTGGGAGTTGTAGGCCAAAAACATCTGGGGACCCAAGGCTGGACAACACTGGTGTGGAGGAAGAGAAGGACCGTACCACCTAGCCCTGGCCCCACCCCGACATCCACTTGTTGAGTGCGGACACCTGCAAAGGGCACTTATTTGCGCTCAGTTGGACATGTGTAGGTGCCCTTATGTGATTGGAGGACCTCCTGCGGAAAACCAAAAGGGGGGATTAATGGCCCCCAGCGGCTGTGGCCAGGCCAGGACTGTGCCCTCTGAGGCAGACCCTCACTAATAAATATAGACGTTTCACGATGGGGATATGACCTCAGGGGCAGCCATTTCATGTTCTTCTGGCTCAGTCACTCAGGAGTGAGCGCAGTCATTCTCAGCACATGGCAAAGGACCCACCCCCTTCACACGCATAGGTGTGGTGCAGTTTATTCTCCTGGTGCTGTGTGCATATCTGTAACATCCTGAGATGCGATGCTGGGGATTTTGTATAGTTTGAGTGTGCTCCACGCAGAGGTCAACTTTATGTTATTTATTATTATTTATTTTATTTATATCCCACCTTTCCGCCAAAAATGGCACTCAAGGCAGCTACAAATGGTAACACATCAATCCACTGGGGAAAGCTTTAGCTGCTGCTTAGGCCATGTCTGTGTTGCTGGAAGGATGTAGGGAGAAGAACTTTGGGGTAAACAATGTATCTTTTAGCAGGAGAGGGGGAAGCTGGACCACTCAGCTGGGATAGTGTAAGGATAGACAACATGATCACACCCATTTCCAGAAAAAAATGATGTGGGGCAATAGCAGAGATGTAAAATTTCCAGAAAATTTCTCCCATGGACAAAATTCCCCCCCCCGGGGGGGGGATTTTAGGGAAAACTGAAAAATAAGCAATACTTTTTTTTTTTTTTTAGTGCACTTTACAGATCTAAAGTTACTTTGTTGCTTTAGGTCAGCCTTCCCCAACCTGGTGCCCTCCAGATGTTTGGGACTTCAATTCCCATCAGCCCCAGGCAGAGTGGCCAACGGCCAGGAATGCTGGATGTTGTAGTGCAAAACATTTGGAGGACACCCGGTTGAGAAAGCAGCTTTAGGAACATCAATTATATTATGAATAACGTGGATTGCTCATAAAATTATCATTAAAAACTTTTAGAAGTAAACTCAGTTAGTAAATTTGTAATAACTGCCTGAATAAACTATACTTTTAAATTTAATATACCAAACATGATAATTTTATGAGCAAAGCAAGCTATACATAATACATTTTAGGCCCCTATTTCATGTCTGACACAACAGGGAATGTGCACAAGCTGACTGGGCCTTGCTGAGCATTCAACACACAATAAACCCACGAATGCAGACACAGCCCTAACTGCATTCAGAGTTTCTTGCTAAGAGCAGCTGGGTTCTACCTGATTATAGGTGCCAGCATTGGATGGTCTGGTCCTGTCACCTGCAGGAAGATTGGGCAGCCTATCACAGTCATTTGGATGGGAATCAACATAGGTTCCGATTCTCCCACCTGTACAAAGGAATTAATTTTTCTATAAACAATGTATCCAGCCGCTAAATTATAAGGTGGCCCTGGAGCCAAGTGGATTAACAAGCACTCTGTCTTCTGCAAACAAGAAATCAGTTGTTTATTGCAGACAATTGATTATAGTGCAGGGATTCTGCAGGCCTTCAGGAAAGGGGGCAGTGCTGGTTTCCCGCCTGCCACACCCTTGTGTTCAAGGCTGAGTGTACAGTTCCTCCTCCCAAATTCAAGGAAAGCCCTAACAAACCACGAGGGGTACTTCATTTATTCCTATTAATCTATTGGTGAGTAACACAGATAATGCAATCCATACAATCTATTACAGACCCATAGTGAACTCCTGCTCATGTTCCCGGGCAACTGGTATTCAGAGGCACTATACTGGAGGTAATACAGAGGCATCATAACTAGTAGCCATGAGAAGTCCCAGCCTTCATGAACCCATCTGAGTTGATGGCTCTGTGCTAGCAAACTCCACAGCCTAATCATGCACTATGCGTATTCCTATGCATGTTTACTCAGAAGTAGGTCCCATGGTGTTCAATGGGACCTATTCCCAGTTAAGTGTCATAACGTTACAGCCTCAGTCTTCCCAAAGTTCAGGTCAAAGCTCCAACTACTAGACCACATTGTCCAGAACCGAAGACGCTGCCTACCTTACAGATGAGACTGTCCTGGTAATGTCCCCACATGTTGTTATAGGCCGTTATTTCTACAGTAAGCTCCTGGAAGGCCTTCAGGGTTCCCACAGAAGGGTGGGCATGGAACGTCGCTCCCTTCCCATGAGCCAGCATGGCTGCTCTAAAGGCTGGAAGAGCAGAGCAGAGAAACTATTCGACAGCAGTGCGCTTGCTGAGCTCTCCTTCGTGTCAATGGGACTTGCACAGAATATATTCTTGCTGGATTGTGTCCAGCTGCGCCTTTCATTCCCATCAACTTATTTCTTTCCCCACAAACTTCCTGCACCTAAAAAGATGTTGCCTACCTGACTGTTTTCTCTTTGCAATCTGTCTTGTTATTCGTCCTGTTTTTTCCACTGCTGTGTCGCTGGAATGTGGAAAAAGGAAATGTCTCGGTGAGAACTTGGAAGGATGCACGGATTTCTTCAAACATGATGCATAATTCTAGCGCACATTTAAAGCTTACAGATAACTGTAAATCTGCAATGGGCCTCATAGTCATTTTCAGTTGCAAATTTCAATTCACCCGGGTGGCCTTGGGCAAAGCACTACCGCTCCGACTTAATTCCTCATCTCTAAAATGGGTACATAGCAGCTTCCCTCACAAGGTAACATGGCTCAACACATCTGGAGGGCAGCAGCTTGGGGACTACAACTCTCATCATCCCCAACCACCTCCCCCACTGGAGGCCTTCTCCTGCTGTTCTGTGTAGCACTAGAGGGCTTTGGAGCCTGGGCATTTTGTGGCTATCTAGTGTAGGGGAGGGTTCTGGAGAGTGAGAAAGAGGAAATATTTTTTCCCCTTTCCTTTTTCCTGAGAGATCCCTGTACCATGCAAGGAAATGATTTTGTTTAAAACTCATAGAATGAATCCCCCCAACCCTTATTACCCCTATAATGAGGCAGAGATTGGACAGCCATGTGTCAGGGATGCTTTAAACTGCATTCCTGCACTAAGCAGGGGGTTGGACTCGAGGGCCTAAATGGCCCCTTCCAACTCTATGATTCTATCTATGAATACCTAGCATATCCTGTGAAGGGTTTGAATTGTCCAGTTCCTTCTCCTCCCTCCCAACAACCTCATTTCTTTTTCCCCTTCTTCACTCAACTGGCGCATCAACATTCTGTACATTCTTAGAATCTCACAAGTCCTACTCAGGACATTTTTGATTTCTTAAAGTAATTTTTTAATTTAAAAAGTTGTACACTTTTGCATACATAGGGAGCCCTCCATAGAAACCACTACCTTGATAGCAAGAAAATGGAAAGTTCAGCAAGTTTTCTCTATCACTGACTGGTATAAAGAAGTGTGGGATATGGCTTTAAATGATATGTTAACTTGTAATATCAAATGTAAAAGGGGACAATTAAAGAAAAACAATTTTAAGGATATCTGGGGTTTATTTTTGGATTTTGTGTTAAATAAGGGGAAAGGGAGCATGCCATGTCAAGATATGCTGTATTTTTGGAATAATGAATAACAATAGATTATATAGAGATAGAATGTATTCTTTGGTCCCGTGGTGATGGGAGCACTATATAAGTTGTATGTTTGTTATTTAGTTGTTTTATAAATTGTTTGAAAATTTTAAAATAAAAATTAAAAAAAAGAAGAAAAGAAACCACTACCTTGTTTTTTTGTGCCCCCATTTTACTTGCAAAGTGTTTGCTATTCGTATATATTGTTTGTTCCTACCTCTGATCAGGGCTAAATGGAAGAAAAGACTTACACGTCTGAACCCTGTTCATGCGAGGGCCGTGGGCAGCTGCTGAAATAGTCAACCTCTATTGTGAACAGAGCAGCTAATTCAGAATGATTGGTAATTATTAGCTGACGCTTTATCACACTCTTCAATGGAACTTCAGAGCCAAAGTCTAGTTTTAGATCTTGAGAATGCTCTGTTTTTTCCTCGCCATCACTACAGAGAAACGACAAAAAATGATCACTGGTCTTCCTCCTTCATCAGGGAGATGTTTACAGGCAGATTACTGAAAAAGAGAGGTGAACACGAAAACAAACACAATCAGGCAGACAGATGATGGGTTTCCATTCCATATAATTTTAGTGGGAAAGTAAGAGGCTTCTCTATATTCTAGCCAATATGATCCCAAATGAGTGTCCTTTTGGCTGAGCCTGAGTTACCTTCCTTTACCTGTCAAAGGGTGTAGAGTATGTGATATGCAGCCCCTTTACTTCACCAGAAATAGCCAGAAAGAGTGGATCCAACATATCTTCAATGCTACAACACAGGGCAAGGTCACTCAGCTTGTCCTAAAAGAAAAGAAAAAAGAATTAGATAGGCCTCTTTGTAAGAATACAAAGGAAAAGTGACATCAGCAGGACATGTGATGCAGACCAGATAGGGGTGGGAGTGGGATAAGAACGTAAGAAGAACCGTGCTGGACCAGACCAAAGGCCTTTCCAGTCTAGCATCCTGTTCCCACAGTGGCCAACCAGATGCATAGGCTCACAAGCAGGACATGAGTGCAACAGCCAGTGTGGCGTAGTGGTGAGAGTGCTGGACTGGGACTCTGGAGATCCGGGTTCTAGTCCCCGCTCGGCCATGAAACTCACTGGGTGACTTTGGGCCAGTCACTGACTTTCAGCCTAACCTACCTCACAGGGTTGTTGTGAGGATAAAATGGAGAGGAGGAGGAGGAGGATTATGTAAGCCGCCTTGGGTTCCTTGCAGGAAAAAAGGCGGGGTATAAATATAATAAATAAATAAATTGCTCTCTCCCACTGTTGTTACAAACTGAAATAAGATGAGGTCCCTGGAAGAAGAAATGGGGGACACTCATCTATACAAAAAACAAAACTGCATTTGGCAGCAATTTTACAACAAAGATTGATTTTTATTTGTGCATTTATTATTCAAAATATTTCTTTCCAGCCCTTCCACTGCATTTGCAACCCTCAGTGCACCTGACAACACTTAAAAAAAACCCCACACACCTCTATGGGTTGGATCCAGACTTAATCATACTTAGAGTAGACCCACTGAAGTTAATGGGACTTAAGCTAGTCATGACTTCAGGGGGTCTAACTCTGTCTCAATCCAGCCCAATAAAATCCATCAAAAATTAATCAAACAATCAGCAATAACCAAAGTAAACAGCAGCACAAATAGAGACAGGTGCAGCAGAGAAAGCCAATCTGGTAAACAAGGTTAGCCACAGATCACGGTCATAATGTTCTCTGCACTTTGAGTCTCAAGTATTCCAAAATACTGACCTTCGTATTAGTCATGATCTCTACAAACAAATCCTTCTCCTCATTTGGACCCAAAATGCCACTTTCTGGAGTGATGCTAAGCACACAGGTAGCAGCTTGCCTTCCAAGAAGCTGTGAGACAAAGCAGGGTGGCCAGTCAATTAACGGGAACCAACAGAACCTTTTGACTAGCCGTAAGTGCAAAAAATACTGACCACTGACCTCCCCCCATTTGAAGCGTGTTGGGAGCAGCGTCTGGTTAAAAAGCTGAACGGTTGCTTCTGCAGGGATTCCAACGGAGAGGTCAAAATGTAAATGGCTCGAGAGCAGGCACACGTGGGGAGTCTGAACTTCCACGAAAACAGGAATGTGGCTGGATGGCAGAGAGATACGAGTGCTCCATCATCATTACTGATAACAAGCGAGCATTCATGAAAACAGTTCGTTCATATCAGGACGTAAATTCAGCCCACCTTTCCGCTTCCCAGCCGTTCCTGTCCCCTTAAGATTGCCCAATTGCAGGGCTGCAATGATGGGAGAACCTTGCCTGGCATGACATGTACAAAAGCCCTGGTGAGAGCATGCAGCCACTTCTGTTTGCAAGCCCCACATGAGACTTGGCCTCAGCCCACTTCCCTCAGGCCCCTCTTTGCATCACATCCACATCTCCAATGCTTCTCTCAGATCCCTGCCTTTCGGCCAACTGCCAACTCCAGTCTACATCCTTCAGCCAACCCTCTGCCACCTGCCCCAACACTCCTCCCTCCCCACCAACATATGACCTCTCCTATCCTCGAGCCCCATTTTCCCACAGCTACCACTCTAATTTGCCCCTCCCTTCAGGGTATCACCAGCATTCAAATAAAGGCTCCCAGAAAAGCAGCAGTCGGGTTTGAATGCTCTCAAGGAGGACTGAAGTCACCAGGGCCCCGCGTGCACCACTGCTGCCACCCCTTTCCCCTGCCCCAAGGGCCCAGTAAGTTACCTTGGGGCAAAGGAAGGAGGAAGGCAGTGTAGGGCATTCCCTAAGCTTGGGTGGAGGGTCTTCTCCCACCAGGGGTGTGTGTAGGGCTACCAGTCCCAGAATCCCTGGCAAGAAACTGACACGATGTGTGTTATTTCTGCCAGGAAAAAGGCCTGCTGAGGCCTGGTTTCCCACTGGGAATTCTGGGACTGGTAGTTCTATCCCCACTCCCAGCAGACATCATTCCATTTGGATCTGCGGCCTCCCCTGTCCTGCCCCAAGGAAAGCAACTGGGCCTTTGGGGCAGGGGCACGGGGAAGTGGTGACGGAGGGGGCATTGCGAGCATCTTTTGAGCTTTTGCGAATCAAACATGCAGAAAAAGCTTGAGCCTTTTTTGATGGCTTGATTTATGATTTATTTATTCAAAGCATTTATATCCCACTCTTCAGTCAAAAGACTCCCAGAGCAACTTACAGCAGTTAACAATCAGATCTGAATGCTTGCAAAGGCTTTGGAACACTTTGCAAAGACTTGTACCTTTTCGTACAAACGGCAGGGATGTCCGTGCATCCCTACCCTCCTTTCATCAATTCTCTGCCTCCTCCGCCCTTCTTTCCCTCTATCTACCCTTCCCTCACTTTCCTGTTTATCATTCAGCACCTGGCCTGCTCTCCTTTTCAGCCACCTGGCCTCTGAGATTCCTGTCCCTTTGCTTCCCTTCCACCTGGGGCCCCCTTACCAGACCTCATCCTTTCCACATAGATCCTCCTGCCCCGACCAGCCTATCTGCACCTTCCATGATAGAAGTTGGGCCATTTGAGGACATCTGCTGTTGACATTTTAATTCCCTCAGCAGTTAGGATGTTTCCGAATATTTCACATCACAGCAGCTCAGCTACTCGCAGCAGAGGCATCACCCCACAAAATCATAGTAGGTGATGGCCCAAATGGCTGTAGTTCCTACAATTAGTGTTTCCAGTAGCGTGTCGATTTGCTAATAACAGGGCCAGTATGGGCATGCTTGGCCAGAGTGACAGATCATTTACAGTAATTTAAAAGTCGCCTACATCCCTACGTTCTCTGGGCAGCCTCAAGAGTCAACAAAGCATACAAGCAATTAGTATAAAAGCATCATTACCAGAAAGGTTTCTATTCCATTTCATGTCCTCACCTTCCAACTCCATTTTCCACTTCCATCTCTAACACTGTCTGGAGACGTTGACACTTATATGACGTAAACAAAACCGAGACACTGCATTTCCCAAGAGGACACAATTCTCCACTAGGAGGCCGAATAGTGAACGGAGAGGCCTGGGGGGAGAAAAATGAGAGCCAATGTATTTCCCTGAATAGAGTTCTAGCCTAGAGAGTCTCCCATTCAACTCTCTGCTCAGCCACAGATGTGTGTCTTTGGAGAAGGCACTGCAAGGGGAACCTCCAGGTTGTAACCTGGCAAGCAACCCCACTGGCTGGTTGGATTCGGTTTGAGAAACTAAGATGAAGAGGCTCTCAGAGCAACATACCTCTTCATCCCTTTCAGCTACACAAGCAGGACTTTCCTGCAGTTTCCATCTTCCTGGCAGCTGACTTAGGTTTGTGATCTCAAAACTGCACAACACTTTTTGTCCCAGTTTAATCAGGCCCAAATCAAGTGATGGCACATCAATGGAAAGAGCAGGCCCCTAGGAGAAGTGAATAAAAGAAATAAGCCAGTTGTCACCGCAAAGTGCCCAACTGAAGGAATCCAAGATGTAAGATTCTGCAAGCTCGCATTTACTTCACACACAGTGCCATGTGAAATACTGGGATGGAGGCTCTGGAACTCTTCTAGGAGGCAGACAGGCCAACTGAAATGCATCAAGCACTAGGAGAGGAGCCATACTTCAATTTTAAGAGTACAGTATACAATTTGCATGCAGCAAATGCCCAGAAATCCCCAGTTAAAAGGATAGCAAGGCTACCAGTTTAAAATGGTAAGCTGCTTGGTAAATAAATGGTTTTTGCTGTGAAAAGTGGGGTATAAATACGTAAGGGTGAAATCCTATGCAGGTTTAGACAGAAAAAAGTCATACAACTCCCAGCATTCACCAGCCAGCTGGCTAGAGAATGCTGGGAGTTGTAGGGCCTTTCTCTGTCTAAACCTGCATAGGATTATACCCTAAATAAATAAATATGGCTGGGGAAAAACACTGCAAAGGAGTGGATCCAGGGCATGACAAAGAAACAGATTGTGGGCACACTCCCAAAATCTCTCTGCCACAACCAGGAACCTAGATATCACTCTAGGCTTCTCAGTGATTTCTACGAGGCCTCCAGCACTTAAGGGGTGGTAATACTAGGCCCCCTTGGAACACAGGAAACTGCCTTATGCAGAGTCAGACACTAGTCCATCTAGCTCAGGAGAAAGTCTCCCTGTCCACTTTCTCCACACCATGCATAATTCTGTACACCTCTGTCATGTCCCCCCTTATGTGCCTTGTTTCTAAGCCAAATGATCTCAGATGTTGTAACCTTTCCTCATAGGGGAGTTGCTCCAGCCCCTTGATTATTTCTGCACTTTTTCCCAACTCTACAATATCCTTTTTTAGGTGCAGAGACCAGAACTGAACACAGTATTCTAAGTGCGGCCGCACCATAGATTTGTCTAAGGGGAGTATGATATTGGTAGTTTTATTTTCAATTCATTTCCTAATTATGCCCAACATGCAGTTCGCCTTTTTCACAGCAGCTGCACACTGGGCTGACATTTTTATCGAGCTGTCCACCACAACCCCAAGATCTCTTTCTTGGTCAGTCACCGCTAACTCAGATCCCGGTATTGCCTAGACCAGCGTTCTCCAACCTTGGGTCCCCAGATGTTTTTGGCCTACAACTCCCAGCATGCCCCAGCCAGCTATGCTGGCTGGGGCATGCTGGGAGTTATAGGCCAAAAACATCTGGGGACCCAAGGCTGAAGAACACTGGCCTAGACCGACTGACAGCGGCTGGGTTTCAGCCTGTCAAGGGTTTCAGACAGGAGTGTTTCCCACCTGTACCCGGAGAAGTCAGGGATTGAACCTGGGACCTTCTACATGAAGAGCATATGCTCTACCACTGAGCTACAGCCCTTCTTGGCATGCCGCAGACCTTGGAGCATGCACAGAGCGCTATGCTTCTCTACATGACGTTTCTCCACGCATACTCAGCGTGGACTGCGGAATCTATTTCCGATGCCGCAATCCATTCTGGAGTTTTTGTGGAGCGGAATGGATACATTCCCCGCTCCACCAAAATTTCTGAAGTGAGAATGAAAGCTTGCACTCATTCCGTGTATCATAAGGCATTTTCCTGGGTTAAGATGTCCCCACCTTAAAGTCAGCTTCCACATGCAGCACGACTGGCTCTGCAGAGTGAGTGATTTGACACTGCACATCATGACAGGAATGCCCAGGTTTCCCTCCAGTAATAACAAACTCAAACTCACAGCATCCATTTGTTCCTAGAGAAAACAAATCTATTACTTTTATCCGGGGAAAAAGAAGATGGTTGTTTTTGCAAAGCCCAAATGTTTTCCCAAGTTCAACATCTTCACTCCAAAACACATGGCTGGCATCAAAATCTATCTACCATTTTTCTCTCATCACGGTGGCCCAGTGATTAATGCAACATGCGTGCAGGTCAGATGCCACAGGCAGAAAAGCTTTACCTAACTTTCCAGTACAAGGTTCAACTTCAACTATGTCGCATTCGCTGATTTTCTCCCAGGAAAATGTGACTGGGGATTTGCTGTTATTATACATCTGAAAATTCAAACATCAAGGGACAATCAATACCACTATATATGACAGAAGTCCATATTTCCAGATTACTGAAGTGACCAAAAATACGTGCTTCAGGTAGATATACAGAACATAGTCCAAGGGTGGGCAGAAAGTAGATATCCAGATGTTTTGGACTTCAACTCCCAACATTCCTGACCACTGGTCATGCTGGCAGGAGCATCTGAGAGTTGGAAGTCCAAAACATCTGGAGATCTACCTTCTGCCTGATCTAGTCTAATTCTCTGCCACTGGAGGATATCCGCTACTACAGCACCCCTGATAAGTGGCCATCCAGCCTCCGCCTAAAAACCTCTAACTAAGAGTGCCCACCACTTTCCCAGGCAGCCTGGACTGCTTTTCCCTGATGGGGTTACGGAAGTCCTCCCTAATGGTTAACCAAAGTTCCCTTTCTTGTCATTTGAAGCCGTTGGTTTGGGTCCTATTTCTGGAGCAGCCTTTCATAACCTGGTGCCCTCTTGGTGTTTTGGACTGCAACTCCCATCATCCCTAGTCAGCAGGGCCCCTAGGGGTTGCTGGCTAGGTGTGATGGGAGTTGCAGTCCAACACATGTGGAGGGCACCAGGTTCTGGAACAGCAGAAAACAAAATTACTCTGTCATCTACATGACAGCCCTTCAAATGTTTGAAGATGGCAACCCCATTGGCACAAGGGACAAGGAACTGGGCAACAAGGAGCATAACCAAAACCTAGCCATAAGAAGAAATGATACAAACTTAGGATGTCTCCACAGATGTATGTGCAACGCCCCCCTATGCACATTTACTTGGAGCTTAAGCCCCACCATTTTCAACAGGGCTTGCTTCCCGAGTGAGTGTGTTAAGGATCACAGCCTTACTGTGCAATCCTATGCAAGTATACTCAGAACTACCGTTAAGTCCCACTGTGTTCAGTGGGGTCATTCCCAAATAAGCGTGTGTGGGATTGTTGTGGCATAATTTAATCTGCTTCCACAGTTCAAGTTGTTTAGAATTCTTTGGCCTTCTTGAAGGAGAAGGAAGAAGCAGAAGAGCTTGGACCATTACCAAGTTTTCTCCCTGAGCATGAGCACTAAAAAAAAAAGCATGACTTTCAAGATGACAACAAATGGATTTCATACATGGAAAACCTACAAATGGACAGAATACGCACAAACCCCAAACAGCACTAATGGCACAGGCAGAAGTAAACACACCTTAAATTTTCTCCTAACATTTACACCAATGTAGTTTTCTCCTGGGATGATAATGGCATATGGTTCCAAAAGGAGCCGAAATGGTTCTGCCTGTCCTTTAATATCTATTTCCAGGGCAATCACATCCTCTTGTTGGCTTTCGGCACTTTCATACTGCTCCAGTTTTTGAGGACTGCATGAGGAACATGGTTAAAATTGCTCTGTTATGCATACTTGTGAAGGAAGGGGGGCTGGCTGGCTCTGCCAACCCACCCTTTTTACCAAAGACTAGAGATCCCAGGTGCCAGACTGCCAGCCTTAGCTCTGCAGTCCTGACTGGAATCTCTCTCAGGGACTTGCCCTTGTCTATACCCTGGATTTAGCGCTGAACCACAGAGCAGCCACACATGCCATGTGGGGTAAAACCAGGAAGGTTTATTCAAGGTAAACAGATTACAACAAAAGGTGGGAAATGCGGGAAGGAGACAAGGTAGGGAGACACTTTGGTACAAACACAGTAGAGCTATAAAACAACAAAGCTGATTCCTTATCTCTCCCAGGCACTCACTTGCCCTGGGGGCCGGTCTTCTTCAGGGCTTGTTTCAGCAAGGCCCTATTACACATGCAGACCACCACACCCACCCTAAGGTCTGGGATGGGTGGCCCTCTTCAGGGCTTACCTCAGCCAAAGCCCTCATTCAGCTAATTTCACCAGGAGCCACCTGGGGCTGGATCCCGAGGCCAGTCCGAAGACCTGGACCTCCGCGCAGCTTGCTGCCCATGATCAACAACCCAAACCAGAAGCCACAGCTGGCAATATAGATTCTCCCCCCCTCCTCTTTTCAGTAGATCAGCTGCCTTTATCCAATCAGGATGAACTTCACCTGGCCAGGCAGGGGGAGGGGGGTGGTTCTTTGCTCATGACCAGGGGGCTTTCATTTGCATGCCAAAGGGCCTGGTCATATAGACATCAGCCTGCAAGGTGCTGGCCCCATCAGATAACTTATGCACATTTCGCCCCTCCCAGCCCTTAGCTGGGATTACCTGGTTTGCACATGAGGAGGTGTGTGTGTGTGTGTGCGCGCGCGCGTGCGCCTGTGCAGGAAACCTTGAGGCTCTTTTCTTCACAATACTTAACATAGAACAGTATCATACATGTGATTCTCCTCCAGCATAGCTGGCTGGGGCATGGTGGGAAATGTAGGACTTTTTTCTGTCTAAACAGTCATAGGATTGCGCCCTGAAATGCTGTCCTTCCTTTCTCTCTCATTTAGGGCCAAACTACGCATTGTGTTACTCATCCTTTTCAAAGAGCACACTTAAACTGGCCACTTTTATTCTGAAGAAAAAACGGATCAGGACCTGGCATCAGTCTCCTGCCAAAACCCACGCCTGCCCACGTGGCGTGGGTCATTCGTGTTCAAAATAAAAGTGGCCACTTTAAGCACATAATGCAACGTGTAATTGGCCTGCCCTCTGCTTAAAAAGAGAGAGTGAAAGACAAAGCAGAATGACTATCAAAAGCTTTTATACTGCAGGGAGAGAAAGAAAGGCCTAAGCAGAATATACAGTAGTCGCCAAAGGGGTGGGATTCAGCAGGGGAGACCCTGTCCCCATTAGGGATATCTCAGGCCCCTCTCCTGGATTTTCAGCTGCCCTTTAAAAGAATAATAAAAACAAGTCTATAATATGTTCAGAGGAGGGATGCAGCACCTCAGGCCAGCAGGCCAAATCTGGCCCTTCAGGGGTCCCAATCAGGGTCTTTGGCATATAGCCATACCTGCTTCTTCTGTCCCAACCCCCTTTACCCTGACCACTGTTTTTTGGTGATTTCCCAGCTTTTGTGTCTCCTCCCCCCCCCCCATTCTAAAAGGTTGAAATGCCTCTCCTTAGTTACTGGCAGTAAGATCTTTAAGCTAAAATATGCTGGTATTTTTGTCCCCGCCCCTTTGGCCTTCAGCCCCGCCCACCACTGGAATGCGGCCCCCGAGAGCTTCTCCAAAATGGAATTTGGTGTTCGGGCTGAAAGAGGTTCAACACCCCTGGTTTACAGAGATAAACAGGGGGAAGCACACAGGGAACGTCCTATTCCTAGGAATGAAATTCTATGTTCACAGTCAGATCAGATATGACGAGGCTGAACTTATGTATTTGTCACATTCATGTATAAAGTGGCGAGGACTCTACTCTTTACATGAAAAGGAGATGTGCGGAGGGAGGAGGCGGCGGCCTACCCCGCTTCCCCATTTTACATCGCTGCATTCCGCTCCCTAGAGCAGTTTTCCCCTAGCCGCTCGGATGCCAGAAGTGTGTCAAGCTAGGAGAAAATTGCTGAAAGCAGGAGGAACGCAGTGACCTAAGGCAGGGGAAAGTGGTGGGTTTCACTCTGTTCCCCATGTGTGCTGCTTTTCATGTAAAGTGTAGCCCGTTCCTACCTCCACTTTATATGTGAATGCGGCAGATAGGTGGATAAAACACATGTGGATGTCCCGTCAAGTTTGGCCATTACTTGGGAGCAGAGATGCAAAAAGTCAGGCTCTCGGTCGCCACTGGAGATGTTAAAAAATTGGATTTGGGAACTGATGCGCCAGCTGCCAAAGAGAGCAAGAAATTGGTTTTCCCTCTTCTAGTGTGTGCAAGACGCGGTTGCCTCCTTTTACTCCCTTATTCCCTACTTCTTTCTTTCAAAATGAGCTAAGCCTTCCCAGGGCAGAACTCCAGAACCTCTTTTAGTGCTGCACCTCAGCTCTGGAAGGTATGAAGGGGTAATAATAAAAGAGTGACTGTGGGCATTTGCAGAGAAAGGCGGGAAGGAGATCAGAATGCGCTAATGCAGTGTTCTCCAATCCTGGGTCCCCAGATGTTTTTGGCCTACAACTCCCAGCATGCCCCAGCCAGCTATGCTGGCTGGGGCATGCTGGGAGTTGTAGGCCAAAAACATCTGGGGACCCAAGGTTGGAGAACACTGCACTAATGAGAACAGGATCCCTCCTCTCTCTATAACACTCAGGTCTTTGTCTCATTGTTCCTAGGAAAAGTGTCTTCTTTTGCATCCCTGCTTGTGAGTAAGCTCCATTGAACAAGCTGGGAAAGACTTCCAAGTAAGTATGCATAGGATTGGGCTGCAAGAAGCAAACTGCTCGCATTTGGCATCATCCATGGGTGAAAAGGCCCTGCAATGACTGGCAAGCACTTGACACTTACGGCACAACCCAGATGAAATTAAGGACTTTTAAAGGTCAAACTGGACGTGAACATCTGTGAACAGAATCTCCCATGGCTGTTGAGGTTTATTTTACTTCAAAACAGCTGTGCAGGGCTGCTGATTTAATTGGGGAAGTTTCCGGATTCCTTGCAGGATTAAGATCGGTTCCTTCACACATGATCTCTTTCTGGGTTTTTTCTTTCTCTGCCTTTCTATATGTTCCATTACACAACCACAAGGTGGTGCTGCAGTATAACGGAATTGTGCAAATACACGAGCTTCTCATAGCATGATTTCTATATAATACCACATTTTCCTTAATCTAAAAAAGGCTATGGAAATGGTTGTAAAGCACGGGAGAGGCCCTCACTCACCCGCAAACTATCATGAGGAATCACAAGTGCACAATAAATGCCTCATGTAGAAAAGCTGTAAGTCACGGGGATCTGACCTCTGGACAAAATCTTCTTCTCTAGGGCCAACACAAGTATGCCAATCAAAGTGGCATAATGTGAACACATTTTTATATGCCCATCACATATCACTTACCAAGGGAGCGCTGGGATAGCCTCTAACACAATATGAAGCACACTGTGATACTCCTTTAGCTGTAAAGAAAACGAAAGCCCATAAAGCTCATGATTAATGTATATAAAAATAACTTTCTGTTTAATTTCTCGATTACATATAGAGCATTCACCCAAAGGCTGCCATAAATAAAAGCCTCTCTCAGTTTAAGCAGCTTATATCTGTAGCTGAGTCTTGGTAAGACTGTGAGCCATTTCACATATTACACAGAGGCAAACCTGTATTTGTCACCAAGTGTACACTCACTAGGGAGATGAAAGGAGTCACGGTTCTCTGAAAAGTGTACTTGAATGATACACCTGTTTGCTGCATTCACACTTTACATTTTTATGTATATAGCTTAGCGATTGCATGCTGCTACTTAACGTTTAGATACTTATTTCTACTGGGATGCAACAAACTGCCTCTCCAACTGACTCAGGGCTCAGCCACCAAGAGCTATCACAAGCTAAACCAGGACAGCTGTTAATTGCTCTAATTAAGGGCCACACCAGACATGATGGACATGTCATTAACATGTCTGCCTCATTCACGTATGAAAAGTAGATAGTAGGGAGGGGGGTCAGTAACATTAAAAAGTAGCACACAGGAGAAGGGAGCTGAATACTCACACATACACACACATCTTACATCCTCAGTCTATTGCTCCAGGCACCTTTCTTTCTTCCTGGCTCTAAACATGACCAGAAGTTCACCTTGTATGTGTTTGTTTGTGTGCTCAACTCCAGCAAAAAGAAGAGTCAAGAGTTTGGATTTACCAAAAATTGAGGTTCTTCTCCTACAAAAATCCCAAATATTTAAGGAAGAACTTACCTCCAGAGGAGGAAAGCAATGTTACTTTTTCTAGGTAGGTGTGTATAAATGTTATTTACTTATTTACGTACTGTACAATAATACCTTGGATTGCAAGTAACTTGGTCTGAGAGCGTTTTGCAAGACAAGCAATTTTTTAATATAAATTTTGACTTCATAAACAAGCAACGTCTTGCAATACAAGTAGTCACTGTATAGGGATGTAACCGCTCGCCTAGAGCAGGTGTAGCAGGCCGAAATCGGCCCTGCTCACGCCCGCCAGAGACTTGCTTTGATATAAGAGTATTTTGGATTACAAGCATGGTTCCGGAACGAATTATGCTTGCAATCCAAGGTATTACTGTACTTTTAAACCACCCAATAACCAAAGTTCTCTGGCAGTGTACACTACATTAAAATGCATTCTCCCACCTCTTTGTGTCCCTTCTCATTAACAGCTTGGGGTGCAATTCTATGGCCCCTAGACAGCTTCTGAGGGGCCATAGGATATTTTGGATTCACAGATCCGAGGTCAGAGATAGCACTCCAATGTCAGAGCTGGGAATCAGAGATCCAGCCGCACTCCCCTTGCGGCTGGCGTGGGAAGAACTGCATCAGCTGCTCTCTGTGGTAGGGAATGAAACCTTGGAGGGAGATAAGAAGAGGTTACTTATCTGTAACTGTGGCTCTTCAAGTGGTCATCTGTGCATATGGGCTCTGCGTCTGCATGGAGCCTCGTTCAGGAAGCTTCTTTAGCTGAGGAATTTAGGCAGGAACCGTTCCCCCACCGTCCAACTGTGCATGTCCCTAGCGGGTTCCCACCTATTCCCTCCGGTCTCCGAGACCGCATATTGGGGCCTCAGACCCAAGAGAATTCTTGGCATCAATATCGGTACAGAGATCAACAACGATATCTACAGTATAACTGCTTCAGTTAGTGCCATCAATATAGACCGTGATACTGAAGCGGGGATGGTGGGTGAGTTATGTGAATGCACAGATGAGCACTCAAAGGGCATTGAATACACAGCAAGGAGCTCGAGCATATTTATGTGGAGCGAGGTTTCTTGTTGTGAGCATTGGCTTTGCACCATTGTACCCCGGCAATGTGCTCCCCATCCCAGAAGAGATGCAACTGTAGTCAAAGTCCTGGTATGATGAAGCGTGAGAAAAGGCAATCCTCCCTCCAGATGAGATCTGACCATCCACCACCGAAGGGAATACCATACTTCAGTACGGAGGGAGTGGTTGGTTCGGTGTGCATCCTGCTCGGTATTGAAAGCTTGGATGAGCCAGTTCTGTAAGAGTCGTGTCCAAAGCTGTGCGAAAACAACTACCAACACCATGGAGGCCATGAGACCAAGGAGCCTTTGGATGGTATGCACCTTCGACATTCTCTCTCTGTATAGTCTTTTTGCCAACTTGGTGATGGTGAGAATGCGCACAGGAAAAAGGAAAGCTCCACAAAAACCAAATTTGGTTGAGGGAGTGCGAACAGGAATTTCGCATCCTGTTCTTGCACCCGGTACAACCTGCCGAGCCTCTGAAATGTTGGCGCCATTGAGGATGGGTTCTTCCAAGTAGCTTTGATGGTTTGTAGTAGGGCAGGGAGAAAGGGAATAGTGATCGGTGCCGCCTTCTCTAAATATACAGCATCGAACACTGGGTCCCTTACTCTCTCCTCCAGCTGTTGGACAGTGATCCCAAGGGACTCTGCCATCCGACGTACCTCTTTGGAAAAGTGCCCCATGTCCTCAGAAGGGGAATCTGGGTTTTTCTACCCCACCATAACATCCGGTAATGAGATGGATGGAGCTGGAGAGGACATGGAAGGCGAGTCCAAGCGGTAGTCTTCAGGGGAGGAAGCCCACGGGGATCGTAGGATGGCTGTCATCTCAGCCCTCGGTGTTGAAGAGGCTTGTGCTGTGACTGAGGCAGAGACAGGCGCTGGTGCTTGACTCGGTACTGTGGCGGTTGGCATCGATGGCTTCGGTATCATAGCAGTCGCTACCAAAGACTTTGGCCTGGACTCCCTTGCTGGAGGAGGTGGTGGTTGTAAGTCCTCCTGAGTGGGAAGCCTGCCCAGCGAGGCAGAAGGCTCCTGGAGAAAACATGGTGAGATCTCCCGGCAGTATCTCGGATCATGGTAGGGATCCTTTGGCCTACATAATTGCGAGTCCTCCCAGTAATAATGACGTCTTGGTGGAAGAGACCATTCCGAGCGCCTCTCCCAATCGGATACTAGGGAGTGAGAGCAGTAGCGGTGCTTCTTCCCTCTTGAGCTGGGCTTCTTCCCTCCCTACAGTGAGCCTCTAACCGCTGCGACTGAGGAGAGGGATGATGTTGCTCTCTTGGTGGAGAGGGTCGGTAGCGAGGTTGGTCTTGTGGTGGCAAGGTTTGGTCCCGAGGCTATGCTTTGGGTGGGTGGGAAGAGTCATGTAGTTCACCCTCTGAGATCAAGGAGATCGGTACCGTGGCTGCTGGTACTGATGGAGACGCTGAGACCGGTGGGGAAGACCTTGGTGTCGAAACTGTGCGCCTCTGCAGAGAGTGAGACCTCAAGTCCTTTTTCCTCTTCTTTTTCCACTCCAGGTCCGATTTCGAAGAGCGTGCTTTCTTAGCCAGTTTCTTTGCAGTTTTGAGAGCCAGTGAGTGGCCCGGAATCAGGGGGTCTCTTGCTGTCGAGAGGGTCTGACCTGGAGGACAGACAGAAGTTATTTGGAGGGCCGGTGAAGATGAGGCTAACATGGTGGTGGCTTTCCACAGCCTCGAAGGCTTTCCTCCAAAGTACTGCCCGAAGTCTGTCACAGCAGTTTCTCCGTGCCTGCTTAGAGAAAGTGTGGCAGTGGGGACATGTATCCACTATGTGCCCCTCACCTCAGCAAAAGAGACAGAGAGTGTGGCTGTCTTTCAGTGGTAATTTGCTGCCATACTGGACACGCTTCCGAAACAGGGCCTTCACGCCATCTGTTTCGTTCCACTGCCTCACTAGAAAGTAGTCATGAGGGTAAAATAAAAGAACAAATAAAAGTATAAAGGGAAAGTAGGAAATACTACAGAAAGATAGAAGGAGGCAGAGAAGCTCCCCCGGGGCAACCATGAAGAGGAACTGAGGGAACAGGCAGGAACCCGCTAAGGACATGTGCAGTTGGACGGTGGGGCAAGGGTCCCCATCTAAATTTCTCAGCTAAAGAGGCTTCCTGAATGAGGCTCCATGCAGGTGCAGAGCCCATATGTGTGATGCACAGAGACCACGAAGAAGAAGGGGGTGTTCCTGCACAACTTGTGACCTGCTAAGCCAGACCATTTGCCATGTAGGATGATGGCCCTCCTGTTTTTGTTACCAGAATCAAACACCTAAAACTGGGCGGTTCCAAGAGCATGGCAGACAACAGCACAGGGCTGGTGAGCTGCATTTGGCTTGGAAGGTCACAAGTTATGAATGGCTGATCTATACCAGCCAACAAATCATACGCATAATATAATGTGAAAAAAAATATCCAAAAAGTGGAGAGGAACTAAACCAATATTTTCCAGAAATAAATTCATTTGCTTTTGAGTTGCAGAACCTCTTAGTGCTAGCTAATTAAACTTTATCCAACAAGCTACACAGCATGGGTAGTTCAAAAATTAAAAAAAGCTGGGAGGTACAGACTGTCCAGAACAAGCAAGGTTGTACCTTTTTTGGAAGGAAAGTGAGAGTAAATGAGTGATCTGTATGGGGATGCAGAGTTCCCATGGCAGGAGTTACAGAGAAAGCTGACTCCATCTCCAAGTTGTACTTTATCTTTGTGAGGTCAACTTTTCCTTCCAACATTAATGGCTGCAAATTAGGCTTCATTATCTGCCAGAAAAAAGGGAGTTCCACATGGCTGAACAAAGAGAAAAATTGGATACAATCAACTCAATGTATGAACACAGGAAAAGATATAAGAAAACTGCAATTTTAGGCAACCTTTCATTTAGACTCCCAAAAATAATGGACCTTAGCAAAGAACTTGTCCTTATGAGCTTTTATTTCCAGGGTTATAGAACCAGCACAATCTGCCCCAAAGTAACTTGCACAGCATTGCTCAGTTCACATGTGCCATCCAAATCATGGTTTGGCCATTGGGATCATGACTCTGTCTTGCACACTCCACCTACACACGCTAATTCCCCCCCCTCCCTTTCTAGTTTGTGCAAAACCGTAATTTGCTTCCAAATGAAAACGGGAAACCCACTGCAAACTTTCATTTTCTCAGTTCTTGTTTGTGGCTTGTGAAAGCTACATTTTGCCTTATTCACATGTAACAGGCTTCCATAACCTGGTGCTAACTCAGGTGCATTGGATTACAACTCCATCCTCAGCCATCATGAATTCCTAGCTGATTCTGGCCAACCAGGAACTGAAGCCTTTCGCTTTTCCCCTCCTCTGAAACAGGTCACTATACCCACTCTGACTTTCTTCCTCCTGATAGCTAGCTAAATCTATCCATTCTACTTCTCGCATGGCCACACTGGAACTTGACTTCTCTCTGTTGTGCTTAGGCCTCTCCAAGTAATACCTCACCATTTCTCAATCCCACTGCTTCCCTGCCTCCATCTTTTTCCGCTCTAGCACTATCATTAGACATACTCTGCTGGTCTTAGGGATGGTATACCAGTCAGCGCTTCCGTTCTGTAAACATTTGTGGTAAAATGTTTCAAGAGCATCATCTTTGCCGGTGTTGTTGGGCTAATCTCCTCACTGTGATCTAGCATAGCACATATTCGCCAGAGCGCACAGCACACCTCTCCCCAAAATCCTGGTATTTCCATGTTTGTTGAATACACGCATACAGATGCGAGTTCACATGCATGGATGATCAAGGTCACGCAGTAACATAAAGTATCCCATAGGTCAGATCCAGTCTAATTTAGCTGCATTTAGCTTCCACTGAAATCAATGTGAAAAAGTTAGTCATGACTAACTTTCAATAGGAACTAAGTGTAACTAGCTTAGTCTGGATCCAACCCCATGGCATAGCCCACTGGCTTCTTAACTAAAAAAGCTCTTCCCTCTTGCTACATAGTATAAGCATTATACATACGTCACATTTCTTAGAACCAGAGTTTTCTCTGTCACCGAATACGGATTCAAAGAATCAAAGCGGACAAGATGTTGCGCTGTTACATCTGTAAGCTCGCCAGGCATAGGGCTGCTTTCTCCACCAGTAACAGATAAAAGTTTCAAAACTATCAGCTGTCCAAGCCCTGGACAAAAATGAACACAAACATCGGTTTATCGTCCTGTAGCATAGGGGTGCAGAACATCTATTAGACCAAAGGCTGCATTCCATCATGGAGATGCTCTGTGGGGCCGCGTTCCAGTGGGGGGTGAGGCCGAAGGCAAAGGGGGTGGGACAAAAATACCAATACCAGCATATTTTAGCTTAAAGCTCATGCTGCCAGTAACTGTGCCTTAGGATTTTTTTATAATGCGGGGGGGGGGGGGGGGGGGACTGCACAAAACCCAGGAAACCAGCAAATGATTGGTGGCTGGGAGGGAAGTGGGTGGGGCCAGGGAAAGGGGTTCTGGACGTCTGGGGGAGCCCCAGAGGGCCGAATTGGGACCCTCAGAGGGCCAGATTTGGCTCCTGGGCCTGGAGTTCTGCACCCCTGCTGTAGCAAATATATATGACTGAGTTTGTGGATTTCAAGGGACTAACTAAATGCGCTGTGCTTAACGCAAGAAGCTGCTTTGCCAGATGAAATTTGCACACCACTGATCCATTCAGCCACGTGCTCTCTACCCTAACTGGCGGCAGCTCTCCAAAGTATGAGGCCACGGACTTCCCCAGAACGAACATCTGAGAACCTTGTTGGCAATCTCAGGGACGGAACGAACCCTTCCACATTCAAAGCGTCTGCAATATTTGGCATGTGGCCTAGTTTGCTTGCATGTGTCACCTGGGCAGAGGACTCTGGAGTGCTCTGCCGGCAGACACAACTGCCTCCACCTGTGGTGGGTTAATGCGTGTGTGTGTCTTGCCTGGAGTCGCCCCCCCCTCCCCCCAAATCCTGACACGACACTCTTCTCAACTCGAACGTTAAACTTGCGAAGATGTCGGTGGCAAACCTGTCACAGTAATCTCGTTGATCTGGCAGTTGTCACAAGCAATGATGTATGTCACGGACAGGACTTCGGGGAAGATGGGCACGAATACTACCTGAAAGAGAAGTTTCTACGACATGAAAATAGCAGCGCTCACAGGGCCTGCCTACAAGTATCAACAACTTAAATAGGTATTATATAAGCTTCATCGTGGCTTTCCTAAAGAATTCTGGGAATTGTATTATGGTTATGGAGAATTCTGTGTTAGAGATGTGAAACCAGTTTCAGATTATAGTCTAGAGCAGTGTTCTCCAGCCTTGGGTCCCCAGATGTTTTTGGCCTACAACTCCCAGCATGCTGGGAGTTGTAGGCCAAAAACATCTGGGGACCCAAGGTTGGAGAACACTGCTCTAGAGATCACCTTACAGCATTTCTCCTCAGACTATCAGTCTTATAGTTCCTCATCTCCAACTGGACTCAGGGCTTCTGTCATTCGCACTCTAAGGGCCCAAACAGACATCCGCGTGTTTATTAAATAGGCACTTGCCCACTTGGCCATAAAGAAGGCATGCTGTGGGGGTTAACATTTGGATATTAGCAAAGGCATGTGCAGGGGAGGGGAGCAAAACCTACCCCCTCCTTCGCCATACCTTCACTGCTTTAAGCCATTTTCTCCCAGCCGGCTCAGTTCTGGTATCAGAGTTTAAAGCAGCAACGTGCAGTGAGGTTAAAGCAGAGGAGGGAGGCAGATTTTGCTTCCCTCCCCTGCGTGGCCCTTTCAGTAGAAAAAGTTAAGCCCCGCCCTATTCGTGCTCTTATAGCCACGTGGGCAAGCAATGTGCATACAGAGTTTCTATAAGAATACACTGAGCAAATCTGGAATTTGGTACTGAGGAGAGTTCAGCTGGCATTCACACCTGCTTTTTCATTTGCGAAGCCAAGAAGAGACTGCTCTGAGTCCTCTTTTTATATTACATCTGTCTTCAACCTAAGTTGTAAAGACAAATTCACATTGCAAGTGCAGAACCCACTCTGACCACATCTTCTGTCCTCACTCCCAGTGTGTCACAGCAACTCAGTCATAGTAGTATAAATGTTTTCTCAAATGAACAGACAGACTGCTGAATCTTGCTTTAGATTTTCTAAACTGGCATCTCTATTTCGCACATATGCTTGAAGCATGAGCTACAGCACCAACAACTGACCTCAATTCGTGTAGAATAACCCGGAGCTAGCTCAAAAACTGCAGGTCGAATCCCAAATGGCACTTGCTCCACATAACCAAAAGTGGCAACAGCCTTTGCATAAGGGAAAGAGAATGAATCACTGTAAGATTGCACAAAATCTGAGATGTGCTCGAACGTTCTAGATCAACGGGACTGAGGGCCAGGCACAATACTTGCTTACGTACCTGGAAGTGAGCTGGTGGCCACCTTTTCTTTGGCATTATGCAGAATTTCCCAATGCTCTGCCCTTCATTTTTGCATACGAATTCTGTAAATTTTACTCCGCCCACAAGGCAGGCTCCACAATCTAAGATGCGAGGCACTGCAGTAAAACACAGGTAAAAGCAGCGAATGCCAACGGCAAGGGGGGGGGGGAAGCACTCTCCCCCCCCCCCGCTTTTCAAAAAAGCAGTTTAAATTCCAACACTGAAGTAGAAGATTCCAGTCCACCCACAACGTTGACCAATATGTCTGGAAGCAACAGATAGGGATGAAGTACACCGTACTTCTAAGATAGGAATGCCAGGGTGTGAAATGTGCTGGCACTGAGATTCTTATACGCACACACACACACGCCGAGTGTCACGCACTGCAGGGCTTCTACCAGCAGCCTGGTCTACACCTAGAGCAGAGTGTGATGAGAAACAGGTGATAAAGAGTCCTGAGGGGTAGAACCAACTGGAACAATTTTTTAAAAACTCCCTTTGGTATATCAAATGAAAACTGGACAGTGCAGGCACACTTTGGTATCTGCTACAATGCCTCCCCAGACCTCTGGCCTGAACACCGATCAACAGAGAGACCCTAACCCAGATTTCCCCAACCTGCTGCCCTGCAGATGTGTCGGACTACAACTCCCAGTATTAGCCTTGCTAGATGGGGATGATGGGAGTTGTAATCCAAGACATCTGGAGGGTGCCACAGTTGGGGACGTGTGCAATACATTGTCTGCTTATTCCTCAGCCGACTCACTTGGCCTGGCTGCCTCGTCTTCGACACTCCTTTCAGAACTTTGACTTGCAGGTCTTGGAATAATCTGTGACCAACTGATGCCGTGAGATACTTGTGAATACATACTGGTTCACCAGAATCTATCTGGATTTGCAAAAGAGAGGGGGGGTTCTCTCTCTCTCTCTCTCTCTCTCTCTCTCTCTCTCTCTCTCTCTCATAATAGTAGAATTCAGGGGGAAGCAGGAGATTTGGGTTAGACAAAAGAAAGGACTTCTTCACACAACACATTATTAGTTTAACAAAAAGAAATTACTGCTAGTCGCGTAGGCTGGTAACAGTCAACTCACATGTTAAGACAGGAGGTGGTCTTCTACCTTGCAGAGGGACCAGGAGTGGATATGTCGCTTGTGACTCTACCAGTATGTAATCATCATAATTTGCTAGGTACTCGGGAATAAACTGGACTATGTAGTGGCAGCTCATCCCAGGAGCAACAAGCCCATGTTCACCTGGAAATTTTCCTTGAAAAGAAGCAAATGTTTCTTTTTAAAACATGTATCACCGATGCTACACACTGAGGCCGTAGCAGATTTTGCCTCTGGGAACAGTGCACATGGAGATAAGGATGTCGTTAATATAAATATAGTGCCATCAACGTGCAAGGCACTTTACAGAGTACAAGACAACAGGTTCCTGCCCCAGTGAGCTTCCAATCTAAATTCGACACACGTGAGACACATGACTCCCTTGTTACAACAGCTTCACTGGCTACTGCTCTGTTTCTGGGCACAATTCAAAGTGCTGGGTGTGGCCTATGAATCTCTATGTGGGTCAGGATCAGACTACCTGAAAAGCCGCCTTCTTCCATACGAGCCTACCCAGTTCTTAAGATCTTTGGGAGAGGCCCGTCTTTTGGTACTGCCACCTTCAGAGGTGCGTTCGGTGGAGATGCGAGAGAGGGCCTTCTCGGTGGCCACTCCCTGGCCGTGGAACTCCCTGCTGAGGGAGGCTAGGTTGTCTCCCTCTCTGCTGTCTTTCCACCAGCAGCCAAAGGCATTTTTATTCAAGCAGGCCTTTGGCATGTGAGCTGATCTGTTGGGTTGGGTGCGCTTTTTATTCTGTTTTTGTTGTGTTTTTAAACTGCGTTTTTAATGTATTTGTTTTACTATTGTTTTAATCAAGTTTTTATTATAATGTGTTTTAAGTTCCTATGACTGTAAGACACCTTGAGTACGTTTTTTTGGGGTAGAAAAACAGGGTGGAAAATCAAATCAAATCAAATCAATAAATAAGATGGGGGAAGGAAATGCAGCCAGGGGGAAACAGGGGAAAATATGTGACTGTTTCAGTTCTATACATTTAGGCTAGGTTACAGTAGGGTCTGGGGACTGAGACATGGCGCCATATAACTACAGCTGCAATCTTATGCACACTTACTAGGGAGTAAGTCCATTGAAATCAGTGGGACTTACTTCCAAGCAAGCATGTATAGGATTGCACTCTGAAACACATGTTCGTGGAAAGCTTTAATATTCCATTTAGATTAAGTCAGCAGAAAATTAATCTTGGCTGAATTAAGGTGAGTGGATCAAGTATATTTTTAATGTATGTCGACATATGGCAATCAGAACCTAACCTTCAGCAAAAACTGTACGTTGAGGTAGTAAACCCGTGTCTGGTCTGCAGACTAAGAACATAAGAAGAGCTATGTTGGTTGAAACCAAGAGCCCATCTAATCCAACATTCTGTTCACACAGTTGCACTCCCCCTAAAGGATCAGGTTCATAGTCTGGGGATGCTCTTGGATTCAGCATTGTCACTAGAGGCATAGGTGGACTCAGTGGCACGGAGCACCTTTTATCAGCTTAGGCTGATATACCTACAGCTTAATCTGCACAGAGATAGCCTGGCTATAGTTATCCATGCTCTGATAACTTATCACCTGGATTACTGCAATGTGTAAGAGCCAATGTGGTGTAGTGGTGAGAGTGTTGGACTGGGACTCGGGAGATCTGGGTTCTAGTCCCCGCTCAGCCATGAAACTCACTGGGTGACTTTGGGCCAGTCACTCAGTCTAACCTACCTCACAGGGTTGTTGTGAGGATAAAATGGAGAGGAGGAGGATTATGTAAGCCGCATTGGGTTCCTTGCAGGAAAAAAGGTGGCGTATAAATATAATAAATAAATGCATTATACATGGAGCTGCCTTTCAAAATGGTCCAGAAACTTCAGCTGGTCCAAAACAGGGCCATGAGATTGTTAATGGGGACCAGCCAACGTGATCATATTTTGCCAGAACTTTTCCACCTGCACTGGCTGCCAGTCCATTTCCTGGCCCAATTCAAAGTGCTGGTATTAACATTCAAAGCCCTAAACAGCTTGGAGTCAGGTTACCTGAAGGATAATCTCCTCCCATATATACTGCCCAGACCCCTAAGATCATCCTCGGAGGTCCTTCTCCAGGAGCCCCTGCTAAAGGAAGGGAGGTGGGTGGCTACTAAGAAGAGGGCCTTTTCTGCTGTGGCACCCTGGTTGTGAAATGAGCTTCCCAAAGAAGTCGACTGGTGGCTACGTTGTACTCTTCAGCGCCAGGTGAAGACCTTTTAATTTTCCCAGGATTTTTAGTCGTTCAGTTTCTGTTGTTTTAAATCTATATTTTAAATCTTTGCATTGCTGCTAGGTTTTATTTTGGTTTGTACTTTTAGTTTATACTGTAGGTTTAAACTTTTATATTGTATCATGTTGTATTATATGGTTTTAATTGTTGTGAACCACCCAGAGAGCTTCGGCTATTGGGTGGAATAGAAATGTAATAAATAAATAATGAGAGTGGACCTACTGAAATCAATGGGACTTAAGTTTTAGAGTAGACCCATTGAAATCTACTCTCAGGGTTACTTAAGTCTGGATTCATCCCACTTCCTATAAGTGCACCCTCCATAGCCTCAGTGGAACCACATGGGGGGGGGGACTTTCCCCATTCCAATGTGCCGAAACAGAAGCACCAGAACAAAAAACTGCAACGTATCCTTTAAAAATTTATCCAGCTCTGCTCTAGTACAGTGGAAGTTTTTATTCCCATAAATGTTCCAGGGAGATGCCAGACGCTTCAGATCGTAGTTGCAGTGAGTTTTCTCCCAAGTAAGTGTTCATAGGGCTGAAGCCTTAAGGTTAAAATTGCCCAGGAAGGGGATGTTGGCTATTGCTACTGGCCTATAGTTGTTATCATCATCTGGGTCTAGGTTAGGCTTTTTCAGGAGTGTCCTAATTATTGCCACTTCTCTCTCTCTCGGGGAATTTACAACCTCCTGGAACCAGCTGGATATCCCCTCCCTATTAATAAGCCATTATTATTTCTGGATCCAACCCAGCCTGTTGGGCAGTATATAGTTGTGTCCTCTTTTCTTTCCCCAGATTTCCTTTTGAACAACACTGGCTGAGTTCTCACTGAGGTGATAAATTCATGCCTATACTTCACCACTTCACTTCACTACAGGTAGGGACTTAGATGGCTGGATAATCCTCCATTAAAAAAAAAAGTCCTAGATATAGAGAACAACACATCAGCGGAAAGAGTTGAGGTGTTGGACACAGATTTACACAGGATCAACTGCTCTGATGGAAGTGGACTTCCCCGCACCCTCCTTCCCACAGTATCCCTTCCAGCCCTCTGAAAACGCTGCAGAGAGTCAGGAGGCCCTGCTGAATGGGGTGAGCTGTGGTTTTGGAAGGTAAGGCGGGGGGATCCCCAAAACTGAGTGGAGGGACCTTGTGTGAGCAGAGCCCTTCCTCTCATGGAAAGTCTCTTTCTCCTGCAGAAGGCAGATCCTGGATCCAACCCAAAATATGGAAATCAGCAGTACAGCTCTCTAAGCTTGGCTCATGTTACATTTGCAATGTTCAAAAAAGCCTCTTTCTCCTGCTCCTTCAGGCTAGTATAAAGCAAATATCTAGCCATCTGGAGGCATTTCAAAAATTCCACTTTCTGCGGAAAATCAATGCACAACATTACTGAACCCAGCAAGAACTCACCCAACCCGACGGAAAAGGCTGATGTAGCTGGAGGAATTATTCTGACACACTGAGAAGTTGAAGTCATGTTCTGTAACTCTACGGTCATCTACAAAGGGAGAACAGTTAAAAAAAAAACATGTCAAAACAAGTAACTTCTATAAAGCAGTCTTGGCTGTTGAAAACGAGAGTAATATTATTCCACTCATTCTGCCTCTGAGAGTGTACTTGAAGCAGGGGAACGGAGCATAACCCAGTAAACAAAGAATAACATTTTATTAAGTGTTTGACAGATCTCCATGAGCAGAAGCTATTTCTGAGGCTGAAATGTACAAGAGTGGCAAAAGGGATGTGCAGAGCCTTCCAGGGCAAGGAAATAATGAGAAATCCTTCCTTGTGCAGCAAAAAACTCTTACCTCATAAACCTGGCCAACTTCATAATAAGAAAACACAACTGCCGGAGGGTTCGCCAGAAAAATAGGCACGGACTCAGAATTGCTGAAATGAAATAGAGAATTACAGCAACACAAGACAGGGGTTATGGCCCCCATATAGAAGGTAACTGTGAAAGTGCTGAACGCTGTTATTGGGCTTTATCCACAGAACTCCTAGACTTCTAGATCCTAGAAATCTCAGAACTGATGGGTGGTTTTTACTATTTAATTAATTAATTTTATTTATTTATTTATTTATTATATTTTTAAATTGCCCATCTGGCCGGCCACCCTGGGCGATGTACAATCATTAAAATACAATAAAATACAATAAAACCTACATTAAATATCCCATTCCTGGGCAAGGTGTTTGAGCGGGTGGTTGCTGGTCAACTCCAGGCACTCTTGGATGAAACGGACTATCTAGATCCATTTCAATCTGGATTCAGGCCTGGTTTTGGAACGGAAACTGCCTTGGTCACCCTGTGGGATGACCTCTGCCGGGAGAGGGACAGGGGGAGTGCGACCCTGTTGATTCTCTTGGACCTCTCAGCGGCTTTCGATACCATGGACCATGGTATCCTTCTGGATAGGTTGTCTGGGTTGGGAGTTGGAGGCACTGCGCTCCAATGGTTCCAATCCTACTTGGGCGGCCGATTCCAGAAGGTGGTGCTGGGGGATTACTGCTCTGTCCCTTGGCAGTTATGCCATGGGGTGCCACAGGGCTCTATTTTA
Source organism: Shinisaurus crocodilurus (assembly GCA_021292165.1). Taxonomy (NCBI): domain Eukaryota; kingdom Metazoa; phylum Chordata; class Lepidosauria; order Squamata; family Shinisauridae; genus Shinisaurus; species Shinisaurus crocodilurus. Next base: position 9,815,892 of record CM037880.1, on the reverse strand, counting down.
TCCCCTATGCTGTTTAACATCTACATGAAACCACTGGGAGAGGTTATCCGGAGGTGTGGGCTGAGGTGTCATCAATATGCAGATGACACCCAGCTCTATCTCTCCTTTTCATCTAATCCAGGTGAGGCAGTGGCTATTCTGAATCAGTGCCTGGAGACAGTAATGGACTGGATGAGGGCTAATAAACTGAGACTCAATCCAGATAAGACGGAGGTACTGTTAGTGGGTGGTTCGTCTGCCCGGCTAAGTGATATTCAATCAGTTCTGGATGGGGTTGCACTCCCCCTGAAGGATCAAGTTTGTAGTTTGGGGGTGCTCTTGGACCCCCAACTGTCACTTGAGGCACAGGTCAACTCGGTGGCACGGAGCACCTTTTATCAGCTTAGGCTGATATACCAACTACGTCCTTATCTGGACAGAGATAGCCTAGCTACAGTTATCCATGCTCTGGTAACCTCTCATTTGGATTACTGCAATGCGTTATACGTGGGGCTGCCTTTGAAAATGGTCCAGAAACTTCAGCTGATCCAAAATAGGGCAGCGAGATTATTAAGCGGGACTGGCCGACGAGAACATATTATGCCAGTGCTTTCTCATCTGCACTGGCTGCCAGTCTGTTTCCGGGCCCGAGTCAAAGTGCTGGTGCTAACATTTAAAGCCCTAAACGGCTTGGGACCAGGGTATCTGAAGGATCGTCTCCTCCCATATGTACCTGCCCGGACACTAAGATCTTCCTCAGCGGTCCTTCTCCGAGAGCCCCTGCCAAAGGAAGTGAGGCAGGTGGCTACTAGGAGGAGGGCCTTTTCTGTTGTGGCACCCCAGTTATGGAATGAGCTCCCCAAAGAGGTTCGCCTGGCGCCTACTTTGTATTCTTTCCGGCGCCAGGTGAAGACCTTTCTGTTCTCCCAGGCATTTTAATTATTTTAATCATTTTAATCTTGTAATTGTTTTTAAATTCCGTTGTTGTAACTGCTGCTGCTAGCTCTGCTGTTTGTTTTTAATCTGTGGTTTTAAATTTTATATTTTATATTGTATTTTATTATTTTAACTGTTGTAAACCGCCCAGAGAGCTTCGGCTATTGGGCGGTATAAAAATGTATCAAATAAATAAATAAATAAATCATAATTAAAACACAATTTAAAATATAGGTTTTTTTTTTAAAAAAAAACCCTAACCCACCCCATATTCCCGCCTGAAATACCATGTTTTTAAAGCCCAGCGGAAGTTCATCAAGGAGGGGGCATGACGAAGGTCACTGGGGAGGGAGTTCCATAACTTGGGGGCTGCCACAGAAAAGGCCCTCTTCCTAGTCCCCACCAGCCTGGCTGCTCCAGCTGATGGGACAAGGAGAAGGCCATCCGTGGCAGACCTTGTTGAGCAGCCTACTTGGTGTTGCTGGAGGCGCTCCTTGAGATAAGCTGGACCGGAGCCGTATAGAGTTTTAAAGGTCAAAACCAACACCTTGAATTCGGCCCGGCAAGCAACTGGTAGCCAGTGCAACTCCTTCAGCACTGGTGTGATGTGGTCTTGCCGGCGGCTGCCTTTAACCAGGCGAGCCGCCGCGTTCTGTACCAGCTGTAGCTTCCGAACCATCTTCCAGGGTAACCCCAAGTAGAGCAATTTACAGTAGTCTAGGCGAGAGGAGACCAAGGCATGAACCACTGATGGGAGCAGGTGATTAGGAAGGTTGGGGCGCAGCTGCCGTATCAGATGGAGTTGATACAGTGATGCCCGACTCACAGCTGACACCTGAGCCTCCATGGACAGCTGGGAATCTAGAATGACTCCCAAGCTGCGGACCTGGTCTTTCAGGGGTAGATGTACCCCATTCAGCACCAGGTCAATATCCCCCAACCTTCCCTTGTCTCCCACCAGAAGTACCTCGGTCTTGTCGGGGTTCAGCCTCAGCATGTTCCTTGCCATCCAGCCACCTGCTGACTCCAGGCACTTGGACAGGGTCTCAACAGCCAACCTCGGTGAGGACTTGAAGGAGAGGTAGAGCTGCGTGCCATCCGCATATTGATGACAGCGCACCCCAAACCTCCTGATGATAGCTCCCAGTGGCTTTAGGTAGATGTTAAATAACATCGGGGAGAGGATGGAACCCTGAGGCACCCCACAAGTGAGCGGCCGAGGGTCCGAGGCCTCCTCCCCAAGAACCACCCTCTGGTACCTTCCAGAGAGGAAGGACCGGAACCACTGCAATACAGTGCCTCCCACGCCCAACCCCTCCAGACGGTCCAGGAGGATACCGTGGTCCACGGTATCAAAAGCTGCCAAGAGATCGAGGAGGACTAGAAAAGAGCATTCGCCCGTCCAAAGCCCTCCTCATATCATCCACCAAGGCAACTGGGACTGAAATGCAAGATGGTATCCTTTGGAATTTGGAGGCTCCAAATGGTAAAGGCCTTGGCTATGTTCAACAGTTGCTCTTGAAATCTTGACCTGGTTGGTGTCTGAGCGTAGATGCCACTGGCTGTTTGGTGATCCTGCCACTGTATCATGTGAAGGTGCCTTCATTGCAGCAGCAGGCCTTTGAAAGTGGGACTTGTTCCCACCATCTCTCTGTAGTTGCTGCCGAAAACAGCAGCTCTGTGCCTAGCTCCCTGCTCCCTCTTTGCAACACAGCAATCCAGTCTGCATGTAACGGCAGCAAATTGTCGGTTAATTTATTTATTTATTTATTTATTTAATTTTTATACCGCCCAATAGCCGAAGCTCTCTGGGCGGTTTACAACAATTAACAATTAATTAATTAAGCCACGATTTGCCATGGCATGTGCCAGGTGCGCCATGTGACCATTTTGAATATTCAACCCCCAATCAGGTCAACCAGGGGCTGATGTTTGAACGCGGACACTATAAGTTAATTGTGGGTTAAACAACCCACAGTAAACCTACAATTAGTAGTTAGGTTAACTGTGGTTTTTTTAACCCACAATTAACCGATAGCGTCCGGGGTTTGGACGTCACACAGCAACCCCCGATCAGAGGTCGACTATTCAAAAAGGCTGTGGAACGTACCACTACATACTGTGGGCTAATTAACCCATGATTTGCCACTGTTACATTTGAACAGCCCCACAGGTCTACATTACTGGAATAGTGCAAGGATTGTTGAGATAATGTATGTGATGTCTTCAAATACTTGAAAGAGCTATTTAATGCTAAGCATTATTGTTGTTACTGAGAATGACTGTGCTGTAAGAATTATGACCACACAGTCTTTGACAAATAACTGGGCAGCTACCTTTCCACCACAGTCTTTTTTCTTCCCGCTATCATTCGCTCAACCTTCTTTTGAGGCAAAATCAAAGACCTGCCTCCACGAAGCGAGTTAGGAGGGAAAAAACGAGGGTTTTTCAGGAAGTTGTGGCGATCCTCAAGCCTCTGGAGAAAGGTACGGTCTTTTTGTCTTTCGGCTCTGGACATGTCATTCTTCCAACCTGATTTTTGTAAGGGCCTAGATTTCTTCTGGCAGTAGAAATGGTGAAAGGAAAAACCTACTTTCAGTTACAGCTTTATAAAGGACTCCTTCATAATCTTAAAACTGATCACACAGGCTTTTAAAATGCTCAACTCATTTAACCCAGAAATCATCATCAGGCGATCACTCGTGACCGAGTAAGATTGTCTTCCAGGATAAAAATTTACAAAAAGGAGATTTTAAAAGGAGGAAATTCTAAAGAAAATTGTGTAGACTCTAGCGATGGGTCCGTAAGTGACCCAGAAATCAGAACACCCACAATCATAACAAAGCTTAATCTATTTTTCAGAGGGAAATGTGGCATTCTTTTTCAGAAAGGTGGGGACCTCCACTTTTGCTTTAAATACCCCACAAAACAAGGATATAGCACCTACAAACGGCAAGAAAAACAAAAACAGAGGCAGTTTCTGGTAAGAGCTGTAATCCTCTGCACAGTTACGTGGGGGTCAGCCCCACGGAACTCAATACAGCTTTCTGCTGAGTCATGCATATGACCACAGCTCATAAATTAGTAAGGAAGGGGTGGGGCTCTACTGTCTAGGAGGCTGGACTCCTTGCTTCGCATAATCTCCTCTTCCTCACTGATCACTCCCATTAAGAACATAAGAAGAGCCCTGCTGGATCAGACCAAGAGTCCCTGCAGTCCAGCATTCTGTTCACACAGTGGCCAACCATCTGCTCATGGGATCCCACAAGCAGGATACGAGTGCAACATTACCTTTCTGCTCATGTTCCCCAGCAACTGGAGTACATGGGTATACTGCCTCTGATACTGGAAATTCTTATAACTAAGCACCTGTTGTTTCCCAATACCCTATATATCTGATCTACTATATTTATCAGTTCTACTACATTTAGGGCACAATCCTATGCAAGTTGAGACAGAAAACAGGCCTTCTGTTTTCTGTCTACACTTACATAGGATTCTACCTTTAGTAGAACTAATACCTAGGACGATAGAAGCACTAGATATTATTTTTAAACACATAACCCCTGGAGAGATTACACAAATTATACATATAATTATTCATATAATTAGCAGAATTATGTTTCCCCACATAAATTATTCCAGTCACAGAACATGCACCTTGTGTTTGCAGAATCTGGATTTATTGATACTGAATTCTAGATTCCAGACTCACTGACTGCATTCTTTTTTTCTATAATGGGTGTGAATCTGTTGAACCTAATATGATAGGAAACAAAGCGATACCCTGCCAGCTTCCTCTACAGTTAAGGGGCTCCAAGATATCCCACCAGTTTTCTGCATTCCTGTGACACCCATGGGCCCCCACATGTAGCCCTAAAAAAACAGAAGCAGGAGAAAAGGCAATTATTGCCCTAAGGAAAAACAAGCCAAGAGAAAAATGGAGAAGTATCTCACCACAACATGGCAGTGATGCTCTGTGGGAATGGTAAACAGACTAAATCAGCGGAGTAAGGAGAATTTAAAAACAATAAAGCAATGAAACACAGATAGGTACCTTGCAAAATGATTTCTTAACCTGATCTGGAATATCAGAAGTTGAAGAGTCCAAGGTTAAGTTGGATAAAGATACATCTGGTAGACTTTTCTGTAGTTTCTTAATGTGTAGGCTCTCTTTGAATCTGGGAGAATTTGTGTTGTCAGAAATATGGTGTTTAAAACTAAGTATCTCTTTCAAATAGCCAGGCTCTGATACATCTACAATTAAAAGAAAATGCGTTCACAGCACTGAAAAAAGGAGGGGACCAGTCTTGGACCTGGCAAAAACTATTTGCAAATTTCACTGAAACTTAGCTTTCCAGGTCTTTAATTTACACAAGGAGGGGTGGTTCACACACGCAAAATATTCTCCATGGAATATGCCTCAAATGTCTTAAGAAAGCTGCACTCTTTCAGTGTGGCCTCACCACACTCTCTGTTCTGTGGGGGCAGGCTACTGCGGTACACGCCAGCCTTGAACAAGCCGCTATGGTCACAGCTACACCACAGACTTAAGCTGGTTTAACAGGGGAGCTTGGGATTTTGCCCAGGGAACTTAGGTGTTATGAGTGAATAATAAACACAGGAACATAGAAAGCTGCCGTATACTGAGTCAGACCCTTGGTCCATCTAGCCCAGTATTGTCGACACTGACTGGCAGCAGCTCTCCAGGGTTTCAGGCAGGATTCTTTCCAAGCCCTACCTGGAGGCCGGGGATCCAAACCTGGGACCTTCTCCATGCAAAGCATGTGCTCTGTCACACTGAGCTCTGGTCCCTCCCTGCAATCAATCAATCAATCAATCAATTTCTGAGAATTGTCAACACGCTCACCAAACTACAGTTCCCAGGACTCTTGAGGCAATGGTGAAAAACTGTATAAAACTGATATAGGCTTGGAGTGTGGATCTGTGTGTCCTTGTAATCCATTTGATTCATAAATTATATCTTTGGCAAGCCACAATAGCCTCTTTATAAAAGTTACCTTTAGGTGCTCGGGTAATGAGCGCTGGGTCCAGGATATAATCTTGAGGGCAGATTAAATTATGCTTTTTAAGGAGGTTATCATCCACACACCATCTGAAGGTAGACTTCACTACAACATTCACATTTAAAGAGAGATAAGTATTCAAAGATAAAGATAACAGTTGCTGGTCATTCCTACATATCCAGAAAACACAATGGGTTGGAATCAGGATCTGCCTTCCACAAGAGGAAGGGACCTTACATGAGAGAAAAGGTTCTGCTCGCGGAAGGTCCTTCTGCCCAATTTTTTGGGATTTCCTTCCCCCCACCACACACACCAGAGCTCACACTGCATTCAGCAGGTACTCCTGACTCTGCATAGCATTTTCAGGGGGCTGGAGGGGCTGCTGTTGAAAGGAGGGGCGGGAAATCCACTTCCACCAGTGTAGTGGATCCAGCATCAATTCCTCCCTGTGTGCCTTTTTCCTGATCCCCCCCCCACCCTCCACTGCAGTTTTGAAAGATAGAAAGTGCATATTAAATGCATTCACATTTTTATTTTAATGTCTAGTTTGGCCCTCGTTCCATGCTTGACACTGTACACCTGAGTAATTGTTTTGCAATTTGAAAACAGAATTTCTCTTTCTTGTATAAATGTTTTCTGTAACCAGCAGTGCTAAATCCAAGGTTTTACTGGATTCATAGATTCACAGATCATAGAGTTGGAAGGGGCCTACAAGGCCATCGAGTCCAACCCCCTGCTCAATGCAGGAAACTAGAGGAGGGGTCTCCCATCCAAGTAATAACCAGGCCTGACCCTGCTTAGCTTTCCACACTCAGACAAGCTGAGCCAGCGTGAGCCACAGGCCTGTATCCAATTCAATTACATCCCCGCCCCCCCAAGTGACTCAGAAAGATTTCCCTTAGGTCCGAGTTCTGTTAGCATGCAATGTGAGATGCCAAATTTTCACTTCCCTCACCTGGTGGCAATGCAACGTGACGGTAGTCATCTGGAACTTCCTCTTTATATAAATTCAGGATTCTTTCTTCTTCCGCTGTGGCCCGTGCCCTTGCTTGGATGATGTGTCTTTCTAACATGTCTGCTTCTGTCAGTCGGTCATTATATTCAGTGCGGACCTGATGTGGCAATTGCTGAATTTTTAGTTATTTATTTAATTTATTTATGAGTATAAACCTTCAACACATTCCCAGGGTGGCTGTAAAGCAGTCCGTTTATTAACCTCAAACATAAACTGTCTTGATGGAGACAATAAGTATAAAAACCTGTTTTACAATTATTTTGTAGAGTTTGAAAATGTTTGCACAAGTGTGCATCTACCAGCAATGTTTACCCTGTGGGAAAAAAGGTTATTGGGTGAGTTGGATATAACAGAAGCTTATTAAGGGTGCAATTCTATGCACCTTTAGACAGAAAAACATCCTACAACTCCTAGCATTCCCCAGTCAGCCATGCTGGCAAGTTATAGGATGTTTTTCTGTCTAAAAACGCATAGGATTGTGCCCTAAATTACAAGCAGCGTGGAAAGAGGGAATCAGGAGACATTGGTAAGAACTTAAGAAAAATAAGAAGAGCTGTGCTGGATTGGACCAAGGTCTATCTAGTTCAGCATTCTGTTCACACAGTGACCAAACAGCTGCCCACGGGAAACCCACAAGCAAGGGATGCAATAGCACCCTCCTGCCCATGTTCCCCAGCAACTGGTGTACATAGACATACTGCCTTTGATACTGGAGGTAGCTTATAGCCATTAGGACTAGTAGCCATTGATAGCCTTCTCCTCCATGAATTTGTCCAATCCCTTTTTAAAGCCCTCCAAATTGGTGGGCATCACTACATCTTGTAGAAGCAGATTCCATAATTTAACTAACGACAACCCATAAGACAGCGTGCTGGTGTGCCTAAACAACCCAGGGATGTGTGAACCAGGAACTTGGGTTGGTCTTTACCCCAACAAGCTGCAGAAAGAATCCATGGTTTGTTCTTGGGTTATTTCTCTGGCTTGTCAGGGGAAAGACAAGCCAGGGTTCCTGGTTCGCACATAAAGCAATCCATGGACAGATGGAAGGTCTCTGGGTCGTTCAGCTGCTCCTGCTTGCAGTGGGAGAGATCAGACAGTGTGCACCAATGGGATGCCATTACAGTACATGCAACCGGTCCATGCTGACTGGCAACAGATTCAGGATGAACAAAAAGAAGCAATATGCATAGCACAATTAACCTGTGGGATTCATTGCCACAAGATATTCTTACAGCCACTAGTTTATGGTGCAATCCTATGCATATTTAGACAGAAAAAAGTCCTACAACTCCCAGAATTACATAATCATGTGTGTAAACATGAATAGGATTGTGCCTTTAGATGGCTTTTTAAAGGGGTAGAACTCTGAAGCCATGATATAAATTGAACCTCCAAGTCTTCGATTATATATAAATTGAGCTATAAATTGAACCTCCAAGTCTCGGATTATGACATGCTATGAACATACAGGGGGTTGGCGATCTTTATCATACCCTGTTCTCATATGCTGCTCATGAGCTTCCCAGAGCCATCTCGTGAGCTAGTGTTGGGAGTTGGAAAACAAACTCTTGGTCTGAATCAGCAAGGAAATTCTTTCTTTTTTTTATCTTAAAGATTTACATCAGAACTAGATCGGTAACTGCAATCTGAGAAAATATCTTGGCCCTCGTTTCTCAACGCATCCCTGCCCTTGACCGCCATTCCTCCAGCCCTACCACCCTCAGCTAACCTAAGGTCTCTTGCACCCTCAAATTACTTCACCAATTCTCCATCGCTGCTCCCTACGTGTGGTGGAACTCCCTCGCTCTACATAAAAGAATATACCCATGTACACGGAGAATGCCATCTCTCACTGTTCCATCAAATCCCTCCTCCTCAAGGACCATGTTTTCTTTGTGGCCTTTCACTTATCCTCTTAATCTCGATTTGTTACATTTATATCCCATCTTTCCTCCAACAAGTTCAAGACAGTGTATGAGGTTATTCCCCTTCCCCTGCCAATTTAATCCGCACAACAACCCTGCAAGACAGGTTGGGCTAGGAAAGAGTGACTGGCCCAATGTTAACCAGTGATGTTCATGGCTGAGTAGAGACCTGAACCTGTGTTCCCCCAGTTCTAGTCTGATACTCTAGCCACCACACCACACTGGCTCACAACTTATTCCCATCTCTATTAAGTGCCATGTGCACTAATGGCATGGAGTATTGGAGCAAGTAATAAATAATGCTAACAACATTTGTTTTAATTTACATATTTGGCTCCTGCTTTGCTCAAGAACATTCCATTCTGAACTGGCATAAAACAACCCATTCTGGTGGCTCAAATCACAGCATTCAATTAGCTCTTATCTAGTCCTCTCTGCAGGACTAAACAGAGAGTTTACCTTCTGCAGCTCTTCCACAAACTGCTCATGATGGGAATTGTCTCCACCACGGGACTTGATCATGTTTTCTACAGCGTCCACCCCTATCACCTCTGAAGTATACATGTTCTTAAAGACGCTTGCTAGCAAATGTGAAATGTCCTACAGAGGGGGAAAAGAAAGTTGTCAAAAATCAGGGACAGATATTGATATGGAAATATTTCACTGGCATTGCAGGATGGGGGGGGGGTTATACATTTAAACAAGAGTTAATAAAAATGAGGGGAAAGTTACTTCATCTCATCAACAAAAGTGTATTTGACTCAGGAGAAGAGACATTAAATTTAACCAATACCACACTCTGTAACGTCATAGAAGACAAACGGAAGAGTTTCTTCAAGCAGAAAAAGGGCAGGCTGTGATCCTCCCTGTGCATCTACACAAATGTTTCTGTGTGCGGACCAGGCCTGCCTGTCTGATTCTTCTATTCTGACTGCAGCTGTTCGTGCTCTTCTGGAAGTCACTCCAGAGGGTATCTGAAGGCTGGCTGTAATCAGTGGTTGAGGAAACCCATTCTGCAGATACCCAGAGCCAGATCCATGATCAGGATCCCCCACTGTTTTTTTATGAGTGGCAGCAGTGAAGGCTTCCAAATCTGATAAAAACTGCAGCACTGTTGGAGAGGGGGTTAACCCTTCCTACACACACACACACACACACACACACACACACACAGTTTCCTCTGATTAAAATCCCACTCACCCCAAAAGCTGACAGTTGACCTGCAAGGTAAAACTTATAAGGGCACAATCTTATGCATGTTTAGACAGAAAAAAGGACTACAAATCCCAGCATGTCCTGGCATACTGGGAATTGTACGGCTTTTTTCTGTCTAGACATGCAAAGGATTGTGCCTGCAGTCTTATATTTTCCTCCAGAGGGCAAATAGTAGATTGAAGGAAGGGGGATTTTGATGCAGAAAAACAGCATTCACTGCCACAAGATATTCTTACAGCCACTAGTTTATGGTGCAATCCTATGCATATTTAGACAGAAAAAAGTCCTACAACTCCCAGAATTACATAATCATGTGTGTAAACATGAATAGGATTGTGCCTTTAGATGGCTTTTTAAAGGGGTAGAACTCTGAAGCCATGATATAAATTGAACCTCCAAGTCTTCGATTATATATAAATTGAGCTATAAATTGAACCTGGTGTGTGGGTGGGGGGGGGGTTAAGCCCTCCTTCACATGCAGCACTGATCCAATCTCTTCATCCTCCCACAACTACCATCAAGTGTGTATGTGTGTGTGTATTTTAAATCACGGGAAATCCTGACCCACCTCTGGTTTGGCCCTAGGAGGATTACTTTATTTTTTTTTACAGGGTTTCCCAGGGCAACTTGTTAAAAGCAAATGAGCTCTTCCAGATAAAAGAAAGGGAAAGAAAAAGATGGCAGCGCTACTTGTAAGAGATCTTGAATATGGGGTGTGGGGTGTGTGGAAAAGGAATTGCATAATGTCCAACATTTCACAAATGAAAACAGGGCCACTGTTGTATCTTCTAACACTCTCCTCCCACAAAGGATCACTACTTGAGTCCCCCTCGCTCCCATTGCACATATATCCATATGATAATGCATTTATTCTGCAACAGTTTGCCTTTTATTGACTTCCAAAGAAGAGTGGTATTAATACAACATTAACTCCCCTTCTTTCTTTTCTAATTTAAAAGCTGGCTAGAGCATGCTGGGAGCTGTAGGACTTTTTTCTGTAGAAACATGCTTAGCATTGCGCCTTAAGAACGTTTTACAGACCGCTTAAATTCCCAGTGGATCTAAGTTGTCTTTATTATTGAATAGTCACTTGCAACCCAAAGACATTCAGGAGCATTTACTGTTTGCATAGGCAGTTATGACTGAAGATGGAAAGCAACCAATGCAATGGCAGTGTATATCCACATAATATATGACATATATTATGCCTTCTTCTTTTTAATATATATGTGTACTAGAGTCAAAATGCATTCAGGGATGCTCAGCTCTCCTCACTCTCCTCAGAATCAAATCTGGGATGTGCTGTGAATAGATTGGGAAGGAAAAGCGCCCTGCACATGATCAGAGAAGCTTTTCTAACCTGTATGTATGCACACTTCCCCCCCAATGCATGTGTAACAAAGTCTAAATGCATAAGGAATACCCCCTTCACTGCTTCCAAAATCAAATCTCAAAGGAGCTATGGGTAGATTGAGAAGGCACTCTGCACATGTTCAGAGAAGCTCTAGCTGATATGTGCATCCACCCCTTTTAAAAATTATTATTATTATTATTAATTTCATTTCTAAACTGCCCAATAGCCAAAGCTCTCTGGCCAGTTCACAACAATACACAAAAAACAGACCACAAATACAATTAATATTATTATTATTATTGCATTTATATCTCTTTTTTTTCCTCTTGCAAGGAACCCAAGGTGGCATACATAATCCTCCTCCTCTCCATTTTATCCTCACAACAACCCTGTGAGGCAGGCTAAGCTGAGAGCCAGGGCCTGGCCCAAAGTCACCTGGTGAGCTTCACGGCGCGCGGGGGCGGGGGGCTAGACAGGGTCTCCCCAGTCCTGGTCCAACACCCTAACCACTAGGCCACAATGGCTCTCTTTAAAACACCACTCCCCCCCCCCCCCGGCATTAAAAATTTAACAGCTAAAACTATTTCAAGACAAACCAGGCCTGTTAAAACAGCTGACACCAATGCCCCACCATGCCATATTAAATACCATTAGATGCCTGGGAGAACAGGGCACCCCCAACCCCCTTCCCCAAAAGGCCAAAGTGTGGCGTAGTGGTGAGAGTGCTGGACTGGGGCTCGGGGAGATCCGGGTTCTAGTCCCCGCTCGGCCATGAAACTCACTGGGTGACTTTGGGCCAGTCCCTGCCTCTCAGCCTAACCTACCTCACAGGGTTGTTGTGAGGATAAAATGGAGAGGAGGAGGAGGAGGATTATGTAAGCCGCCTTGGGTTCCTTGCAGGAAAAGAGGCGGGGATATAAATAAATAAATAGGGGCGGTGGTCTGTCACGGGCAACGGGGTGCGGAAAACAAGGGCTGCCCTTGGGAAAGAGGCCCCTGTGAAGAGGAGGGGGCTGAGGGTGACGGGCAGGGGGCGGGGGCGCCGGCTGAAGCAGGAGCGGCGGTGGGGCAGGCGGTGGGACGATGCTGAGGAGCATCGCCCCACCTGCGTCAGCTCCGAGACTTCACCTGAGTCAGCTCCGAGGCGGGCCGGTGCCTGTACATGGAGGGCTCGGGGCTCTGGCGGCCCACGGCGGCTCTTCCCCCGCGTGGCAGCATCTTCGCGCAGCAAAACTTTCCCCGTTGCCAAGGGCCCGCTTTCGTCGACGCGCAGACAGGCCCTTGGCAACGGCGGCTTCCGGTTCCCTCCCCCTCCTCTAGGTTTTATTGGCGGGGGTGGGCGGGCGTTGGCAGCCCCGTGCAGGGTCCCGCCCACACACCCGTACCTCGCTTAGCCCCGGGACCTTTCATCAGACTCGGGACTGAGACTTTCCTTGGGGCGGAGAGGAGGGGTTGGGCTGGATGTTTGAAGCAGCTAAAAAAAAAAGAAGAAGAAGAGCGCTGCTCCCTCTGGGCTTGTGCAGAGTGCCACCCTCCCCCAACTCATCGCTTCACCCTGCTCAATGTATGTGAGGTTTACAGAAAAAAAAAATCTTTAATTGTGAATTTCAACAAAACAAAACCTTAAGAAGAAAGGAAAAAAAATACAATTTTCTTACATAAATTGAAATGAATCACTTACAATAGGTGCATATGAAATATGTACCTTTGAGTATATACGTGTATATTTATTTATTTATTTATTTATTTATTATATTTATATCCAGCGCTTTTTCCTGCAGGGAACTGAAGGCGGCTCACATAATCCTCCTCCTCTCCATTTTATCCTCACAGCAACCCTGTGAGGTAGGGTAGGCTGAGTCAGCGACTGGCCCAAAGCCATCCAGTGAGCCTCATGGCTGAGTGGGGACTAGAACCCGGATCTCCCAAGTCCCGGTCCAAAACTCTCACCACTCTGCCACACTGCTTGAAAATACAGCTATTAAAAAAAAAACAATTATACATAAGCTTCAAGAAAGACATACCAAATATCCATATATTTTTCCATTTGCAGGTGACAGCCTGCACAGCCTTAATACATGCTTGCATGATTATAGCGCAGCCTTAATGCATGATTGTTCAGAAGTCATCCCCACTTGCATGGGGCTTATTTCTAGATATAAGTGTGCATAGGATTCCACTGTTCATGGGGAGTGGGGTAGGATCCTGGCACACACAGTGCTTAAACCACGAGGGGGGAGAGCAGATTATCCTGCTAAGGGGATGGGAAGGGGATAAAAGCCAGTCGCTGACTCTCAACCTAACCTACCTCACAGGGTTGTTGTGAGGATAACATGGAGAGGAGGAGGATCATGTATGCTGCCCTTGGCTCCTTCGAGGAAAAAAGGCAGAACATAAATTTAACAAACAAATAAATATAGTGGGGTAAAATGAAAACTGTGAGTTAGGTAGATACACATACACACCACGTATGGAACAGAACATAAGAGCCGTACTAGATCAGACCACGGGTCCATCTAGCCCAGCATTCTGTTCACACAGTGGCCAACCAGCTGCCTGCAGGATCCCACAAGTAGGACATGAGTACAACAGCTTCCTCCCACCCATTTTCCCCAGCAACTGGTGTACAAAGGCATACTGCCTCTGATCCTGGAGGCAGCATCTAGCCATCAGGACGAGTAGCCGTTGATAGCCTTTTCCTCCATGAATTTGTCCAATCCCCTTTTAAAGTCGTCCAGATTGGTGGCCAGAGGCGCTACTCCCCTATAGTTCAGTGAGACAGATAGGTTTCCCCTGAGGTGAGGTGTCATCCTGGAACAATGAAAAATATGAGTCAGTGAATCAATTCTATACTAAGGTGCACATTATTCCATGTTAATTAATCTAAAACGAACCAAATGGTCCTCTACAATCACTTGTGTGATGTGGCTGATATTATTTGTAAATGGCAAGATTCTGGCCCCTTCCGTGCTGATATAGAATAATAGAATCATAGAAAAGTAGAGTTGGGAGGGGCCTACAAGGCCATCGAGTCCAACCCCCTGCTCATTGCCACATACCTTGCTACTTCGCTAGAATAAAAAGGCAAAAGTAGTTAAAGGACTCTTCTGAATGTGCATGAATTCTTGAGTTTGCCTTCTCTCCAGACTACCTTCTATGACTCTGCTGCTCCCTAGTGACAAATTGTATTTTCATTCTGCCTAGAGCTGTTCCAGCAGTGTCTGCATCAGCAGCAGGTTTTCACACACTTGCAATCTATGGATCTTCATGACTGGAGGAGGAGAAGTGGTCCATACTGCCTCCTATGACCTAATTCTGCTTCTGCCACGGTTTCATGATTTCCTTGTCAAAATAACGTACATCCCATGGAGGTACAGGCATTTTGCATGGTTGCTGACAGGGATGGGGACTCGGACTCGAGGACTCGACTCGTGAGTCGGACTGAGTCCCCCCTCTGACTCGACTCGGACTCGAGTCCTAATATTTTTAATGGGACTCGAGACTCGACTCGGGACTCGAGACCAAGGACTCTGCAACATCCCTGGGCTGTGCCAGAAGGAGTGGAGAGGAGCGTGATTGCCGGCGAAGAGCGCATGGAAGCGAGGTGTGCCGCTGCTCGGCCACTATGGACGGCTACCAGGAGTGCAGCCCCAACAGTGTGTCAAGATTTATTTTGATTGATGTGTTGCGTACTTGGGAGAGGCAGAGGAAGGACCTGAGATTACTCTGTGTGGCTGCTCTGAGTGTGAAGTAGCCTTATTTTGTTGGGAAAAAAACCCATTGATTTTAATAGGGACTCGTGGAGTCAGCTTTGGGAGTGACTCATGACTCGTGACTCGTGAGTCACCATTTTGGACCAAGGACTCGGACTCGGACTCCGACTCGGACTCGAGACTTGGGTCCAAAGACTCGTGACTCGACTCATGACTCGAGACCAAGGACTCTTCAAGATCCCTGGTTGCTGAGGAATACATCTCACACACTGCCCTTCTTCCTGGCCATTGTCCTACCATTGGCCATGCTGGCTGGGGGATGATGGGAGTTGTAGTTAAGCACCCCCCCCTTCTTACCACTTTCCCATTGCAAATCACCTCCTCCAGATGCTGCATGGGGTGGGGGAACCTCAGTTTTGCAAGATGGTGAAGGAGGCTTGTGGGTTGTTAACTCAACCAGTGCAAGTGTACAGCTGCTCAGGGACAAACTGAACATGACGCATTTAGGAATTGTGTTTAAGCATAAAAATCAGGCGTGGGGTTTCATTCCTGAATGCAACTGTGGTTGGTGGAGGTGGCTTCCATTCCTCTCCCCGACATAGTCCTGATCTGGATTGGGATCCCCATGAGTGCTATTTACACTTTAAAAAAACACAAATTCATGTAATTAAAAATCATGTATGTATGTATGTATGTATTTAATAACATTTTCATCCTTCCTTTCTGCCAAAAGGCTTCCAGAGCGGCTTACAAAGAAGAAATAAGATAGTGCCTGCTTACAATCTAAAAGGCACAACACAAAAGGAAAGGGGATTGGGAGGGAGGAGGAAAAAGGCAAACTCAGGCACTAGCTTCTTAGTTGCAAAGTTCAGCAGGTCAGTTCATGGAATTGGATCTAAACACAGCGGACGGGCTGCTGCTTCCTCTGAAATCCTCAGCAGTGGCTGTTCGTTGCAGGAGATGGAGCTGTATCCAGGCACAGTGGAGGGGTACCTGACTGCTGATGTTATGACCCATCCCAGACGCTGCTAACCATCCAATAGCTGCACATCTGAACAGTGATGAGTGAGCAGCCCCAAGCAGTGATGACCTGGATTATTGGACAAGATGCAACGCCCGTCTGTCCTACCATTACTGTAGGCGGCGACGCAGAGCAGCAAGAATCAGGGAGTTCCCTCTGCCTGCAAACTGCCTGGCTGGGTTCGCACGATCAGCATGGAAAAGAAGCCCCATGCGTGCTGGTCATGCGCCATGCAAGTTGCATAATTACCCTCGCGCCGTGCAGCTTCCCGTGTTGTCTGAACTTGGTAAAGTGTGTGGTGCTGGGTGGTCTGAAACCAACCCCGAACCCATGGCTTGTTGTCGGGTTCTGCGGTGCCTTCGAAGCCACCGTCCCGCTATGCACCTCGCTGGGTTCGGACGACACAGGAAGCCGTGCGATGCGAGGGTAGTTATGCAAATAAATTGCACGGCATGCGACTGGCACGCACGGGGCAGGGGAGGAAAAGCCACGGTGGCTTCTTTTCCCCACTGATCGTGCAAACGCAGTCATAGTGTTGTAAAGGGTAAGATACCCGGGCCTTAGCACCTGATTCTCCTAGTTTGAGCCTGCTGGTTACTGTACACTATCCAGCCAATTTTGGGGCTGCAGGAGAATGATTATAACCGTAATAATGGCAAGAGCCTATATGCTATGTTTGCAAAGCAGTTGGTATGGGCTACGGCACTGTACACCCCTCTCCTTCCGCATTCTTGAATGCTCTGAAGGCTTTTTCCTCGCCCACTGAAACCCCAGGGAAGATATTCTTTGTCATCTCAAAAGAATGCTGCATTTCTGGATGTTCTGGATAATTCCAAACCAGAAGAAGTCCCCTGCCGGGTGAATTTCCCACACACCCATCAAGAGCAGGATCCTCGACATTTCTGCGAAGGAAAGTAGCTGTGGTTGCCAGTGTCACGTCTCCTCCTCCGCACAAAGGGCAAAAGCGGAAGGGTTTCGGAGCCCCCGGTGGGCTGACATAACAGCTCGGATGGGGCGACAAGATTTGTGCAGGCCTAGAAGATGGAAACGAAAGGTGGAAAAACGTTCTCCATCCATGGGTGCAATCACTAGGGCTATTCTTCAATTATGCATGTGCTATTTTCCATAAAGCAGGGGTGGAGATCCTTTTTCAGGCTGAGGGCCAAATTCCGCTTCGGAGAAGCTCTCGGGGGCCACATTCCAGCAGTGGGCGGGGCTGGATGCAAAAGGGGGTGGGACCAAAAAGAAAATGGGTGGTGCATAAATATCAAAAATACCAGCATATTTTTGATGAAAGGTAAGGCCAGTAACTAAGTCTTAGGAGAGGCATTTCGACCTTTTAGAACGGGGGAGGCGGAGGATACACCGAAGTCAGGAAACTACCAAATGACTGGTGGCTGTGGGAAAGCGGTTGGGGCCAGGGGAAGGGGCGTGGCTTTCTGGGGAACCCCAGAGGGCCGGATTTGGCCCCCTGGCCTGAGGTTCCCCACCCCTGCCATAAAGGAAGTAATCATGCATATCGGCTTTTGTCTATACAGTACTTCCCTAGATCGGGGAGGGCAGAAGGTATATCTCCAGATATTTTGGACTTCAACTCCCAGAAGCTCCTACCAGCAAAGGAAATAGTCAGGAATGCTGGAAGCTGAAGTCCAAAACATCTGGAGATCTACTATCTCCCCACCCCTGTCTTAGATAGCTTCCCCCCCGCACGCACACACACAGTGTAAGACCAATAATGGGTTTTGTATCAGTGCATATCTGGTTAGACTGCAGCCTGTTTGACATATGAAAACTACACTTAATTTCCAACAGAGTGCAGCACCAATGTATCACTATGTTTGCATTTATTTCATATTCTTATTGCAATCCTTGCATCGAGGACCTCAGGGTGATGTACATGGTCTCATTTATCTTCACAGCAACCCTGCGAAGTAGGCTAGGTTGAGAGATAGTGGGTTTTTCTGCACGAGGCGTTTATTGTGTGCTCCTTGCAGTTGTTTACAGGCTCTTTAGACAATGTCGAGATCCTCCAATTTCTCTTCTATTTTTTTCAGAGCACTTGCCTGTGTGGTTGTTTTTTTTTTGTTTTTTTTTAAGAATGGGGAGAATGAGGTATTAAGTTACAACAGGGGAAACAGTGCTCTTTCTCCTGGTGTATTTGCACTATTCCACTATAGCACAGCTCCACCTAGAGGTTGTGTAACAGAAAAGCAGGAAAGGAAGAGCTTCTTGTGTAGAGCTCGGATCTCAATGCTGCGACGAAGCCAAAAATAGATACAGCGATTAACCGCCTCGTGTAGAAAAGTACACCGACCAGTTTCCCAGTGATCTTTGTGGCTAAACTGGGATTTGAACCCAGGCCTCCCCAGTTTAAGTCTCTTGTCTATGCAGCGCTGTCAAACATCATGCTGCTGCTCCCCCACCCCCAGCAAATGCTGCCAGAGGCAGGCACTTCATTCTGCCTAATGAAAGGACCGGCCTTGCATCTATACCACACTGGCTGGGGAGGAAAAGAAAGCGGGGGAGGGGCAGCGGGGTTGCTACTGACTCCTGCTTTGCCAAGCTTTGAACGCCTTCTCGAATTTCCCATTTTCCCTTTCAGTGCAAGTATCTAAATTACAAAGTTCCAAACCACCAGTCTTTTTGTGTCCTGTTTAGATAACCTCTGAAGTTTCAGGTCTCTAATTTGAGTGTGTATATAAGCTTTATTTCTGTTTTTGCCTGGAGTGGCGGACTTCCATTTTCTGGCAGGGTCGCTGCATTTTTTATCATCTGCACGCTGGAAATCCAAGCGATGATATATTTACCAGCATGGATGGAGGTACCGTAACAAGGGATTGTGTATCTATTAGCACTGCATCCTTTATACAGGCCTGTGGCTTACGCTGGCTCGGCTTGTCTGAGTGTGGAAAGCTAAAGCAGGGTCAGGCCTGGTTGTTACTTGGATGGGAGACCCTTCCTCTAGTTTCCTGCATTGAGCAGGGGGTTGGACTCGATGGCCTTGCAGGCTCCTTCCAACTCTATGATCTATTCCAAGGCTGGGCAGACTATCAGACTTGTGGGAACTTTTGTTTTGTTTTGTTTTTGCGAGAACCCCAAGGTCTACCTTTCAGAGCCTTGTGCAAAAGATGCGCACTTAGCTTTAAAGAATTCGAAGCCCAGGAATTTGCTTTCAGCACCAGAATGGAGTACACAATCCTTCCACACAAAAATCCATTCCTGTTTATCCCAAACTTTCTTCATTTCAGCGGTATAACACAGGGCAGGGGGAGAATCATTTTGTTGCCGCTACTGTTAAACAATTTATTTATTTATTTATTATATTTGTACCCCGCCTTTTTTCCTGCAAGGAACCCACGGCGGCTTGCATAATCCTCCTCCTCCTCCTCTCCATTTTATCCTCACAACAACCCTGTGAGGTAGGTTAGAAATCCATGCTGATCTAGTTGCAAATCAGTAGATCCAGATCTTCCTTCTGCCCACACCTGCTGTGATCGATTTATCGGAGAGCTCCATCGATTGAAATCTCTTTTGCAGTGCAATCCAGTGAGGCTACCCATAACCCTCCGAATCGGGGAGGATTACAGGCGTCCTATGGAGGGCAGAAGAAGCCCGGAGGCGAAGGTTGCCTCTGTGCCTCTCCTGCCCTACAAAAGACTTAGACCAGTGTTCTCCAACCTTGGGTCCCCAGATGTTTTTGGCCTACAACTCCCAGCATGCCCCGTACCAAACGCTGTCTCTGTGGTCGCTCTTGTGACCTCGGAGCCACAGCCGGCCCAGTTCTTTCCACGCCTGCCGTGTGGGTGGAGGGAGGGCACTCTTGAGTTCAGAGTTCCAGCTCTGACCTTGGAGCGAGTTTCTGGGACGCAGAATAATGGGCTCAAGTTACAGGAAGCCAGATTTCGCCTGAACATCAGGAAAAATTTCCTGACTGTTAGAGCAATACGCCAATGGAACCAATTACCTAGGGAGGTTGTGGGCTCTCCCACACTGGAGGCATTCAAGATGCAGCTGGCCAGCCATCTGTTGGGGATGCTTGGATCTGGATTCCTGCATTGAGCAGGGGGTTGGACTTGATGGCCTTGTAGGCCCCTTCCAACTCTATCTATGAAATCTATGACCTAGGGAGGTTGTGGGCTCTCCCACACTGGAGGCATTCAAGGTGCAGCTGGACAGCCATCTGTTGGGGATGCTTGGACCTGGATTCCTGCATTGAGCAGGGGGTTGGACTCGATGGCCTTGTAGGCCCCTTCCAACTCTATAATCTATGAAATCTATGACCTAGGGAGGTTGTGGGCTTTCCCACACTGGAGGCATTCAAGGTGCAGCTGGACAGCCATCTGTTGGGGATGCATTGACTTGGGTTCCTGCATTGAGCAGGGGGTTGGACTCGATGGCCTTATAGGCCCCTTCCAACTCTACTAGTATTCTATGATTCTATGAAATGTTTCCACTGAATATATTGCCCTTCAGCTGTTGCGGGCAAGTCATATTTAGCATGAAGAGCGGAAAAATGACAAAAAGTTATCATCATTTCCCACTAATTGATCCAATGTAAAAATCTGCTTAAGCATCTAAGTCCGCCATATGAATGTTTTCTTACCTAGTTTTAATTCTGGGTTTCCCCATAAGGTTAATTTTGGCATGGGAAAATGGATCAAACTTCAATCGACATGCCATTGTAGGCCACACCTCCCTTACCATCGCAACTGCCGGAGGTATCCTATCTGTTTTTGTATATCGTGAACCAAGTACAATCCATTTGGAGTGAAGGTCCAGACACGACGATTCCAAAACTGCCCAAGGGGGGAAATCTAATCTGGGTGGAGAAGACCAAAATTTACTGTAAATCAGAAGAAAAGCCCGATGATATAGAGCGAGATTAGGGAAACTAAATCCACCCTCTTTAATTCAAAGTTGCATTCTTTTCAAAGATATTCGTGGTGGAATGGAACCCCATAGAAATTTACGAAACAAGGCATTAAGTTTTTGAAAATATTGGCCAGGTATAAAAAGAGGAATCCCATATACAACATATATAATTTGGGGTATAATGTTCATCTTAGATATATTTACTTCGCCCCACAGACTCAAGTTCAGCAATACCCATCTATCTATATCTTGTATAATCTCGCTAATCAGTTTGTCAAAGTTTTAATTTAATTTAATAGGTATTCCTAGGTAGGTAATATAATCTGGGCAGCATCGAAATTGGGATTAATGGTGAAGCAAAGCAACTTCCTTGGGCTTTGGTGGTATGCTATGCTAAATAGTACTTGAAATTATAATAATGTGAAAATATGATTTTTATGCACACACACACACACACACACACACACACACATTCTCCGAACCACAAAGGCACATTTTCACTTTTAGCCCCCAACAACTTATATTAAAAATAAGAGTCTTAGGGTGCAATCCTATGTATGTTTATAGACAGAAAAAGTCCTACAATTCCCAGTAATTTAGGAATGGATGAACTGCCCCCCTGACTTGGGGGGTGCTCTGTGAGTGCCCCCACCATGCAATCCACCGCACACCTCACCGAGCGCCAGCTGAGAGGTGCTCGGCAAGGCGCTCGGCAGACTTCCAGGTTCCCCGGCGTGTCACTTCCGGGGACCTGGCGCTGGCGCTGCGTTTTTCCCATAAAATCCAAGGTAAACTACCTTAAAACGGCCACAAGTAGGCTATTCGCGGCTGTTTTAAGGTAGTTTACCTTGGATTTTATGGTAAAAACACAGCACCGGGTTCCCAGATGAGAAGCGCCGGGGACCCGGAAATACCTTTCCCTGGCTCCTCTCCGGGCAGTTGCGCCGGGCCAGGGAAAGGTAAGTTCCGCAGGGCTCAGGAGGCAAGTGGGGCAAGTTCGCCCCGCTTCCACACACCCCTCGAGCAATTCACCCATCCCTACGGCATGCCTCAGCCATTGTAGGACTTTTTTCTGTAGGACTTTTTTTTCCTGTTTAAACATGCATAGGATCGTGCCCTTCAAGGCAAATTTATGACGGCAGAAGAGGTCTCTAATCCACAAAAGCTTCTGTCACCACAAATTTGTTAAGACTTCAAGATGCTAGACCTCCGGAGATCGGACTTCTGAGCATGGGGGCTGGAAATGACCCCTGTGTGGTCACTTCCGGTCCAGCACATGTATGGCAGAGGTCTGTTAGGGATGTACGGTCCTTGTAAAATCCATTCCGTCTACTTTTGCCGGATTCGTAGGCGGCTTTCATTCTGTCGTCCGGTCATTGACAGAATAGGATTTTGCGCAAATGCATTCGTAAACAAATTCCCAAATTCCCCCAAAATGTGCAAACCCCCCCTTCCCCATACGCCCAAATTCCTAAGGAATGCGTATTTTTACACCTTAACCTATCAGGGAAATGCACATTTTTGGTGAGTCTGAAGTGTGGGTGACACTAGGATAGATGGACCAAGGGTCCTACTCCATATAAGGCAGCTTCTGATGTTCCTATGGATGGACAGCTTTGATAAAAACAGGAGTTAAACATGGTGGGGAGATAAATACTGCTCACCTATATGAGCCTATGTATTGTAGGTTTCTATAAGTGAGTATTGCTTACTCTCCATTACCTTATTTGGGATGTATATTTGCATATCAGTAGAGGGAGAGCTGTGTAATGGTACGTTCTGTTGTCAGGGGGAGAGCTGCAATGGCACATGTCATTGTGAGCCCTGCTGTGGTGGTCACAATGGAATTGTCTGGAGCTGGGGAGGCAGGATGGACAGCTGGGCACATCAACTGAAGACCAGAACGGATAAGGTGGTGCTGTTTTATTGTGAGCTCACTCTTTATTTAGAAAGCAGACAAAAACCCACCAGTTTGACTCTGCAGAAGTGATCGAATACGTTCTGTAGGCAAGACCAAAGAGTGCTGAAATCCTGCCTCTCTCCATACACTGGGGAAACATTTCTCAGAAGCCTACTTTTGACACAACGCGGGGCTCCCTTTCTGGCTTGTGAACAATCTAAGCACCTCCCACCCTCTTGGAAGAAGGCAAGCGCCCTGGAAGGGCTAGGGATGTGGCCTATTTTCTGAACCGGAGGGGGGGGGGCTCTGATCGGATGTTGCCTGCCTCCCCTGGAAGAAGAGAAGGAGCTCCTCCCGTGGATGGACAGGGGCCACCAAGGAGGAAGAAAAGGAGGGAGAAAGATGGCGACTTCCGCCATCTATTCCTGGAGGTGCTTGACTGGCCCTTCGACACAGCCCGGCCACGCCTGCATGAGCACGGCAGCTAAATTCCAGAACAAGGCCAAGGGAAATCTCTCTTGACTCTTCATGGAAGGGAAGCAATGCCAGGCATCCCTTGGAGGAAGATGGGGGACAGCATCTCTCAAAGGCACCCCCAGGATCCCAAGAAGCTGGTCTTCGGGCTCCTTGCTCTACCCATCTGCCAAGACTTCTCCTGCAAATTTTAATACACCCCACCTTGATGTAGATGGCCGGGGCGACAGAGAAGGACCCTGGTTCTTCCCCTTCAAGAAGGATTCCTTCATTGTATCGGGACCCAGAAGCCAGGGCCGTTGACAAGAGCCCCGGAACAGATCCCAGCAGCTCGTGAAGCAAAAGGCCCACCAGACAAGGAGAAGCCCCACCCAGCCCCCTGCCCCTGCTGCCTCCAGCTCTGTGCTCTACCCGCCTGTCAAGAGATCCCCTACAATTTCAACACACCTCCCCTCAACGTAGAAGGCCGCAAGGATGTTGAAGTACCCTGGAATTCCTTCACCTTCAAGGAGGATTTCTCAAAGGTTTCAAGCTGCCCGCCGTGTTAAAATTCCATCATCAATCGTGCCACTAGGGAGATCTTGGAGTTACTCCCTTGTAGCTGTCTTCTCGAAGGATCACTCACCAGAGATGAATCTAGAATCAACCTTGCTTTGCTTGCTGACCAAGAAGACTGCTGCCTTGGCCACTGGTCCTGCTCTCCAGGTGGTGCAGGTCTACTGCCAGTTACAGCATCAACGCCCCCCTCCCCTCACTTCCACTGCTGGGTTGAATCAACCACTGCCTTGCTGAGGGGGTCACACAAGGCAGGCCGCCCCACTGCTTTGCTCCCCATAGTGTGATCCAGAAGAGGCAGGGAACACCGTGTGGAGACGGCTTCCAGGAGGGTCTGGTGGATCCTATTTGAGATTAATTATCTCAGCTGGACATACCTACGAGGTTACCGGGTCTGATTAATTGTTGTCTCTGCACAGAGGAACATTAGGACTGGAGTCCTGGAAAAGGGTGTGTCCCCATCTGGCAGTTCTGGGCAAAATGGTACTTGAGTACAAGTGCATTTGCCAGCTGAGAAACTGGCGATGGCGCCTAAACCCAGGCAGGTTGGGAGGACACAGGCTCACCTGTCAGCCCAGGAGAAGGGCAGCCGCCACCGTCTCCACTTGTGTTTGCATTGTGCCCAACTGGGACAGTATCTTGCAGTGTGTCCAGAGGAAATTTTGGGGTAAGTGGACAATGAGCAAACCTGTAGGTTCTACTGAGATGGGTCCCACAACAGTTTGCCCGACCTCTGAGGGCCTGCACACCCACTAGCAAAAGCCCCTCCTCTGCTTACCAGTCAGTTTGCATCTCCTGCAAGGATGTATTTTGCAGGCTTGGGCTTTGTTTGATTCAGGAGCATCAAGTAGTTTTATCAAGCCACACTTTGTGGAACAAGATCCCAAAGCATCTCCTGCCCATCTTGATGAAATTGATGGAGTCCCATTGGCATGAAACTAAGAATTTATGGACTGAAATCCAGAACCATGGGGAATGTATTTGATCAGCTGCGGGATGCTACCATCTATACCAAGCTGGATCTTTGTTTTGCACACAACTTAGTTCATATCAAGGAAGAGAATGAGTAGAAGACGGCCGTTCCAACACAGTAAGGACACTTGGACAATATCTTGATTTATTCTGATACTCCAGGTACCTCTTCATGTGTAGCATATACAAAGTATTCCGCAGCAGCTTCGGGAAAATCACCTACACACAAAGCTGGAAAAATGGTCATTGGACCAGACCAAAGTTGTATTTTTGGGACACAGTATTACCCCTCCCCACCAAGGCAACCAAGTGGATCCCCACAAGACAGACTGTGCTGGACTGGTCTCCACCAAAAAAATGTACCGTAATGGATGTACGGAGCTTCCTAGGCTTCACAACCTGCTACCGTCGCTTTATCCCCTATTTTCCAGCATAGTAGCTCCATTGACAGACCTGTTGTGAATCCAGATAGCCTCCAAGTGGACCCTTCAGGCTCAAGCTGCCTTTGACCACCTCTGCCCATGTCACACAGCGATGGTGGTAGACCTTGCTCATTTTCTATGGGAGTGTAAAATGTTTACTGGCAAGGAAAACAAAGAAAACCAGCCATGAGAAACCAAAATATTTGTTCTCTGCCAGGACAGACATACCACATTCAGATCTGTAAAATGTATTCTATTTGCCTTGAAAGTGCATCCAAAAGTAACAGGATCAAAGACTTGATCTATATTATCTATATCATTTACAAGCTGGGCACTTAGCCCTCGGGACTCTACTTTCTAGGTGTAATCAGATTTTTTCGATTTAATATCTTTATTTTCATTGTTATTTTAATTTTTGCCATGTGGACTGTAACACAGATTGTCTGTTGTTTCTTTTTGGAATGGTAAGGTGGCTGATTGCCAATGCAAGAAGCTATCTTCCTTCCTGACCTCATTGGAATGCAACTGTACCATTTGGGAGAAGCAGCTACTGGCTATCAAGGTAGCCTCCAAACCCAGTCACCAATATTTACAGGAAGCCAGTAGCTTGTGACAGTTCAGACTGATCCTTGCAATCTTGAGCACCTTCAAACCGCTAAAGAAAACAACTGGCACAAAATCTGGTGGCCTCTGTGCCCACACATGAGGGATTTCTGGTGCCCACACATGAGGGAAGACATGCAGCGTTATGTTACCTCCTGTGCAAAGTGAAGGGTCACTCTGGGAAGCCAGAGGGCCTGTTACATCCCTTGTCTACTTCAGATGGACCCTGGAAAACCGTAACCCTCAACTTTATTACAGAGCTCCCTCTGTCTCCACGATACACGGCCATCCTAGCGGTAGTTGATGCCTTTACCCAAATGGTTCATTTCTGTCCCCTGCACAGGCTCTTCTACAGCACACTTCTACCTTCAATGTACATTCCAAGCACAGGGTCTCCTGGACCAAGCCCTCTAAATAGGTGATAAAGTTTGGCTCTCCACGAAATATCTCAAAACTGAATGCCCCTGTCAAGAGCTTGATGATAAGTTCCTGGGATTTATTCCCCAAACCCACATCATCAGTCCTGTGGCTTTCCGTCTCCGCCTGCCAAGCTCCCTGAAAATTCACCCGACCTTCCATCAGCCCTCCTAAGTTCCCTTCACAGCTCACTCGGACCCACATCAGTCTCAAGCACCCCCACCTCCAAAAGAAAGAGAAGGAGAAGAGGAGTCTGAAGTGCAGGACATTCTGGACTCTCGGGGAATGAAGGGTCAGTTCCAATGTCTAGTTCACTGTACAGGTTATGGCCCTAAAGAGTACCATGTCCAGGCACTTCAAATCACCCAGAAATGTCACAATGGATAGCTGTCACAGCCTGGACCAAGTCAGCTGAGGAGAGGTGTGCCTTTGGGAGGGGGTGGTGTCATGTCCCCTAGATTTGAGGCTCCATAGTACCCTGAGGAGGACTTGGATTCAGACAGATAACAGATGATCCCACTTCTGGGGAGTCCTCAGAACCCCCTTCAATGCCTGCAGCTTCCCCTCCTCTCAGCCACCAGGAGCATGAGACCAGAGAACCTGGCACCACCCGTGAAGAACTGCAGTCAGTAGGGGAGCCACTGAAAGACCAGGCTCTGCCAGCCTTCTTAAGGCCTCGGTTGACTGCGAAGCTTTGCCAGGACAACAGCTCCTTTTGGAAGAACCTTCCAGTCAGCATTCTGTGCAGCTTGGTCCCCAAGCGCCTTCCTTCCTCCGGCCTTGCCTCCAACTGCGTCCAACGTGTTTCTGGCCTTGCAGAACAGACACTGAACATGGTGTGCAGACCGCTTCCCACAGGCCTCCTGCCATGTCAGGACCTGCCCATTTGTAATGCTTCAGGGTGAGAGTTGAAAAGCAAAAGATCCCTTTTTTATCCAGTCCTAGGAACATCTCCACCATCTGTCCTGGACTGGAGCCCCGTGAAGCACAAGGAAAGGTGCTCAGACTTGGACTGTGGTGAGCCTGCAGTGGGAGACGGAGAGCCAAGGTCAAGGGAGTATTGAAAAAGGCTACCTCACATTTAATTCTGAGCACCGCCCCTTATTCATATGTGACAGGTGGTTTAGCCCCACTGCTGCCAGAAGTCCCACCCCATCCCTGGAAGTCCCACCTCCAGACGTTCTTCCCCAGGTGGAGGCATCACCTGATGGGGGTCATTTGATCCCTCTAGGGACTCGTCAAGCCAAGATGGACCGATAAGAAGATGGTTTATACCCCTGCCATACATATGGGGGACTGGGAGTGACCACACGGGTCATTTACGACACCATCTCTGGAATTCCCGGTTCTGGAGGTCCTGGCCCGGATGGAAGGGAAACGTGATGGGGTCATGTGACCCACTCTATGAACTTAGTGTCGTAAATCCGCCCAGTGTCAAGATAAGCCGTCGTCGTTATAACAGTCCGAGTGTCGAAGCCAGAATATATTAGTCCAAAACAGAGCAAACGTAAACCAGTTAGGGGTCAGGCACAGGTGTAGTCAGGGTCGTTCCGAGGATCAAAGGTACAGAGGTCTGAGGTCAGGAATATCAGGAGCGTCTGGCGGTAGCTGTAACAAACAATTGCTTCCAGCATCTGAGTGTGCTTGGGACCTGCCTTTTGAGCAGGCGCTGATTGGCAAGGCTGCCCAGCTGGGTCAGGCTGCAGTTAGCCTGACCCCACCCCAAACACACTCCGGCACGGCTGGTCTCTGTCTGACCCACTGGAGGCACAACACTTAGCATGCCATTGTGGCCGAATATAGGAAGAGGTTTTAGACAGCTGCTGCACAGAGGGAAAGAAAGCACCCCACCGCGGTCATTTCCAACCCTTCCTGGATTGACCCACAGAGGTCTTGCAAGACCTAAAATAATTTAAAATGCAATCCAGGAAGCTTTCCAATATTTTATATGTAGACTTTCTATCACGGATCTCCATTTGAGATGTATAGAATATTGGCACTAATCAAGAAACGGAAAACGTAGAATTATCAGGAGCCAAGTCTAGGGGGACAGAACAGAGCAGGTTCCTTTTTCTTGATAGACAGTTTTATGTTCATCATATTTAGCAGCAGCACCGCCATTTTTTTTACCAGTAGAAAACTAGTTTTAAGGTGGGGTCCTTTCTTCCCCCCATCAATAGCAGTGGTCAGAAACCTCTTTCTATGGGTGCATGGCGGCATGTTGAGTTTGTGGATGGGTCACTTGAACCCATCAGGTGATCCCTCCATCTGGGATAGGAGCTCTAGAGATGGCACTTCTCAGCATGGGGCTGGAAATGACCCCTGTGTGGTCACTTCCAGTCCCACACATGTATGGCAGGGGTCTAACCGAGGGATGTACGGGCCTTGTAAAATCTGTTCCGTGTACATTGTGTGGTATTTCAGGCGGCTTTTGTTCCGTCATCCGCTCATTGACCGAATCGGATTTTGCACAAATGCATTCGTACACAAATTCACAAATTCCTCAAAAATGCACACACACACCCCACATATGCAAATCCCTACGGAATGCCTATTTTTACACTTTAGGCTATGGGGGAAATTGGCATTTTTGGTGGGTGTTTTTTTTTTTATTTTCCATATTTTCTCACAACAAAATTTGTGGAAAATTACAGAAGGTAAAAAAACCCCTAGATCGTAACGGAATCCATGCGAGCCTGGAAAGGACAGTCTGGTGTGGAATCCGTGGGTCAGATTCTTAGAAATTCGAACTAATTGGAGTCCATTTCGGTTTTCTCCGGCATCCCTAGTGTAAACCCTCATCGTATGGGTCCATGGTTGCATGACAAGTAATGCCTTCATCTGGGGCAGGACCTCCGGAGGTAGGACTTCTGGCTATGGGGTCGGACTTCTGACAGGGGTGGAGTTAACCATCTGTCACGTTTGAATAAGTGGCGGGGCTTCGTGAAGTAGCCCTTTTCACTGCTCAAATATGTTTTGTTCCCAGTGGGTGCCTGGGGATCACCCACAACTAAGACCGCTCTCTGCCCACTGGCAGGCTCAACCGGACACAGAGATGGTGCCCTTAAGAGGCAGATCAATGGGGCACAGAGGAGAAGGGGGACACCTCCAGAATCCAGGAGGGGAGAGCAACTATGGGGATGGCTCAGACTGCCTGGCCATCTCTTCTAGGACTGGAGGGAGATCCATGGCACCTGCTGAAGTGAGAGGCAAGCTGATACTGAAGTGTCCTCACAGGCTCTGCCAGCCTTGTTAAGGCCTCAGTTGACTGCAGTCCCTCACTGGAACGACAGCTGCTTAGAGGGGAAGCTTCCAGCCATCATTTCATGCAGTGCTCTCACCACGGTCCATCCCTCCCTCTTGCTGTGTCCAAAATGAACCCTGTGTTTCTTAGTGTGACCAGGAACAGACACTGAACATGGTGTGCAGCCCATTTCCCATAAGCCACCTGCTGTATCAGGACCTGCCCATCCCTAACGCGTTGAGGCAAGAATGGAGAAGCAAAAGATCCTCTTTTTATCCTGTCACGAGAACACCACCATCATCCCTCCTGGACTGGAGCCCTGTGGAGGACAAGGAAAGGTGCTCAGACTTGGATTCTGGTGGTGAGCCTGCAGTGGGAGACAGAGAGAGGAGGTCAAGCGAGTACTGAAAAAGGCTACCTTACATTTAATTCTGAGCCCTGCCCCTTATTCAAATGTGACAGGTGGTTTAGCCCTGCTACTGCCAGAAGTCCCACCCCATCCCTGGAAGTCCCACCTCCAGACGTTCTTCCCCAGGTGGAGGCATCACCTGATGGGGGTCATTTGATCCCTCTAGGGACTCGTCAAGCCAAGATGGACCGATAAGAAGATGGTTTATACTCCTGCCATACATGTGGGGGGACTGGGAGTGACCACACGGGTCATTTCCAACACCATCCCTGGAAGTCCCAGATCTGGAGGTCCTGGCTTGGATGGAGGGGAAACCTGATGGGGTCATGTGACCCCTTCTATGAACTCAGCATGCCATTGTGTTAGAATAGGAAGAGGTTTTAGACAGCTGCTTGTACACAAGGAAAGAAAGCACCCCACCGGGGTAATTTCCAGCCTTTTCTGGATTGGCTCAGAGAGGTCTTACGAGACCTGAAATATATTCAATCCAGGAAGTTTTCCAAAATTTTAAATGTAGACTTTGTATCATGGATCTCATTTTGAGATGTAGAAGATAGGCAGTAATGGAGCAATGGAAAACATAGAATTATCAGGAGCCAAGTCTAGGGAGACAGAAAAGAGCAGGTTCCTTTTTCTTGATAGACAGTTTTATGTTCATCATATTTTGCTGCACCGCCATCCCCCCCCCCATTTTCTACTGCAAACTCGTTTTTATGTGTGGTCATTTTATTTATTTATTATATTTCTTAATCGCCCATCTGGCCGGTCGCCCAGCCACCCTGTGCGATGATTTCTTCCCCCATCAAAAGCAGCTGTCTGAAACCTCTTTCTATTGGTGCATGGTGGCATGATGAGTTTGTGGACAGGTCACATGACACCATCAGGTGATCCCTCCATCCAGGGCAGCACCTCCAGAGATGGGACTTCCGAGCATGGGGCTGGAAATGACTCCCATGTGGTCACTTCCGGTCTCACACAAGTACTGCAGGGGTCTAAACTAGGGATGTATGTATGGGCTTTGTGAAATCCCATTCCGTCTACTTTTGGTGGATTGTTAGGCGGCTTTCATTCCGCCAGCTGCTCATTGACAGAATCGGATTTTGCGCAAATGCATTCGTACACAAATTCCCAAATTCCCCAAAAATGTGCAAACCCGCCCCCCCGTCCCCCCAAATACACAGATCCCTACGGAATGCATTTTTTTACACTTTAGCCTATGGGGGAAATGTGCATTTTTGGTGGGTGTTTTTTTTATTTATTTTCCGTATGTTCCTACAACAAAATTTGTGTCAAATTACAGAAGGTAAAAAAACCAGTTCACAATGGAATCCGCACCAGTCTGGAAGAGAAAGTCTGGTGCGGAATCCACAGGTAGGATTCTTAGAAATGCGAACTAATTTGAGTCTATTTCGGTTTCCTCTGGCATCCCTAGTCTAAACCCTCATCTTATGGGTCCACAGTTGCATGACGAGTGATGTCTCCACCCTGGGCAGGACCTCCGGAGTTGGACTTCCGGGGGTGGGGTCGGAGGTCCGACAGCAGCGGAGTTAACCATCTGTCACATTTGAATAAGTGGCGGGGCTTCGCGAGGTAGCCTTTTTCACTACTCAAGTATGTTTTGTTCCCAGTGGGAGTGTGGGAGATCACCCACCACTAAGACTGCTTTCCGCCCACTGGCAGGCTCAACTAGACACAGAGATGGTGCCGTTAAGAAGTAGATCAATGGGGCACAGAGGAGAAGGGCTTATACCTCCAGAATCCAGGAGGGGAGAGCAACTACTGACTGGGATGGCTCAGACTGCCTGGGCATCTCTTCTAGAACTGGAGGGAGATCTATGGCACCTGCCGAAGTGAGAGGCAAGCTGATACTGAGGCGTCCTCATAGGCCCTGCCTGCCGTGTGAAGGCCACAGTTGACTGTGGTCCCTCACCAGAATGACAGCTGCTTGGGGGAGAACCTTCCAGTCCGCATTTTATGCAGTGCGCTCTCAAGGGTCCAGCCTTGCCTCCCGCTTTCTCCAAAGTGGACTTTGTGTTCTTTAGTGAGGCCCTGAACAGGCACTGAATATGGGGTGCAGTGCAGACCACTTCCTACAGGCCTCCTGCTGTGCCAGGACCTGCCCATTCTGGACGCTTCAGGGCAAGAAGTGAAAAGCTTTTTATCCTGTCATGGGAACATTTCCAGCATCACTCCTGGACTGGAGCCCCGTGAAGCGCAAGGAAAGGTGCTTAGACTTGGACTGTGGTGAGCCTGCCGTGGGAGATGGAGAGAGCCGAGGTCATGTGAGTATTGAAAAAGGCTACCTCACATTTAACTCTGAGCCCCGCCCCTTATTCAAATGTGACAGGTGGTTTAGCCCCGCAACTGGCAGAAGTCCCACCCCATCCCCTGGAAGTCCCACCTCCAGACGTCCTGCCCCACATGGAGGCATCGCCTGATGTGGGTCATTTGAGCCCCCTACGAACTCGTCAAGCTGAGATGGACTTATAAGAAGATGGTTTATACCCCTGCCATGCATGTGTGGGACTGAAAGTGACCACACACGGGTCATTTCTGACACCATCCCTGGAAGTCCCAGATCCAGAGGTCCTGCCCCAGATGGAGGGGAAACCTGATGGGGTCATGTGACCCCCCCCCTCTATGAACTCAGTATGCCGTGACTAAATAGAACGAGGTTTTAGACAGCTGCTGTACACAGGGAAGAAAGCACCCCACCGGGGTCATTTCCATCCCTTCCTGGATTGGCCCAGAGAGGTCTTGTGAGACCCGAAATGAATGAAATCCGGGAAGTGTTCCGATATTTTAAATGTAGACTTTGTATCACGGATCTCCATTTGAGATGTAGGAGATAGACACTAATCGAGCAATGGAAAACATAGCATTATCAGTAGCTAAGCCTAGGGAGACAGAAAAGAGCAGGTTCCTTTTTCTTGATGGACAGTTTTATCTTCATCATACAGTCATGCCTTGGATTGAGAGCATAATTCGTTCCGGAAACGTGCTTGTAATCCAAAACACTCTTATATCAAAACGAAATCCCCCCCCAAAAAAAAAAATTGTGCAGAGATTTTTAATTTAAGCCGTACTACAGTACTTGTATTGCAAGACGTTGCTTGTATATCAAGTCAAAAATAAATAAATAAATAAATAAATATTTAAAAATTTGCTTGTCTTGCAAAACGCTCTCAAACCAAGTTACTTGCAATCCAAGGTATTACTGTAGTTAGGAGCACCACCATTTCCCCCCCTGTTTCCTGCAGCAAACTAGTTTTTATGTGGGGTCCTGTCTGCCCCCGTCAATAGCAGTGGTCTGAAACCTCTTTCTATTGGTGCATGGTGGCATGATGAATTTGTGGACGGGTCACATGATCCCATCAGGTGATCCCTCCATCCCAGGCAGGAGCTACAGAAATGGGACATCTGAGCATGGGGCTGGAAATGACCCCCGTGTGGTCACTTCCGGTACTACACATGTATGGCAGGGGGTCTAACCCAGGGATGTATGGACAGTTTAAAATGTATTCTGTCTATGTTTTGCGGATATTCAGGCGGCTTTCATTCTGTTGTCCGCTCATTGACGGAATCGGATTTCGCGCAAATGCATTCGTACACAAATTCCCCCAAAACGCGCAACTCCTCCCAACACATGCAATTCCCTAGGCAATGTGTATTTTTACCCTTTAGCCTATGCGGGAAATGGGCATTTTTGGTGGGTTTTTTTAAAAAATCCCCCCATATTTTCCTACGATAACATTTGTGTGAAATCACGGAAGGTAAAAAAACACCCAGTCTGCAACGGAATCCGCACCAGTCTGGAGGAGTCGTATTCATAGAAATTCAAACTAATTTGAGTCCATTTTGGGTTTCTCCAACATCCCTAGACTCTAAACCCTCCTCCTATGGGTCCACGGTTGCCTGACCAGTTCTTCGTGGAGTCACATAACCCCCATTTGGTGATCCCTCCTTTCGAGGCAGGACCTCCAGAGCTAGGACTTCTGGGGATGGGGCTGGATTTCTGACAGGGGTGGAGTTAACCAACTGTCACATCTGAATGTGTGTCAGGGCTTCGTGTTTGATGTGAGGGAGCCTTTTTCACTACTCAAGTATGTTTTGTTCCCAGTGGGGGTTCACGCACCCCTAAGACCTCTCTCTGCCCACGCAGGCTCAACCGGATGCAGAGATGGTGTCCTTAAGTGGCGGATCAATGGGGCACAGGGGAGAAAGGGGGACACCGCCAGAAACCACCAGGGGAGAGCAACCACTGGGATGTCCAGGCAGCCTGAGCCATCTCTTCTAGGACAGGAGGAGGCGCAAGTCCCCAGGATGGGGTGTGCCAGTCGAGGCGCTGAGAGGTCATCTGAAATTGTCAAGTCCTCAGAGGCTGATGATCAAGGACAGGCGGTGTAGAAGCTTCCACAGTATAGGAGTATCAAGTGCTCTGCAAAGAAGGCAAATGCAATTTTAGGTTGCATCAATAGAAGTATAATTTCCAAAGTACGGGAAGGGATCGTTCCACAGTCTTCTGCTCTCATCAGGCCTCACCTTGAATACTGTGTCCTGGTTTGAACGGCCCACACTTGAAGGAGGATGGAGTCATGGAGATACTGTGAATGAGCTCAGAGAAGGGCAACAAAGATGATCAGGAGACCAGAAATGTCGTCCAATGAGGAAAGATGGAGGGAACGGGCTATGTTTAGCCTCGGGAAGAGAAGACTGAGCGGGGCATGATAGCGCTTTCCAGGTACATAAAGGGTTGTCACACAGAAGAGGCCAAAACGTGCCCTCTTATCATCGAAGACACGAAAGAGGGGCCTAAGTTACAGGAAGGCAGATTTTGGCTGAACCTCGGGAATAACGTCCTAACCGTCACAGCAGTCAGAGAAGGGAACCACCAACTGCCTGTGGAGACGGTGGGCTCTCCATCGCTGGACGCTTTCAAGCAGAGACTGGACAGCCGCCTGTCAGGGATGCTTGGAACTGGATTCCTGCACGGAGCAGGGGGTTGGGCGCGATGGCCGTGGATGGGTCAAGCCCTCTGTGAATGTCAGCAGGTGTAGGGATTCTGTGTGTGGGTTTCATGGGCGCCATAGCCCCGCCCCAGCTCCCAAGGCCCAGTGGAGGGTGGCACACTGGCATGCAGACTCCGCTCGTGCCCTGAGAGGAGAAGAAGAACCAGAATCAACTTCTCCAAGACAAAGGGTTGTTTGCCTTTTTTGCTTTATTGCATGTTTTTATTGTTTTTATTATTTTAATGATTTCATGTCAACTGCTTGGTGAGAACAGTCTGAAAAGCAGTATCTAAATACCTTTAATAAATGAATATCCATCTCATTCTCTCTCCCCTTCCTTTTTGCTTTTCTCCTTTCTCTCTATGAGAGACTTTAAGGGCAACAATTCTTCAGAATCAATATACTGAAGGCTGTTTACACTTTCTAAACATCTCAATATATTCTGCAGCCTCATATTGGAAAGCGATGGTGCAGCGGCTTCATACAAAGGACGATGTTTCTTAGGACATGTTTAAATAGAGTTGGCCAAAGGTTCCGCTGAATACTCTGCCTGGGAGTCTAGGTGGCATTATTTATTTATTTAAAGAATTTCCATCCCACTCTTCAACCCAAAAGGGCTTCCAGAGTGGCCTTTACGTCAATAAAAAGCAACCGGGCAGTCCCAGCCCTCAGGCTTACCGCCGAAAAGAGAGCACAAAGGGAAAGAGGGGTGGGGAGGGAGGAGGAAGAAAAGCAAAGGCAGGCACCAGTTCTTGCAGTGATAATGGCCACCTGAAATGGAGACAGTTCAGGGAGCCCGATGGATTGGCTGCTGCCCCGTGACAGTTGGGGGAGAGATACGTATAAATCCAGTATAAAAATGCTGCATTGTCATTAAAGCCAAACCTGATTCTATTAGCCATTGATTCTATTGTAAAATTAGCCATTTTACAAAACTGGGGACCAATCTAGGAAGATTCCTTGCCCCACAATCTCTGCATTCATTTCTCTTCTTTGGAACCAGTCTTTTCAATGGTCTGGCAACATCTCTCTTTGGAGTCTACATCATGTAACAAGGTTTAAAGACATTTCCGCCTGATGATGACAGACGGTTATTGTCAGAGTTACTCACACACACTCCATATGAAGTTCTACATTTTAATAGAGAGAAAATGGTAAGGGTGACGATAGATCCGTCTGGATGCCCTTTCAGGCCGCGATCCTGCACACGGACTGCCACGCTCCCGTTTCTGATTGGGGGACTCGCTTCCTACTTACACTAGTAAGGAGAACATTCACACAGTTGCTTATCGCGTGAATGACGTCTCGGCTATTGAGGGCTTCTGGGAGGCCATGATAACTGCAGTGAGTCTGATGACTGGTTAGTGTAGCCCCACGTTCCCTACCAGCAACCCTGTGGGGTGGTGGAAATCGTGGGACCTCACTTCATCCAGTCGTGAGACAGGGAGGGGGGAAATAGCTGAGCCCCCAAATAGCCCGATGGGCCCCTGGGCCTGCTCCCCCCCCTTATGGCTTTGAGCTCTAAAACGGACTTGGACTGGACCACCCTTCACGTCGGGGGCACCTTAAATGGAGGACTGTCCTCTGACAGACCTTCCAATAGAGGACCTTCTTCTCTGCGAAATAGGCCACCAGGCCACCCCAGTCCTGGGGTCTGCAAAGTTTTTGTCGCTCTGGGAAGGCTGCTGGCTGGGGACC
Source organism: Shinisaurus crocodilurus (assembly GCA_021292165.1). NCBI lineage: Eukaryota > Metazoa > Chordata > Lepidosauria > Squamata > Shinisauridae > Shinisaurus > Shinisaurus crocodilurus. The sequence continues at coordinate 9,779,132 of CM037880.1, read as the reverse complement.
TCGCAACCCGAGGAAAGCCTCCAGAGCCTCTTGCTGGGACTGCCCCGTGCCAGGAGACTGGAGGGAGTTGGAAGCCCTGGCCAAGGAGCCTTCTCCTCTGCGAGGGCCGTCCGTTCTGTCTCTCGCCTGCTAATAGTCCTCTGCCACTCTGACTACAACTACGGCTTCTACGGATGGTCCAAGCCCATCCCCTGGAGGAACTGTGGGAGACTCCACAGGAGGCATGGTGGGAGCTGCTCCCTGCCGGGCCGGCCTGAAACCTACTTGGCCAGAGGGAGGCAACAACAGTACTTAGGGAGGAAAGTTCTTCAAGAGAGGCTGTGCTTCCCAAGCTCTCTCTCCTCCCTCTTGAACACTATTGTCCACTTGTAGCCTTGGGATGCTTCCAGAGGGGGGGGGCAGTCTGGGAGTTAAGCACACAAAAGATGCAATCCTATTAGACAGAAACAACAAGTCCTACAACTTTGCTGGCTGGGGCATGCTGGGAGCTGTTGTAGGCCTTTTCTCTATCTAAACATGCTCACGACTGTGCTTTTAATCAGCAAGACTGATACCCAAAAAACTACACCAAGGTTGGGGGTCGATTGCTACGCTGTCGATACAGCTAGCAGTATTCTCCAACCTTGGGTCCCCAGATGTTTTTGGCCTACAACTCCCAGCATGCCCCAGCCAGCATAGCTGGCTGGGGCATGCTGGGAGTTGTAGGCCAAAAACATCTGGGATCCCAAGGTTGGAGAACACACTGAGCTAGAGAAACTAAACCGTGGGGGGGGGGGGTTTGAGTGGAAAGAGAGAGACCAATGACCGATCGAGTGCAGAATCCGGTTCCCAACAAGTGGAAGCCCAGACGCAGGGCTGTCCTTCCGCAGCGGTTCAGTTGCAGCAGAATCTTTGCTCTCTCTTTGACCCCACACCCCATGCTCACATTCCCAGTAGAACAGCCTTCCCACAACCTGGAAGGCCGTTCCAGAATCCAGATGCGTTGGACAACAACTCCCATTGGCTGTGCTGGCAGGGGCTGACATGGGAGTTGCAGTCCAACACAGCTGGCGGGCCCCAGGTTGGTGGGGGGGAACTGAGTTACAACAGCCTCCACCCCCGGCCTGGCACCCTCCAGATGCACTGGGATGCTGGGGATGCTGGGAGTTGTAGACGAATGCATCCGGGCGCTGGGTTACTAGAAGCGATGGTCCAACCAGCTTCGCAACCAGCAAGGCTGCAATGCGTGCCTACCGATGGACAGTGCCTCCAGCTCAGGAATGGGCACGGCGATCTCCTTGGCAGGCTGATGCTGACCTGCTCTCCACGTCTCCTCTGCCAGCAACTTCCCTCGATCCGAACTCTATCGCTCCCCTCCCTTGCATCTGTGTAAAAACTCTGCCTGTGGTACCCCCCCCCCCCGTCCTTCCCCCCTCTTTTTTTGGTAGCGGGTGGGATTTCTTTTCCCTGATCTGGATCCACAGCAGGGACCAGGCAGCGGTACACCGGCTTTCCAGGGATGCTATTGAAGGAGGCAGCACGGCACGCAGGCCACGATCCGAGAGGGGCACCGCCTAGGCCAGTGTTCTCCAACCTTGGGTCCCCAGATGTTTTTGACCTACAACTTCCAGCATGCTATGCTGGCTTGGGGCATGCTGGGAGTTGTAGGCCTAAAACATCCGGGGACCCAAGGTTGGAGAACACTGGCCTAGGAGGATCCGCGGCTCTGAGGCAGTGCTGGCTTCTCCCCCCCCCCCCCCCGCCCGCCCCCCCGCAGGCTGGTCAGGCTCCTAGTCGCATGCAAAGCAAATAAAGTTTGCAGCAGCCCCATTGGCCCCGAGCCCCATCACTCAAACAGAAAGCTGGGACAAGTTCATGGAGGAGAAGGCCATCGAGGGCTACTAGTCCTGGTTGGCTCTGTGCTATCTGCAGTATCAGAAGCCTGGACATCTATCTGGATGGCCACTGTGGGAGCAGAATGCTCAATGAGTTAGGCTTTTGGTCTGATCCAGCAGGGCTCTCCCTACATTCTTATATGTTTTGCGTCTTCAACTTCAGTTAATATTAATCAGAGGGGGGGGGGTCAAAAATGCAGTCGTATTCCTCACTGCCCCCCCCCCCAAAAAAAACAACAGCAGCAATTCGGGGAAAGCTTTTCAACATGTTTCCATCCATCAAAGTATTCAATAGAACTGGGTGCAAATATGCAAAGCGGATGTTTTAGACTGAGGATTATTAGACACATCAAATCCCTGCTCGGCCATGAGGATCACTGGGTGACCTTGAACAAGCCACTTTTTCTCAGCCTAACCCTCCTCTCAGGGTGGTTGAAGCTAAAAGTGGGGGCAGGGAAAGAGGAAAATTGACACAGTCCCTGAATTCATAGGAGGAAGTGCAGAATAAATATTTAGGAATAAGGACACTGATTTTCAGGGCTGGTTCCAGGTTTGAGGGGTCGTGGGCAAAGTGTCCTCAGGTACCCACGCCTCTGCCCTTGGGCTCGGTGGATGTGGCGGCAGCATGCCGAGCAGTCCTGAAATGCTGGGTCTAGCCCCCCCCCCGCTTTAAATTTCCCACAATGCCCCAGAGCGACACTAGGTCAAGGGAATTCTGGGAAATTAAAAGGGTGGCTAGATCCAGCTGCCTGGAATGTCAGGCCAGAAAAATAAATAAATTAAAAAATTTAAGGCTGGGCAAGCTGGGGCCCTGGCAGCTGCCCAAGGATGCCAGATACTGGCGCCAGCCCTACCAGTTCCCAAAAGCCTGGGCATCTTTTATGCGGAAAAGAAATCCTTTGGGAAGGAGAGAAGTGTAAAACTACTGATAAGAAAGAGGGACAGTGGGTTAGTTTGCCTTCACAAATCCTTCCCTTTCATTGCGTAGGCCAGCCTACGCCAACCTGGCTGCCCTCCAGATAGATGTGTTGGGCTACAGCCAACACATGGTCATGGTGGGAGCAGAATGCCGGCTGGGGGGATGATGGGAGTTGTAGTCCATCACATCTGGAGGGCAGCCAAGTTGGGGAAGGCTGGGCCAGGACTTCTTTGGTTCACCGGTGAGAGGACTCCTCTTGCACAATTCCACTTTGGGAATACTGTGTTATTCTTACCCACCCACCCACCCAACCTCCATCGCCCTTTGATCTTTAAATATCTCCGTAAACATGAGAGGCCCAAAATGACAGGGTTGCGATGCACAGCTGGGCGGAGACCTTGGTGTGTTTTCCCTCTCCCCCCCCCCTTTCCAGCTGCCAGCAGGGACGTCAGTATTATAGGAGGGCCCTCTGGCTTTGCTGAAGCAGAGTCTCTCTCTCTCTCTCTCTCATACACACGCTGGCCTTGGCTCCTTTTCCGTGCTCAGCCGCTCCATGGTGCTGCAAAGAAAGAGAGAGCACAAATGAGTTGCTGGTGCAAAGACTTTCCTGGGACTTAAGAGACAGACAGACAGGAGAGGAAGTCTTCCACGAACTCCACTTGACAGATTTATCCCGGAGCGTGGACTGGCGGGCAGAATTGCAGGGCGGAAAAAACAACTGATCCGCTCAGCTCTCTTCAACATCTGGACACACGCATCTGTCCCAGCTCCAGAAGTGCCTTCCGGTTACATTTCCTGCACACACACTCCTCCTCGACCATGGAACTCAACGGCACAGCCTTGGCCTGCTGCAATGGTAAGTCGAGATTCATCACGATGATTTTTGAAAAGCATGCGTGCCGTTTTTTAATGCTCCTTTTTACAATGCGCCCCATCATGCTCGCGTGCATGTAGAAGTTTTCGTGCAAAGCCTTTAAGCAAGGGTGATTTAAAGCGATGAGCCACCCCCTACGATGTTAGCAGCGATCTTTGACTGCACGGACAAAAAGGATTAATACTAACGAAACGTTTTCTTTCCTCGCGTTTATTTGTGTGGCTCTGCTTTGGCGGGGCGTTTTAAAGGGGACTCTAGTCTTCACTTTTACAGGAGCAGAGTTTTTATACTTTGCCTATGAGATGTTATATTGGTGTGAAATGACTTAGTACCTAAAATTAGCACTCATCATGGGCCAATGTATCTATTTCACTGATACCAGAGGGCTCCTCTCATGTGGGATTTGGACCACCACAACATCGCAAACGTTGATTGGATTTTTGTTACAGTTTACTCTTTGGAGAGCAAACAAATTCTGTGATTTAAAAATAAATAAATAATATAACATTTATGGAACCTAAATGTGCAAATATACTTTCTGGATGGTGTAGGCAAATCTTATGTTGCTGAAGTTAATGTTTTTTAAAATACATTTGACTGGGAAAGGTGCCATCCCATCTGCAAGGGAAATCATTCACTTTTTGGCTAGGTAACCAACCACCCACAACCGTACTGTTATTCACTTAAAGTGAATGGCTATTGTTTCTGGTTGTTGTAGTTGTTGTTACTTTCCAAAGTACAAGAAAACAAGTGTCTGCCCTGTGGGGCTTACAGTCTAAAATTAAACATAGGCGTGTTTGACATTAATGTAGGATTTTTCCAAAGTGCTCCGCAAACTTTCCATACGTAAACATAGTAATCTTTACAACTGTTTTGTAAGGTAGGCTCCTATTACTGCCTTGCTATTGCAGTTGTGGGGGGTGGGGGCTGAGGATGAGAGAATTGTGGCTTACCTAAAGCTAATAACACCACAGTCCTATACAGTGCATGCACACTTAGCTGGGAATAAGTCTCATTGTATAGTATAGTATAGTATAGTTACTATATTAATATTCTTTTAAAGATTTGTATTGTAATTTATATCTTTAACTGTTAGTATGGTACTTTGGTCCTTTGGCAGTTTGTGGTCTGCCAAGAGGCCATTGGTTATTGGGCAGATTAAAAATATAATTTATTTATCTATTCATTCATTTTCTATACCGCCCAATAGCCGAAGCTCTCTGGGTGGTGTACAACAATAATTAAAAACAAACAATAAAATACAGTTAAAAATATAAATAATAAAACATTATGAAATTTTTAAAACCAACTTTAAAAACATCTCTAAAACAAGTTAATAAAACACGACCACAAAAACAGTTTACCACCCCACCATATACCATTTAATTATTAAAAGCCTCAACGTAGAGGGCAGTCTTAACCTGGCGCTGAAAAGATAATAGAGTTGGCGCCAGGCGGGCCTCAGGGGGGAGCTTGTTCCACAGTTGGGGGGCTACCACAGAAAAGGCCCTCCCCCTTGTGAATAAATACATAAAGAAATTGAACTCAGTGGGGCTTACTTCTGAGTAGACATGTATAGGATGCACTGTTAGTGAGTTTATGGCCAGGGAGATTTGAACTGGGGGCTTCCTAGCTCTCACCTTATTTTCTTAATAATCACACTAGCTCTCAGTAACAGCACAAGCCTATGCATGTCCATTCAGAACTAGTTCAATGGAACATACTCCTAGGTAAGTGAGTATAAGATTGCAGCCTTTAGTCTGTTTATTCCTGTTTGTCAGTTATGGAGGGTATGGTTAAAAGCGTGTAAATACTAAGTGACAAAGAAGTGATGCAGAATGCACACATACTGCAAACATGTTACAGCAAATCCTTCGACACATGATGAATGGGGAAATGTAATGTTGGGAGGTGCCCTTGTCCCCATGGTTGAAGAGTTGTTAAAATAGAATTGGTCATGTGCGATGCTTGGGGCTCTTCCTCATTCCAAGCAAAACAGGTTCATGTTCCATTCAGTACAGGAGCTGCAAAGGATGGAAGACACCCCTCCCCACCCTAAAAAGCAAGGTAAAGTAAATTAAAAAAAAATAGTGATATCTTTCATTGGGTCAATCTAGGTTGGTGTGGGAGTATGCAGGTTTCCAGGTTCCACAGACCTGTTTGTCAGCTGATTGCCCTGTTTGATGCAGAGTGCCCGCCTCCTACACAACCGGGTTTGGCCCCATAAAATATATAATTATACCCATGTGCTCTTTCAGTAGCATGGAGACATAACCATAAAGCTGTAACCACAAGATAAAACTGTGCCCAACCTGAAGGTATGCATCTCCACTTCCCTTCTAAGTTGCCACTTCCTCTAGAGAGAAAAAGCATATTGCTTCTCAACACTGTGTGTGTAACATAAACAAATACCCCCCCCCCAGATTAAAACTATGTAGATCAGCCTTCTCCAGCCTATTACACAAGAGAAGGGAGAGAGGCATTTACAGGGCAGCAGGCATGTGCCATGATTCCAAAATGCAGAAGTGCAAAAACGCTGCAGAATATGGTATCAGTTGCAGAATTAAGAATCTCAGTTTTCATTAAAACAAAGACCCACGTTTCTAGCCCCTAGAGTTGCAAAGATAGGCTTGAATGTGTGTGTACAATCAGAGAACTCAGGTGAGTTTTTGAGTAAGAGAGCCAGTGTGGTGTACTGATTCAGGTGTTGGGCTAGCAAGAAAGAGACCCAGTTTCAAATCCCTGGTCAGCCATGAAGTTTTGGGCCAGTCATTCTCTCTCTCAGCCTAACCTACCTCACAGGGTTTTCATGAGGATAAAATAGCTAGCGGGAGAACCAAATATGCCACCTTCTCGGAGGAAAGGTCAAAGATTCACCTCCTAAATTCCCGTGGGTCAGGCAGTTATCAAAGGGCACGGGTGTAGGCCAAGCATAACATAAAAAGAAACGGGGTGTTCACCTCTCCGTATGATCAGGGAGACTTTGACCCACACACCTCACCCTGGCTCCAAACTCCGTTTCTGACATCCTCTGCCCTGGTGCCGAGGGCTGTGAAGCTTGCATGCCTGCCTCCTGCACCAACCGAGGTCGGCCCCATACAATATATCATTATATCCAGGTGGCATTTCAGCAGCAGGGAGATATAACGTTAAAGCTGTCACCACAAGATAAAACTGAGCCCATAATGAAGGTGTGCATCCCCACTTTCCAGGGATGGGGACTCGGACTCGGGGACTCGACTCGTGAGTCGGACTGAGTCCCCCCTCTGACTCGACTCGGACTCGAGTCCCAATATTTTTAATGGGACTCGAGACTCGACTCGGGACTCGAGACCAAGGACTCTTCAACATCCCTGGGCTGTGCCAGAAGGAGTGGAGAGGAGTGCGATCGCCGGCGAAGAGTAAGGGTGACATTGTGATGAGACCTCACCATTCCAGAATGGGGGGCAAACATTTAGAAAAAATCGTGTTCCTCAAATGCAACATGGATAGGTTTTAGGAAGTACAGCAAGTTTATTTTTTAAAATCATTTTCCTAAAATGCAACCTTTCAGACATTTTGGGTTTGGCTGCCTCTGCCTGCCTGTTTGGGGTTCCCTGCCTCCTCTGCCTGCCTGGTCTCTTCTTGACCAGTTCAACAGTTGAATTGTCCAAGACAAAGGCCTCTGCCTGCCTGCTTTGGGGTTCCCTGCCTCCTCTGCCTGCCTGGTTATTTTGCGTTTGTCTCCCTGGTCTGTTCTTGTCAAAATCAGTGGCAGAGTTTTGAAATAAAAAGGCACACTTGTGCCTAGAATTTATTTAAGCCACACATCTGAAGTAGCCTTATTTTTTGGGGGGGAAACCCCATTGATTTTAATAGGGACTCGTGGAGTCAGCTTTGGGAGGGACTCGTGACTTGTGAGTCACCATTTTGGACCAAGGACTCGGACTCGGACTCGAGACTCGGGTCCAAGGACTCGTGACTTGAAACCAAGGACTCTTCAACATCCCTGCCACTTTCTTTCTAAGTTGCCACTTCCTTGAGAGAGTAGAGAAGCTTATTGCTTCTCAACAATCCAGGAGGGTATAATATACCAGGGGTGCAGGACCTCATGTCCAGGGGACAAATCCAGCCCCTCTGGGGTTCCTTAGAAGAGCAGGCCCCCTTCTCCTGGCCTCGCCCTATTTTCCCCAACCACCAAATCTATTTGGTGGTTTCCCAGATTTTGCATAGTTTTTCCTCATTCCAAAAGGTTGAAATGCTTCTCCTAAGGCTTAGTTACCTGGCAGGAAGAGCTTTAAGCTAAAATATGCTGGTACGGTATATTTGGCCCCACCCCTTTTGTCTTTGGCCACACCCCCTTTGCCTTTGACCCCCGCCCACTACAGGAATGCGGCCCCCAAAGAGCTTCTCCAAAATTGAATCCGGCCCTCGGCCTGAAAGAGGATCACCGCCCCTGTTCCAGGGCTGTCTTCCCCCAACCTGGTGGGGGTGGGGGTTTGGCCCCACCCTCTTTTGCCTTTGGCTCCACCCACCACTGGAATGTGGCCCCCGAAACCTTCTCCAAAATGGAGTTTGGCCCTCTGGTTGAAAGAGGTTCTGCATCCCTGTCATCCACAAATAAAATCAAGGCCAGTTTAAAACCATTATAGATACTCCTCTTTCATTCTTACATGGGATTCTAAGGGTGCAATCCTGTGCAAGTTTAGACCGCAAAAAGGCCTACAATGCCCAGCATGCCCCAGCCAGCATAGCTGGCTGGGGCATGCTGAGTGTTGTTGGCCTTTTTGCGGTCTAAACTTGCACAGGATTGCGCCTTAAGGCTATTAGATGCTGTCGGCCACCTTGAGCACAGTTAGGTGGAAAGGTGGGATACAAATTTAACGAAAAACAAATGTGGGGACACCACACCATCGGCAGCAGTGCCTCTCTCACACCACCTTCAACATTCAGAATAATTACCGGTATTCCTGTTTGTGTAGCCGAACTTCAAAAGGACTTAGGCTGCAATCCTCTACTCACTTACCTGGGAGAAAGCCCCAGTGAATTCAGTGGAACTTACTTCTGATTAGACATCTGAGTGTGGAAAGCTAAGCAGGGTCAAGCCTGGTTATTACTTGGATGGGAGACCCCTCCTCTAGTTTCCTGCATTGAGCAGGGGGTTGGACTCGATAGCCTTGTAGGCTCCTTCCAACTCTATGATCTATGAAATCTATGAAATCTATGTGTACGGTTGGGGTAAAACTGCGCATTCTGTTAAACATGTTGTTTAAGAACAGAATTAGGACCTGGCATGCCTCTTTCTTAACAAAAAGCAATCATGTGGGGTGGAGCCCCCCACCCCCAATCTGGATCAGGACCATGGTGAAGGGAGAGTTTCTGCCCCCCCAAAAAACTTTCCTCCATCTATTTATACCCCCCACCTTTTTTCCTGCAAGTTGCCCAAGGCAGCTTACATAATCTTCCTCCTCCTCCTCCTCCTCCTCCTCCTCTCCATTTTATCCACACAACAACCCTGTGAGGTAGGTTTGGCTGAGAGTCAGTGACTGGCCCAAAATCACTCAGTGAGCTTCATGGCCGAGTGGGGACTAGAAGCCGGATCTCCCAAGTCCCAGTCCGTCACTCTAACCCAGGGGCCAGGGCTCTCCAACCGTGGGTCCCCAGATGTTGCTGGCCTACAGCTCCCAGCAAACCCAGCCAGCATGGCTAATGGCAAGGGATTCTGGGAGCTGTAGTCCAGCAGCAACATCTGGGGACCCAAGGTTGGAGAGCCCTGCTCTAACCATTATGCCACACTGGCTTTCCATGTTGTTTTCCTGTTGAAAATCACCTCCGTGGAAGCTGCTATGCGCCCTTCAATGTACTTGTACCCAATAGCACCTTTGAGGGTGCATCTTTGGCAGGAAACTGGCACAAGGGCGTCCCTCTCATGGGTGCTTTTTGTTAAGAAAGAGGTGCTGCAGGTCACGACCACCTTTTCAAAAATAGCATGTTTAACCTAACGTGTCATTTGGTCCTTATTCCCAAGAAAATGCACTGATGAACTGCACTGTAGAGTTGCGATTTCACACACACTTTCTTTGGAGTAAGCTTCATTGAACACATTGGGATTCCCAGTAAATGTGGTGAGGCCTGGCCTGCAAGAGATTTTGCAACAAAACGCAAGACGCTTCTCTGATGCAACTAAGAATAGCTCGCTCAATATGCCCCTTGTTCTATCCCGCAGCTTTGACGTCCTATTTTCAGGCAGCCCGACTGGCATTTATTCTCTTTTATGACCTGAAAGGGATAATTTGCCTGCACGCTAATGTGGTTTGATTTAAATCTCCTGATTTAGCAATATCTTCTCCCTCCAAAGAGTCTCCCAAAGTTAGTTGGTTTTTTGTTTTTTTTGCTTTTGGACACAGATTATCCAGAATGCACCATGTTTTCCCCCTTAGGTGCAGAGAGGGTTGGGCGGGGACCTGAGAGGAAATAGATCGGACTGAGCAGGCTCAGCTGGAAACAGTGAATCAGCTCAGGGAACAGTTTTCAAAGCCTGAGCCAGAAATTCAGCTGAACTGAGGGGAAGAGAACTGGCGTGTGTGCGCAGCTACTCTGAATGCCCAGGCAAGGCATTGGGGGAGATGCAGGGAAGAACGCAGAGTAGAGACAAGTATGACCTGCAACCATTTGTTGCAGTGCTGCGTGATCCTGTTCAGGATTCCTGCCAGCCAACAAAACAAACATGCCAACCATACACACACACACACACACACACACACTTTTGCTTTTATCCAGGACCGGTGCAAGGCAGTTTGGTGCCCTAGGCAAGATCAGATTTATAGCGCCCCCCCTTCCCACTTGAGAGCGCTGTATTTTTGTCAAGGCGTTTCTGGTGCCCTCTTTAGCCCTGCGCCCTAGGCACCTGCCTAGTTGGCCTAATGGTAGCACCGGCCCTGCTTTTACCACCCCCTTGTGTGTGTGTGTCGGGTGGCATTTCTGCTTCTTGGAGAATGAGTTTGCTATGTATATTGTTGAGTATACATAGGACTTGTTTCATTATTTGTCATTTACCACATTTCTATATGATATAATAGGAAACTAGTTACATTCAAGAAATACATAACATCTTTTTAACAATCAGCGATAAATCCCAGGACCCGTTTAAAACCTTGATGTACCTCAGATGTAAACAGAGGTGTACATGATAAGAGGTGTACAGAATTATGCATGGTGTGGAGAAAGTGGACAGGTAGACATTTTTCTCCCTCTTTCATAATACTGGAACCCAAAGGGGTCATCCCATGAAGCTGATTGGTGGGAGCTTTAGGACAGATACAAGGAAGGACTTCTTCACACAGCGCCTAGTTAAAACTATAGAATTCACTTCCACAAGATATAGTGATGGCCACCGGTTTGGAGAGCTTTAAAAGGGGATTGGACAAATTCATGGAGAAGGCTATCCGTGGCTACTATGGTCCTGATTGGCTATATGCTTCCTCCAGTATCAGAGGCAGTATGCCTATGTACTGCAGTTGCTGGGGAACATGGGCAGGAAGGTGCTGTTGCACTCATGTCCTGCTTGTGGGTTTCCCATGGGCAGCTGGTTGGCCACTGTGTGAACAGAACGCTGGGCTAGGTGGACCCTCGGCCTGATCCAGCAGGGCTCTTCTTATGTTCTTAAACCACAGTGCTTAATATTACACGGAGAGCGATGAAAGGTCCTGTTTATGGAAGAGAGTGCAAGATGTATAGCAGACGCCCAGTGGTCCATGTTCCACGAGCAGCGAGATGTTCCAGGGGCCGCACTATCAAGTTTAGATACAGTCATGCCTTGGATTGAGAGCATAATTCGTTCCGGAAACGTGCTTGTAATCCAAAACACTCTTATCTCAAAAGGAAATCCCCCCCAGAAAAATTTGTACAGAGATTTTTAATTTAAGCCGTACCACAGTACTTGTATTGCAAGACGTCGCTTGTATATCAAGTCAAAAATAAATAAATAAATATTTAAAAATTTGCTTGTCTTGCAAAACGCTCTCAAACCAAGTTACTTGCAATCCAAGGCATGACTGTACCCAGTGGTGGTGTAGTGGTAAAGTTCGAAGCACGGGCACCCATCATGACAGTTTTTTCATAGCTGCTTGGACAAGGAGAGTCCAAAAATGCAGGCAGCTATGTTGAATCCATTACCAACAAACCAGCCCTACCAGATTTCTCTCCACCAGGAGCAAGTCTTTTGTAAAGCTAATGGATCTTAACTGTGAATTCCAGACCAAGCCTGCCCCAAATATTTTGCATCTCAGCAGGGAACAAGTTGCTGTTGCTGGGGAAATTCATGCCTCCTCTCCATCCCCCACTCGCTGAGAATTGCAGCCAAGCTCAAAGGAAGCGGGAAATTCTGAGGGGGGGGGGGTCCTTCCGCCCACCCACCTATAACTGAGAAATTAACATCCTGGCAGCTATTCATACCAGTAAGTAATCTCTGCCAGGCCTGATATTTTAAAAGCCACCTAAGAGAGCTTTCCAAAGTAAGAGGACTGTAACCTGATGAAATATACGCTTGGAATTCAGTAGCCACTGTGCTGAGTTAATTTGAGCAGGATGCAGAATCCAGCAAAATTTTGGATATGTGCAGAAGGCGGCCTGGGTGTGTGACTAATCAGGTTTTGCTTTCAGCCATGCCAGAGAAGTTCAGCAATGTAGCCTCTTCTATGACTCACCCTCCAAGTTCAAGTTATGATGAGCTGACTGATCCGAGACCTCCTTCTGGGTCTCCGTTCTGTCATGTGCTGCAGCAGGCACCGTGCAAACTACGCTACTGCCTCCTTTCCCACATGACTGGCTGCTGTTTATTATCCTATTAGCACATTTTCCGTCATGATGACACGGGCGGTGTTTTGGTCTTCGGTTGCAGCTGAAGTATCTGTGGGATTGTAAGGATGGCGTTGTTGTGTAGGGCAGCCTTCCCCAAGCCTCCGGAGGCGTTGGGCTACAGCACCCATCACCCCCAGCCAGCATGGCTAATGGTAATGGATTATGGGCATCGTAGTCCAAAACATGTGGACGGCACCAGGTTGCCCCTCCGTGCTGTAAGGTATTGGGGACAGGACCGGTAGTTTACCCAGGCAGTTGGTACTGCCTTGTGAGCAAAGGGCTGGCCCAGCCTGGCCCCGAGTCCTGCATTGCTGTTGGCCATTGCTTACCTGCACTGGCTTAGGATGGAACTAAATAATATGTCAAAAATGCAGGGCTTCCCCAAAAAAAGAGGAATTGTGGGGGGTGACAGGTTACTTGCAGGGGTGAATCAGGAGAAGTATCTCCTGCAAAGCCTTCTGCTGCCATTTCTTTATCCCATGCACCAAGCCATGCTCTGGAATGAGAAGTAAGTTCGGCTGAGAGAAAATAGCCTGGGAAGCATTTGCAGGGTATGCTTTGCAGGGGGATTTTGCAGGGGTTAAGCTCTCTTCCCTCCTGCTTCCTGTTTCTTTCCTGCACTAGCTCCTTTCACCTCCACATTTGTGTTTGGGAGTACAGTACTTGTTTTCCAACTTAACATCAGGCCCAAGGTCAGCCTAAAAGTTTGGGGGGGACACCAAAAAGTAGGGGGGCAGTGCATTGAGTTTGCAGGCCTTTTATAGACCAAATTGTAAACTGTTTTTTTTTTAATTATGTGTTTATAAAAAAAAAATTAGGGTGTGTGTGAGAAAATTTAGGGGGGCAGCCCCCCAGCCCACCTCTGGCTACAGGCCCACTTAACATGTAGATGCACCTACACCTCACCAGTTACTCAGAGACACACGTGTGTGTAATAATCAATGCGTCTTGGTACAACACGCTACATGTCAGGATGTGTTGCGTCCTATCCTCACCACCACCCCGTCCCATCCTGGTCACTTTCCGTTTTTGCATTAGGCTTCTGGTATGTATGAGCCCCCCCGAGGAACGAGGTCACAAAGTACATATAGATACTACGTACAAGTATGAATCATGGTTGTGAGAATGCTATTTCAGCATGCTTTCTAAAAAAAGGGGGGGGGGAAGAAAAAGATCCCATTTGGCATCACCACAGCTGTGTTCAAGACTCTAGTTTGTGCATTCAGCTCGGTGTGAGAGCGGTCACAAGAAATGTTCACATAACGCCCTTCGCATATTCACTGAAGTTGTGGGGGTTGCAGCAGGATTGCACTCACTAGCCACATAGCTCGACGCATGTGGTGGCCACACACCTCACTGGCTGCCCACTCGGGCTCAGTATGAAGGGGACCTCTGCTCGTACAAGGAACTCCTTCAGGCAAACAGGAAGCCTGATTCGACACTCACGTCGAGGAACAGATATGTGTAAATCTACATGCATACTCGTTTTCCCACCCTGCACATTGAAGCTGAAAGTGTGGCCGCCAGCAGGGCACATGGCCAACATGGGCATCAGCGCGGAAGGTGTAACGTTTCTGGGTCAAAAAATGGACTAAAGGAGCCAGTGTAGTGTAGTGGTGAGAGTGTTGGACTGGGACTCGGGAGATCCGGGTTCTAGTCCCCGCTCGGCCATGAAACTCACTGGGTGACTTTGGGCCAGTCACGGACTCTCAGCCTAACCTACCTCACAGGGTTGTTGTGAGGATAAAATGGAGAGGAGGAGGAGGAGGATTATGTAAGCCGCCTTGGGTTCCTTGCAGGAAGATAGGCGGGGTATAAATATAATAAATAAATAAACAAACGAGGAGTAGTATATTGCGTCATTCTTATGAGACTCTAAGAAACTCTTGTAAACAACCTACAGGCTTTTGGAACTGCCCAGGTCATGTGACTTTAGGGTAAGCCCTCAAATTACCAACTCCTTAATACTAAGGGTGTGTCACTAACACATCAACCCTGTCATTACAGAAGGGGCACAGCTAGTTTGTGGAATCCTGCTTCTCCCCTCATGTGCGTTCTGCATGTAGCGTATTGGCTGAGCATACAAACTGGAAAGTCCCTACTAAAGTAGGGTTGGGTGAATGAGCGATGTTCAAGATGGCCAGGATTCTCCGAACATCATCTCGCTGCTTGTCTCGTGCCCGATTCCCATTCGCAATCGTTTCTTGCTCTGCCCGAACGGGAAGCTTGTGCAAATCGAGCAGCGATAGAATGGGAGATTTGTGCAAGTTTCTCCAAATTGGCGCAATCCAATGGGAATCGGGAACAAGATGAATGCGAGCACGTTTTCAACAATTTACGAATATTTTCAGCGGAGCTTCGACTGGGCATGCTCGCATGTTTTGCGAGCAAAAATGAAATCCTCATGCATTCCTAGATTGGATTGCCCCTTAACTGAAGTAATACTGTGGAGAAAGCCTGTACAATTCCTGAACTCTGACATACATTCACAGTAACCTGAACTCTGACACGAATCCCTGGGGAAACCGGAGAAACCAGTTGGTCAACCAAGTGGCCAGCCAGCTATACAATAGAGGGCATCCCAAATCCACAAGAGGACTCCCTTATCATCGGAGGTAACAGCTGTAAAGTATCCCCTGAGGACAACCTGTCCCTGCAATACTTTTCCCGGGCAAGAGTAAGCCCACCTGACACGAAGGGGCAGGAATAAGCCCACCTGACCGGCAAGGGGCAAGAGAGGGGGAAGAACGGAGGGTTGCTGGGAACACGGGTGAGCTGACAGCATCCACGTCCAGCTCCGGCTGGAGTAAGCTGTTCTCTTCCCCGACTAGCCACGCGGGCTCGGAGTCAGGCTAGGAGCTAGAAGGCGTAAAGTCTCTGGTCTAAGATAAACGCTCTGCTGCAATACGCTAGCCTGGGAACCAGTTCATTCATAGATCTGAGGTCACGTCAGGTCTTGTTGATGTTATAGTATTCCTAGAAGTCTGTTAGTTCCGCTCTATTTAACCTGTAGTAAATAAAAAGCGTCTATTCTGATGTGAATAGGCTCCTGTGCTTCATTTAAGCCGCGTACGAGTTTCAATCGCTTACACTTGCTTTAACGGGCTGTATCTCAGTGCCGGTTAACCCGCTAAGTGCCGAACTCACGCAGAAGACCCAGTTGCTGGTCTTCCACAAATACATTACTGGCTAAAGAGCCCCCTCCCTCTGTAAACCATTAAGTCCAGAGTCTGACATTAGCTAACTGATGTGAGTGATGGTACTTCAGGCTAGTTTAAATTAACTGCAAAAGGGGGGCACAGTAATAGACCTCCTGGCTAGCTCTTTTCCTCTGCTGGGAAGGTATTTCTTTTATTTATTTTTCTTTTAAATGTTAAGTTCTCCCCTCTGTTTGCAACTCTGTATGGGGCTGCTCTTTCAGGGGCAGCGGTTTGAGCTCATCAGCTTTGGCCTAGCACCATCCTATCTTCCTGCCTCGGCTTTTCTTTCTTTGCCCCTTACCCTTCACTGAGGATTCTGACTCCCACTCTCTGCTTTTCTCTGCTTTTTGCCTAGAGCCACTGAAAATGAGATGTGCCGCTCATGTAGCTACTGCCGCTGGTACATGTTGTTTTTTTTTTGCAATATTTCAAAACCAATTTGACAAAAGAAACAAGGGTGGACACCACAGGGAAAGGATGCTTCGGTCATTCTGCTACAACTTTCTGGGTGAACCTTTGCCTATCCCCAGCCTTTTAGTGAAGGAAAATTTGAACTGGGGGCCACTAGACAGCCATAGGAAAATTCGGAGTCCCAGCCCCGACCTTCGAAACGCGCTCCGAGGTTGGAGCTGGGACTCTGAACTCTGAACACCCTCCCTCCACCCTCGCAGCTGACGCGGAAAGAACCGTGCCGGCTGTGGCTCTGAGGTCGGAAGAGCGACCTCGGACATGGGGTTTTGTGGGCGGGGCAGGGGTTGGGAAGGGGAGGAGTCAGGCTCTGCCAGCATACATAGTATCCCGGTGTTGCCTCAGCCTCCTCTCCTCACGCTTCGGGGCAAAACACTTGGATGGCCAAAATCAGCCATGGAAGTCTTTTGCAGGGCAGGAGGAGCGTGGAAGGCGACTGCGACGACACGGCCCCTTCCACTTTAGGACCAGGCGCATAAACCCTTCTCAGGCTAAGCATCAGCACTTAAAAACCTGAGTGGAGGGTCAAATGAAACCTTTCCCCTACTCATGAGGGAAAAGATTAATTCTGGTTATTAAGGATCTGTTTTTAAATTTACGATGCCGTGGGTACAAAGGTGTGTGTGTGTGTGTGTGTAGATTTAAAAGTCAAGCAGGTTAATAACGCCAAGCTGACACGTAGGATTTGGGTAGCAAACACAATAAAAATAAGTTTATTTTAATTCTCAAAATCTTAGTTCCAGAAAATAAACCTGCCTACACCAAACACTTTATAATTAACCTACGGTAAGTCCCTAAAACTCCAAATACTCTCACTCCTCATACAATCACTGATTCCTCTTAAAACTCCTGACAAGACACGAATAATCCAACTAACCTAACTCCCACACTCTACCAACACTCCACTTCTTAACTCGACTGCCTTAACTAAACTCTGACATCACCCAAACACCCCTTATATACTCCTCCCCCCACCCTTTCCAAGACATCACAAACCACACCCACTCGGTTCAACATTCTATACTCCCTAAACCTACTAATGCAGACATACACCAGGGAACTGAATTGTGGGGTTACGCCACAGCGACCTTCGCCTCTGCGCTGCTTTTGCCCTCCATAGGATGCTCGTAATCCTCTGAGTTCGCAGCGTTACGGGCAGCCTCATTGGATTGTGCTGTTAGGCTGCAATTCTATACATATTATGTACCTGTGGGAGTAAGTCAATAGGACTTCTGAGCATGCACGCATAGGACTGCAATGTTAATTCAAAATGGGCTGCATTTGCGGGCCCTTCTGCTCATTCCACTGAGCGGAGCCCTGGACATCCGCCCCAAAGGCCTACCCTGATGGTACCACTGGGCTAAGTCCGTCGTGTTTTCTCGTGCTGTCAACGGTATTTCTGATCCCATTTCTCTGGTTCTTGCTGCCGTGTATACGATTTTATTGTTTGTGCTGTGCCGTTCTGTCTGCAGTTTTAAATCTCTTATGGATGTTTTCTTGTTCTTTTTTTTTCAATTGTGTTTTAAGTGAATTTGTCATAAGCTACCTTCAGGTTTTTTTAAGTCAAAAGGCGGGATGCACATTTCTTAAAGAGAGAAATGAGTGGAGACAAAAGTAAAAACACACTCAACTTGTGTTCTAAGCACATGAAAAGGTTGCTAATGGTAGATCTGCCGCACTGATTCTTAATGTTGCCACAAGGTGGAACTTGTTGTTTATGATAAAAGACAGATGCAAGATGCAACTGGCACTTAGGTTGCTGCTGAAGGGTACAAGGGAAGCAGGTTTCAGTCCCTGCCATGTGCGTTGTGTTAGGACAAATAATTCTGGGCGCTAGATTCCCTCTAACCCCAATGCCTCTAGGCTTCACTCACTCTTCCATTCAAACCTTCGGTCATGACCTTTTGCCTTTTGCCCTGCTAGGGAGGTGGGCAGACTGCTTCTTTTCTCCTGAACCCTTGCTTACCCAAGGCTCCTTATGAGGGCTGTGGACTTCGTTTTGGAGTTGTAGCCATAACCAAATGATCAGAACTATATCTCATCTTAACAGTTGCTGGCCATCAACTCCCCTCACACCTTTCTTCCTCCATACAGTTTTCTCCCCTTCTATTTTGCTGTTATTTTTTTTATCTGCAACTTTTCTTGCCCTTTCTTTTACCATTCTCTAAAGGCAAAATCCTATGCATGGTTAGACAGAAAGAAGTCCTAAAATTCCCATGCTGGCTGGGGCATGCTGGGAGTTGTAGGACTTTTTTCTGTCTAAGCTTGCATAGGATTGCGCGCTTAGTCTCAAATTGCTCCCCCGTCCCCACCTCTTTCCCATACAATATCCACTTCAGTAAGACAGGAAGACTCCTGCTGGTCCAGAAGAAAGGCCCAATGTAGTCCAGCATCCTGTTTTCTCACAGCAACCAAAGAGAGGGCATCTGGAAATCCCACAAGTGGGACATGAGAACAATAGCTATTTACATGGTGGGACAGCCCCAATTTTCTGTCCCCGGTCTTTGGGGGAAAAAATCATTGTCCCAATCTTGTCCCAGTTTTGCCTCTTGGGGAGATGCCTTTGTCAAATGGTGCTAGTGTGCGCGCCTGTGGCTCACGCTGGCTCAGCTTGTCTGAGTGTGGAAAGCTAAGCAGGGTCAGGTCTGGTTATTACTGGGATGGGAGACCCCCTCCTCTAGTTTCCTGCATTGAGCAGGGGGTTGGACTCGAAGGCCTTGTAGGCTCCTTCGAACTCTATGGTCTATGAAATCTATGAAATTACTTGGAGACCCCTCCTCTAGTTTCCTGCATTGAGCAGGGGGTTGGACTCGATGGCCTTGTAGGCCCCTTCCAACTCTATGGTCTATGAAATCTATGAAATTACTTGGATGGGAGACCCCTCCTCTAGTTTCCTGCATTGAGCAGGGGGTTGGACTCGAAGGCCTTGTAGGCCCCTTCCAACTCTATGGTCTATGAAATCTATGAAATTACTTGGATGGGAGACCCCTCCTCTAGTTTCCTGCATTGAGCAGGGGGTTGGACTCGAAGGCCTTGTAGGCCCCTTCCAACTCTATGGTCTATGAAATCTATGAAATTACTTGGATGGGAGACCCCTCCTCTAGTTTCCTGCATTGAGCAGGGGGTTGGACTCGAAGGCCTTGTAGGCCCCTTCCAACTCTATGGTCTATGAAATCTATGAAATTACTTGGATGGGAGACCCCTCCTCTAGTTTCCTGCATTGAGCAGGGGGTTGGACTCGAAGGCCTTGTAGGCCCCTTCCAACTCTATGGTCTATGAAATCTATGAAATTACTTGGATGGGAGACCCCTCCTCTAGTTTCCTGCATTGAGCAGGGGGTTGGACTCGAAGGCCTTGTAGGCCCCTTCCAACTCTATGGTCTATGAAATCTATGAAATTACTTGGATGGGAGACCCCTCCTCTAGTTTCCTGCATTGAGCAGGGGGTTGGACTCGATGGCCTTGTAGGCCCCTTCCAACTCTATGATCCTATCCTACTCATGATTTTTACTGCACGTCAGCTCCAAGAAAAATGCCGGGAACAAAATCAACCCCTTTATATGGCATTTATCGATTTGGCTAAGGCCTTTGATACTGTAGACCGTACAGCTCTCTGGACTATCCTTATGAAAATTGGATGCCCCAATAAATTTGTGAATATCTTGCGACTTCTCCATGACAACATGACGGCAACGGTTTTGGACAACAACGGCTCTCATGGTGCTCCATTTAAAGTGGGATCAGGTGTTAAACAGGGATGTGTTATCGCCCCAACATTATTTGCCATTTTCATCGCCATGGTTTTACATCTTGTCAAGGGGAAACTTCCCACTGGTGTGGGGATTATATATCGAACAGATGGAAAGCTTTTTAATCTCAGCAGGCTGAAAGCAAAAAGTAAGGTAATTACAACCTCCGTTGTGGAACTTCAGTATGCTGATGATAATGTGGTCTCCGCACATTCAGAGGATGATCTCCAAACTATCCTAAATGCTTTTGCAGAAGCATACGAAAAACTTGGTCTCTCACTTAACATCAAAAAGACCAAAGTGCTTCATCAGCAAGTGCAAGCTAACCCTTTGGTGATGCCATCTATCCAGCTTGGCGGGACAATACTGGAAAATGTCGATCATTTTCTCTATCTTGGCAGCTATCTTTCTGTTACAGCTAACATCGACAGTGAAATCCAGCATCGTTTGAGCTCCGCAAATGCTGCATTTTCTCGAATGAAACATAGAGTGTTCGAGGATCGGGATATTTGTAAGAAGACCAAAACACTGGTTTATGAAGCCATTGTATTACCAACTTTATTGTATGCCTGCGAAACATGGACTATCTATAAACGTCACTTCCACCTCCTTGAAAGGTTTCATCAACGTTGCCTCCGGAAAATCCTGCGAATTACTTGGGAAGATAGACGAACAAATGTCAGTGTACTGGAAGAAGCAAAGACTACTAGCATTGAAAAAATGATCCTTCAACGCCAACTTCAGTGGACCGGTCATGTTGTTCGAATGCCTGACTGCCGTCTCCCAAAGCAGTTACTTTACTCCCAACTCAAGAATGGAAAGCGGAATATCGGTGGTCAATATAAGAGGTTTAAAGATGTTCATAAGGCTAATCTAAAAAAATGCAATATAAACATCGAAAACTGGGAAGCTCTGGCCCATGAACGATCTAAATGGAGGTTGGCCTTTCACAAAGGTTCCATGGACTTTGAAGAAGCCCGAGTGCAAGGTGAAAGGGAGAAACGTGCTAAGCGAAAAGCACGTCAAATGAATCCTTTACAGGACCATCTTCTATCTGGTAACCTGTGTCCTCACTGTGGGAAGCTGTGTGGATCTAGAATTGGCCTCCACAGTCACTTACGGACCCATCGCTAGAGTCTACACAATCTTCTTTAGAATTTCCTCCTTTTATCCCGGAAGACAATCTTACTCGGTCACGAGTGATCGCCTGATGATGATGACTCATGGACTTCCAAGTTCCAGGCCCCTCCCTCAGGCCTCTAGGAGTTGAAGCTCTAAGTTGGGGAGGGGGGCGGTACCCATGGATTCTTATGCTCGTTGAAACGAAGGAGCAGCAGTGCAAAATGTCACTACCGTTGCTGCCGCCCCTCCCTTGCCTCGCTCCGAAGGGTCCTTTCTCAGAGCAAGGCATTGTGGGCAAGGTGGCAATGCGGACCGCCTGCACCACCATGGTCTCCAGAGAGCTGTGCTGGCTGTTCTCCTCCTGCAGTGTTTGCAACTTGCCTTGCCTCGTGGGGGCTGGGGATTTCCCCTGGCCTCAGGAGGAACAAAGAGCCATTGCGCCACTTCACTTTCTCCCGCTCCCCATTTCTGCCTCTTGAGACAGTAACTCCTGCTGAATGTGTTTGAGGGCCAAATCGGACATGATACAAAATGCAAGTGGTTTTGCTTTCAACTTGCATTTAAAAAAAATACAAATAATTTATATTATTTATTATAATGTATATTATTTTATATTATATTATTTATGTATTATATATATATATATATATATATATATATATATTATATATATATATATATATATATAATAAAAGTCAGGAGATATATAAATATATACATACCTGGGAGGAGTTTTGGAGTTCAGACCCCACCTCTGGCTCATACTTAGGATCTTGGGCAAGTTTCTTTTCTTTTAGGGCTTCTCTCCACAAAGCATTTATTGTGTGCTCGTGACCCCTCATTCTCGGGGATTTGCGGGGCCTTTTCATGATGTTGTCATCCTCCAGGGCCTCTCCTGTGTTTTCCAGTCATTTTCGTGGGTTGTTTTTTTTTTTTTTTTTAGAGCGAGGAAAATCAGTTATTAAATTTCAAACTGGAATGAAAGCCTGGTGTAAAGTCGCAATTCCGGTATAGTACAGCTATGCCACAGTGCCACCTTGTGGTTGGGTAATGGAATATATAGAACGGCAGAGAAATACAAACCCCTGGGGGGGGGGGACACCTGTGTAAAGGACGCAATGAAAACAGAAGCAGAAGTCTCAGTAAAGCAGTGGGTTAAACCTCTCATGTAGAGAAGCCCTTAAGTCTCACCAGTTTGCCTTCTGGGAAAGGTTTTTTTTTGTGACTGGCCATGCCCACCATGGCAGCCATTTCATGAATGGGCAAGACCCGGCCTTGTGGCAGCTTTTTTGTGAGAGTGCCCACGACACCTGCCCCAAACTTCCAAAAGTGCCCACCGACCCAAAAAGGCTGGGGACCCCTGTTAAAAAAAATGAACCGGAGATCAGTGTGCTAAGAAAAGAGAGAAAGGACTGAGGTTTCATCAGAAGTGTGAGTCCTTTATCCTTTAAAAAATAACATCAGCGTTCACTCAGTCATTGTCATTGCAGATCCACTGACTTTAAAGAAGTTACTCATTTGAGCAGAGAGTTGCTCAGAAAAATGACTTGGCGCGCGTGAGTAAGGGCAGGAGGACCAGGCAGGCAGTGTACTGAGGTAACAGTTTCTTCATCACTTAAGTGCACGTGTGCGACATCATATGATCATCGTGTAACATGGAATGTCACCAGAAAGAATACGGAGGCATCAAGGAGTGCATTATGTCACCCTCCAACACCCCAGGGAAGACTGACTCATATCTGGCAGCGACCTACAGAGTCTCTACCTTGCTCTCGCTGGTTTGGGATTCATCACAGAGTTACGAGGCAAGGGCTTTTCGAACGGTGCCGGGGAGAATTGTGGGGTTCCTCTAAGGGGGGGGGGACGACAACACTAGTAATGGCGAACAGCCAAGCTTTCCTGATAGACAACTTGGCCGCCGCTACTGATCACCCCGAAAACGTGCCTTTGCAGTGAAGTTTGGGGGTATACTCTAGGGCAGGGGTGCAGAACGTGCCAAATAGGAACTGCCTGGGCTCCCAATCCAGCCCTCTGGAGTTTCCTAGATGGCCATGCTCCCTTCCCTTAGCCCACACCCTTTCACCAAGTTGTTTGGTGGTTTCCTGGTGTTTGTGTATTCTCCCCCCCCTCATTCGAAAAGGCTGAAATGCCTCTCCTAAGGCTTAGTTATTGGCAGTAAGTGCTTTAAACTACAATATGCTGGTACTGCAGATTTGGCCCCACCCCCTTTGTCTTTGGCCACGCCCCCTTTGCCTTCAACCCCGCCCACTACTGGAATGTGGACGCCTGAGAGCTTCTCCAGAATTGAATCCGGTCCTCGGCCTGAAAGAACATGGCCACCCCTGTTTTAGGGCAGCCTTCCCCCGACCTGGTGGTAGCCTCTAGATGTGTTGGACTACAACTCCCATAATCCTCAGCCAGCATGCCCGCTGTCTGTCAAGATCTCCAGGTCTGGTCATCAGGCTGGATGTTATGCAATGCAAGGGGGAAGGGGAAAAAGTTGATTTGCTGTTGAAATCATGAAGTCTGCATGGTCAGAGGCTTAACATGGTGTGTAGGAGGAGACACAATTTCAGAAGAATTAGGCTCTGTTAGGTGTTATGCAAGTTTCTGGACTGTTGGGACAAAGAAACACGTAACGGCTGATTTCCCCCATTTTTGAAAATATAAAATGCACGTCCCTGCCAATTAGCTAGAATGTCTGCAAACATTCTGTGACCTCACAGCAGCACTCAGCCAATGAGATAGGGAACTGGGGCTTGAAACCAGAGGTGCTTCTCGACAAGGCTTTTACTGTGCCATCTCGCTGCCTCGTTCCCAGAATTTTCTGGGAGGTCCAAATGAGAGGAATTTTCTGGGAAACTGTTCAGGAAAGAAGAAGAGGAGGAAGAACACAGAATCGCAGCACACAACGCCTTTCGATTGTGTTAGCGCCAGGAATCCTTTGTCTGGAAGTACCCCAAGGAGCATCCATCCATCTACCGTATTTATATATGAGATTCACTTTGTGATCTCTCAGACACGATGGAGACAAAACAGCAGGGATGACAGGGAAAGGCATTTAGAGAAGGGGAATAAAACAACATCGTTGTACATTCTCTTCCATGTGACTGGCAAGGCAATCAAGTTTTAATTGCTGGGGCCCTTTGGCCTGCCCAGGGTCAGGGACTGGAGCAACACAAGCGCACAGCCTAATTCCTCTTTCTGAGCGCTGCGATTGCCTCACCTCGTGTACACTGGAAGCCAAACCTCCCACTCACTTCCTCACCCTCAACACTCCTGTGCTGCCGCTGCCGCTGCCCGCCTTTCGACTGTGTTTAACAACAAGGACTTTGTGGGATTCCGGCTGGATCGGGAAGCCAGGCAGGGCAGGGGAGTTCCTGATGCCCGTCTGCTTTTCCAGCGCCTCTCCTGGAGGGCCATGCAGTGCTTCCAAAGGCAGCCGAAGCTCAGCAAGTCCCAGGAAGACCTGCTACTGGAAGAGAGCAGGAAAGTGGCAGCTCTGAATGGGAAGAGACTGGGTAAGAGGCTTGCTCCGGATCTGCGACCGGCCGCTCTCTGCCAGCAGTGGCGGATCTTCTAATTTCTGCTCTGCCTTAAAGTAAACTAGAAAGGGTGTTTTTGTTTTTGTTTTTTTTAATCCTCTTGAGCTCTCTGGCACACACACACACATAGTATTACTCCTCCTCTTTGGATGTATCAATCCGCAGGGCTTGAAGGAGCTGTTCTTGATGTCTGGGGCAAAATAATCCATGTAGAAACTGCTTTTCCGCCTTTGTTGTGTTTTTTTATATCCTGGGGAAGTGGGAAGGCATTTGAATGAAAGCCTGTGATTGATTTCCGCAACCTGTATTTTGTTTATATTATTATTATTATTATTATTATTATTATTATTATTATTATTATCTAACAACTATCAGGTGGATCCACAATTGGCTAAAGAATCGGACTCAAAGAGTGCTTATCAATGGTTCCTTCTCAAACTGGGGAGAGGTAACGAGCGGGGTACCACAGGGCTCGGTCCTGGGCCCGGTGCTCTTCAACATTTTTATTAATGACTTGGATCAGGAGGTACAGGGAATGCTTATCAAATTTGCAGATGACACAAAGTTGGGTGGAACAGCTAATACTCTGGAAGACAGAAACAAAATTCAAAGTGACCTCGATAGGCTGGAGCGCTGGGCCGAAAACAACAGAATGAAATTTAATAGGGATAAATGCCAAGTGCTGCACCTAGGGAGAGGAAACCAAATGCAGAGTTACAGAATGGGGGACACTTGGCTCAACAATACTACAAGTGAGAAGGATCTTGGAATTGTGGTAGATCACAAACTGAATATGAGCCAGCAATGCGATGTGGCTGCAAAGAAGGCAAATGCAATTTTGGGCTGTATTAATAGAAGTATAGCTTCCAAATCGCGGGAAGTGATAATTCCCCTTTACTCGGCACTGGTTAGGCCTCATCTTGAGTACTGCGTCCAGTTCTGGGCACCTCACTTTAAGAAGGACATAGACAAACTGGAGAGGGTTCAGAGGAGGGCAACAAGGATGATAAAGGGACTGGAAACAAGGCCCTATGAGGAGAGACTGAAAGAACTGGGCATGTTTAGCCTTCAGAAGAGGAGACTGAGGGGAGATATGATCGCACTCTTCCAGTATTTGAAGGGATGTCACACAGAGGAGGGCAAAGATCTCTTCTCGGTCATCCCAGTTTGCAGGACACGGAATAATGGGCTCAAGTTACAGGAACCTAGATTCCACCTAAACATCAGGAAAAATTTCCTGACTGTCAGAGCAATAAGACAATGGAATCAACTACCTAGGGAGGTCGTGGGCTCTCCCACTCTGGAGGCATTCAAGGTGCAGCTGGACAGACATCTGTCAGAGATGCTTTGACCTAGATTCCTGCATTGAGCAGGGGGTTGGACTCGATGGCCTTGTAGGCCCCTTCCAACTCTACTTTTCTATGATTCTATGATTATTACTACTACTACTACTACTACTACTACTGCCAGGAAGCCAGAAGTCACCTCTGATGCACTAAAATATCATAGGTTGAGAAAGAAGCAGGAAATTTCAGTTACCGTCTCTCGGTTGTTGCTTCGAGCTCAGTGACGTTACTTCCGTATTATGCCATGGATGCAATCTTAGCAGTATCCTCTTGCGGTTGTTATTATTTAAACAGTGCTATCAATGCACATGGTGCTTTACATACATGCGAGCAGGTCCCTGCCCTGAGGAACATAGAAGTCTACATTTTGACAGTAGGGAAAACCAGCAGGGGTCCTACAAAGTCCCAAAGCACTAGGGAGGAGCTCACAGTGGGGATCCCCCACATGGCAGCATGGCCTCAGATTCTAAGAGAAGCCATGCTGGCTGGGGTGGGAAGAAATACCGTACTTGATTTACAGAAGGCTAGAAGCACCCTTATGTTTAAGTACTGTTTTTAGAAGGCTGTGAGAGGGGGACGTGGGGGTGGAGCTTATGGTTTTGGGGGGAGCCATGGGGTGAAGCTTGTGGGTTTCTTTAAAAGCCCTTTAACACCCCCCTCTGACAATAATTTGAGGTCTGGGAAGGCGCTGCAACTCCTCCTAAATGGTCCAGGGTTTACGATGTTCCCTTCACAGTACAGTCATGCCTTGGATTGAGAGCATAATTCGTTCCGGAAACGTGCTTGTAATCCAAAACACTCTTATATCAAAACGAAATCCCCCCCCCAAAAAAATTTGTACAGAGATTTTTAATTCAAGCCGTACTACAGTACTTGTATTGCAAGACGTCGCTTGTATATCAAGTAAAAAAAAATTAAATGAATATTTAAAAATTTGCTTGTCTTGCAAAACGCTCTCAAACCAAGTTACTTGCAATCCAAGGTATTACTGTACTGGAAGGGACCACAGTGTAGTAGCTCACAGTGAGAAAGTCTGTAATACAGTGAGTGGGATGAGTATTTGGATGGGAAAAACCCCGTGTCCAAATTTCCTGTCATCCATGAAGCTGACTGGGTGGCCACGGGCAAGTCACTGAGGGAGGGGGGGCCTTGGAGGGTGTCTTGCCCAAGGGCCCTCAAAAACCTGGAGCCGGCGCTGGTGGTGAGCATGAAAAAGATAAGAATTGGAACACTTTTTAAGACAATCAGATGCGGCGCTTGGCAAAGTGTTGTCCGGTGGGCCCCTTTCTGCACCAGTGAATTTACCTAGCAGCAACATTGACAGCAACTGGTGGGCATTTGGGTTGCCCACAGTGCCTTGGAACTGTTCTCCCTCAGGGGCATTGTGGGAAATTAGAATGGTGGCGCACAGACCCAGACACTAGAGCAAGTGTCAGTGATGGTGGGGCCTTGGACATCCGCTCAGGGCTGCTAGATGCTGATGCCAGGTTTTTTTGTGTGTGTGTGTGTTTGTTTTTTAAAAAAGCCACAACACCCGAAGATCCACTTTAAAACCACAACCTAAATCTGTGTGCATGTTAAAATGGGTTTTAAAATGAAATACTTGGAAGAAAGCCAACCAGGTAAACATGATTCTGTCCAGGTAAATGTTGGCCTGGCCCTCACTGAAGTGGGAAAAGATCTGTGTCTGGGCTGTACCTCTTTAGACTGCAGATGGGGTGTGTGTGTGTGTCATATGACTGTGGGTATATATATATATAATCCCTGCATATAGAAAACTAGCAAGTCAAGGAGAACACTAGGCTAGGTCCCCCCCCCCCCCATCACCACTGCCACCGCAACTGTGTTTTCCCGGCCAGGTGTGGCCGCCGCCATTACCTGCTCCTTTGAGTGTGACATTCACGGGCAAGATCGCTTGTGCTGCCGCCACTAGTGCAGAAACCACAAAATAAGAAGCAAAGGGTGGTGGCAGTGGAGGAGGAGGAGGTGGAGGAACAGGCAGTGGCAGGAATCCTTGCCTCAGGCAGGACGATGTCTTCTGTGCTGTAGTAAGAAGCCTCCTCCTTTTGGAGCTGTAGGAAGGTGGTGACAGCAGCCACACCTGGCTGGGGAAACACAGTTTATTTATCTATTTATTATATTTATATCCCGCCTTTCTGCCTGCAAGGAACCCAAGGCGGCTTACGTAATCTTCCTCCTCCTCTCCATTCTCCCCCTCACAACAACCCTGTGAGGTGGGTTAGAGTCTGAGCGTCCGTCCATGACTGGCCCAAAGTCGCCCAGTGAGCTTCATCACGGCCGAGTGGGGACTAGAACCCGGGTCTCCCCAGTCCCAGCCCAACACCCTAACCACTATGCCACGCTGGCTCTCAGATATCACCTGTAAGGCAGGAGTAGGCAACCTTCTAGGTCTGTGGGCACATTTGGAAATCTGAGAAATTGTCCTGGGCCCAACCCTCAAATGGCTGCTACGGCTCGTCACAAAGGACAAATACGGTAAGCTGCCCAGAGGCATTCATGGGAAATTATGTCGGCCAGCAGCTAGAGCAGTGTTCTCCAACCTTGGGTCCCCAGATGTTTTTGGCCTACAACTCCCAGCATGCCCCAGCCAGTAAGAAAATGTAAAAATATTTTTAAAGACAAATTGGGAAGAGTCTTGGTGGGCTTCAGGGAAGGTGTCTGGGGGCACTTTGGTGCCCGCAGGCACCACATTGCCTGCCTCGGCTATAAGGTCTCTATGTTTGCTCTTGCAGCCCAACGGATTAGATTCACATTTATTATTCAAAATGGGGTTCAGCGTGCTGGGGATCATCCATCTTAAGATGTATCTTCTTCTAATCTGGCTCTCCAGTGATGGGGAAGTGGGGGAGAAGCTTTCTCGCCTAGCGTTCTCCTTGACTTTGGTGGCCCGCCGTGACCTGTTTGCTCAGCATCTGGGAGATAAAAAGTGCTTGCGTCCGCTTCGGTTTGGTCTCCAGATCAAACATAATTCAAGGGGAGGATGTTCCTGCAGCACTAACTTCTTTTGTCGCAGTTGCTTGGATCAGTTCCAGTTACTGCAGCTTCGGGGTGCTGAGAGTGGTCTCGCCTACCACATCTCTGCTAACTTGACTTACACAGGAACATCGGAAGCTGCCTTATACAGAGTCAGACCCTTGGTCCATCTAGCCCAGTATTGTTGACACTGACTGGCAGCGGTTCGCCAAGGGTTCAGGCAGGATTCTTTCCAAGCCCTACCTGGAGGCCGGGGATCGAACCTGGGACCTTCTGCATGCAAAGCAGGTGCTCTCTCACACTGAGCTCTGGTCCCTCCCTACAGCACCTGGTATTCCAAGGCGGTCACCCATCCAAGTACTAACCAGGCCTGACCCTGCTTAGCTTCCGAGACCAGACAAGATCGGGCTGTTCAAGGCTGTTCAGATCCTTGTGCTCTTTATGGCTTTTAAAATCTAGCCAACATCTGGTTCTGAGAAATGGCCAATGCATGCCTCTTTCAGAGAGGAGCTGGTCCCCAACACCTTGAAGGAAGCCATATGAGGCCACTCCTGAAGAAACCTTCCTGGGACCCCCAAGGGTTTGCCCAACTATCAGCCAGTTGCGGATCCCCTGGTTTTTAAAGGCAAGCGCCCATGAGTGTGATGCAGTCTACCTCCAGACATTCGTGGGTGACTTGGGTTATTTAGACCAGGGGTGGACAGAAAGCAAATCAGGATCTACTGATAGATCTCTGGGTGATTTTCTGTAGATCAGGAAGGGTCCCTGACTCCCAATTGTTTAACAATAGCAACAATAAAATGACTGGTCCCCACCTCAAAGTAGACTACTGAAATGAAGAAACCTTACGGTAACCAGGAATGGATTTTTTGTGCGGAAGGGCTGTGAATTCTGCTCAGTTCTGGAACTCAGAACAAATTCCTGGGCTCATAATTTTTTAATTGTAAGTGCATGATCTGGTTCGCACATAACACTATCCTATGGTTTATTTAACCTATGGTTTGTTACTCTATCCAACGTTTGTCCGGCAGATGATTGAGCAACTGTGGTTTGTTTTCTCAATCCTGGGTTGTTTGTTTCCCTCCTCCTTTGCCTGCTCCCTCCCTGTATCCCAAATACCTTTGTGGCACTGCAGTACCGGTATGTAGAACGTTTGGTTTTGCTTACTATTCCTGCCCTCTGCTTCTGTAGCCTGGCAAAACAGCCCATGAACAACCCACAGTTCTGGGTTCACATGTAACAACAACCCATGGTTTAAACAACCCAGAGTTCACAACCTAACAACAAACCATGGGTTCCCTTTCTGGGTTGTTTGTGGTTAACAAACCATGGTTTGTTAGCATGTCTGGGTTCGCACAACAGAACAACCCAGAATTCAGCAACCCATACCATGGGTTAGTGTTATGTGCAAACCCCACCACTGGGCCTGTTCAGACTGTTTGGAGATTAATTAGCCCACGATTTGCTGGCCCGATCTGAGGTTGCTCTAACAACTAATTGTAGGTTAACTTTGGGTTGTTTAACCCACGATTAACCCATAGCGTCTGGGTTTGGATGTCACAGAGTAGCCTCCACTTGGGCCTATTGGAAGTTCCATATTTAAAAAGACAGCAGCAAGTGGCTGGCATGTGCCACAGCAAATCTTGGGTTAATTAACTCACACGATCTGCCACCGTTACAAGCGAACTGGGTCACTGTCTTTTGCACTCAGCTCCAGTTGGTACATCTCAGGGCTCTAATAAAACACAAACTAGGCTCGGGAAACCTGAAGTCTGCCCAATCTGGATCTAGATGCCTTTCTTTTGGTCCAGTTTTGGGACTGAAACTACCTTGGTAGCCCTTGTTAATGATGATCTTCTCTGGGACATAGGCGGCGGGGAGTGCGGCACTGTTAATTCTGGTGTATCTCTTGGCAGATTTTGATACTCTTGACTGTGGCTTTCTTCTAGATCAGATGTGAGAGCAGGAGGCATTGCGCTCCAGTGATTTTGCTCCTATTTGACAGGTTGGGGGCTGTGAGATTCCCCCCCCCTCAATATCATGAGATTTATCCTTTGGGGTTCCACAGGGATCCATCTTTTCTTCCATGCTATTTATTAATTATTTTATTTATTATATTTATTAATATTTATACCCCACCTTTTTTCCTGCAAGGAACCCAAGGCGGCTTACATAATCCTCCTCTCCACTTTATCCTCACAACAACACTGTGAGGTAGGTTAGGCTGAGAGTCTGTGCCTGGCCCAAAGTCACCCAGTGAATTTCATGGCCGAGCGGGGACTAGAAACCGGATCTCCCGAGTCCCAGTCCAACACTCTCACCACTATGCCTCACTGACAGATATTTAGCAGATATATTAGCCCATATCCATTGATAGAAAATTGCTAGAATCTTAGAAGCCAGGAACAGTCACAAAGGAATGGTCCTTGGAACCAAGACATCCCACAAATTATTGATTTCCCCTCTTGAACATTGGGTAGCTTTTAGATAGTATGATTAAGGCTACTGTACTTCATCCAATACATGTGGAAAGACATTCTGGGTAAGAGGCCACATTCACCAGTCCATCTACTGGAAGGTGTGTGTGCATTGGAGTATTAAAGAGTCCAGTTACATTCCATTAAGAGACCAGCGGACTATTACATGGGACAATGCACTGATTTTAAATGCACTGATTTTAAACGTGAGCAGCATTCTATTCCCTCTTCTGTTGGGAAAGGCAGTGTTCTATTCTTTGACCCTTCCACTGGCGTATGTGCTATTCTTCAGAAGAGAGCAATTAGTCGTACTAGATCTGCTGCAAGTTTTGACCCGAAACAGTTTCTGGTTTTATCCAGTTCACACAGCTCTATCCCTACCGGGGCATCTGACTGCCAAAGCAGTCAAGCTTCTGTTCTGGATGCTATGAGTTATTGAAGCTGAGGTTTACCATGGAGCCTCCAGCTGTGACTGCCATGGCCTGCGCCCCGCCCCAGCAGGAAGTGCAGTGGGGCAGCCTCCGGCTTTGGTCTTTACCGCTCACGACTTGAAGACGTGCACGGCTCTTACAACATACCGGCGGCAGATGGGACATTCGCTCATGCGCTTGCCGCATTTGGTGCAGGTGACCGTGTGGCCGCACTCCAACAGCACACAATCGATCACGGCGTCCATGCAGATCCGGCAGAGGTTGTCCTCCTCCTCATTCAGCTGAGGCGTCTCCCCTTGTGTTCTGTGATTTGCTTCGTTCTCTCTGTACAGCCTGCCCACTTTCTCCACCAGCTCCCATTTTTCACAGCATCCCGAGTAGTTAACAAAGTTACGGGCAAGTATTTCCTTCAGCTGGCGAACACTTAGCCCTTCAATGTCATCCAGGTTTGAAATATCAGGCAGCGAGGCTCTTGCACGTTTCCAGGACTGCCCTGGGGTCATTTTCCTCCTCTTCATCAAGGTCTGCCAAGAGTCTCTCGCCTTGTCCCTGTACCTGCATTTCATTTCCTGCGCTCTCGTGCCTATTTGCAAGTTCTCCCTGAGAGGATGACACAGATCCTGACAGAGAAATGGGATGTGTAGAGAAACTAGAGGTCTGTGACCGGGACAGGTCATCAAGAGGTTTGGGGTAAAGTGTCCTCAGTATGCTATTTCCATCTAGTCCAGGTGAGGCAGTGGATGTCCTGAACACGTGTCCTTCTTCCTGAGCCATTCAAACTTTCAGCCCTGCCACCTGCAGCCACAGGTGGCATATTCCAGCAACGAACACATCAGGCGGATTTGCTGATTGTGTGCAGCAGAGTTTTCCAGGCGTGTGAGTGTTCCAAGACAAATATTTGACAAAATTCACAATGAAACAAAAATGAACACAGCAGGTAACATGGTAATAAGTAAATAAATAACCAGACTGAATTAAAGCAAAAAAAAGAAAAAAAAGCGACCAGCAGATGCTTAGACAATACAAAAGAGTAAAACAATGCAGGAGCTGATCTAATCAGTGGCGCCCAAATGCTTTCTGAGAGAGAGAAATTTCAGTCTGGTGTCTGAACCTAGGCTTGTATTCAGGGTCAGCGTCAGGTGAGGTATCGCTGGGCACCTGGTGAGGATCACACCCCTGGAGGGGAGGGGCAGTGCCCATCCTCAGAGGCTTCTGGCCTTGCTGTTCCTCCTCCTTGCTCTCACTACCTGTTCACTTGCCTTCCCTGAGCATGCCAGCGGGGACCAGAGTGAGAATTTTCACAGCAGCTTCCTTCACTTGCCTTGCACTCTCCCTTCTAAATTGGGTTCCAGAGCAAGAAGGCAAGTGAGGTAGGCAGCAGGACAGAAGCAGAGGGCCTCCCCGCTGTGGGCATCCTGCCCAAAGGCTCCCCAAAACCTGGCGCTGGCACTGCTGTGTAGTGTCGTGCAGCTCCCGAGGGCAGGCTGATACGCCAAGAAGGGATACTGCAGTCTGAGAGAAGGACATCGCCGTGGCACACGGTGGTCACGAGTTGGCAGCAAAACCAGCAAAGGGTCTTGTGCCACCAGAAAGATTAACGCATGTAGCCTAAAGCTTTCACGAACACTCTCTCCACTTCATCAGAGGGGTTCCGATTAAGCGGGTGGTGTCCACGAGAGCTGATGCCCTAATATCACGCTGGCTCAGCTTGTCTGAGCGTGGAAAGCTAAGCAGGGTCAGGCCTGGTTATTCCTTGGATGGGAGACCCCTCCTCCAGTTTCCTGCATCGAGCAGGGGGGTTGGACTCGATGGCCTTGCAGGCCCCTTCCGACTCTATGAAATCTATGAAAATGTGTTGGCCTTTAGAGTGCCACACAAGACTCTTTCCTGTTTTTGCCGCAACAGACTTAATGTGCCCGCACCTCCTGAGAATGAATTTGCAGGAGATTCAGGATAGACAAAAGGAAGTAGGAACGGAGGACGCTGCCCTCGTACTGAATCAGACCATGTGTCCATTTAGAAAAATATCGTTTACGCCTCCTGGCAGCAGCTCTCTAGGGGTTTCACAGGAGGCTTTCCCAACCCTGTTAGGGATTAAACCTGCAACCTTCCACATGTGAAGCATGTGGTCTGCCACTGGGCTACAGCCCTTCTGCTAGGGCACACTGTGCATAATTGGCCTCTTGCTTAGATGGCTTTTTTTTTTTTTTTTTTAGGAGGATTAGACAAATCCATGGAGGGAAAAGTCTATCAGTGGCTGCTAGTCACTGCATGAGAATTGGTGCAGTGTAACGGCTGAGAGATTGAGCTGTGAATCAGGAAGTCCCCAGTTCGAATCCTGCTTTTGCTGTGGACTCGCTAGATGGCCTCATGCAAGTCATTGACTGGGTTCGGACAATATGATAACCCACACTCAAGGGGGTTGAGTGTGGGTTGTCATTGAAATGTGGGTTATAGGATATAGAGTTGGAAGGAGCCTACAAGGCCATCGAGTCCAACCCCCTGCTCAATGCAGGAAACTAGAGGAGGGGTCTCCCATCCAAGTAATAACCAGGTCTGACCCTGCTTTAGCTTTCCACACTCAGACAGTGTCATGTTGTCTGAACCCAGCCGAGATAACAATCCATGGCTTGTTAACCACAAAAAAACCCACGAAGAGAACCCATGGTTTGTTGTTGGGTTGTGAACTGTGGCTTGTTCACCATGGTTTGTTAGCTCTCTCTCAGCCTCAGTGCTTCTATTTGCAATATGGTGGATAATAGTACTGGCTTACATTGTAGGGTTGTTGTCAGGATCACTACTAGATAATGCACTTTGGACACTTGAAAGCGCTATACAAATGTTAGGTATTATTATATGCAGCCTCCGGATTCAAGAGGCAGTGCTCCACTAAATACCAGTTGCTTGGGAGTATCAGTAAGACCAGGACTGTTGCGTTCATGTCCTGCTTCTGATCTTCCCAGAAACATCTGGTTGGCAAACTGTGGGATACTGGATGCTGCACTAGATGGCCCGTTGGCCTGATCCACCAGGGATCTTCTTAGATCAGGGCTCTCCAACGTTGGGTCCCCGGATGTTGCTGGCCTACAGCTCCCAGAATCCCTTGCCATGCTGGCTGGGTATGCTGGGAGCTGTAGGCCAGCAACATCTGGGGACCCAAGGTGGGAGAGCCCTGTCTTAGATTCTTACGTTCACGCTGCTCCCAGACACCTTCTGCCAGAAGTGAAGTGGATTGTGGTGCTGCTGCTGCTGCTGCTGTGAGAGAAAGTGGGGTGCAGCCAAGCTCAGCATGTCTCCCCTGCCTTGCCCAACTTGGAGGCTCTGGGATGATGATTCCAAATTGGTAATCTGGTAACGCCGGAGACCAAAACAGACATCACTTTAAAATCTGTGCCTAGCATCTTCGTCTTTTTTTCTCATTTATTTATTTATTTGAGTTGTACCCTGCCTTTCTGTAAAAAATAAAATAAAAAATGGCTTATAATCATAAATAAAGCTTGATTAAAACAAATGCATTAAAACACATTAATTAAGAACACAACGGTAATGGAATAAAAACAGCATCCAACCCAACAGACCCATTTACATGCCAAAGGCCTGCTTGAATCAAAAGGCCTTTGCCTGCCGGTGGAAGGACAGCAGAGAGGGAGTGAAATGAAACTAGCCTCCCTCGGCAGGGAGTTCCACAGCCAGGGAGCGGCCACCGAGAAGGCCCTCTTTCACGTCATGCATAGGGAGCCCAATCCAGATCTGGATCCTAGTCTGTGGGGGGGGCAGGGGTGATGAGGGGGCTTTTACGATCCAGATTGGGGTCTCTGCACCTACTCTAGAGTAAAAAATTAACAACAAAAAAAGTCATAGCTGCTAGACACAGGTTTAAAGTTACGTCTGTTTTGGCCCAGAGTTTCATGGAGTGTTCATACAGCAGATGTATGAACTTAATGTGTGAACTTCACATGTCTGCTTTTTCCCCTCCATTATGCAATTCAGCGATCCCCTCAATTTCGCTCCAGTTTCTCTCTCTTTCATCTTCCCCTGTTAGAGAGAAGGAGCCATTTGCTGGTACTCCTTTTTCCTTAAGACTATGCCTGTGAAATAGCCAAGAGATTGAATCAATCGGACTGGTTCTTTTATTTTGTAAATTTTATATGGAATTTATTTATTTATTTCTTATATTTATTAATCGCCCATCTGGCCGGTTGATGGGCAAGTTCAACAACATACAATTACTCAGTTACTGGGTAATATACCAGGGAGGTCAGTTTGTTTTTATGTTAAATATTTACTGGAAGAAAAAAAAAATCCCACGGTGTCACTGAAAGCTGCAAAATATCTGTCAATGTTGTTAGACTTAGAGAACAACTCACCATGTCTACTAGCTACAGTTATTTTATTTTAAACAATGGTTATTATTTTATTATGGAGGCTGTGCCTTTGTTTACATTGTATAGCTGTTTTATTGTGCCACAGTTGTTCTTAAATTGTTTTCAAACTGTATTTATTATGTGCGGGTCAACTGACTGTAATAAATAATAATAATAATAATAATAATAATAATAATAATAATGTATTATTATTATTATTATTATTATTTATTATTATTATTATTATTATTATTATTATTATTATTTATTATTATTATTACTACCACTGAGCTGTTGCCCTTCCCTAAGGCCCCATAGAGAGAGAATTCCCCCTTCTCATAATACTAGAACCCGGGGTCAGCCAATGAAACTGATTGGAGGGAGTTTCAGGAAGGACATCTTCAAGCAGCGCCTTGTCAGCTTGTGGAACTGGCTGCCACAAGATGTGGTGACGGACACTAGCTGAGATGGCCATCAAGAGAGATTAGACAAATTCATGGAAGGTAATTCTCTCAGTGGCCACTAGCTATGATGTTCGGAAGCATAGTCCCTCTGAGCACCAGTTGCCGAGGGACCTAAAACAGGAGAGGGCTTGTGCTTCCATGCCCTGCTGGCCCCTGTGGGAAACAAGTTGCTGGACTAGATGGAGGCGCAGCCAGGCTCTTCTGATGTTTCCCGGCCACGCAGAGAGACTGCTGTATGCAGTCAGTCAGTCAGTCAGGCGATCACTCGTGACCGAGTAAGATTGTCTTCCAGGATAAAAAAGAAAGAAAGAAAGAAAATTTACAAAAAGGAGATTTTAAAAGGAGGAAAATTCTAAAGAAGATTGTGTAGACTCTAGCGATGGGTCCGTAAGTGACTGTGGAGGCCAATTCTAGATCCACACAGCTTCCCACAGTGAGGACACAGGTTACCAGATGGAAGATGGTCTTGTAAAGGATTCATTTGACGTGCTTTTCGCTTAGCACGTTTCTCCCTTTCACCTTGCACTCGGGCTTCTTCAAAGTTCATAGAACCTTTGTGAAAGGCCAACCTCCAGTTAGATCGTTCATGGGCCAGAGCTTCCCAGTTTTTGATGTTTATATTGCATTTTTTTTAGATTAGCCTTAAGAACATCTTTAAACCTCTTATATTGACCACCGATATTCCGCTTTCCATCCTTGAGTTGGGAATAAAGTAACTGCTTTGGGAGACGGCAGTCAGGCATTCGAACAACATGACCGGTCCACTGAAGTTGGCGTTGAAGGATCATTTTTTCAATGCTAGTAGTCTTTGCTTCTTTCTGATGTTTCCCGGCCACGCAGAGAGACCGCTGTATGCACAATGGCCCCTATGCAGACATTCTGACGAAGTCGCAGAGGTTGGGGTGGAATGCACTACCGAGATGCCGCAATCCCGCCCACCCCCTACATGCAGTCATTCTACACCTTTTGAATGTCGCTGTGGTGCTCTAATTTGGTCAAGCTGAATTATAAAAAAAGATATCAAATCCATTGCTTGACAATTTTCATCTAAAATTGAGAGCCGGTGTGGCGTAGTGGTGAGAGTGTTGGACTGGGACTCGGGAGATCCGGGTTCTAGTCCCCGCTCGGCCATGAAGCTCACTGGGTGACTTTGGGCCAGTCGCTGACTCTCAGCTTAACCTACCTCACAGGGTTGTTGTGAGGATAAAGCGGAGAGGAGGAGAGAATATGTAAGCCGCCTTGGGTTCCTTGCAGGAAAAAAGGCAGGGTATAAATATAACAAACAAACAAACAAACAAAATAAAATATCCGCTCCAGTTATTACCTCTGCGTCAGTTGCACAAAGCCACATTGGCTCCCATAGCAACTGGCTTGTTTTTATTAGTACGTTCAGGGCTGGCGTCAAGGGTAGGCATGGTCGGGCATCTGCCGAGGGCCCGCACACCAGCAGGGGCCCACTGCCGAGAGCCTTCTCTTCACCGTGGCGACCTGTTTGTTCACCTGCCGCTCGCCCTGGCCCAGACAACGATGGTGGGGAAAACGAGGAGTAGCTGATGCCGCGGCCTTCTTGCTCACTGGCTCCCTCTGCCTGTCAAGCAAGCAAATGGTAGCTTGATGAGAGAGGAAGAGGAGGAGTTCGAGCAGCTGGTGACCATGGCGGTGAGAAGGTGGGCTCACTGAGGGAGGGGCCCCGTGGAGGGTGTCCTGCCCAAAGGCCCTCAAGAACCTGGAACTGGCGTGTAAACTACAGAGTAGTGTATATAAGGCTACTTGTACTTTGTTGTGGGAAGAATCGGAAGTCCATTTTAGTTTTGTGTGTTGTTGTGTTTTTGTGATGTTTGTGTCTGTGTTTTGTTTTTGTTTTTTTCCCGAAGAAAACCAAACAAACCTGGAACTGGCACGGATTACATTAGAGAATGCTTGCAGTCCTTATGACTGCCATTACCGCTCTTCACGTGCCCCAAATGATGCACGGCCGGGCATCCCTACCTTAGCAGCAACAGCGGTGTACGTGTCTTGAATTAAATTGCATAATTGGAGGTTGACGACTTGCACAAGCTACTGTTGCACATGGGCTGCTAGTCTGAATTCCTTCTGAGCGCACATTTAGGAAATTATTCTTGCGTGAGTCATGGTGATGCAACAGCTGAGCGCAGTTCCTTGACAGAGTTATGTTGCTACTGCGTGTGGCGAGGAGATTGAGTAATGGCTGCATATGACAATGAATCCCGCTTAATCCTTGTAGTTACAGAACTGGTTTCTTCTGTTTGATTTTCTGGAATTAATGTATGAACGTGAATGCTGGTGATTCCCCTGCTTGTAATGATACACTGTGTCATTTAGTGTTCAGGGGGCAAATGTAAAGAATTTTACACTGGAGAGGCCAGTGTGGCGTAGTGGTTAGAGCGTTGGGCTGGGACTCGGGAGACCTGGGTTCTAGTCCCCGCTCGGCCATGAAGCTCACTGGGTGACTTTGGGCCTGTCACGGATTCTCAGCCTAACCTACCTCACAGGGATGTTGTGAGGATAAAATGGAGGGGAGGATGATGATTATGCAAACCGCCTTGGGTTCCTTGCAGGAAAAAAGGCTGGATATAAATATAATTAATAATAAATAAATATAAATAAATAAATAAATAAATAAATACAGCAGCCTTCCCCAACCTGGTGCCCTCCAGATGTGTTGGACTGCAACACCCATAATTCCCAGCAAGCCAAGGTGGGGGGGTGGGGGGGTGCAGGAAGAACTGTAAACAGTGAGTTCAGAAGGAAATTAAATGCAGAAAGTACCGAGAGTGATAATCAGATTATCAACAGTGGTCATTCACAGTGCAGTTGTTGCTGATAACACAAACACTAGGTAAGCCAATTTACACACATAGTGTGTTTAAAAATAAATAAATAAATAAATAAATAAATAAATAAATAAATAAATCCTTCATCCCAATTCAAGCCTCTGGGCACAGAATTAAACCTGTTGACGAATTCTAAGTCAGCAGTCTAATGAAGTGAAGGAATCCATGCATGTGCTAATGATCGTATTGATGCTGCATAGGTCTGCAAGATGACACCGACCTGAAATTCCTCCTGAGGGGGTGCCATCTGCTGAAGATCAAGTCCAACTCTTGGAGAAGAGAGCGGTTTTACAAGCTCCAGGAAGACTGCAAGACAATATGGCAGGAGTCCAAGAAGATGTTAAGATCTCCCGAGTCGCAGCTCTGTAAGTAACCATTCATCTTTAATCCAGCACAGCCAGTCTGTAACAGGGGTGCTCAGTCAGGGCCAGCTCCAGTTTTGGGAGGGCTCCGGGTAAAGTGAACTCGGGTAGGCCCCCTCCCTAGTCAGGGCGACCCAGCGAACAGCACTCTGAGCAGCGCAAACTACAGGCAGCAGTGACTGGCTGAGCTGAGCCATCATTTCAACTCCCCACAGTGCCCTGGAGCTATGCTATGTCAGGTGCATTGTGGGAAATTAAACACGGCAGCTAGAAGAACCAGCCACCCAGTGCTGCTCAGGGTGCCGGGCTGGAAATGTTCTTTAATAGGGTGGCGTGGGGTGGTAGGGCAGGTGTCAGCAGTGGTTTCTGCTGCCACCAGTTGCCCAAGAAGACCAGGGCTTATGCTGGCCCGGGTGGCGGCAAAAGATTCCAAGCGCAGTAGCCGAAAGCAGGCAGCTCCGGAGGAAATGCCGGAAATGGAGTTCAAGAGGGACGGTTTCCTCCAAATTAATCACCGACCGTCAAATTCCAGATATAACACACTGGGAGCTTTGGAAAAACAAACAAACGTGTACCGGTAATCCACATCCAAAATGGCTGAAGCCGAATGTTAAGATGCAAAGAGCAAGAAGCCGTTACCTCTTCCTTTCCAACAGTCCCCAATGCCTTCACTGAGCTTCCCAGTTTCCCTCTTCCTAAAGCACACTAGCTCCTTCTACCTTCCAGCCGATCCCAGCAGAAAATACTGCTCTCTCTCCCATCTTCGCCTTCCTCGTCTTCCCCCAGCATCTCTGACCCACTCACGCAGCCTGTCCATTTCCACTGCTCCTCAAACCCTAGGGCTGGCATTTATTTATTTTATTTATTTACGGCGTTTGTATACCGTTCCATATCTAGACAGATTCCGGAGCAGTGAACAATAAAAAAAAAATAAAACTGATAAAAGAATAAAAAACAATACATTTAAAACAGGATAACATTCAGGACCGGTGCAGGGCAGTTTGGCGCCCTAGGCTAAATTATATTTAGCGCCCCCCTCTCGTGCCGTGGGGGGGGCTCCGGAAAGCAGCCCTGCTCTGCCACCTCCTGCCCCCCCGCCGCCAC
Source organism: Shinisaurus crocodilurus (assembly GCA_021292165.1). NCBI lineage: Eukaryota > Metazoa > Chordata > Lepidosauria > Squamata > Shinisauridae > Shinisaurus > Shinisaurus crocodilurus. The sequence continues at coordinate 9,738,147 of CM037880.1, read as the reverse complement.
CGGACCCCCCCCCGCACGCTGCCGCTGCCGCCCCCCACCTACCTTCCCACGCCTCCTCCGAAAAGGGACCCCCACGCTCTGTTTTTGGCCGGGGGAAACCAGAGCAACAGGGCTGTTTAAGCCCTGTTGCCCTGGTTCTTCCCGCCAAAACAGAGCGCGGGCGGGGCTCCGGAAACAGCGCGGAGAAGGTAGGTGTCGGGGGGGGGAGGTGGCGCGGAGGAGAGGCGAAGCGAGGCGAGGTGGGGGGGGAGGTGGCGGGGGGGAGGCGGCGCGGGGGGGAGGCGGCGCAGAGGCGAAGCGAGGTGAGGTGGGGGGGAGGCAGCGCAGAGGCGAGGCGAGGCGGGAGGCGGCGCGGAGGCGAGGCAAGGTGGGGGGGAGGCGCCCAGGCTCGGCCCCACCACTACTCCGGGCGCAATCCCCCGCACTGACCTAGCTTTCTCGGAGAGGCGGGCGGGCAGGGCAGGAGCGCGCCGGCAGCGAAGAGGAGCGCAGCGTTCTGCGCCCTATTCCGCTACGCGCCCTAGGCAACAGCCTAGTTGGCCTAGCGGTAGCGCCGGCCCTGATAACATTAACATTGTGGCTGGTTAGCAAGGAATGCTTCCTGAAACAAAGGCGTCTTCAGCAGGCGCCGAAAACAACATAGTGCCGGAGCCTGCCTGACTTCCAGAGACTGGGAGTTCCACAGAAGTGGAGCTGCCACACTGAAGGCTCTTCCCCTGGTGGACTCTAATTGGGCCATAGGTCCACGTGGAACCACCAGGAGAAAGTCCTCCAATGACCTCGGTGACCAAGCAGGTTGGTAAGAGAGAAGGCGCTGTCTCAGGTATCCCCCGTCCCAAGTTGTTTAGGGCTTTGTACACTAGAACCGGAACCTTAAACCTGGCCCGGCAGCGAATAGGCAGCCAGTGCATGCAGGGTAGCCATGGCCGGGCAGCTGCCGAGGGCCCACATCCTGGACCTGCTCCTCCTCTTCGGCACTGCGACCTGCTTCTTCGGCCGCCTCTCGCTCCGGCCCAGGCAGTGGTTGTGGTGAGAAGGAAGTGCAGGAGATGCCGTTGACTACTTGCTCACTGGCTCTCTGCAGCTGGCGACAATGGTGGTGAGAAGGTGGACTTCCTGAGGGAGGGTGCCCGTTCAGGGTGTCTTGCCCCGGGGGGGGCCTTCGAAAACTTAGAGCGAGCACTGTTTGGCCCCCTGCTTTTCTCAGGTCTTAGGAACAAGGGGACCTGCCCAGTGGAGGCTCCTCCATAGGGCCAAACGGGATTTGGCCACCAGAAGGAAGAAAAGAAGAAGAAGAAGAATGCCTGTAAAGATATTATTGCACTAAATTAATCAGTTAACACATTTCTGTGTGGCCTAGGCTAGGTCACTAAGGGCGCAATCCAGTCGGGGTGCCCATAAGCCTCTGAGCTCGGAAGATGACGGGCATCCAAGGCAGGGTGGGGGAAGCGGCGGAGGCGAGCCATTAGTCTTCGACTGGTGGGTCTGGATCCACTTAGGGTGACCACTTACACATCACCGGAGAAATAAAGGACAAAAGAGGACACCGATTTTTCATGATCGGGTTGCATATACACCGATTTGCATATACTATTTTATATGTGTAGACTCATTTTTTTTTTAAAAAAAAAATACTATAGTATAAATAGAAATTCAGTAGATCTCCCCATGGTGGGGAAGGCTGTGCCCAGATGACCTGTGTGCCCGCTCAGTCCACTGTCCAGGTGCTCACTCTTGAGGGGCAACTTCAAGCTCCATGCTCTGCTCTCCCTTTTTACATTCTTTTAATCTTTCAATTGGAAATGCACCGGCCAGCCCTTCAAATAGAGGACACGTTCAAGTAGAGGACTGTCCTCTGACCACCCTTCAAACAGAGGATTGTAAAATAGGACACATGGCCACCCTAGGCCCACTGCTGAGTTGCAGCCTGACCTAAGGTGGGTCACAACCATCATACACATATATGGAAAACAAAAATAAAATTAAATTAAGAAGTAGGTCCTCAAATGCATGTTTGGGTTGGTGAGTCCCGGATCTAAAAAGATTGGAGCTTATCGGACCATTGACTGCTACTAGCTCACCTGGGTCTCTCAGGCAGATGTCTTTCCCATCGCCTGTTACCTGATCCTATTAACTGGAGAAGTCAGGGATTGAATCTGGGACTGAGATACAAAGCAAGTGCTCTGCTACTGAGCTGTGGTCCAAGCCCTTGCTTTTCCTTGTTTCGTAGGCAGGCTATTGGTTCTTTTTTTTTTATCACAACTTCCCTGTGGGTTGGGAGCAGTGTTATCAGAACTGGCTGAATAAAGCAGAGTGAATCCAGAGAACGAAGGGCTTGGCAAACCCTCCCGAGTCATAAACAGATAGTCCCCTGCCTAAGCAGCCAGAAGTATAAACAGCAGAGCAAATCAGGCCAGGCTTCTAACAGAATGAAACCACTACTACTACAGGACACGCTAGTCTTTTTATACACCAGAAAGCCAGGCTAAAAGGAAACTTGTCTGGTTCCATCTGGCTGCAACATCCCCTCCTCCCTCTTGTCACCTGTTTGCACCCAAGGCTTTCTGATCCATCTAGAGCAGGGCTCTCCAATCTTGGGTCCCCAGATGTGGCTGGCCTACAGCTCCCAGCATACCCAGCCAGCATGGCTAATGGCAAGGGATTCTGGGAGCTGTAGTCCAGCAACATTGGGGGGACCCAAGGTTGGAGAGCCCTGATCTAGAGCTGTTACTAACTGCTTTCAAAACTCCAAGAGCAAATTTACTCTTCGCTTGCACGTGTGTGTGTGTGTGTGTGTGTGTGTGATGCACCTACCTACCTACCTACCTACCTATTTCAACAAGCAGAAGGGAAAATGAGCTACTAAGAACAGAGATAAGAGGAGGTAAAGAAGGGGGACAGAGAGTGGAAGCCGATAATGGTTATTTCAGGGTGTGGTGTGTCCCCTGCAGCAGGATCTGGATCTCTGGGTGCTGTGCCGTAGATTGGCAAGGATTTCTGACTCCCAATTGTTTAACAAAAGCAGCAATAGAAAGACTCCCCGCTCCTTGCCCTAAATTACACTGCTGAAATGAAGAAAGCTTTGGGTAAGCAGGAGTGTCTTTTTGAGTAGAAGGACTGTGAGCTCTGCTCACTTCTGGTACTCAGAACAAATTTCTCTTTCAGAATTCTTTAATTCTAAGTGTATGCCTTCTGCAGCAGGATCTCTTGGTGGATCTCGGGGTTCTAGTAAAAAGCAAAGTAGTTCCTGCAAGCCTGAAGTATGCCCGCCCTTGCCCTACAGCCATATCTGCCTATTGGAGAGAGAGGCCTCAAAACCTCCCAACAGGCCCGTGCCTTACACCAGCGGCGTTGAACGTCTTTCAGCCCGAGGGCCAAACTTAATTTTGGTAGAAACTCTCCTGGGCCACCTTCCAAGGGTGGGCGGAACTGAAGGCAAAAGGGGGCAGGGCCAGAAACACCAGAATATTTTAGCGTAAAGCTCTTACTGCTTGTATTTATTTATTGCATTTCTGTGCTGCCCAACAGTCAGAGTTCACTGGATGGTTCACAACAAGTAAACCCATCAAAGGAGAAGCATTTCAACCATTTAGAAAGGAGTGGGGGGAAAGCTGTTCAAAAGCCGGGAAACCACCGAATGATCGGCAGTTGGGGCACAGGGGTTGCGGCCAGAGGAAAGGGCGTGCCGGGGTTCAACACCCCTGTCTTGCACGACGGGGCCACTGTCACATGGTGGCCGCGGCTTGTAGTTGGGCTTCTAAACTTTCAGTGGGGAGAAATAATGGATAAAGAGATTTGCTTTGCACCTCTGGCAGTGTATCTGCTCTTAAAGGTTTGTACCGTGAGTTAAATCTGCTAAAGGCCTCCGTTGGCTTCCTAGCCCTTCAGAGGGACCAGCTGGGATGGGGTGTGGTGGCAGAAAAACAACACCCTGCCTGGATTTGCTTCCCTCCCTTTAACACAGTTCGATGTGCAAAGATCAGCAGCGACAGGTTTTTATGGCAGGGAGCTAATCATTATTTCCTGCCAACTGCTGCCCGAAAGCTGGCAACCAGATATGATAAGGGGGGCTGCTTCAGTCTGTATAAGGGATCCCGAAAGGGCCTGATAATATTTGACACCCCCCCCCCAGGAGTACATTTAGTGCAGTAACGCTGTTCTGATTTGGATCTTTGAGCCTTGTGTGCGTGCGTGTGTGTGTGTTTTTTAAACATCAATACAGTATGAGGTCCCAGCTAGCATTCCAATTAACTCGCAACTCCTTCCCTGTTAGTGCCCAGCCTTGAATGAAAAACAAAGTCCTTGACCAGATAACATCTACCGGTAGTTACAAAACAAATAAGGGTGTGCAACTTTGAAAAAAAAAGAAAAGAAAAGAGAAAGTCAAACTTCACCTTATTTATTGCAGGAACCAAGATGATGATAAATACTGTACAATACTAGAAAGACTTGCTCAAGCCCTGCCTAAACTGGATTTTCTGGACTTGTTTGTATAATGCAACTGTTTCTAATTGATTTTATTTCAAAGCTACTGCCAAAGTTGGATGAATTGGTGGAAACCTAGGTTTCCTGCTAGTTGCATTTCCGAAAGCATTATCCAGAATTACAACGAAAAAGTACCGGTACATTTCTTAAAATCTATAAAAACCCTTGCGATTCATAGTAAAGGTGCAAGTATTTCAGCTTTCTTCCCCCTCCTTTTTTTTTTTTTTTTTTTTTTAAAAAAGTTGATATTTTAAGTTGCTAGTTCCTGTAGTTCTAGAGAAAAGATTAGGGAAGTGATTGCCAAGGGATTATTCCCTTTAGCTTTAAATCTCATTCTTTGCAAGCCCATCTCATGATTATGTGTCTTGTTGGAGATACATCAAATATATACTTGTTTAATATCTGCCACAGCTTTCACAATACTAGTTTATCCAAAACATTTCCTGCTTGCTTGGCATATAAAACATGTTTGGAAACCACAGTGACTTCCAGACACATGTGGCCCCACCAAAACAGGCAGATAAACTCCAGGTGTCCCTATATTTACCAGGGTGCAGTTTCTATTTCCTGTCCCCTGTGCCGTAGGTAAGTCACTGTGTCTCTCTTCATCATCATATCATCATCATCATCATCATCATCATCATCATCATCATCATCAATAATGATTATGTTTGTGTGAGCAGTTCGATTTGTCATTGTTTAGGGCTCAGCTCCCTCCCTGCCCAAGCTATTTAGAAGTTAAATATCTGATTGGGAGACGGATGCATCTCGTCTGTCGCACACGTCCACGTAACTGCATAAATGCTGAGGCACGATGGCAATGCACAGCCTGCGTTTTCGCGCACAAACCATGCGCACGGACACACACACCCCCTTGCAAAGCGATCCGTGGCGTGATAAATAGGGATTGTTTATGTGTTTATATTATAAGCATTTGAATACCACCCTTCACTTCAACCAGATTCCCAGGGCGGTTTACAAAAAGGGCTGGAATGATCAAAATGTGAATTTTAAAAAAACCCCAAAACCCAAAACAAAATAAGCGAACAAATGCGAAATTATGAAAGCAGCGTGAAATAGTCAGCAGGATTAAAATGGCATCTAAGTAGCTCAAGAAGAAGAAGAAGAAGAAGAAGAAGAAGAAGAAGAAGAAGAAGAAGAAGAAGAAGATAATAGAATTTGCCTGGGGCTGAAAGGACAATAAAGTAGGCATCAGGAAAGCCTCTCTGGAGATAGTGTTCCAGAACTGTGCCACCACCATCACCAAGAAGGCCCTCTCTCTGGTAGCCACTTGCCCAGGGTTGGCCCAGGACATTTTGCTGCCTGCGTCAAAGGACAAGATGGCACCTCCTTCGGCCTATTCCATGTACTAAAAGTGAACAGACTAGAAGGTGAATCTTACTTGTACGCTAACAGTAGGGCTGGCCCTGCACCTGCCTCACCGTACAGTTGTGCAGTTAGGTAATTTTAGACTCTGGACATAATGTTCTTATGGTGATATCTTATCTTAAGATGGTAATGAGTGTAACTTTACTTAGGGAGCAATCCTATGGCCTCTAGACATTGTCTGAGGGGCCATAGGATAGTGGGGATTCCCCCCTCCAAGGTCGGAGACAGCACTCCAACCTCGGAAGGGGGAGTCGTAGATCTGCCCCCTTGCAGCCGACGTGGAAAGAACTGAGCTGGCTGGCCTCCGAGGTTGGAAAATCAACCTCAGAGAGGAGGAAAAAGGGATGTTCCGGTGGGCAAGGGGAGGAGGAGACCGAAGAGGCCAGGATATGAGCTGTCCTGAGCCTCTTCCAGCCTTCTGCACTCCTCGTCTGAAGCCAAAAAGCCTGTCCAGTGAAAAACGCAATGATCAGAGGACTGGGAGGTGAAGATCGCCTCCGCCGTTCCTCCTGCCTTGCCGGCTTCAGCCTGGGAAGGCATTGGATACACGGAAGCCACCAAGTTTGGAGACTTCCGTCTTGCAAGGGGTGCAACCCATAGGACTGCACCTTTACTTCAAAATATGGTGAGCCAGTCCTTCTGTATTTGAGGGCCCTCCTGAGGGAGAGCCCTGGACACCTGCCCCAAAGTCCTGCCTTGACAGCACCATTGTTCAGGTGCTGGGGGGGGCACCCACAGGACGCCCTCCGTTGTAGATCTTAATGGACAAGTAGATGTACATGGAGATGTGGAGTCCTTCAGGTACCTGGTTCTAAAGTGTGAAGGGCTTTAAATGTCCAAATCAGCACTTTGAATTGAGCCCAGAAGTCATTTTCACACATGCAGGGTCGGAAAAATTCCACGTGTGAAATCAGCCCTGATTAGAGGTACGCAGAATATCCTGTCTAATGGAAATGTAGCTTAGTGTGAGCTTAGTTCAGATTTAATTCATTAGCTGAAGAGGAAACACAGGATTATGCTGGGCAGCTAGTTCCCATAGCCAGGCGTTTCGTGACTGGGGGCTGTCCTACGAAAGAGCAAAAATGCAGGCAGCCTAATAGGTTAAAACTGAAGCTGTCTAATTTGTAACATCATTTGAATGAAAGAAAATTCCAGATTGAGGGCTGAGGGCTTGTTAACCGTCCCAGCACCATTATGCTCATTGGCCCGAACACTGGAAGACTGGAAAAGATTTACTTTTGAACTGAGCCATAGGGTAGAACACATGCGGACCTGCCACAAAATGTTGCAGTACGTTGTTGCTCCTGTTCAGGATACTCCATTCCGTTGACACTCCCAGCCTGTTTTCTGCTCCCGCCAACAGTCAGTCAGCTTTCCATGGCAAGCATTCCAGGACCAGGTTCAGCCCTCATTAGGCCTGTTTTGGGTCCACCTCCTCCACCCCCTTTTTAGGGATTTCCTCCCAAATATTTGTTGTGCTTCTGCAAACCTCGAGGTTCCTCCAGACCTGCTGATACTTCCCTCTTGTACGCGGCTGCTGCCATCTTGGCGACGGAAGCAATGGCATGTGCAGCCCGAACATCACACATAACGGGAATGATACTGCCGGCGTGGTCCTCCTTAAATCTCCGTTAAGTAAAAGGAGCTACAGACTTAACTTTTTAAAAAATGAAAGTAAAACAATCCAGACGAGGGGTCTGGAATATCCCCGAGGGGGCGAGACTCCCTCAAGCTCCCGCGTGGCTTTTACTCTGCCTGGTGCCCACTCCAGATGCTTTGCGGGTGGTGGTGGGGCCTCAGTCAGGATGTCCTTGGTGGGTCCCCTTAAAATGCAGGCGTTGCTGCTCCTCACTCAGCCGCGGGGCACCCCTTCCATTGAGATATGGGAGACCGCTATGGCGGGAGCGGAGAGTGACTCTCTCATGCCCCTGATGGTACTGCGGGAACCAGCCGCTGTCTTTCAAAGTGCTTCAAAGTGTTTTGAATCCGGCTGGGTGCTCCAAAAGGAGCGTAAGGGAGATGCTCTCCACTGGTTTATTATTTATTTATTTATTTATTTAATATATTTATTTACCACCCATCAGCCAAAAGGCTCCCTGGGCGGTTCACAAGAGAAACAGGATAAAAACAATAATCTTAAAGCCAAAAATATCATTAAAATAGAAACACAAATACAACACAATACAATACAATAAAACAAAAGCAGCCAGATAAATCAGACCGGAGGTATAGTAGTGAAGTAGTGCCCCCGCGGGACGGCCGTGTAGAGGGGTAAGCCCCTACCGTGTGTGGCCACCCTGCCGTGCGAACAGCGGGCGGCTGTCCCTCGGGGGCCGCACAGAGGCGGCAGCCCAGAGCGGCCGGAGCTGTGGCCGCTCCAGCCTGTAGAGGCAAACTGCCCCTCTGGGCCTCCCGAGCCCCCGCCCCCTAGCGCCGGGAGGCCCACACTGCGGTGCGGGGACTGCCGGCTCCACCGGGGTCCACCCACGGGCGCGGGGCGCAGGTCATCTGTGGCGCCCCGCCGGACCCCGCGGACGGCCCCGTAGTACCTCCCCCGCTAGCCACCTGGGTCGTACGAAGCCCCCCCTAGAGTGTGCTCAGCCCAGGGGCCCTCTTCCAAGTGCCTCCTCCAAGGGAGGCTTGGAGAATTGCAACGGGGGAGAGGGCCTTCTCGGTGGTAACCCCCTCAGCCTAGTCCACCTGACACCAACATCTTTTCAGCCCCAGGTTAAGGCCTTCCTCTACCATCAAGCATTTTGACAGTGTATGATAAGGTGTTTAAGGGGTCTTGGGATTTTTATTGATTATTGTTTTAAAATGTTGCATGTTTTTGCATGCAAATGATTTTACATTATGTTAGTATATTGTGTTTTTAGCGTTTTAATCTTTGTAAAGCACCCAGAGAGCTTTGGCTATCGGGCAGTCTAGAAATGTAATAAATGAAAGGAATGGAATGAAATGAGAAGGGAAGAGAAAGGGAAAGAAAACAGATAAGGCCTGCGCAGAGAACTCCGACACAGTAAAGTTCTGTTACATTGTCAGTCATCATGGACACCTCCTCTGGTGCCTCTGTGGAGACTACTTATCTTCACTGGCAGACGCTGTTGTGGGCGGGGGGAGTTTTCCTCTGTGGGAACATTAAGAGAAAAAGCTCTTATCAAGTTGGCCTCTTGATTCCTGCCCCATACCCACCCCCTGGAGAAGACTGAGAGAGTAATCTGAGTGCTAGATAACAAGTCCGGGATTTTAACTACCGGGACACCATCCGAGTGGCAAAGCTAACAGATGTCTGAATGAAAAAACAAAACAAATGCCCGTATGGAGTAGCCAACATGTCGCCAATTAAAACAACACTAGCGGGCATTTTTAGCCTCGGCCGTGCATTTTTACCAGCATTACCTGATCCATTCACGAGGGAAGTCAGTGGAGTCCAGCGATTAAGTTGCTCTGTTCAAAAATCAACGATAGCAGAGCTGGAAAAGCGTTTCAGGTTCTTAGGCGCTAAAATCAATTTCGTTTTGAGGAAACAGCCCGTGCAGGACTGCAAACTAATCCAATCAATTTGGTCCTTCTTTAAGGCTTCCGTTGTTTTAAACGGGCAACTGTCGACTTTACCTGACGAATGCCAGCCCAAACTTGCGACAGTGGCTTTCATTTATTTATTTTCGCACCAAACGCCTGGTGCGGCACCTTGACTGTCGTAATAACAGCATCGAGTAGGAACCAAAGTGTTCCATGAGTTTTTGCACCAAGGGAAGCAGATGTAGGGCGCGCTCTGCCAGCAACCGTTCGGTTGTTATGCGGGAGTTGCGTTGGCGAGAGTACAGATCCTTCCTTTTCTTAGCCCCATCTCCTGGTGCTTTCAGAGAGAGGGCTTCCAGCGCTACCAATCAGAAGGCATTGCGCAAGGATTCCGCCTTTTCTTTCTTAACGAATTTTAAGAGAAGAAACAAAAGAAACGGTGGGAAACCATGGGGGGTTGTGACGGACCACTTATTTGCACTCAATATCGGACCAAAAAGAAAAATTATAAAGGGGGGTGACCACGGACAGCCCTTCCAAGGTACCTCTGGGGCTCCTGGGGGGGCAGCTCGCAGCTGCCAAAAACGGAGATCGCAAAAGTTGCCCTGAGAGGCGGCTTTTGCGATCTCAAAAAAAATTGTTTTAAAAATAAAATGTCAAGCCGCGGCGAGCATGAAATGGCTCGTCAGCTTCCAGGGAACCTTGGTGCTCCTGCGTTGTCTCCTGGGATACTTATGGGAGGACGGAGTGGGGAGGAGGTGGGTCTGGACCCCCGCTGGGCCCAATCATCTCTTGGCAAAATACGCTGGCTCAGCCTGTCTGAGTGTGGAAAGCCAAGCAGGGTCAGGCCTGGTTATTACTTGGATGGGAGACCCCTCCTCTAGTTTCCTGCATTGAGCAGGGGGTTGGACTCGATGGCCTTGTAGGCCCCTTCCAACTCTATGAGCCACCCTGGGGCTGCCGTGTCATGCGAACCCGTCCAACGTAATCTGGATGCCCCCTTCCCCCCCCCACGAATGAGGCAGGGTGATGGCATCATAATAGCCTCATCTGGAATCACCTTAATTTTGCAAGAAGTTACAGCCACTAAAGGCACGGTTACTAGTCCCTCTTGGTTCCATCCCATGCCACTCTGATAACATCAGAACGTCAAGATCATGTGTACATTCCCATGTGATCTTAATGTTGTAAAGTTACTGGAGTGTACGAGGAGAAATAACCGTGCAGTTCCCATAATGTGAGGATAAGCCTTCAGTCTTTGGATGCTTCCTACTTTACTTTATGAATTTTATTTCATTTCATACAAACACAAAAACACATATATAACAAACAATATACACAATTAAAGAGGACTTCCAATCTTCTCCACAGCTTAAGCAACCACAGTTATTCTTACAACATTCTCCGTTAACAAAACCTCACATTCAGTTACGGCAAACCAAAAACAAAACAACATTTTAATCCAATTTAAAATCCCATTATTAAGAATATTAAGAATCCCTCTCTAGTATAGTACATTTACTCCTTGTTTCTTTCTATCTATCCATAAACCACTTCACTTATAATTTTAAAGATATCTTTTTTTTTTATAAAGAAAAATTTAAAAGTTAAAAAATAAGTAACAGCTAACAAAACAACAGAAGCACATAAGTCATCATTCTACTTGTAAAAGACAACAATAACAACAACAACAACAAAAACCTCCAAAAAACAAAAACAAAAAGCACAACCTTCCCCTTCAATATGTCAAATACTCCACACAAGATTAAAAAGACATTTTTAAGTAAATATTTCCAAATAGACCTAATATGCTTATATCTTAATAATAATAATATTTTCTCTTACATCACCATTTATATTTGAAATCCAGGACAATCATATATGCCATCCCTTTTTTTAAATATTTAAAGTCCATACAAATCGTATAGGCAATCTCTTTATCTGAATAATTCAATAAACAACAGCCCTTCATCCTTTCCCAGTCAAAGCAAAATAAGATTTTTTAACAAAGCTCATATTTCCCTCTGTCAAAAGGATGATAACTACATTCCAGATTCTGAACAAAAAACAAAGTAAGCCTACTCTGGGGATCTTGCTCACTGGCTTTATGAACCTTCAGTCCAATCCAGATTTCAAAGCCTCTGTGAATCTCAGCATTCGCCATCTTGGGTTTTAAAAACTGCGTCATAACTTTTCTCCGAGTATTCTCCTTAAACAAATTCAGTCCAGTTAACACTTCAACGCCTCTGTGAATCTCTGGAAAGTCTCCAACATCCTTAATTACTTCTTTCTCCTCCTGTGTAGTGTCCGATTCCCGTCTTTTTTTTGTTACGTCTACTTCAAAGTTTACATCCCAACCTTGGATTCTTCTTTCCAGTTTATTTAAAATATTATTTTCCAACTTTTTCCAGAGCAACATAAATGCTGAAGTCATATTGCCCTTGTACTTCCAAAATTCCACTGCACATAAAAGAATTATAGCCCTCCTTCCAATTAGCACTTCTTATCTTCTTTGCCTCCCAGATATACCCACATTCAACTTACAGTTAATTATAATTCCTACTGTGCTGTAGAAAGATTCCAAATCGGCCAGTCCAGATATTATCCATCATTTTGGAAGTGAACACGTACGCCTCTAATGATCGGTACAAGCCGGTCTCCTGAATACGGCGCCGCTTTCCCCCACCTCAGGTTACAGCCACAATCTGTCCGCCGAAGGACAAACATAAAGCGATTTATAACCCTGCAAGGTATTTTGGGGGTAACATCAAATCTTAGCTTCTTATCAGAAGTAGATTCCCCAGTCAGAATTTCTCTGGCCAGGAACGCTGTATCAGTTGTCCCACAGAGATTCTGTGTGACTTCAAGACTCCATGTTCACCCGGAAGCCAGTCTTTGGATGCTTCCTGATGGGCAGTTCCTCAAAGCTCTATCCATCAGAAAATATTGTGCAGCGATTCTGTCTTTCCCTCCTTAAAGGATTTTCTGTGTTAAGAAAAAAAAAGATGGAAGAAATGGGAGGAAAACATGGAAGGGTTACAAATGGAAAATGACGTCTGGACCCCCTGTAAAATTCTGTGAATGAATCCGAGTGATTGCACAATAAAATCCTCATCTGGAAGCATCCTTTGATCCTATGTTTAGATCTATCAGGGCACTTCACTCATTGAAAAATTGAAATCTCTGTGCTTCCCGTTGAGCATAATTGGAATTCAACAAAGGGCAATCACTTTTTTTCTGTTTGTCAGAACTGAATGTCATTTGCAGACGGCAGAGGCGCGTACTTCGAGGTCACAGGAGAGTTTGAATCTTTTTAAAATTAATTTCTCACAACGCTGCCGTGTATCCTGGCATACAATTTGGAAGTGACCACCTTCAGTCTTCTTGGGGGCACTTAGCTGCGGCTCCTCTACTTGGCCTGTGCTGGGGAGGATATAAACTCAGGGTATAAACTGACCATATCGGATGTTGGAGGAATTTGTCATATGAAGTTGCAAAGTGGTATTCGTTGTTATCCATGTGGCAAATCATTTTTCCTACCTGGGCTAGAAAACCCAGTTGGCTCTTTTCCTCTGTAGAAAATTGGGAGCAAGAAGTGGGATTAGACACCACTTTGGCCAGCGTTGGTCCTGCTGTCATAGCAGACAACTCAAGCAGTGCTGGCAGGTTGGGGTCTTGCGCCAGCTACCAGCATGAGCAGACTTACTTCCTGGGAACAACCAGTTGTCAGTCTTGACCTGTTGCTCAGAACTGAAATGAAGGCATGATCAAAGCAGCTGATTTTGTGCCTGGAGGCGAGAAGCGGATTTATGGATCAGGGATCCTCTGAGATGAACTCCTGGGAAGAACAGGTTTTTGATGATCCCTGACACCAGCGAAGTCAGCCCGGGATTTCCAGAGAAATGAAGTCCTGATTAAGGCTCTGAGGTGGTGTTGTATAAAAGACGCTAAAAGCTGGATATGCTTGGACCTGGTCTCAGCGTGTGTGTCCATCCAGGCTCCTGCGCCTGGAACCTGGCACTCCAAGCACTGGGAGTATTGATGCCTAGATACCACCGTTCTGCAGCGTGCAGAAAAGGCATCAAATGTGGTTGTCGCTATGAAATACAGCTTCCTGAGGGGACCCCCCCCCCTTTTTGAATGTGAAAACGCGCAAGATACTGGTCCTTATGGCTGCTGCAAAAATACGCCTAAAAGTATGAGGGCAATGCCTGCCAAAAGAAAACCAGAGAAGCCAGGCTCGTGTTAAGACTCTGAGGCCCCAGGGTTTGAATATTAATTTGAAGCCCCCTGGGCAAACATGACCATGTATGCAGCATCCTTGGGCAGGTGCTGGGACCCATCACGGACGCCTGCCTCAGGGCTCCATTTAACCAGTGTTTTGACCTGAGTGCCAGGTGTCTGAGCCTGGAAGAGCTGCCATTTTAATTTCCCACAATTCCATGAAAGTAGTGGTGCTTGCTGCTGTTAAGTTTGCCCATGGTTTGTGTGGGGGGGACAACACTGATAAAGGAGAGGGCCCATCAGATGGCATGTCTGAGTCTACGGTCAACATCTGAGGCCTTCCTCCAAGTGCCGCCTCCGAGGGAGGCTCGGAGGGTGGCAACAAGAGAGAGGGCCTTCTCAGTGACGGCCCCCGATTATGGAATGCACTCCCCACTGAAGCCCACCTGGCACCAACTCTGCCATCTTTTCAGTGCTAGGTTAAGACTGCCCTCTTTTCCCAGGCATTTAAAGGCATTTAATGGCATTTAATGGCACTTAGGGGCATGATGGGCATTTATGTCAACTGCTTTTCACATGTCTAGTTTGTACTAAAATAGTTCTAGCTGTTAAATTGTTTTTTAAATTTTGTATATTGGGGAAAATACTGTATGTTCTTTTAATGCTTTTTTTAATGGTTGTTTTTATGCTGTTTTTATTGTAACTGTGCACAGCGTTTAATGAATGGTTGTGAACTGCCCAGAGAGCATTGCCTATCGGACGGTATAGAAATAAGTAAATAAATGATGTGGGAATTAACTTGCAACCTTTGTGTTGACACAACACTTGCGTATTTTGCTACCTATCAATAGTATGTGTGTGAAGTTGTCACAGTCGCCAATCTACGCACAGGTGGTTTGCTCATTCCTGCAGGGGAAAGCGTTTTCCGTGTAGAAACATCGCATTCTGCCCAAGTAAACGTATTTAGGAGAGCGGCACACAAGTAATTTTTACATCAGTGCTTTTGGACATGTTTCCAAAAATAAAAATAATTTTTCTTTGCTGATGTAGACTTGTTATGCCAGGCTCAAGTGATCTGTGAATCTCTTTGCCTGGCCCGTTGACCGCTGGCATTTATCAAGCCCACGAAGCGAAGTCCTGTCCAATAAAGAGCTTCCCATTTCAAATGAAGCGAATGCGTTTGCCCTGCCACGACAGTGCCCACAAGCGAATCCCACTGCTGGATCACATTCAGAAGAAAAACCTCAATAGCTGGAGGAAGAATATGATCATAACGTAGGGAGAATTGCTGGGTGTGTAAACAGATGGTGCTGGCGAGTTGGCTGGCCGCTTGTTTGGTTGGTGGGTGGACTTGCTTGCTTATTGGCAGGCCTCTGGTGCTTCTCGCCGGTAAAGTGAGGGGCGTGTGATGTGATTTAAAGTGTGAAAGGGGTGCTCAGATGAGGCTGGGGAACCCCCTTCCCCGCTTCTCTCCCTGCAGCCCCTAAATTTAGCTGTTTTTCTTCCAGCTGGACTCGCTTCTAGTACCGGAACCCAGTCTGGGGGGGAAAACTGACCTTGGGGGGTGAATTGTGCAAGTGGGGAAGAAGTGCTCTGGGGAATATGTTCGGGCCCCTCTGCCTGCTTGGACAGTTTGCATTAAATCCCGACCTAGGGGTGTGCAACGTGGGGCCTTCCAGATGTTTTGGCCCGTAAGTCTCAGCATCCCTCACCATTGGCTAGGCTGGCTGGGGTTGGATGGGCATTGTAGGCCAAAACATCTGGAGGGCCACAAGTTGCCCAGCCCTGCCCTAACTGTCAGCCCCAGTTTCTACAGGATTGGGACAGAGTATACCCATTGTTAAAGTTCATAGATGTCCCTCTCTACAGATGCAGTTCGGCCCTCAGTATATAGCAGCTCCTGATAACCTCAGATGTGATGGTTGTGAGCATGAGAGACAGGCCAGGAGGGAACTCCCGCCGGTTCTAGAACTTCAATTTCGAATCCTGGGTTGGCTCTGAAGCTCACCGTGTAGCTTTTTGAGGCTCACTGTCTCTCAGCCGAACCTTCCTCACCAGTAGAACAGTGTTCTCCAACCTTGGGTGCCCAGATGTTTTTGGCCTACAACTCCCAGCATGCCCCAGCCAGCGTAGCTGGAAGTTGTAGGCCAAAAACATCTGGGGACCCAAGGTTGGAGAACACTGCAGTAGAAGGATGGCATTTAAAAAATGAAGTTAATAATTACACCAACAATCGCTACTGCTACCGGTGGTATTCTGTTACGATGGGTGGTTTTTGAGGGTATATATGGGGCTCCGGCCTCAATGGAGACCTTCCGTACCGAGTCTTACAGCGCAATCCTATGCATGTTTAGAGAGAGAGAGAAAAGTCCTATACCGTATTTTTCGCTCCATAAGACGCACCGGACCATAAGACGCACTTACTGTATGGTACAAATTTTTTTTTAAAAAAAAAAAATCAGCTGAGAGGCGGGGGCTTCCCCCGCCCCACCCAGGAGTCCTCCGCTCTTCCAGACCAGCAGAGGAAAGTAAAATATATATATATATATACTATATTCACTCCATAGGACGCACAGACATTTCCACCTAGTTTTTTTGGGGGGTAAAGTGCGTCTTATGGAGCAAAAAATACGGTAATTCCCAGCATTCCCCAGCCAGCCATGCTGGCTGGGGAATGCTGAGAGTTTTAGGACTTTTCCCTCTCTCTAAACATGCATAGGATTGAGCCTTTAAACTTCTGTAGCAAGTCGAGTTGGCATCTGCCTTGCCCTTCGCATGAAGGCACTCCTGTTCAGTCCGGGGAGATCAGAGGAAGTCCAGGATCAGTGGTTTCTCTCGCCGACAATTTGTAGCCCTTCACGCAAGACAGCTGATAAAGTGGCTCACAAATCCTGAAACAAACTCACTTGGAGGGTTTGGATCATTTTTATGGCCGCCTGTGGAGAAGCGATCCTTTGTGGTCCATATCATCTCGCTACACATATGCTAGAAGTCATTGTAGGCTAGTGGTTTAGTTAGATAGTGCTCTGTGTGTTCTTATCTGCTTTCTGCAGCGTGCTGCTGTGCAAATCCTGCTGCGATTTTATATTGTTAATAGGGCTGTGGGAAGAACTTCTTCACGCAGCGCTTAGTGAAACTATGGAATTTGCTTCCACAGGATGTGGTGATGGCCACCAATTTAGATGGCTTTAAAAGGGGATTGGACAAATTCATGGAGGATATCTCAGTGGCTACTAGTCATGAAGCCTGTATGCCGGGGTGTCTAACCTCTTTCAGATTCAAGGGCCAAAATCAATTTCAGAGAAGCTCTCAGGGTGTGTGTGGTGTATTCCAGTGGTGGGCAGCGCCAAAAGCAAAAGGTGTACAAAAAATACTTGCATATTTTACCTTAACGCACTTACTGCGTGTAACTAAGCATGAGGAGAGGCATTTCCATCATTAAGAATGGAGGGGAAACTGTGCCAGACCTGGGAAATCACGAAACTGTAGGCCAGGAGAAGGGAATGTGGTCATCTGAGGAACCCTGGATTAAAATAATAATAATAATAATAATAATAATAATAATAATAATAATAATAATAATAATAATAATAATAATAATAATAATAATAAAAAATAATAATGTTTGTTGTAAAAAAATTCAACATAAAAAAGCAAGAAAAGAGGAAAAGAAAAATTGTAGCTACATAGATTTGAATAGTATATCACTTTCAATGCATGCATATGAAGTGTGTGTGTGTGTGTGTGCATGCATGTGGGTGCACACGCACGTGCGCGCGCACACGCACACACACACACACGAACCCTGGATGGCTGGAAAGGGATTCCAGGCAGGCTGGATTTGGCCCACGGTCTTGAGGTGCAACACCCCTGCTCTGTCCTACCTTTGGGCCTCTGAGTACCAGCTGCTGGGAGACTTTAGCAGAGCAGGATTATTACCCTCATGTCCTGCTTGTGGGCTTGCCAGAGGTGTCTGGCTGGAGAATGTGGGAAACAGGATGCCCGGTTGGAGGCATTTGGTCTGATCCAGCACGGCTGTTCTTCTGATCTTACGTTATTATCTTGGCCTTCATCTACAAAAGGTTATGCAAATGCAGTGGCAGGCCTGGGAGAGAAGCCTCTCTTGTTTATACCACGTAGGAACAACACAGGACATCGCCTTATAACCAGGCCAGGCTATTTCTCCGTCCAGCCCAGAGGCCAAGTAGAAATTGACACTTTTAATGGACTATGGTATCCATTCACAGAATCTGCGAATACCGAGAAGATTACACGACAACCGCCTAAGACAGTGTTCTCCAACCTTGGGTCCCCATATGTTTTTGGCCTACAACTCCCAGCATAAGACACACGGAACTCTATGGGTGTGGGTTATCATGTTGTCCGAACCTAGCCAATGTGTTTGTTGTTGCTGCTGTTGTTAGTTTCACTTCAATGTAGAAAGCTTTTTCAGAGAATGGATCTGATCCATCCGTATGCAGAGGAGACTGGGAACTCTAGGGGCGGAGGGAAGGGCTGCTCTTTCTCTCCCTTGATTCTCCTCTTCTTAAAACCAAAGTGGGGGAAATGGTTTGTACAGGTACCCAGGGAACACATTTTGGAAAAAGACTGGAGGAGAGCATGGGAATATTACGGTATTTAGCAAATTCCGCTACAAAGCGCAGATAAGGCTGGCTTGTACCGTACGCCTGATAACAAGTATCCTGTTTGTTCTTACAGTCTCCATAGAAGATATCCAGGACGTGAGGCCAGGCCACAAGACAGAAGGGATGGAAAAATATGCCCGGGATGTACCTGAACAGCGCTGCTTTTCTATCATCTTCAAAGACCAGAGGAAAAACCTGGACCTCATTGCTAACTCTGAAGTTCATGCCAACCACTGGGTCGCGGGCCTGGGAAAGATAATCGACAAGAGCAATTCCATGAGCCAGAGACAGAAATTAAAACAGTATCCTTTTGTTTCATTTCAGAAGAGTAACTGGGTTAGGGGGCTGGTTTTTATTTTAAGTTTCATTCCACCTGTTCTCCAGATTGCTCAGGAGTATGCAAATAGCCTCTCCCCCAACACCCCGCAACACACACATTTTATCTTCACAACATCCTTGGGAAGTAGGTTAGGCTGAAATATTATGAGTGGCCTGAGGTCAGCCAGAGAGCTTCATGGCTGAATGGAGATTTGTTCGCCACTCTCAACCACTGCAACAACAACCTTGTGAGGTAGGCACTGGGAATGTGAGAAACCTGCCTAAGAAATGTTGCTATTCTGGTAAAAACTCTTCTGCTCGTCCTCAGAATTCTTCGGGTAGTGTAGGCTGAGGAGAATCTGCCAGATTAGAACTTTACATTAGATATATATATTTATTTATTTATTATATTTATACCCCACCTTTTTTCCTGAAAGGAACCCAAGGCGGCTTACATAATCCTCCTCCTCCTCTCCATTTTATCCGCACAACAACCCTGTGAAGTAGGTTAGATGAAATCCAATGACAACCTTGAGGAGTACAGAGTCATTCCATAAGCTCTATATCTATCTATCTATCTATCTATCTATCTATCTATCTATCTTCCTGGCTCCTTTCAGAATTCCCCAGATGTTTCACCGGAGAAGGAATTTTTTTGTTCTTGAAAACCCTGGAGTTTAAATAAGGTTTGTCAGTGTTTCAGTTAAAGGTTGGGCTTCTAAATTTAGATTTTCTTTGGCCAGATGTGTGGCTTTGGGGTTAAATCCAGTTCAAACAATTCAAAAGCCATAATATTTTAAGCTGCAGCGTGACTGCGATCACTCATTCTGGCTGCATGTAGCATAAAGTAAAGCTTTTCCCTGAGATTATAATTACCTGCATTATAATTAGGTTGGTATGTTAATATTTTGTTTTGCTTGCAGCAGGGATGTTGAAGAGTCCTTGGTCTCGAGTCACGAGTCGAGTCACGAGTCTTTGGACCCGAGTCTCGAGTCCGAGTCCAAGTCCTTGGTCCAAAATGGTGACTCACGAGTCCCGAGTCCCGAGTCACTCCCAAAGCTGACTCCACGAGTCCCTATTAAAATCAATGGGGTTCTTCCCCAACAAAATAAGGCTACTTCAGATGTGTGGCTTAAATAAATTCTAGGCACAAGTGTGCCTTTTTATCTCAAAACTCTGCCACTGATTTTGACAAGAACAGACCAGGCAGACAAACCCAAAATAACCAGGCAGGCAGAGGAGGCTGGGAACCCCAAACAGGCAGGCAGAGGCAGCCAAACCCAAAATGTCTGAAAGGTTGCATTAGGAAAATGATTTTAAAAAATAAACTTGGATTGTTACTGCAACTGGGTCCAGGCAGCACCTGCAGGTGGCATCAAGCAGGGATGTTGACGAGTCCTTGGTCTCGAGTCTCGAGTCCCATTAAAAATATTGGGACTCGAGTCCGAGTCGAGTCAGAGGGGGGACTCAGTCCGACTCACGAGTCGAGTCCTCGAGTCCGAGTCCCCATCCCTGGCTTGCAGGGGGGTGACGGGCGAACTATTTGAAATCTGATGTGAAGGCTGATTCATAACATTTTGTTGGTTTTTTAAAATAAAAAATATATGATGAGCTTAAAATGACCTGACCCCCCCCCCCCCCCCCGTGAGTTAACATGTTGAATTGGGCTTGTGAAATGTGTCAATTTTACTGTCATCAACCTTCAAATTGTGGGTGGAAGCCGGTTGAACTCTTTGACCTCAACCTCTGTTACAGCGGTTGCAAGGCTGATTTGGCACTGCTGCAACCATAGACTGCGTTTGACTTTGTTTGCTTCGACCGCTCAAAAATGCTCGCGTCAATCAGCCTAAAAAGTTCATTTTATTCATTTGTTTCATTTATTTATATCCCACCTTTGAGGATACACAGCCTTCCAAGGAGGCGTACAGCAAAACTAAGAATGCAGTGATAAAAAACACTATAAGATAATATCAAAACAACCAAGCCACGGAGGAGAAGGCTATCAAGGGCTACCAGTCCTGACTGGCTATATGTTACCTCCAGTACCAGAGGCAGTATCCCTAGGTACTCCGGTTGCTGGGGAACATGAGGCAGGAGGGTGCTGTTGCACTCATGTCCTGCTTCTGGGCTTTCCGTGGGCAGCTGGTTGGCCACTGTGTGAACAGAATGCTGGACTAGATTAAACATGGCTCTTCTTCTTATGTTCTTATGTGAACCGTCCCGCAGGGCAGTTGGCTATATAGATGGCCCTCTGGTGGAAGAAGGCCAAGTCCAACTGGAGCAGACTCTGAGCAAATAGTGTGGGTGTGGTCTTGGTGTCACTTCAGAGGTACATGTGTATTATACCCCAAATGACAGAGGGCAGATTCAGATGAACAGCTGAGGCAGAGGCAGAGATGGACAAACCCAGGGTCTCACCACAAATCTATTTTGAAATTGAGCACCTATTTCGTACCCACCCACAGGCTTTGCCTCCTAAAACTTTCTAGAAGCATAGGCCAAAATGTTGGGAAAGGGGTCCCGTCCTGATGCAGGCTCCTTAATAAATCGATTAAACAGCTGGATTCACGCCTGTTTGCGGAAGGCAGATAAGAATAAAGACAACAAGATGAGCTTTAAGGAGCTCAAGAATTTCCTGAAAGAAGTCAACATCCAAGTTGATGACAGCTATGCCAGGCAGATCTTTGCGGTAAGGAGAACTTGATTTGTTCACTTCTTAGCTTTACTTCTTCAGGTTTTTTTTTTTTTAACTGAAATCGGCAGCTGCATACTGGAGGAAGGACTCTGAAGTTAGAGGCTCAGGTTTTCAGGCGGATTGTGAGCCTCTCCGTATTTCTCAATCATACCTCCTCCCCCTGCAGTGACCCTGATCAAGACTGCGGCTTTCTCGCCACCGTTAGCACTGGGAAAGCAGCAATCCTGGCAGTCTCCAGGTCACCAGGGGAGGGGGGAACCTCTCCCATGTGACCCCAACTGGGACTGCTGTTCCAGCACTGCTAATAGCAGTGTCGGAACAGATGAGGGCTGACTCCAAAATGCCACCCTTAGGACCTTAGGAAACGGCCTTATACTGAGTCAGACCCTTGGTCCATCTAGCCCAGTATTGTAACACTGACTGGCAGCAACGGCTCTCCAGCGTTTCAGGCAGGATTCCTTCCTTGCCCTACGCAGAGACGCCACAGATGCTCCTCGCTTTCAGTTCACCACCCAGTTCTTGGGTAGGCAATTGGAGGAGTGCTCACCATATGCACTATTCAGCCTGCAAATTGTTTCACTAGTAGCATCACCACAAGGGGTGGGTGGATTCCGGGGCAGCTACTGCAGTCCTGCAATGGGTTTTTGATTTGTTTTGTATGAGGAATGGAAAAAAGAGCTGTCTTCACTGCTGCCATGCTAAGGCCTCCTGTCCTGGAACCGTCATGAAACGGTTTAGGTCAGGGCCCAAGCCCCCTTAAATTGCACTCCTTATTTCCAGATCCTCAAATTATTTTGAGGATAATCAAAATATCCTCAAAATATTTTTGAGGATATTTTGATCCTCAAAAATATCCCCCCCCACTCTCAATTATTCAGCAAAGTTTGGTTCAGCCCTACAGCAGAAAAATGGTGTAACAGTTCCTTGGCGAGAGCTGTCAGTCAGGTACTCATCCTTACACGGCGAAGTTGACCATCTTCAGTGATCAATCTGTTTTACATTGTTTAGCCTCGCCTCAGCTTGCGACCAATAAAGAAAGAGGGTGTTTACCTCTTCTCTCTGCATCCACAGAAATGTGACACATCCCAAACAGACACTTTGGAAGATGACGAGATAGAGGAGTTCTATAAGATCCTGACCGGGAGGAACGAGGTCGACCAGATCTTCTCTAAACACTCTGACGGCGAAGAGACCATGTCGCTGGACAATCTGGCGAGGTTCCTCCGAGAAGCACAACACGAGGAGGACGCTGGACCTGAACTGGCGCTCTCTCTGATTGAGAGATACGAACCCAATGAAACTGGTAGGTTTGTAGCCCCTGAATGAATGAATTGATCGATTGACCATATTTGTATACCATCTTTCGGCAGGAATACTGTCAGAGCACTTCACGTGAGAAAGTTAAAAACAACAGTGATATCTAAAAAAATAAGAATTTAAACTAAATTCTAACATCTGAAACAAGGGTGGGAAACCTTTTTTTTTAGCCCTAGGACCACATTGATTCATATGTAACCTTCTTGGGAGCCTCATGCCGGCCAGATTCTCTCTCTCCCTCTCCCCTTTCCCCCCCTCTTCTCTCCCCGACCCCCCACCCCACCCGGTGGCAATTAGGCTTAGGAAAAAGGTCCCATTCATGCAAATTTTTGGCCGGGGGAAGAGAACAACTCTAAAAGCTGGCAACAACAGAAAATAGCAGCTGAGGTCAGACCCCAAACCAAATCCTCAGCTTCCGAAAGCTCAGCCACGTGGCCAGTTTCCCACTGTCTCCATAGAGAGGCAAGAGAAACAATCTCACAATGGAGAGGAAAAACTCTCAGAAAAAGTGCCGTTTGTAGACACTGATGGCGCCTGAAGTAGGATTCATTGACAGATAGCTATGCTGAGGCTGGGGCGGGGGGCAGAGTCACAAGTGGTCAGGCATCGACCTGGTTCACACAACGCGACAAGCCAGAGTACAGGTTCAATATCAGTTGAGTTTGGGTTGTCAATGACAAAAAATTGAAAAAAATTGAAAAAAATTGTCAATGTATGACAATTCTGTTTGGAGGGTGAAAACTATGGATTTTTCTGGTTCTCCCTGCTGGCATTGACTCGATCTGTAGTGAGTCAATCCAATATGCAGACTCCGGGGTTGTTGTTGTTTTTTTTTAATGGTGGCAATTTTCACAAATTGGATTTTTCTTTTCTTTTTTGTGGATCTGAAATTTGTGCAAATGGGGTTGTGTTTTTTAAAAAATTGAAAATCCCCCTAGTTTTTCTCAAGTGTGCAAGAGTGCAGATTCAGCTGTCCAATATGTGTAGTCTTATCTTGTCAACAGGGCCGGTGCTACCATTTGGCCAGCTAGGCAGCTGCCTAGGGCGCAGGGCTAAAGGGGGCGCCAGAAACGCCTTGAAAAAAAATACAGCGCTCTCAAGTGGGAAGGGGTGGGTTGCTAAATATCTGATCTTGCCTAGGGCACCAAACTGCCTTGCACCGGTCCTGCTTGTCAATTTCCTTGAATGTTTCAGCTGTCAAAAGGAGTGTCAAGGTGGAGTAGGTAACATGCAAGGAAATTGACACGGTGAGACTGTGTAGGCTAATTTGTGCACGGGTGCGGAAATTCATGGACTGGGAAGTAAATGGAGGGGAAATTTGCTACATGTGCTACATGTCACAACACAAATTAGGGGCTGGGAAATAAATGGAGGGGAAATGTGTGTAACTTTAGAGGCTGGGCAGTAAACACAGGGGAAATTTGCGCAGCTCCAAGAAGGATCCGTGAAAAGTGGGGACTGAGATCCAGTAACTCCCCTTTGTGGATTTGCTGGAGACTTGGGGAAGTGTTGAAAGCGAGGAGGACACTGAAAATGTCAGTTCAACACTTAATAGCAAGAGGATTACATACATTGCTACATGGGAGATATTGCCCCCCACACACACACACACACTTTGGTTCTTCATTTGCCTGTTTTTTTCTTTTTCAGTGCTTCTGAATTGTGCAAATGGGTTCCTCCTTTGTCTTACGGTTCCTCACAACTGTGTGCAAATCAGCCTATATGGAGTCTTGCCTTGTTAATATCCTTGTATGTTACATACACCATTTCAGCCCTCTCATTGATAGCTGAAACATACAAGGAAATTGACGAAGTGAGACTACACATATCAGACAGCAGAATTTGCACTCCTGTGGACTTGTGAAAAAACAGGGTGTGGGGGGATTTTAAAAAAAATGACCCCATTTGCACAAATTTCAAGATCCACACAAAAATTCCAGTTTGTGCTACAGTCTGCCACTGCTTACTGGAATGGAAACACTCCATTAATGCTTCATGGAATGGAAATCCCATCAGGCTCAAATGGAACTGAATTCTCAGCATCGCCCATCCCTGGTTGTTGTTGAACCATGGGTTGTTGTTGAACCATGGGTTGTTGTTGAACCATGGGCTGTTGTGTCGTGTGAACCCAACGGTGCTAGCAAACCATGGTTTGTTAACCAGGAACTCTCTCTCACAGCCCCTCCGCACTTCAGGACAGACCCGCTCTGCCCTGTCTTCTCCTTTGTGCGTCTTCTTTTTGCTAGTTAAATAGCAATCGTTGTATTTCTTCATTTTTTTTTGCAGTCAAAAGAGAAAAGGCCATGACAAAAGACGGCTTCCAGATGTATTTGCTGTCTGCCGATGGGAACATATTCAATAAAGCTCATACCCAAGTGTACCAGGACATGACTCAGCCACTGAGTCACTATTACATTTCGTCTTCACATAACACCTACCTCATGGAGGACCAACTAAGAGGGCCCAGCAGCACAGAGGCCTACATCAGGTACAGTGCAATGTTTCCACTCCTGAAGTGGGTTAGCAGTAAGGTTGCCAATGGGCAAGGGAAAAAATATGGGTTGCCTACTTTCCCCCCTTTCTGGCTGGGTTCCAGAAAAAGAAGGGCAAAGGCCAGCGGTTTGGTTGTTTCCTTCACTTGTCTTAACATCTTTTTTTACATTAGGGCTGTTCAGAAATTCCTCCTCTGTGGCCCCGCCCCTTTTGCCTTCAGCCCCACCCACAATTACAATGCAGCCCCCGAGAGCTTCTCCAAAATGGATTCCGGCCCTCGGGCTGAAAGAGGTTGAACACCATAGTTCAAACACATGGAGGGGAAAAGTAGGACCGGGCCCACCATCCCACCCCTGACATCCATGCACCGGCTGGCTCTGCCCCACAACATCTGTGCTTTTGGTGCAACATCTGCAAAGGGGAGCCTACGAAACTTGCATAGGCTCTCCCCTGTGCATTCAGGGATGCTGAGCGATCCGGGTCCCCAGCAGACTGGCGAGCATGTGGGCATCCGTTTATGCACGTGGGCATCCCTTTCTGATGTTCCATTGAATACATCAAGGTCAGGAGCTGGGGGCGGCTGGATGTGCTGACATCAAAGGGGGTTCTAGCAGTTACTGTGCCACAACCAGGGCCGGCGTCCAGGGTAGGCATGGTCGGGCACCTGCCAAGGGCCTGTACCCTAGCAGGGGCCCATTGACAAGAGCCCCCTGGAGTTGCTCCTCCTCTTCACCATGGCAACCTGATGGTTCACCTACCTCTCACTCTGCCCAGACAATGGTGGTGGCGAAGAGGAGGAGGAGGAGGAGGAGCAGATGTCAGGCTCTCTGCCTGTCAAGCAAACAAATGGTATCAATCAGGAGAAAGAGAATGAGGAGCAACAGCAGTTGGTGACAATGGCGATGAGAAGGTGGGCTGCCTGATTGAGGGGGGCCCGTCAAGGTTGCTTGGCCCAAGGGCCCTCAAAAACCCGGGGCCGACACGAACCACAGCAACGGCTCCATTGTTGAGCTGCTCTTATTGTCAGAAAGTTTCTCCGAGTGTTCCACTGAAATCTACCCTCCTGTAGCTTCAGACCATTAGAACTATATACATTAGAACTATATACAGGCCTGTGGCTCACGCTGGCTCAGCTTGTCTGAGCATGGAAAGCTAAGCAGGGTCAAGCCTGGCTGGTTATTACTTGGATGGAAGACCCCTCCTCTAGTTTCCTGCATTGAGCAGGGGGTTGGACTCGATGGCCTTGTAGGCTCCTTCCAACTCTATGATCTATGAAATCTATGAAACTACTGGGGCAGCAGAGAAGAAGTCTTTGCCCTCTTCTACGGGGCAGCTTTTCAGGTCTTTGAAAGCGCTGTCATGTGATTCAAGCCATCCAAGAAGATTTTCGCTTCCTCCTCGTAATCATCCTGACCCTCATTAACTGTCTTCTTTTTCTTTCTCTTTTTAAGATGAAGTGGACCATAGTCTATTAAAACTTATGCCTTAATAAATATGTTAGTCTTTAGGGTGTTTTTTTTCACCGCAGCATAACGGATGGGTCACACACTGAGCAGGGCTGCGTCGAAGACACGGGGGCCCCTGCCAGAAAAAATAAAAGCCTGAGAGGCGAGCTGTTTCGTTTGCGCTGCATGTTTTCTGAACACCTCCCTCTTCAGCCATTTCTGCACTTTGAAGACGGACACACCCTTAAAACAGGCTTTGATGTTTTCTTTGCAGGGCGCTGAGCAAAGGCTGCCGGTGCGTGGAACTGGATTGCTGGGACGGTCCTAATTCAGAGCCAATCATTTACCATGGCTACACGTTCACCTCCAAGATCCTCTTCTGCGATGCCATAAAAGCCATCAAGAACTACGCTTTCAAAGTAAGAGCAACCCCCCCCCTTCCCCAAAACCTAGGAATATGCCTTCATTTTGATGCATTTAGGGCACAGTCCTACGGGGATGCCCGGCCGTCACCCTCCGAACTTGGAGGATTATGGTCGTTCTGTGCAGGATGGGGAGCGAGATGGCCGATTTCGGCGGTCTGACTGCAGCATTTCAGAGGGGGAGGGAAGGAGGCTGAGGCGCTGCCGGGATACGTTGAAACTTGGCAGCACCGGTCCCCTCCCCTCCCCCAGGAACAGCCACTAAACCCATTCTCCGAGGTTGCTTTTGTGACCTCGGAGAAGCAGCTGGTGCAGTGCTTTCCGCGCCAGCTGCAAAGTGGAGGAGGGCGCTCCGAGTGCAGAGTCCCAGCTCCGTCATAGGAGCCGTTTTCTGAAAAATCCTGTGGTCCTCTAGACACCATCTAGGGGACCATAGGATTGCTCTATTACATATTTAAAATGAGGAGGAGGAAGAGAGAGAGAGAGAGAGAGAGAGAGAGAGAGCAGTCAGCTCTTTTCTCTCTCTCTTTGAATATACTTTTTAGCTCTCAGTCCTGAGCTCTCTGGCTCCTGAGATCTTACCAGGCATTGCCCATCTGTTTTCCAGCTTATATATTTTTTTTGCACTCACAAGGGCTAGAACCATGTTTAAAACATTATATGCTCAGATGCAGAACACATGATCAGAGCAATCACATGGTGCAGTGTTTGTTGGGTTGTATCATTTCATATGTCAGGTGAAGGAAAAAATATCCACCCACCCACCCCACTCCAATATTTTTTTTTTAAAAAAAGAAATCTCTCTTTGATGCATAGAAAAGTAGTGTGTCAGGGAGAGAAAGTAAGGCTAGAATCCTTCTCTTTGACATGCAACTTGTGCAAGTGGAGGGTGTTTTTGTGATCTCCCAGCAGCAGTATAAAATGGTACAGTGCATCACAATCTGTACTGTGTGACTGCTCTGATCCTGTTTTGGGTAGAGCTGCACGCCCTTGCTGTAAAAACGTAAACATTCCACACCTGAGAAAAAATAAAATTCTGTGTCAACAATTCCATGACCTCTGCAAATTATGCAAAGTGGGGAAAAAAATGCATGTTTTCTCTTACTTTGTAAAAAAAATTCTTCCGCAGTTGTTACTGTTTTTGCACAATTTATTCGGATTTGGCTTCCTCATGGGCTTTCTCACCACAGCGGTGCCATTACTGAGAAAGCTCTGTCCTGGGTGCCACTGGATCTTACTCCTTGAAAGAAGGAACCCAGAGCAGAACATTCCCCGAACAGCGTGAGAATTGGGGCAGCTCATACGGAAGGAGATGGAGCAGATACGTACACACGTGAATGTTGTTGTTATCCTTCCCGCAGACCTCCCCTTACCCTGTCATCATATCCTTGGAGAACCACTGTAGCCTTGAGCAGCAGAAAATGATGGCACATCACATGCATACCATCTTTGAAGACATGCTCTTGGTGGAGCCGATCGATTCAAAGACGAACAGCTTCCCATCACCGGAGGTGAGTTTAGCCTAGCGACCTTTTAGTGACACTTAACTTGCCGTGGCTACCATCTTGGTTGGCACCGTGAGGTTCTGTAACATAGCCATTCCCAAACTGATTCCTAGAGGGCAGCGGTGGATTAAAGGGCAGGTGGATACTAAATGAACAAGACCTGGGTCAGCCATTGAACATACCTGGTCAGTGGCCTTTCATCCCTACGGCATGTTGGGAGTTCCCCAACTTGTAATCAAAGCTTCCTCACAGAGGTGCCATCAGGCAGGACTTTGGGGCAAATGTCCGGGGTGTTAGGTTTAGTGGGGGTGCAGAAGTGAATGGAGTGCAAAATATCTCCTGACTTAGATTCAAGGTGACTATACGTCACGGTCTGGTGACACATGCAAGTCAACAAGTTTGCAAGTCAACATGTTATGTAATTGTTACGATTGTAACCCTCCTATTGTTTATAGTTAAATACTATAAAGTAGGGGTGAGCACGGTGTTGTGCTACCATCTTCAAGAACCTCTCTTCTGCGTGTGACACGCCTTAATCTCGTAAGAGTCTTACAACTGAATAAACACTTTACTATCAATACATTGCTTTCGCTTTCTTCCTTCCGTGCGTAATACTAAGAGTTAAGCGGGCAAAGCTTTTACTCTAGTTTACTCTCACACGGGGCCCCACTCAACAGAATGAGCAGGAGGGCGCCCAAAGGCAGTGGCCGAGGTGACTGTGAACTCTCTGAAGAGGGTGCCCCCATAAGACCATTAAGTTCAGAATCTAAAATGACCTAACCCCACCACTGATTCCTTATAGTAAAATAGACCCACGGAACTGCATGATCATACTTTTTAGTTAATATTAATAATTAATAGTCAATAGATCATTATTAATAATTAACCATTTATTATTAATAATGATTAATATTGATAATAATGATTCATAGCAATAATTAGATAATTATCGGTAATTAATCATTAATAATTAGTTGCTTATTCCATACCTTGATAGAGCAGAACTATGGTATGCAATGACATTTTCTCCAGCTTAGCCTGAAATCATGCTAGAACCCCTTTATTTAAAAAAATAAAAAATAAATGTGTTTTGAATGCAGCTAAGGCACTATCAAACTGCTTCTACCTCTGTCAAAGGCAATTCTTTCCCCAATACTGATTGTGTTATGGCTATGATGAATGCTTATTGGCTAACACCTGTGAAGTCATCGATACCTCTGGTAGATGAGTCCCTGCACCTGATACTATTCACCTTCTTTTCCTCATTGCACAACAGACTGCTTGATTTACATTCTCTGCCAACGTTATTTCTTGTCTGTCCTCTAGCAATTAAGGGGGAAGATTCTTGTGAAAGGGAAGAAGTTCAGCCCAGAGACTGAAGAAGTCTCTGATGAGGATGAAGCGGCTGAAATAGAAGATGAAACTGTGAGGAGTGAGATAGAAAGGAGAAGGATGGTGAGTCTCACGAACTGTTCACTGAATCATGGCTTCTTCTCTTCTTTTAAATCTAAATGTTCCACGGTTCTGGGTGTTCTGTACAACTGTTAAACTGAATTCAAAACACCACTCCATATACTCTGGGTCACATTCATAAAATCATTCAATGTGGATTAATTTAACCCTTCATCATGTTTCTATCCATTCTTCTGATCCACATCATAGTGGTTAACAGCACAATCTTAGGCGTATTTATGCATGGGGAAAGGCCCACTATGTTCAATGGGGCATATGCCTAGGTAAGTGTACAAAGGATTGCAACCCTAAGCACACTTACGAGAAAGTAAGCCCCATTGAGTCCAGTGGGCCTTACTTCCAAGTAAACATGCTTAGGATCCAAGCCCGGCCTTCCATGTACTTCCCCAGGGGGGGCTTGCAAACTTTCTGCTTTCAGGGATCCCTTTACATATCAACCCATTTGCCATAGAACACACATGAACTGCAGGGGGTTCTGGGGGTTATGTTCTAAGATATTGTCAGAGCTGGGCTGTGGGCAGCAGTTTGAGGCAGGTCAGGAGCTACGGGACAAAGCCAGAGACAGATTAAAACAGCAGGTTGAAAATGATATATTAAATGCCTTCCTAAAGAAGAAAAAAGTAAGGTCTTCACCAGCTTCCAGAAGGTCATCAGTGAGGAGGTGAGGCAGGCCTCCTCCGGAAGGGAATTCTGGAGCCTAGGCACAGCCATCAAAAAGGCCCTTTTCTCACGGGTCTCCCAGATTGTAGCCTTTTCACTTTGTCCCATAGAATTCAGTGGGAGCCACTGAGAACCAAGCTCGCCACTTTCTTCATAGCTCTGCTTTAGTCACGCTAGAGCAGCATGGAATGTTCGGAGAGTGGGACACACACATCTATCTCTCTAAAACTATTTATAGGCCATCTCTAAGGGTGGAACCCTCTCAAGGCTGTGTACAAGATAACAACCACCCAAAGTAGATACAATAAAAAATCCATTAAAACATGTTTCAATAACATCCATAAAAAACTGAGATTGCCAGTTAAAATCATTAAAGACTAAACTTATCAATAAAAAAACCAATGGCCCCAACTTAAGGGAAGGCCAGTGAAAATAGGTGGGTCTTCAGAGCCTTCCTGAAGACCTGCAAAGAAGGGGCCTGACAAAACCCTGGTGGAAGTTGATTCCAGAGGTGTGGGGCCACCACTGAGAAGGCCCCTTTCCCATGTACTAAGTTGATAATAGGAAACGAACAGGCTTGGATAGCCATGCTTGATACTTAAAAGCAAGGTAGGTGGGAGCCCTTGAAAACCTTAGTCGCAAAAATCTATTTTTTCTGCCTGTGGAAGATGACAAAGTTGACCAGTGATCTGAAGGCTCCAACTCTTGCTTTTCCCTGTTAAAGAGTGAGAAGCTGAAACTCGCCAAGGAGCTGTCTGACACAGTCGTCTATTGCAAAAGTGTCCATTTCCAAGGTTTCAGTGACACAAATCCCCAGGCCTCCAATGAGATGTCATCCTTCAGCGAAAGCAAAGCTCTTAAGTTGGCCCAGGAATCTGGTATGTATCCTCCTGCCTTCTCAGTGAACATTCTGATGTTCTAAAGAATGCATGAATCTAACTAAAGCATCAGCAGAGCCCCCACTGGATCAGGTCAAAGGCCCATTTTTCACAGCATTCCTGTTTCAACAGCGACCAGCTGTTTTGTTGGGTGAGAGGGTGAAAAACCGTTTCTGTTTCTTTGTGTCAATCCCAGGATACAACTTCATCCATCACAACGTTGGGCATCTGAGCCGGGTCTACCCAGCAGGATGGAGGACAGATTCATCTAACTATAACCCTGTTGACATGTGGAATGTGGGTTGCCAGATAGGTAAATGCCATTGGGAGAGGAGTAAGCCTACTTGTTTGTTAAGTCCAATACGTTTTGTTAAAGTGCTGTTGGCCTGTGTGCCTAACTGAGGGTGGGAGTCGAGGGAGTGATTGGAAGAGTAAATCCCACTTATATATTTTTGTGGATTCCTTGTAAGACCTAGGATTGAGAGCTAAACTACATGTGGCCTGCCACTGCATAGTTCATTCTGTGTTGGGAGGGTTCCCAGTTTGCAGAGGAATGATGGACCTGCTTCCATCTTGCCGTGCTGGCGAGATGGCATGACTTTTGCTTCTGGAGAAAAGTAAGGATAACCTTCCTTTTCCAGAGCCAGAAGCTTGTCTATTAACCTGTGCCTATCGGACCTCTTCGAAGGGGTTAAAAACAGCTACGGTAATTATTGTGCATATTTTGTTGGCAATTTTTAAAAAGCAGCAACACACCATTCCATTGCATTTTTGTCCTCCCTAGTGGCCTTGAACTTTCAGACCAAATGCACAGAAATGGACATCCATCAGGGCCGGTTTCAAGAAAACGGCTTTTGTGGCTATGTGCTAAAGCCGGAATTTCTTCGGGACGAGCAATCCAAGTTCAATCCCAAATCCATCACAGAAGGGCCATGGTGGACCCAGAAGAAACTCCAGATTAAGGTAGGCGTTGAAGCAAAAAGCTGCAGAGAAGGCCCGGCCCAGAAAGAGAACTGTGGGATATCAATGCCATATTCACACAACCTCATCTTTGAGTTCTGTCCCTGTACGCACAGATTTATGCTGGATCAGACAAAGGTTGCATCTAGCCCAGTCTTCTCCATCCTGAAGCTCTCCAGATACGTTGGGCTGCATCATCCCCGTCCATGCTTGGGGAAAGCTGATCTAGTCCATTGGTCTTCAAACTTTACCAGGGACGGGGAGGGAAGCGGGCTTTCAGAACTGAGAAAATAATTATGGGAAGAGTACTCAGTGAGCATCCCCCAATGTCAGGCACGGAGGAGACATTTTGCCTTCACTTTAACCTCAGATGCGATGCTGTAATTTCTCCCTTACTGGAATGAAGGGCAACCAGTAATTTAACCAGGGGAGAAAGTAAGGCGGTGCATTCTGGGAGACCGCTGGAGTTGGGGTTAAGCCTGCTCTGTCCCCCTGGTGACCTCAGCCACTGAGAATCAAGGCTGCTCCCACCTACATAGCCCCTTCCTGGGTTCTGTCTCTTGGTCACGCCTATTGCATGACGGAATTTGGCAGCTGGCCTTGATATATTCTTATGCTCTCCCCACTTCCCTAGGAGTGAGGAGTTCCAGGAGCAGTGCTAGCGGGGGTAGAGAGTCCTTTGGAGAAGAGATCAAAGGTCAGGAGACCTCTGGTGTCCCCAATATTTGCTTCGTTAACAAATGTGCAAGCTGAGCACGAGGGGAGGCACACAGGTGCTCTTACAAGGCAGAACCTCAGAGCTCAACTCGGACAGGTCCCCGGACTGTGCTCCTGAGTTTTAGCTAATTCTCAGTTCTGTCCCAATGCCCATCTCTCCCCCAACCCCCAAAAAACCCTGCCAACACCTCTTTCTGCTGTTTCTCTTCCCCTGTCCCATCTGCTGGAGGGTGTTACCTTTCCCAGTTTTGATGACACACATACAGAGAGATTCCTCACCTATCAGGAAACCGTTTCCTAACCATTCCATCCTATTGATGAAACATCAACTGGTCATCTGGGGCTTTTAGCCCAACAAAGGAAGAGTCATCCAATCGTAACATTATATATGGATGATACCAACTTCCAGTGAGGTAGCTATGTTAATCTGTTGCCACAACAGAGTCTTGTGGTACCTTAAAGGCTTACAGATTTATTCTGGCACAAACCTATGTCTGGGGTCTCCGACGTGGTGCCTCCAACATGGTGCCTGCCCGCAGACATCTCTCTTGGCACCCGCCAGGCTCCCTGCTCCTCCAATTTTTTTTTTAAAAAAAACTGGGAAGCTGGCCTGCTGCAAAGCAAAATGCTGCCCTCCATCACCACCTTTATTTGGGTTCAAAAGAGTGTTTTTGTGTTTTGGAGCTCTTCTCTGCCTTGTACTTAGGTTCTTGGGCAGATTACTTTTCTTTTAGTCTTACCAGTTGCCTTCTAGGAAATTAGTGTTTTGTGACTGACCATGCTCACCATGGCAGCCATTTTAGGAATGGGCAAGTCTCCCACGGCAGCCGTTTTGTGAGAGCACCCGCAACACACTCTCAAAATTCCAGATATGCCCACTGGCCCAAAGAGGTTGGGCGATCCATGTAATAAATCCTTTAGTATTTAAGGTGCCACAAGACTCTTTATTACACTAGATGATGAAATAGCCATGAGTAGATAAGGCAAATAAAACCCACACTTTTTCTCTAGGGGAAAAACTTCCCTAGACTAGTAATATCTAGCATGTGTATTTCTGTGAAGCCTCAAACTGCTGCCCTTTAGTGCCACCCCATGAAGACTTGGAAGTCATGATCACAATCTAAGCCCCCTAATTGCTCCCCCCCCCAACCGCCCCTGTTCTTTCTTACAGGTCATCTCAGGCCAGCAGCTGCCCAAGGTGAACAAAAGCAAAAACTCTATTGTCGACCCGAGGGTGATCGTGGAGATCTACGGGGTCCAGAGGGACAATGAGAAGAAACAAACCAGAGTCATTGATAACAATGGTAAGAGGAGAGGCCTCCTGGTGAGGTTTCTCAAGCCATTGGGGAGGATGTCAGAGAGAGAGAGAGAGAGAGAGAGAGAGAGTCTGGATTCAGCATGAAATAATTTCATTTCATTCATTTCGTTTATTTCATTTCTATACCGCCCCACAGCCAAAGCTCACTGGTAATCAGTAAATCAGGAGCTAGATAAAAGTGGGATCTGCAACAAAGTGTTGCAGTATGAAGTTCTCCCTGTTCAGGGTTCCGTTCCATTTCCCTTCCCCCTGGCTTTCCATTTCTCCCTCTCCGACATTCAGCAGATATTCTGTGCCCATTGAACACACTCAGTCCTCACTGAGCTGGGTTTTTTGACCTGGGTGTGTGTGTGTGGATGGTGGTTTCCTTGTGTAGTCCCCCCCCCCCCAAAAAAAGGCTATTTGGGGTGGGGTGGGGTGGGGTACTGCTGCAAACCTATAGGTTTCCCCAAGCCGGTTTACACTTCCCTCTTGTGTCCGGTTGGTGCCATTTTGGCTATATAAGATTTTTTTATTTTGTAAACCTGATGGCTGGGCCACTCTTCTTCTTCTTCTTTTTTTTTTATTGATGCAAGCCGCTTTGGGATAATTGTCTAAAAAGTGAGATAAAAATACAGTAAATAAGCAAACAAACAAGCACACACCTGGAGGGCACCTGCTTGGGGAAGACTGATCCAAACAAACACTTTTAGGCCGTAGTCCTATTCACAACTTTCCCGGGAGTAAGCCTCGTTGAGTTCAGCGCAGCGTACCTCTGAGTAGACATGCCTACGCACTGTTCAGTTCCGGCTCTTGAGGTAATCCTATGCTCATTTACTCAGAAGTCCCACTGAGTTCAGTGGGACTTCCTCCCAAGCAAGTGTGCACAGGATCACAGCACTAATCTGTACGCCACACACCAGCCCTCCCTAAGGACGCGGGATCTTGTCCTGCATTGTAAATTTGACCGCATTGTTACGCGCACCTGTCAAGCAAACCGAGACTCCCAAGATGTCCAGGTGAGTCTTGCTGCATCCTTTGGGAACTGGTGCTCTAGCACTAGCTGGCTGGGGCATGCTGGGAGTTGTAGGCCAAAGACATCTGGGGACCCAAGGTTGGAGAACACTGCTCCAGCACACACGGCCCTGTGCCTGCATAGGAAAACACAAGTCTTTCTCTGGCGGTTGGGATGTGGGGTTTCCATAGTGATGGGAAAGGAGCAAGAATTCGACCGTCACACCTCCTGGTCCGCTGCCCTGACTGTGATTTTTTTAAAAACAAAAACAAAACTGTTTTCTCACACAGAGGAACTCCTCCTTCTTGGCTTAGCTGGTAATGAAAAACTTCAATAGTCGCTCTGTTGTTTGGCCCCCATGAAGAAGAAAGCCGAAACTGCTTACCTTGGGCCAGAGAATGCACAAAAGGCTCGTTCACTGCCTCTTGGAAGGAAAGGGCTCCTGTCCTGAATCCAAAACTGCCAGTAGCTGGCAAAAGTCTTGGTCATGTATTGTCCTGAAGTGCGCAACAGGTCACCTTGCTTTCTAGCTTGAGGCAAAACCAGTTCAAGCCGGTGGACATGCGCACGGTACAGTCCTCTCATAGGATTGGACTATACCACCTCATAAGACATTTGAGGCGGGAGGGGGGTTGCTAGTTTGGAAGAAAAACTACAGTGGCAGCACCATCTTCCTGCATGTGGCAAGCTTACACACTAGGGCAGGGGTGGGGAACTTGTGGCCCTCCAGATGTTTTTTGGAATCCAACTCCCAACAGCCCCAGCCAGCATGGACAGTGGTCAGGGATGATGGGAGCTGTAGTCTGACAACCTCGGGGGACACACACGGATTCCCTACACTAAGGAGAAGACTAAGCTAGAAAAATGTCTGTTCTGCAGTATAACTAGTGGTGGGCGATCCCACCACTAGTAGCGCCAGGAACCCAGAAGTCTGGCGAGTGCCTCGGCTGGTGTTTGCTTTCGGCCTGGCTTGGCAGGCATGGTGGCAGCGCTCACTGAGCACCCAGTGAGTCGGATGGTGGGCAGATCGCCAGCTGAGCTGCTTGGCGAACTTCTGGGTTCCCGACTGAGTGCTTTTTATGTAGAAAATGGCGTAAGATACGTTAAAAGCAGCCGCTGAGGGAAGCGTAGCACTCTCATCAAACCACCATTCCCAGCAGGGCCGGCCCTGACATTAGACAGAGTGAAGCAGCTGCCTCAGGTAGCATATGCGGGAAGGCAGCAGCAGGATGTTGGAGCAGAGTGCTGTGTGCCATGCGGCCTGCCCGGTGCCCCCTCAGTTAACCTTCTGCCTCCAGGTGCAGTGGAGGAGGCTGTCCAGTCTGCCAGTCCAATTGGCTTTTGTACATGGACTGGGAGGGGGCGCCATCTTGTTTTTCACCACAGGCAGCAAAATGTCTTGGGCTGGCCCTGGTTCGCAGGATTCTGTTGAGAAAACGGTGACAGTGAAAGCAGGGATACTGTACAAGCCCTATCCAGGCATCCCCCAGGGTGTGTGTGGAAAGTAAGGATGAGTGTGCCAGCTACACACACACACACACACACACACACACACACACACACACCCTAGTCACCCTCCATGAGCTGGAGGGATAACTTCTGAAGTTGGAAGCCTTTCCTAATTGTTTAGGCTTTCTGGGCAATTTAGATCCCGAGTCGGAATCCTGCAGGGAGTTTTCACGAGTAGAAGAGGCTCCTGCCGAAGACGTGTGCCTCCAAACTCATGGAGGGTGATGGTGAGGGAGGGGTGAGTGTGAACCCACGCCACTTGTTCTCACTCTCCCTTCCACAGGTTGATTGTACACAGAGGGAGAACTCCCGAAAGGGGCTGAAACCGATGTGTGTTTGTCATGTAGGTATCATATGTTCAAGGAAGAGGCATCAACTAGTGTGGGGGTCTTGTGACGCACACGCTTATTGGGACTGTACCCCCACCCCACCCCGACAGTCCATGTGTGACTGGAGTGCTGATCCAAAGCACCCATCTTTCACAGAACTATTGGCCTGAAAGCGTACGAAGGAAAACATAGTAAGCGATATAGACTAGTGCCACCTTCCCAGCCTGGTGCCCTCCAGATGTGTTGGACTACAACTCCCAGCATTCCCCAGCCAGGTTGGGAAAGGCGGCACTAGCGGATTCAACATAACCAGCTATGGAGGAACCTATTGTTGGAATATGCAACAAGAAGATGCCAACTCTGCAGGGAGGGTTTTTTTTTTAAAAAGTTGACTGCCTCATTAAAGGGTTGAGATAGACTGTTACAGTCTAGTTAAAGGGCAAAGGCAGGAACCAGGCTTCTCTGAGAAGTCAGGGAGCAGGGTTCAGTGGAGCAAACCACTCAGTGGTATCAGGGGAGAGAATGCTGGATGTTGCTTAGCAACAAGTTAGAAATTCCATTCTCCCTCTCTCTGAGAGTTAGGGCATTCTACAGTTAACTGACTTAACTGATGCTTGCTAGGGTTTTGCAAAGAGACTTGACCTGTGGTTTTCCTTTCTTAACGTTTAAGAAACTGCACTTATAAATCTGCAACTGTAAATGCTTCTCTCTGTAACTTTCTGCTGTTCAGACTGACCTCTGTTCCAGTAATAAAGACAGAAAAGTAAAACTAAAAAATGTTGCCTCCTTGCTTATCTTGCTCTGCTGTCCTGCACTCCTGCTATCTTCTCAGCTAAAATTTTCCTGTTAGTACGGCACATGCATAAAATTGCATCAAAAGATACTGTATAAATTAATAAAGTTTCAGCCTCCATGTTAAGATGCAAATTTGCAGTGTTATGATACTCCTGTATCTCCAATTCTCAAGAATAAATCTGTTGGACCACTGCCAGCCTTTCTCTCCTTCCTAATGTGCATGATTTAAACTGAGTACATTAGGATCTAGCATGTTTTTGCAACATAACCATCAAGCTTAAAGTACCTG
Source organism: Shinisaurus crocodilurus (assembly GCA_021292165.1). Taxonomy (NCBI): domain Eukaryota; kingdom Metazoa; phylum Chordata; class Lepidosauria; order Squamata; family Shinisauridae; genus Shinisaurus; species Shinisaurus crocodilurus. Next base: position 9,699,764 of record CM037880.1, on the reverse strand, counting down.
AGAAATCTTATGTTACTGTTATTTACTTTAGAAGCACTTAGAAACAAGTCCTCTGTGTGTGAGTGTGTGTATTTGTGGGGTGAAGTCTGCTGCTGCTATTGTGCTCTGCCATCACCCATAACTGCTCATTTTTAAGCTATACCGGCATATTCACTTGAATACATTGAAATGTACTTACACTGACAGAATCCTGCTTCACCCATTAAAAACAGTCCTCTGAGAAGGGCTCATGGCAATCAAACAGGCAAGTCTTTTTTTTAAAGAAGACTTCAAGAAGCCCCGGTTTAACATAGTTTATTAGCTCAGGATGAGCAGCAAGATTTAAAAAACAACAACCAGCCTCAGGATATTCCATTGTTCTTTGGCTTGCATTAATTGATATATGCTCATATCGTTAAGCAATGGGTCTAGCTTACTGGAAAGACAGGTGCATTCCACTGGGAGTTCAGGTTTGTGCACCTCTGCGCTTGTTGCTTTGTTTTTCCTCACACACGGCCTTCACTCTCCCTTTCCCCAGGGTTTAATCCAATGTGGGAGGAAGCATTTGAATTCGAAATAGATGTCCCTGCGCTTGCCATGGTCCGCTTCATGGTGGAAGACTTCGACATGTCAACGAAAAATGATTTTATTGGGCAGTTCACAGCCCCCTTCACAAGTCTGAAGCGAGGTGAGTCTTTCTGCCTTTATCCAGAAAGCAGCTGATTTGAAGGTTAGAGCAGCAGGAAGTTTGCAGGTCCGGCTTGCATAGCATACAGGCCTGTGGCTCACGCTGGCTCAGCTTGTCAGAGCGTGGAAAGCTAAGCAGGGTCAGGCCTGGTTGTTACTTGGATGGGAGACCCCTCCTCTAGTTTCCTGCACTGAGCAGGGGGTTGGACTCGATGGCCTTGTAGGCTCCTTCCAACTCTATGAAATCACTGTTCTTTTACTGTTATCTCATAATGTATTTTTAGCTGTTGTTGTGAGCTGCCTTGGGGAGGCCCTTTGTGGGTTGAAAGGCAGGGTATAAATGTTTCCACAAACATGCGACCTGCGACCAACTGTGGCAGTGTGGAGTGTGCGGCTGGTGCCATTGTGGCTACATAAGGGCTGCCACTCAGACTTGAGACCGCTATCGGTATATGTGATGAAAGATAAAGTGTACCAATCGAGGAGCCCTTAAAGAAGGCATCTCCCAGAAGCACAGCATACCGTCCAGCTAGGGCAGCGTTTCCCAAACATCTGATAACTGAGGCAGACTTCCTTTCTGAGGCTTGCTTCACTCCCCCGCCCCCAAGATTAATTTCTGGGGTGTGTAAGAGGAAGAGTTACCCACCTTCGAAGGAGCCAACCCCTCTGTGTTTCTGCACTATTTTTGAGTATACTTTATTGGAAGGTGGCAAGCTTTAAAAAAAAAATCCACGTGGAAATTTGTATGCATTTGCGTGTGCACTATATCATAGATTTCATAGATAGATCATAGAGTTGGAAGGAGCCTACAAGGCCATCGAGTCCAACCCCCCTGCTCAATGCAGGAAACTAGAGGAGGGGGTCTCCCATCCAAGTCATAACCAGGCCCGACCCTGCTTAGCTTTCCACGCTCGGACAGGCTGAGCCAGCGTGAGCCGCCACCGGCCTGTGCCAGATGTATACACATTTTTGTGCACAGTTTTCCCCCAATGTACGCATGTTTGTGTGCACTTTTTGCCAACGCATGCACTTCCTGCAGGCGATTTCCCCTGTTGTAATGCGTTTCTGCGCGTCATTTTCACGACTGTGCGCATTTTTGGCGCACGTTTTTGTGAGTGGAGAACTGTATCGCAACATTCGGAACAGTGCGAATTTCGGTGCGGGACTGTGTTCCTTCCACCACTTCATTTATATGGTTCGTGAGGAGTGAATTTGGTAGATTCCCATAAAGGATTCAGAAAAGAGAAAATGGATTTTTCACCCATCCCCCGCAAAAGACGCAACAGGCCAACTCACTCTGGTTTGTCGCTGGGTCAGGAGCGATTGAACGCTTTGATCTCGCCTGATCCGTAGAGATGGCAGAATGATCCGTGCCTAGCAGGGGCTGAACGGAAGGAGTAAAGGCCAGGCTGGCAAAACACAGCATGGAGCCGGCCTCTGTTATAGAGTTACCACTAGATCAGTGTTCTCCAACCTTGGGTCCCCAGAGGTTTTTGGCCTACAACTCCCAGCATGCCCCAGCCAGCTACGCTGGCTGGGGCATGCTGGGAGTTGTAGGCCAAAAACCTCTGGGGACCCAAGGTTGGAGAACACTGCACTAGATGTTTAGTGGGGACTTTTGGTTTCCTGCCATGGCTCAGTTGCCATCTCCCAGTCTTACCTCCCTCGTAGGGTTGTTCCGAGGACAAAATGGGGGGGAGGAGGAACCACGCCTGTCCCCTTGAGCTCCTTGCAAGAATGGCAGGATATACATGAAATAAATATATGAAGATGCTTTTCCGGTTTGTTTTCTTATCTACAAAGGGTGGGTTTTTCTTCTTAGCCTGATGAACAGCAGAGTGGTGAAGCAGGGAGCTGGCAATGTCCTCAGTGGTCCAATAGTATTTTGTGTAAGACGCTGCAGGCAGACCCCGCACTTTTTAAGCCAGCCTGATTTAAAACGTTAGTGTAGTGTTCTCCAAGCTTGGGTCCCCAGATGTTTTTGGCCTACAACTCCCAGACCCAAGGTTGGAGAACACTGCGTTAGTGGGATTTTGTAGTTTGTCTTCAAGATTGGGAGGGCCAAACCTTGAGCAGTGTAGGAGCATCTTTTATTCATTAATTCATTCATTTACGTTGTTGCTGCTTAGAGTTCTCAGGCGCCTTTCTCAAAAAAGACTCAAGGCGTCTTACAGCAAAATTAAAACATGCAACATTTAAAACTGCTATACACAATTATCCACTAAAATACCACCACTCACATAAAACAACTAAAACATCAGTGACAACCAAAACAATTCAACTGATGCGTTCAAGAGCCCACCATATGCCATCAAATGCCTGGGCATAGAGGAAAGTCTTAACCTGGCAACAAAAAGATAACAATGTTGGCACCAGGCAGGCCTTGCTGGGGAGAGCATTCCACAGTCAGGGGGCCACCACTGAAAAGGCCCGCTCCATCTTAGTTGTTTTGATCTCACTTTTGAGAGCCCAAGGCCTCACAAGGTATGACTGCATCCACCAACAGTCTGGTAACATCAGACTGACGTGGGTCCTTTTCCAGTGGAGGCTGTGTGTATCCACTCCGGATTTTACTTTGAACGTTGAAGGCACTATCCATGGTGCCAAACCTATTTTGGGGATGGGGGTTCAGCACCATGGATAGCTCCTTAAAGGTTCAGACTGAAATCCGGAGCGGATACACAGCCCCCGCTGACATTGGAGCCACAAGCCTTCACTGTCTTTTTCACAGCAACATCACTTGCTGGCCTGTGGTGAGGAGGTGACACAAGCATGGGAAATAACCACTTCCATCACCTGACCCTTAAAGCCTAAAAGCTGCTCCTTGTGGAAGCTCTTCCTGCTGAATAATGTCAGCCATCAAAAACATTTGGGATTGTGGGGAGGGATCTACCACAGTTACCCATCATCTCTCTAATCCAGTTTTCCCCTCCAGATGTTTGGGGCATCAGCTTCAGCCAGCATGGCCAATGGTCAGGAATGCTGGGAGCTGTGGTCCAAAACATCTGCAAGGCACCAGATTTGGGGAAGGCTGCTCTGATCCTTCCTCTGGGCAAGGCTGGTACAAGGAGACCTGCACTATCCAGTCCAGATCTTTGGAGTGTTAGCCGGCCTGTTGTCCAGTTCCGTGTGAAATATACCAAGGAAATGGCACATAGCAACTTCCATGTAATGATTTCCCCTCTTTCTTTCTCTCTCTCTCTCTCTCTCATATAATCTCAAGGCTATCGGCACATTCATCTTGTGACAAAGAATGGAGACCAGTACCCATCCGCCACACTTTTTGTGCACATCGATATCGTGGACTAAAACAACAAAAGCAAACCCGCCGTCTTTTCTGATTGCTCACGGGATCTGTCTTCACATTCCAAACAGACCTGGCTCCCAGGCTGCAAGGAAAGACCGAAAACTCTACCCTGGTTTTCTGCCTGTGTGGAATCCCGAACTGATCTCTGAAGAGCAGGATGTGGACTAAGCAGTCAAGCCCCACCGCCTTGCGTGTCTTCATACAACCTGTTTTTATGCAGTTAGCTCTCCAATTGTTAACATTGTGGTCTGAAAGCTTGCCTGTCTCATAAACCCAGCTGCCGTTTCTGGGAGGCAAGAAAAGAGACATAACCTCCCAGGCACACTGAGAAGCATTCAGGTTAAGATAGGGACAGAATTAGGAGATTGTTCCGTTACCCCTACAAGGTGCGCACGCTGGTTTTCCCGCCTCTACTGCCTCCGGAGCATTTATCGGGACTGTAGCACTGGCTCCATTTTGTGCTGCTGATCAAAGCACCGGTACTTCCTCATATCAACTTTATTTTTGTTTGTTTTTTTAAAACAACAACAACAACAAGTTGCTAGCCCTTATGGTTGCTAAGATAGGCTTAAACGTGTGCTGACATTTTTTTTTTTTGCTGAAATCTCAGAAGATGGGCGTTGCTGAATGATGTGTCACATCATTTTAACTAGGACCGTGTGTACTCTGCACTACAACATAATCATCCAAATTCTGCCCTAGGAAAAACTGGATCCTGCAAGCTGCATAAATCATGCAAATTCAGCACGTTTGCACGATTGTAATTCCTCCAATCAAGGGTAAGGAGTTCTGCTTGGCATGGAAGGCCCCCCCTCGCCACAACCAGTGGAAGTGCTCCTCGGCAACTCTGCTGAGAAACAAAGAGGCATGAGCATTGTACAGCCATTGTTTCCGTTCTCTTAGTAACCTTGAAACAGTTGCATATTTGAGGGGGAAAGATGCAGGATTCTGTAAGGCTCGTAAGCCTTTACCCAGAGGCCATTTATGCCAGTGGAAATTCAACTTATCATTAGCAAATTCAACTGTTTCAAAGAAATTAACCCCTAATCACAAGCCTGGTAATTGAAATAACAGCATTTGCGGTTCTTCTCAGTTATTTCCCTGTACCTACTCTTTTGCAACGTGATGCACTTATATCTAAGATTTTCCGTGAAATGATGAGGACTAGAAACTTCTAGAGAATTTTCAAAACCTACACCTCCAGAATCTTTGAATCAGAGTCCTATTGGGCTGTTTAGAAATCTTCTATGAAGAACTCCTCCAACCCTTCTGCCTCTTTATTCAACATGTGGGATACACTACAAAAATCCATGTGCACAATACAACCAAAGGTGAACCCTTTTTAAGTGTTCTGTAGACTGCAATGAGAGAGATTTAAGCATGCGCTTCACTCTCCCAGTCTGCGAGGCTTAAAGGTGCTGGATGGATCCTTTGCCACATGTTATGTTATGTTCTGTAGCAAATTGTGAAAACACTATTGGACAAGTAATTTTGTCCCAAAAACCCCCTCTATATTTGGTATGCATTCAGCGTCTGAAACTGACTTTAGTCTGAAAGGAGAGAAGAACTTTTGTTTTCCACTCCACAGAACCCATTTAAATAGCTGTGGTAATTGAGGGCTGACTTACAACCTTTTATCACGACAACAGCCCCAACGCTGTAGTGAAATGATTCATTTGGCAGGGACCCTCCACTCACTTCCGGACATACGGGTTCCTAAGAAGGAGAGTCATTTGCTTAGCTTTGGGACAGTTTGGTAGTTCCACCTGGAAGCAGATGGGTCGGAGCAGGGGAGGGCAACACTGGCTTGCGGGCCTAGCCCGGCCCATGGAGGTTGCCCATCTGGCCCGCTGGGCCCGCCCCCTCACCAAGCCATGCCCCCTGTCCGGGAGTCTACTGGGGCCTTTGTGAAGAGGCGAGGGGAAGAGGAGTCCCTTTGTTATCGCCAAGCACAGATCGGTGATAACGAAGGGATCGGGGGGGGGAGATGCGGCTTCACCTCCCCCACATCCTCCCCCCAGAGGGAGAAAGCACAGGGCAGGTGAAGCCGGTTTCTGGTGGCCACGTGGGGAGGATCAAATGATGTCAGGGGTTATGGCTTGGGTGGGGGTTCATCCAGCCCCCCCCCCGAGAATGTTGCCCGCCCCTGGCTTTGAGAATGGTCCAAGAGAGTCAGCTAAGTGGTACAGGTGGCACCCTTTGGATTCCTCATTTCCGGAGAGCTGTTCTCTCCTCAGGACAACATCCTCCCCTGTGATCCAACCACTGTGATCAAGGTAGTCACTTGCCAGCACAGTGAGCCATGTGGCTTCCTGTCTCGGTCGTTTTGACGCATGGAAAATACTGCTACCTCCAAGTACGGATGTGTGACGCGGGCCGGTTCCCTTGCAAAACGGCTGCCTCGACATTCTCTCATTTGCCAAATGGATCCCCGATCACTACAGCGCTGGGGCAGTCAGACGTGGCCTGATGTGCCTCGGCGGAGACGCCAAGTCATCCTGCGCACACGGAAACCGGTGTGCCTCGCGCAACCGACCCAAACAGCCCTTGTTGTGCGGGTTGGGCTCTGCCTTTTTTTTGTTTGTTTGTTCTTTAAAATCCGTTTGAAAAACGTCTGTGATACTGTAGATGTATTGAATGGTGGGGAGGTGATTTCTAACAGCCGTTATGTGTTCTTCCTTTATGTAGAAGATTTATCTTATTTCTATGATGAGAAAGCGTGTTAGGAAATGAGCATTGTAAACGCCTCCTTCCCCTTACCACGCTCAGCCATGCCCACTTAGCGTGGAAAGCTAAGCAGGGTCAGGCCTGGTTATTGCTTGGATGGGAGGCCCCCTCCTCTAGTTTCCGACATTGAGCAGGGGGTCGGACTCGATGGCCTTGTAGGCCCCTTCCAACTCTATGATCTATGAAATCTGAGAGGCGGGATCCAAGACCTGCCTTCAGTGAGAGGAAGGGCCCCGCTCATGAAAGCCCCTCCACATCATAGATTACCCGTTCAGCAGGGTGTCCTCCTGACTCTGTGTAGCATTTTCAGGGGTTGGAGGGGATGCCGTGGGAAGGAGGAGGCAGGGAGGTCCACTTCCATCAGTGCAGTGGATCCAGCGTAAATCTGGATCCAACCCAAGGCTTTGATCGGACAGTCTCCACCGACTGATGGGACTTTTCACCCAGCGTCCAGATGACATCTTCCACAGGCAATAGAGGAATGATCTATTTTTGATTGTCATGATTAAAATGGAAAGGTCTTGAATCTATTTTCATGTCTCGCCTCTTCCTCTTTGCTCATTTTCCGGACGGTGCTGGCCTCTGCACCGGCTCACACGACCAAACTGGGAGGTTGGAAATGTGGGCTAAATGGATCTGCGGCATACGATAAAGCGGGCTCAAGATTGTTTTGCCATGATGTACTGAGTTTTCAATTTCGTGCTTACAACATTCCTGAAAGGGGCTGAACGGTGGTGGTATGAATTAAAAGAAGGGATGGGGAATCTATTTTGGTCCAAGGGCCAAATTGCCCCTCCGGAACAATGAGGCGGGCTGGATGACATCAGTGGGTGGGGCCATGCCATGAAGCCCCTCCCACTGACATCAGTTTTGCCTTTCTCCGTACAGAAAGAGGTACAGAGGTTCCGTGCCACTTAATGCATGGAGAAAGGGACGGCTGGGGACCTCCTTCATGTGCCATTTGTCCCTCCTGTAAATAAATAAAAATAAATTCCCCCAACATGCCCTACCCAAGCCGTAAATATGCTGGACCTGGATCTGGTGTGCTTAATTACATCCCATTGATGGATTTAATTGATGGAAAAGGAGACGGGGGTGGAGAACGGGGAAGGTAAGGAGAGAAGCCATCTGCCAACTTCTGCTCTGGTTGGATTTGGTGGTAGATCCGCCACAGAGTCCCGTGCACTGTCCTGTTAGGATTGCTCTACCATCACCTTGTGCTGTTACCCCCACCGGCATGGCACTAGAACAGGGGGTGGGCAACTTGTTGGGGTTGGGGGGGCTGCATTGGTCCCCATGGAACCCTTCAGAGACTGCACCCTTCCCCCCGCTCTGGTGCTGGTGAAATCCCCATGATTGCGCTGGGAAACAGGACAGCACATGGGGAGCGCACTCCCGGTTTCCCAGCCCAATTGCACTCCCGACAGCTTGGCGAATGGCTGTTTGGCGAGCGCCGGGGAACCCAGTTCTGCAGAGAAACAGGGCGTGCGGAGATGGTTCCCCTCGCGGCTCATCTCCCTACAGAATTGGCAGAATCCCTCGGACGCTGATGTCAACTGCAGCGCATGGGGACTGCACAGACGGCCATCGAGCAAGAGCCACATGTTGCCCACCCCTGCTTTAGAGACACAAATGGAACAAGGAAGGCTGCAGGACCTTAGCATGTGCTTTAAGGCTTGCAAGGGTGGGGGGAGACCTTGCAGAGAAGCTGCACATTGGTCCAGTCCTTCCTGAGGACAATCGATACAGCATCCCTTGTGAGAGGAGAGAGAGCGAGTGTCATATTCACACACTTGCGCACGTGAAAATGGAAGGAGGGAGAGAGCCAGAGAAAAAGTGGCATGTGCTTGAGGACAAATTCCAGAGGGGCTGCAATTGTGAGAATAATTAAAAATCACAATAATGAAGGAGCGATTTTGTTCCACCTGCAAAGAAAGGAGTAGCGATCAACACCCCTGCAAGCCAGGAAACAGGAACTGACTAATTTAAAGGCCAATTCAGTAATGCCATGGAAGGAAACAACCAATTAAAGCAGCGGTCCCCAACCTTTTTGGGACCAGGGACCAGGTTCCATGGAATAAATTTTTCCACGGACCAGGTGTGTGTGTGTCGCCCACCAGCACTTACTGGTTCTCTGGTGCTGCTCTTTTAACGTAAATAACATGGTAAAGTACCTTAAAACAGCCGCAATTTGCTATTTGAAGTGAGGCAGGTGGCTACCAGGAGGAGGGCCTTTTCTGCTGTGGCACCCCGGTTGTGGAATGAGCTCCCCAAAGAGGCTCGCCTGGCGCCTACTTTGTACTCTTTCCGGCGCCAGGTGAAGACCTTTCTATTCTCCCAGGCATTTTAATCATTTTAATTTTCTAGTTGTTTTTAACTGTTATTGTAACTGCTGCTGCTAGCTCTGCCGTTTGTTTTAATCTATGGTTTTAAATTTTATATTTATTTTATATTGTATTTTATGGTTTTAACTGTTGTAAACCGCCCAGAGAGCTTTGGCTATTGAGCCGTATAAAAATGTATTAAATAAATAAATAATACAAGAGGGAATTGCTGCAAGTGATACTGGCCATGGAGAATGTAAGAAAAGCTGCACGTTCCAGACTTCCTTCTTCCACACAACTATTAAAGGAATAGGAGCTCTATAACTCTGCATAGGAGCAGGGACATTGAAAGGAAGGAAGAAATAAAGCAAGGGTGGGCAGAAAGTTGGTCTCCTCTCCAGATGTTTTGGACTTCAACTCCCAGCATTCCTGATAATTGCCCATATTGGCAGGGGCTTCTGGGAGATGAAGTCCAAAACATCTGAAGATCTACTGCCCACCCTTGAAATAATGTGTGTGACTGTTTGTATATATACAAAGACAAAACGAACATGGAAATACATACAAACAGGTAAGGAAGAAACCTGGAGAAAAAGCATGAGAAGACTAGTATTCATGCAGGATTTTTCGGGAGCCAGATGCTTCTGGGAAGCCAACAACCAGGGCATGACGGTCACAGCAGTCCTGCTCAACTATTTATTTTCCAGTAACCGGAACAGAGGTACACTGCCTTTGAAAAAGGAGGTTCCATTATCATGTCTACTATCCTTTGATTAGTGTGTCTAATCACACACACACACACACGATTAGACACACTAATTATCTATCTATCTATGGCCAGAGTCCTCAAAACATCTTATGGCAACGAATCTCATAAGTTAATCATAACTTGGGGCAGAAAAATACGTGGGGGGAGGAAACACAGTCGGATACAAGGTCGTAGAGTAGGGCTGAGAAATTGCTCGCGAAGACGCGAAGGAGAACGAGGCCTTTGCTGCAATAGGAGAAGCGAGGGGGACGGGACAGAGAGCAATGACCTATACGGGAATCAAGGAAGGTCTTCTGTTGCCTTCGGCTGTCCCGGCGCCGTGCAACGCTTGGATATGACACCGCAGCTGCTGCCCGCCTTCTCTGCCAGCAGCTGGTCGACCCCGCACTGTTACCTGTTTCAAAAGAAGCCGGACCCTCCTCGCTGTCCCGGTGGCCCCGCTGCCGCTGCTGAGATAGACCACCCGGGACTGGAGGACCAGGGCCCGGGGGCAAGGGTACCGACAAGGCACAGCGTCCCTCCGGAAACTGCATCCGCTGCTCGTAGGGCCAGCAGGACGAGACAGAAATGCGGTGCGCACAAGAGAACGGAGAGGGGCGCGGGGAGGTAGACATCGACCTGCTACTACTACAACCTTAAATGGGGGTGTTGGGGCTTAAGAGGTCTTGTAGAATGAACTCCGGCGAGCACCCCCCGCTGCTTGTCCCTCTGCTCGCCTCCCACGAGCATTTTCGTAAAACCGGGTGCCGCAGCAGCCGGGCGCTGCGCGATGCGAAATAATATTTAGCGCCCCCCCTCTCCAAAGCAGCCCTGCTCTGCAAAAAAAAAAACACCCCTGCGCCGCCACCACCAACCTACCTTCCCCCCGCCCTGGCGGCTGCTGCTGCTGCTGCCGCCGCTGCCGCCACTGAGGAGGAGGAGGAAGTGACACGACGGGACCCCCGCGCTGTTTTTTGCCGGGGAAACCATGGCAACAGGGCTGTTTAAGCCCTGTTGCCCTGGTTCCTCCCGTCAAAACAACACGGGCGGGGCTCCGGAAGCTACATGATGCGGAGAAGGTAGGTGGCGGGGGGGTCGGGGGTGGTGGTGATGACGGCGGCGGAGGGAGGCGCAGCGGCAGCGAGCGGGAGGGCGGGGGAGGTGCAGCGGCGAGCAGGACGGGAGGGCGCGGCGGCGGCAGCGGCGGCGGGAGGGAGGGAGGGGAGGCAGAGGCCTGGCGGGGGCGGCGCAGCGGAGGCAGAGGCCTGGCGGGGGCGGCGCAGCGGCAGCGAAGCCAGTTCTAACAGGCCACGGACCGGTCCTGGTCCGCGGCCCGGGGACCCCTGAATTAAAGGACCAGTAACCTAGAAGCAGAAGGCTCTTCAAGAGAAAAGGGCAAGGTAGAAATGACTAATTAAGGGTACAATCCTATGCATGTTTAGACAGCAAAAAGGCCTGCAACTCCCAGCATTCCCCAGCCAGCATGTCTAGACATGTTATAGGAATGTGCCATAATGGACTGGTAGCCAGGAGCAGTGGAAACTTTGCTGACTGGGACCCGAGTAAACATATGTTTGAATTTTGCCCACTGGGATGGGTTTCGCAAGATGGTTTATGCGGGATGCAGTGCTCGATCAAGTGCTGTGTGTGGAACCACCGCGTTGATTCCGCATCCAGCTGATTGCAGGACAGCAGTGCCGTAATAATGCTAAAAGGCCCTGTGGGGAAGCAACCTTGGTTTGCCACAGCCCTTTAAAAACCTAACAGAGTCATTGTGGCAAAAAGTTGCCAGGGACAACGGGTCACCTCATCGGATCCATTCAATATCTCTACAGCCCAGTGTATAGAGCTCATGCCTCTGATTCACAAATAAGTGAGCCGTTTCGGTTATGAAGAAAATAATTTGGCCTTGCAACAACGGACCAATTGGGGAAAGAGCTTGAAATGCAGGCGTTAAGTAGTATGGAATGAGTTTGGGGGGGGCCAAGCGCATATGTTTCCTTAAGCACACTTTTTAAGAAGCATGCTTAACGCTAGGCAGTTTACTCCACCCACCCACCCACCCCGAAAGGCAGCTGTGTGGGGCCACAAGCCAAATTGGGGCTGAGGCATCCAGGGAGGAAGGGGTTAACCCTTCTCACACTGATTTCCTAGTGGAAATCCTCCCCGCTGCCCTGCCACACTGCCATTTCCCCCTAATGGTGCTATTTTCGGTGAGTGTTTGGGTGCAACCACAAAGAATGAGCCCTAAATTTTCCATTTCCCCCATTAAAATAACCCTTTAGGGCGCAATCCTATGCAACTTTAGACAGAAAAAAAGGTCTATAACTCCCAGCATGCCCCAGCCAGCAGAGCTGGCTGGGGCATGCTGGGAGTTGTAGGCCTTTTTTTCTGTCTAAAGTTGCATAGGATTGCGCCTTTGATCAAGTATAACTACTACGAGCATGACCAGACCAGAATTAAATACTTCCAAAGTTCCTTTCATCTCAGTGAGTTAAGTATGCGAGTTCAGTTTAATCTCTCACATTAAAATCAGCAGTGGGTGCTTGCTTCACTCTGGCAGCACTGTGCTCGCTCTATGTCAATTACATTATGATTTGCTTTGCAACTTAGCAGGCAACAAAAACCTTAAGTCAAGCACTGTTTTGACTTTCTTCTGATCCACAAAGGATGGCTGCAGTTGGCGGTTCACGTAATTCCTGATCCCACAAAAAAGATCCCAACACAACACGATAGAAGACCACATTCTTTAATCCAGTTTTCTACACGATTTGGTTCGACTTTCTTTCTCCACTCTCCCACCTCTGATTGAAGCATTTTTAAAAATTATTTTTAAAGAAAGAACACTGACCCTGTAGGGATGGAGAATCATGGCAATTTCCCAGTGGCGTGAATTGAACAAATGCATCCGCTGTTATTGCTGTTGGCAATGGACAGGGATGGTGCAAAACTAGAGACGGGCTGGAGCTCTGTGGGAGAGAGAGCACCTCCTTTGCATGCAGAAGGCAGGGCCGGCGCTACCGCTAGGCAGACCCAGGCGGCTGCCTAGGGCGCGTGGCGGAAGAGGGCGCAGCGTTTCTGCGCCCCTTCCTCGCCTCCGGCGCGCTCCTGCCCCGCCTGCCGCCTCCGCCGCGCCTCCCCGCCCGCCTGCCAGCCGCCGCCGCACCTCCCCCCCTGGCGCGCGCGCCCGCCCGCCCACCCACCAGCCACCTACCTACCTTCCCGTCGTTTCTGGAGCCCCGCCGGCGTTGTTTTGGCGGGAGGAGGAACCAGGGCAACAGGGCTTAAACAGCCCTGTTGCCCTGGTTTCCCCGGCAAAAAAAAAAAAAGCGTGGGGGTCCCGTCGCATCAGAGGTGGCAGGCGGCGGCGGCAGCAGCAGCAGCCAGCAGCGGGGGCGGGGGGAAGGTAGGTGGTGGTGGGGCAGCGGCGGCACGCGGGGGGTGTTGCAGAGCAGGGCTGCTTTGCTCCGGAGCCCCCCCCACGGCACGAGAGGGGGGGCGCTAAATATAATTTGGCCTAGGGCGCCAAACAGCCCTGCACCGTGCCTGGCAGAAGGTCCCACCCAGGTTCATTCTCTGGCACCTCCAGTTAAAAAGGTTGTAGAGTTGGGCAAGATCTCTGCCTGGCAGAGATCCACTGCCACTCGGAGGACACAGTAAAAATAAAAACCTACGTAACTAGGATTGGGGGAGAAATCCGTCCAGTTCGCATTTCACACTTTCAGATCAGTATGTGAACTGAAACTCGGTTATCCTTGGAATTTTTCACAACTCTGATTATTTTGTCATGCAGTCCTCCAATCAAAAAAATGTGTACAAAAGGCATACATTGGGTAAAATAACATTAAGATGCATTATATCAGGGAAACGGCTTGCAAAAAAAAAAAAAGTGTAAGTAAGGCAAAGATGCATTCAAAATGGGAGAAATGTTCACAGATTTTTTAATGAATGTTCATGCGAACTTAAAAAACAATCTCAACATTTGGGATGAATCAGATTTAAGACTAGAGAAATTCTCAAAAGTTCGAGATGAATCAAATGTAAGATTGGAAAAATGAGAAAGTGAGAGAAACCAAAAATTAACAGATTTGTCCATATGGAGCCAGTGGTCTGACTCAGTATACAATATGTAAGAACGTGTCTACTTTTTCCCTCATCACCAGCAAACCCAGGTTTTTAAAAAGCAGCGTAGGTACCGTCTCCCCACAGAAATGAAAGAACAACCTGTTTTCTACCATGCAATCAAAATTAGGTGCCTTTCTTCTCCCCTGCCCTAGATCTGGCTCTATGTGTGTCCTCTACTTCTTCTCAATCCTGGCAGCATAACAAAATAAGAATTGCCTTCTTGATGGACCTGACCAAAAGTTCAGCATTTGTTTACCAACAGCACCCTGCCCGATGCTTAGAGGCAGGGCTGCTGCTGCAATCCCTGGTTGTTTGTATTGTCCCCAGGATTTGGCATCCAAAAGGTATCCTAACTTTTAGGGTGTTTCCTGACGAGACTTTTTACTGTGCCTCATTCACAGAATGTTATTGGGGAGGGGGGGGGGAAGGGGCGTCCAGACAACGGCGTCTTCCATTTGTAACCCTCCTGTGTTTTCTCACCGCTTCTTCAATATATTTCCTTACCATACAAAATGGGTTAAGGAGAGAAAGTTAGCTGCACAATGTGTTTTGACCGGTAGGGCTGGAAGCCACCCGCCTGGAAGTACCCATACACCATCTGTTTTACAAAGGAGGAAGGGTTGGGCCCTCCTTTCCATGCGCTCAAAGTGGAGGCCATGTGTGTTCCTTCCGCCTGCAGGACTGAGCAAAGGTGCACTGTGCCACTGTTCCCCTTCCAAACTGCTGGGGAGTCCAGAATTAGCCCAGAGGCCCAATCCATTTCCCTTCGGCACTGCCCTATTTTCACATATCCGGAGTTTTATTGTCTGAACCTATGTATACTCTCACATGCTCTGATTCTTATGTTTCCCTCTCATACCTGTGATAAGCAAAATAAAAATCGCTTCCTAACCACTCCCAACAGAAAAGCACTGCCCCGTTTTGCATCCTCACGTGGGACAGCTGAATTTCCAAACACACCAAATGGGAGAAACTTTCACACACACTGTCTTCATACAGGAAAATGATACAATGCTGGCGGGGGGGCGGGCGGGGGGAACAAAAACAGATTGCCAGTTTTAGCGGCAGGGAATTGAGAGGAAGATAGTCTGCAGCTTTTCTTTGACCACACTGGTTTCAGGAGTGGGTTTTTTTTTTTTTTTTAAATGCCCTTTTCAGTATTGGGGTGCAACGTGCCTTTCCTTCCACCATCTCTTCCTCCCGAACTCATCGACTTGCCCCCAAATGAGTTCCAAAGCAGGCAGCGGGAGGGCGAGCAGGACAGCCGCTTCCTCTGCTCAAAAGAGTCCGTGTTGTTTCTTCTCATTTTGCTGCTTCCAGCCTGGGCAACTGGTAGAATTCATCCTTGGTTTTCCCAAAGATGTCATGAAAATCCGCATCGGACAAGTAGTACTGCAAAGAGAGGGGAGGGAGGGACACACACATGAAGATACAGTCACCCTCTGCATGGCTTTGCTTAACGTTTTTAAAGTGCCACATGCATGCTCTCTTCCATGTTTCCGGTCATTTGTTTCCTAGCGCATGGTTTTTAAAGGAAACCCTAAGTGCAAAACTGCCCTGGGAATTGGGTGATGGGGAGTTTCGTTAAGGAAGGAAAGATGGGATCACTGCATTGTGCGCGGCCAGGCAGCGATCCCTTCAAAGTTGCAGGACCGCGCCCACCCTCCGGAGAAGAGTAAGTACTTTTGAACTCCCTGGTCCTCAGGATGGTATTTCTAAAGAAACTGCAATCAGGGGCTTGCTTGGAACTTGAGATTGCAGAACAAGAGATGATAAAGAAATTTGATTGTGTTAATCAGGGACTCAATAGAGACTATGGTTTCTATGCCCATTATAAAGACTCTGTGCACCTTGCGTTCTGTAACTGCTGCTTTAGGAGAATGGAATGTTTGCTCCAGGTCTACCTGTTTAACTTCCTCTTCAGGCTCAAAAGCCTCCAGTTCCACTTTCAGCATCTGATGAAGTGGGTTGTGCAACCTATGAAAGCTCATGCTAATTTATTAAAATATCTGAACAGCTAAAACAGTGGCCGGGTTCACACAACACAATAAGCCATGGTGGCTTATAAGCCCTGTTTGTTTCAGAGTGGCTTGTCGTGTTGTCTGAACCCAGCCAGAGTGGCTTGAGGGTGGTTAATAACAAACCATGCTGCTGGGTTGACAACACGACAAGCCACTCTGAAAGAAACAGGGCTTATAAGCTGCCATGGCTTACTGTGTTGTGTGAACCCGGTCAGTTAGTATATATTTATGCTACACTTAACCCTTACATTTGAACTGTATGCAGTAAGTGGACTTTCAAAGAGGCCTCTGTGGTCTAAAAATGTCTGTCTGTCTTCACCCTATTGAGCAGTCAGGGCTAGTGAGAACCGTCTTTAGTGTTCTCTCCATCAGTTCAGGTTTGGAGTAACATTTTTGAAATTGCTTTTGCTCCCCATTTTGATGTGTGATTGATCCCTATCATATATGGAAGCGTTCCTCAACCTGGTGCCTTCCAGATGTTTTGGACTACAACTCCCCACCCCCAATTCCCAGAGCCTCTGGGAGTTGTAGCCCCAACACATCTAGGAGGGCACCAGGTTGGAGAAGGCTGGTATAAGGCGATACATTTGCAGGCGCAGATCGGATTGCGGCCACTAATGCACACTGTTCCTTGAATGGGCACAGACGCTGTCAATGGGCAGCATCCAACGGTGTCGTTGCACTTGCGCAAACGACATTGCGCTAACTAAAGTTACCTTTGCGCAAGCAGTTGCGCATTACGCTTGCACAAGCGGTTGCGCAACAGAAAGATCTGACGGAGCTCTGCTAGTGCTACGTGAGTCTGTGGAACGACACCATTGGATACTGCCCAATTTCCAGGGGAGGCAGATGACTCCTGTGTCGGTGGGGCTCCTTATCCATTGCATTTTTTTTTTTTTTAAATTGAGCTTTACAGAAGCTATCCATGGTGGCAAACTTATTTTGGGGATGGAGCTCATCACCATGGACAGCTCCTATAAAGCTCAGACAAAATGCTGCAAAGGATCAGGAGCCCAACTGACATAAGTGTCACTAGCCTCCCCTGCCAATTTCCCCATGAACAGGAAAAACAAAGTTCATGGAATGCTGGTCCTGCTTGGACTGTTTGTTTCAGCTGCTGAACGGACAGCGCAGTAGGATGCTTGATCACAGGCACCAAGCCCGGCACCCCAAGTGGTGGCCTAGGTTGCCAGCCCTGAAATCCGACCCTGTGAGCAATGATCTCCCTTGAAAAGTTCCTTCAGCTCTGACTGACTACTACCTCTCACCATATATATGCATACATAGAGTGCCACCCAGTGGGAAAAGAAAGCAGAAGAGCGGACTGGCTCGCCTAACCGCCAGCTCTAGTATTCTGGGCAGCAAACTGCCAATGCTAGGGTTGATCTGCCTTCCAACCACTTTTTAGTCTCTCTCTACTGCCTCCCGCTTGGTTTTCAAATGTCAGCCAGAAGCACTTAAAGGTGGGAGAAGGCTATCAGTGGCTACTGATCCTGATGGCTATATGCTACCTCCAGTATCAGAGGCCAGTATGCCTGTGTACACCAGTTGCTGGGGAACATGGGCAGGTGCTATAATTGTGCTCTCATTCTGCCTGTGGGCTTCCCACAGGCATCTGGGATAAAATGCTGGACTAGATAGGCCTTTGGTCCCGTCCAGCAGGGCTCGTCTTACATTCTTGTGCCATTTGCATGTATGGAGCACAACATCAGGTTTACAAGAGTCTATGTGGTTAGAGCCAAGCAGAGCTCCTTTCCAAGAGCTCCTCTCTGAAGGGAATAAAGGTCTAGTGCGTATGTTGTTCCCAAGGCAGTGTGGTAGGCCTAAAGATGGGGGAGAGAGTTCTCACTTTTAGTCCACTCTGCAAACTGAAACATAGTTATCCTGCGAACTCGGGCTTCTCTGAATTTCGCAGTGGAGTTCCCCAATCAAAACAATGTGCATATTTGGGGAAATAATGTTCAAAAATGGATTATATTAGAAAAATTGCTTGCGAACGATGTGTATACTAGGCAAAACTGTGCACAAAAAATGCACGTATTAGGAGAGATGTGTTCCACAATGTCTACGGATCTTCAGGCTCAGTTTGAAAAACAAATGATCAACATCTGACAAGAACTGAACTTAAGTTTGGAGAAATGAGAAAACGAGAGAAACCAAAATTGACAGATCTGTCCATCCCTAGGGGTAGCTGCTGAAAATCTACTCCCCCATGGTCCATGTCATATTGGATATATAAGGAAACTCTAGCAGGATGGACTGCCCTGACTATATTGCTATTCCTCATGCCAGTATCACCCAGCCATTGATGCTACAGATGTCGCCATGGGAAATAGCTACATAAACAGTGCAACCAATGTGATCACAGTTGCGAGATCTTACCAAGGAAATATGGAAGCCTCAGCCACTATGCAGCCTCAGAATTGGACCAAGGACAACTCTGCAAAACCTGAGCTTGCAGACCAAGCCACAGAGCTCCTTGCAAGAGCCCCTCTTCAATGCAGAATTCAAATCAGAAGTAGCACAAGCCTCTCCTTGTGATATGCCGTGCACAAGTAGACGGCGCGAGATTTACTCTGGCGCCGGTCACTTCCATTTTCAAGTCAGAGCAAACGAACAGGAGCCAGATTACCAGATTCTGCCAAGGATCTTGGCTCTGTTCTTTGCCTATTCCAACTTCTCTTGAAGGGACAACAGAGAGGGGGAGGGGGCTTAGCTCTTGGACAGCTGGGAACCTGATAGGAAGGATCTTTTCCTCCTTCAGAGTCCATCTTATCCCTTGATGGTTGGGAAGGGGCAAAAACAGGGAGGGGAAGGAGGGCTCAGATGTCTGGTTCATGTGCAAAGCTTTCTGTTCCCAGTAATCATAGAGTTTTAGAACTGGAAGGGACCTGGGAGGTCATCTCGTCCGACACCAGGCTCAGTGTAGGATCTACAGCTTAAAAACCTCCAGGGCAGGGGAAGCCCACTGCCTCATGAGGCAGTCTGCTCCACGATGAAACAGCCCTTACTGTTAGCCCATATATGGCTTCCGATCAATGACAGGAATTGTAGTTTTCCTTCTGACCAATCGAATTAGATGTAAATACATTTGCATATCACCGAAAGCTCAATAGAGGGCCCATTTTGAGATATTTTAGGAAGTGTGAAGGCACAACTTACCTGTCACAGTCCAGCTTTTCTTTAATATTTAATAAAGGCCTTCTTTAATATTTTCTGTTTCCCAATTACAATACAATAGCCTCAAAAAGTAAGCACGTGGGCCCTTAATTTTCAGCTTCCCCATTTAAAATTGGCCCCCGCTGATTAAAAATGCCCCCCCCATCAATCAATTGACAAAAGCTTTCCTTGACTAATCTACCAACTAAAGTTTGCACTCTAAAGTTTAAGAGATTTATTGAATGAGCGGCTAAAGAATTTCCGAGAATCCAGCTTCATTACAAGCTAAGCAAGATAGGAGATGCACCCCCCACCCACCCCACCCCGGTCACCTCTTTTTTGGCAGGGTCCACGCCTTCTGGGAGATCATCCACCATCTTGTTGATCAGCATGTCTCTCGGAAATGCGCCATTCCCAAGGGTCTCTACTAAGGGGACATTGTTGTTGCAGCTGTTGTCATTGCAATTGATGTCAGGTTGTGTTTGGAGTGCCTTCGGACTTGTTCCACTCTCTCTAACAGCTGGATTGGTAGTTTTAGGCTTGCTGGCAGCAGCGTTTCTATTGTTCAAGTTGGCATTTTTAAGATCCTGCCAAAATATAGGAAAGCCTGTGAACTGGGGGACACTTTGCACATTACACGAGAGAACCTCCAAACCTGTCCTCTGTGGGTCCTCTTTGGCTTTTTAACAGAATCTGGGATTTTTTTTAAATGCTCATAGAATCATAGAATAGTAGAGTTGGAAGGGGCCTATAAGGCCATCCGGTCCAACCCCGAGTTGCTTGTTTGAAATTGTTGTTACATTTTTGAATGTTAATGGTTTTATATTATGTTATAATATTGTATTTTGGGGGGGTTTAATCTTTGGAGACCAGTCGGAGAGCTGTGGCTATTGGGTAGTATGGAAATGTAATGAATGAATGAATGAAAAAGAGAATATAATGTAATTAATATAAAGTAAAAAGAATAAAAATGAGCATCTGTGACCACATACGTGCCTGGTTGGCCACTCCCTGACAATAACACCATTCTAAAAATAAGAAGAAGGGATGCTGCAGTGACCAGCGTCAGTCCTGGTGGGCCTTTGTGTGCCCTAAGGCAGCCAAGGTACCGATGTCTCTGCTCTCTGGGGGTCATTTGGGGCCCTCCTGGACTGTGGGGCCCTGGACATTGGCCTGGGGGTCCAGAACTAGCTGCACCACTGGCTGCACAGAGGCAGAGTGAGAACACCCCTTTTGTACCTGCTGCCCAGCAAAGAGGGCTTTCAGAAGATATGAAGAACCCACCTGAATCAGACCAAAGGTCCATCTAGTTGGGGGGGTTGGGCATCCTGTATCCCACAGCAGCTGGCCCCGATGCCTCTAGAAGGCCCCCAAGCAAAGCACGAAGGAAATGGTCCTGGCCCACTGGTACTCTCCAGCCACTGATATTCAGAGGCGTAGTGCTTCTGAGGTTGCATATAGCTATCGTGATGAGAAGCCACCAACAGCCTCCTCCTCCTCCACAGCATTGTCCTCCAATCCCCTTTTAAAGCCAACCAAGCTGGTGGCCATCACTGCATCTTGTGGTACTGAATTCCATAAGTTCAACAGTGCATTGTGTGAAGAAATCTGAGGCCTTCCTCTGTCACCTCTGAGAGAGGCTTGGGGGAGTGGTGGCAATTAGAGGGGAGGGCCTTCTCAGTGGTGGCCCCCCGATTGTAGAATGATCTCCCCACTGAGGCCCGCCTGGCACCAACTCTGTTATCCTTTCGGTGCCAGGTTAAGACTTCCCTCTTCTCCAAGGCATTTAATGGCGGGGGTGGTGGTTTATGTCGGCCTAGTTGTACTGAAATTGTTTTTAGCTGCTCAAATTACAGTAATACCTTGGATTACAAGTAAGCTTGGTTTGAGAGTGTTTTGCAAGACAAGCAAATTTTTAAATATTTATTTAATTTTTTTACTTGATATACAAGCGACGTCTTGCAATACAAGTATTGTAGTACGGCTTAAATTAAAAATCTCTATACAAATTTTTTTGGGGGGATTTCGTTTTGATATAAGAGTGTTTTGGATTACAAGCATGTTTCTGGAACGAATTATGCTCTCAATCCAAGGCATGACTGTATTTTAAATTTTGTATATTGGAATTTTATGCTATTTTTATTGTATCTGCGCTTTGGTTTTTTTTTATGAATTGTGAACTGCCCAGACAGCTTCGGCTATTGGGTGGTTTATTTATTTATTTATTTATTTAATATATTTATTTACCGCCCATCAGCCAAAAGGCTCCCTGGACAGTTTACAAGAACAATAGGATAAAAACAATAATCTTAAAACCAAAAATCATTAAAATAGATATACAAATACAGTATAATACAACACAATAAAACAAAGCAGCCGGATGAATCAGACCGGAGGTACAGCAGTGATAATAAAAATGGGAATAAAATTCTAACCATTAAAATATTGGGAAAATAAAAAGGTCCTCACCTGGCGCCTGAAGGAATAAAGAGTAGGCGCCAAGCGCACCTCCTTGGGGAATTCATTCCAGAGATGGGGTGCCCCAACTGATAAGGCCCTTCCCCTAGTAGTCACCCTCCTAGCCTCTTTTGGAGGGGGCTCTCTGAGAAGGACCTCTGAAGAGGATCTCAGGGTAGGCACGTATGGGAGGAGGCGTTCCCTCGTATAGAAATGAAATGAAATAAATAAATCTCCTCCTCCTCCTCCTTTCTTTTGCTGGCCCTGGACCTACCGCCAATCACTCTCATTGGGTTTTACAGGGGAGAGGTGTCTGTCTGCAGCAAGCCAGCCCTCCACTTTGACACACAATGCTGACGCTGCAGTCTGTCACGCGATGCAGCCTGTCACCCTTTTGAAAAAAAGTCACAGCCTGCCTCTTTGTGTTGCTGGGAACATTAAGAATAAATAAATACTGGGGTAGAGTATGCTGGAGACTTCTCATGTTGGTCGCCAGAATTAACTGTCCGATCACCACTGGTGACCATATTTGTGGACCCCCTGGCTGTGAGTACCTGTATCAGATAACACATGTTATTTTTTAAAAAGTGGGTAGGATATTTATTTTATTTATTTATCCTACATAATCCTCCTCCTCTGCATTTGATCCTCACAACAACCCTGTGAGGTAGGTTAGGCTGAGAGTCAGTGACTGGCCCAAAGTCACCCAGTGAGTTTCATGGCTGAGCGGGGAATAGAACCCAGATCTTCCGAGTCCCAGTTTCCTGCATTGAGCATGGGGTTGGACTTGATGGCCTTGTAGGCGCCTTCCAACTCTATGATCTATGAATCTATCCCACCCTCCCTCATGTCCCCAGGGTATATGCATCTGTGGAGCAATCCACAGTGGCAACATTTCAGCAAACCGTGCATCAGATTTATATATATATATATATATATATATATATATATATATATAATATTTATATCCTACCCTTCATCCAAGGAGCTCAAGGCGACATATATGGTCGCCGCACCAGTTCTATCCTCACAACAACCCTGGTAGGTAGGTTAGAGAGAGAGAGTGTGTGTGACTGGCCTAAGGTCACCCAGTGAGCTTCATGGCTGAGTGGGGATTTGAACCTGGGTCTCCCCTGTCCTAGGCCAACAGCCTAACCGCTATCCCATGCTAGCTTTCAAACAGCTGCGGCCAAAAAGGTTGACATTGTAAAATTTAAAAAAACCTAAAATCTTTGCCTTGGAACTCCCAAGATGTAGAAAGAATTGGGGTGAGTTTCCAAGGAACAGTTAAGGTCACATGGTGCTGACTGAGGATGATGGGAGTTAGTACAACATACCTGCAGGACACCAGGTTGGGGAAAACTGGTTAAGATTACTGTGGAGAAAGTCCAACACAAGTCTGCGCACACACACACACACACACACACACACACACACACACACAGTCTTCCCCTAAGGGAGGGGGCGAGGGAGGAGGGGTGAAGTCACAGGAGAAGCAGCCAGACAGGTCGTCATTCCCAACAAAGAAGAGTCTCGGTGGAGATCCACAAAACCCAGGAAGGACCATCAAAGACCATCAAGCTATCAGGGCAGTCTCAAAGAGCTGTAAAGTACCAGTACGTCACCTTCTTCCCGGGCAGGAATAAGCCCACCTGAAACGAAGGGGGCAGGCATAAGCCCCACCTGACCTGGAGGGCGGGGAGAGCGGGAACTCCGGGGTAGAAAACCCCTCTCCCTTCCGGTAAAAGGTTGTTGGGAACCAGGGTACATTGGGGCCAGCTTCGTCCTTCAAGCGGCAGCCCGAATAAGCCAGTCTCATCCCCGGATCGGCCTGACCCGGAGCCAGGCTGACACTGACTAGGCGTAGAGTCTCTGATCTGAGGTAATTGACCAGATTCAATCCGCTAGTCTAGGAGCCTGTTCATTGAGTAACGCAGGGGTCAACTAAGGTTGTGTTGACATTGTAGTATTCCTGGAGAGCTGTTAGTTCCGTTCTGTGTTTTTGTATAAACAAATAAAAGCCTTATTTGGTCATTTAAAGGGCTGCGGTTTCCTCTCGTGCGCGAAAGCCTCGCAGGTGGTCGCCAGCGCTCGTACGGGCTGTAACTCAGTGCCGGTTAACCCGTTAAGCTGCCGAACTCACGCAAAGGATCCTGCTAGTGATCCTTCACAATTACGAACCCCCTTTGGGGCTGGGTGGGGGCTGACTACACCTGTGAATGCACCTTTTGCTTCTCACAGCAGACCTCAAGATCAGCATGGAAGAACAGATCGAAGCATAGGATGCGGAGGCTTCTGTGCTTGGGTCTACTCACCACTGTGATCTCCGATACAGCGGATACGTCTCCTAAGCTGCGCTTCATCTCTTCGTAGGACTTGCCATCCTATGGGGGGGGGGGGAAATGACAGTCATCGGATCTACAAGGAAGCCCTTCTCAGTTCCCCAAAGGGCAAGACGATGCTGAGCTCAACGTGAAACCTCATTTTTCCATATAAGCACCTAAGTCAGTGGAGATATTCCCAAACATCTCCGCTTGCACATAGAAACGCGCGCACGCACGTAGCTGCGCATGCATGCACCTTAAAAGAGACTTGTGGCCACAGAGGAAATACTGAAACATCAGTAACGTGATTCTTGACCCGACCGAATGTCTCATCTCTAACCCAGCCTTCCCCAACCTTCGCAGCATCCCCCATCCAGCAGGGGGTTGTAGTCTAACACACCTGGAGAACACCAGGTTGGGGAAGGCTGCTCTAAGTCATAGCAACCTTTACTTAGATACCTGTTGGAACATTCTCTGTATCGGAGGGACCACAGCTCAGAGGCAGAGCACATATTGTGCCTGGAGAAGATCCCAGTTTCAGTCCTTGGCATCTCAAGTGTAAAGGATCATGTAGAACAGGGCTCTCCAACCTTGGGTCACCAGATGTTGCTGGCCTACAGTTCCCAGCATACCCAGCCAGCATGGCTAATGGCAAGGGATTCTGGGAGCTGTGGTCCAACAATATCTGGCGACCCAAGGTTGGAGAGCCCTGGTGTAGAATGTGATGGAGAAGATCTCTTTCTGAGACTCTGGAGAGCCACAATCAGTCAGTGAAGATTATATGGACAATCAGCTGACCAAGCATAAGGCAGCTTCCTATGTTCCTATATACTACTACCATAGATGGTGTATATTAACCAATATGTTCACACAGCCCATTGGTTGCAAATGTCATCTGACAGGAAGTGGCAGATCTGCTGCTCTTGTGTCACAGGGGAAAGAAGGGAGGGGGCTATGGCTCCGCTGACTCTCATTGGCTTGAGTGCTCTGATGTCACAAAAGCGCAGGGCAGGGCAGCCCAGTGGTGGGTCGCTGAGAGCAAGAGAATGAAGCAGCGTTGCTAAATGAAGCCATGCAGAAAAGTTGCCAACGAGATCTTGAATTAGACCTTCTGGATCCAAACCCATCAAGCTGTTTTGAAGCCTTTCTGTGGAAGGCTACTGACCGCTGACAGACAACGCATGCTGCCTATGATGTGTGAAGCTGGCTGGGGGATCCTGGGAGCAGGGCCGGCGCTACCATTAGGCGGACTA
The DNA here is from genome assembly GCA_021292165.1 of Shinisaurus crocodilurus. Classification (NCBI taxonomy): domain Eukaryota; kingdom Metazoa; phylum Chordata; class Lepidosauria; order Squamata; family Shinisauridae; genus Shinisaurus; species Shinisaurus crocodilurus. The sequence continues at coordinate 9,674,653 of CM037880.1, read as the reverse complement.
GGCTACTGCCTAGAGCGCCAGGCTAAATGGGGGCGCCAGAAACGCGGGAAAGAGGTGAAAGAAGCGCGCCCCTCTCTCCCTCCACCTCAGGGCTCCATCTCCAAGCTGGCTCTGCTGAAGCTTCAGGCAGGCTCCTCCTCACAACCAGCATCAAAAGAGGCAGAGAAGGCGACAGGCTGGGGGAGGCGGAGGCGGGCAGGGGCCAATGAGGGGAGGCTGGTGGGCAAAGGGAAGGATGCACCTACAAACACCTCCTTCGCCTTCCCTCCCTCTGGCGCGCGCCTCAGGTTCCTCAGCTCAACGTCCCCTGAAAGCAGTTACTTTCCTGGTATTTCCAGCAACCAGGGAGGGAGGGAAAGGTATTTTCAGCTAGCTCCGGCTCCAGTGTTTTAATTATTTACCATGCTGTATTTTTGTGGGAAGGATGCGCCTGCAAACACCTCCTGGGGTGGGGGATGCGCCTGCAAACACCTCCTGGAGTGGGGGATGCGCCTGCAAACACCGCACGCCTCACGTTCCTCAGCTCAATGTCCCCTGAAAGCAGTTATTTCCAGCAACCAGGGAGGGAGGGAGGGAAAGGTATTTTGGGGGCTTTTTTCTGCCTCAGGCTCTCTCTTTGCTATGTTTCTACTACATGCATCCCCCCCCCCCCGCAACCCAGAAGATGTATGAGTTAAACCGGTGTTTCTGCACCTCCACCCTGCGAGGTAGGACAGGCTGCAAGATGCCCTTTTGTCTCTATTCCTCACAGGTAGCGCCACCACACCTCTCTCACATCCTTTTTTCATATCCCTTGTGCTGCCCGCAGGAGGAGACAGGCTTTTACATATATATGGAGTAGGAGAAGGCCCTTGGGAGTTCCTGGCATAGCTGGGCTGATGTTGCCTCTTTGCTTTCCACGTGAACACACAAAGGAAAAGTTTCAAAGTCTACAAAGTTTTTCTATGGGGCTCGGCAGTTCCTAGGGAGGGAAATTTATTTTATAATGGGCATAGGGCTGGAGGGAGGGAGGGCTCAAGTGGGAGGGGGGGCGCTAAATATCTGATCTTGCCTAGAGCACCAAACTGCCTTGCACCGGCCCTGCCTGGGAGTGGTAGTCCAACTCATCTAGAGGTCCCAGGTTTGGGGGAGGCGGTCACAGCAGGAAGCGGCAGACAGCGGTGCCCTGCTGTCACAGTGGACCAGAATGAGTGGAAGGGAGGAGTGCAGAGTGGCACAAGAGAGGCCTGGCTGGTGGTAACGGGCAACATTTTGCTAAATTGGAAAAACAGATCACGAAGCTACGCCACCACCACCACCCCCGCCCCCCAGGCACAGAGACTTATTCCGCAGTTCCTTACGCTCCACTTGTACGGGTCCCAAGCAGAGAACCACCCAGTGAAGTTCAGCGGTTCGTGGCCTTGTTTCACCACGATGATTGGCGTCGCTAAATCTCTTCCCGCCGGATGGGTCTTCAGGTACTCTTTGGCTGAGGAAATGGACTCGTTCTTCTCATAGTTGTTGGCAGCCTTGCCTACCCAGAGGAAAATCTACAGGAGGGGGAAGGGAGATTAGGAAGCAAAAGAGACAGCTAAACCCTTCTGGCGGGGGGTGGGGGGGGGACGGGACACACACGCGGGGAGACTCCACACCCTTATTTATACACTCTCCGGGCAGGTTCGCACATCACGCTAAGCCACCCTGCGAGTAAGCTACTATGGGTTGGTTGTTGGCTGAACAGCCCACGGTATTCCTGACAGGCGATCGGGGCTTGCCGCAGCTTGTTCTCCCGCTCATTCCCCCTCCGTTCTCTTGCTGGCTCCAGCACATATCTCCCAGCGTAGGGATGTAGCCGCTCACCTCGGGGGGAATGAGTGTGGAAAGCTAAGCAGGGTCAGGCCTGGTTATTACTTGGATGGGAGACCCCTCCTCTAGTTTCCTGCATTGAGCAGGGGGTTGGACTCGATAGCCTTGTAGGCTCCTTCCAACTCTATGATCTATGAAATCTGTGAAACCCACCCGAGGCTCGCGGGCCTTATCGGGTCCCGGCCCTGCTTGCCTCTCCGCGACGAGCCACCCGCGCCCGCCACGATGGTCCCGTCGCGTCACTTCCAGCCATGACGGGACCCTGCTGCGCCAATGTGACGGGACCCCACGCTGCGTCTTTTCCATAGAAACCAGGGCAACAGGGCTTAAAACGGCCGTTTTAAGCCCTGTTGCCCTGGTTTCTATGGAAAAGACGCAGCGCGGGGTCCCGTCGCACCGGCGCAGCAGGGTCCCGTCGGGTCACTTCCGGCCAGCTGGAAGTGATGTGACGGGACCGTCGCAGCGGGTGCGGGCGGCTTGAGCGGCGCGGAGAATTGCTCCGTGCCGCTGAGAATTGAGCGGCGGGGGGGGCACCGCAGAGAGGCGAGGCGAGGCGCCCCCCCGCCCCAGGTACGTTACCATCTCTACCCCAGGCACCTTTGTGAGAGAACTCCTCGTTGCCTCAGTCCCTGCGTCAGCACCCTTTCTGCAATTGTCCGCTGGGGTTGCCGGCTACCGAGAGAAACTCCCCCTGCCCCCCCTGCATCAGCTCGCCAAATGGAATTAATTCCCTGAGCCCTTGTGAATGCAGCATCACGTTTGCCAACTTCTTTCTTTCTTTCAGGGGCTTTTGCTGTCTGTTGTGCAAGCCCGCCCCTTCGAAATTTAGCCAAGCAGCCCCACGCGTTCCCCTCTTCTACTTCGGTGCTTACATTGCTAGCCAGCAGACACCCCCCCCTTTTTTTTTTCTTTTAAAGGCCGCTTCACGTTAGTCTGAAGTAAGCACACCCACTCCCAAAGTAAGAACACCTGCCGGCAAAGTGTTTTCTCTCTGGCTGCTTTCGGCTCCCCCACTCCCAACTTCCTGCTTGTCTCGTCCCTCCGTTGCTGACCCTCACATCTTCTTCATATGGGTTACTGAGCAGTGAGCAGGCTCGGGAAACATACACGAATGTCATGGCAAAGCAGGACCAAAATTAAGAATAAATTAAAAAGTTGCGGTGTCCGTGATCTTTAGGATCACGGGGTGGAAGGGGCCGAGAAGGGATGAGGGAGCGGGGTGGGGGTGGTGGGGTGGCAGCACAAGCGAGATCATGAGGACTGGCGGGGTTATTTTGCCATTCCAGCAGGGCGGCTCTCTAGCTGCCCCCAGCAACCCACAATAAAATCGCCCTGCTGGGTTCAGATGACACAACGAGCCACCGTGGGGATCAACAACCCTAAAACAAAGCCATGGGTCCTCAGGGTGGCTTGTGAGGGAAAAATAAGCCATCCTGCAGCAACCGTGCCGGGTTCGCACGACACAACAACCCCCACCATGGCTGATCACCCTTGGAAGGGTTAGCATGTCGTGCGGACCGGGTCTCTGCGTGTGTTGGGAGAAGTGATCAGTTCAATGCACAGCTTAGTCACTAGGTGGCGCTGTCATTTATTGCTGCCATTTAGGCTAACTACATGCAAGAGAGCTTTGATGCTTTATGAGGAAAAAAAGCCGCTTCAGAAATGGGGAATTTGGATCAGAAACGCACGGGAGGGGAGAGCGTATGCTTAACCCCTTCTCAGCTGCTTGCTCTGCCTCTGCTACATTTTTTAAAAAGGAAGGCTTCTTATAGATCAAGGGTGCAGAACCTCTTCCATTTTGGAGAAGCTCTCGGGGGCCACATTCCAGTGGCAGGCAGGGCTGAAGGCAAAAGGGGCGGGGCCAAAAAATATAAAAAATAATAATAGCATATTTTAGCTTAAAGTTCTTATTGCCAGTAGCTGTGCCTTAGGGAAGGCATCTCAACCTTTTCGGATGGGGAAAAGCTGCACAAAACAAGGGACAACCCAGCATTACATTTGGCCCGTAGGCCCAAGGTTTGACACCCCAGCATTACATTACATTGTTCACGTTTTTTAAAAAAACATGCTTAGCTTGGCTACTTTTACTTGAAGAAAAAGCAGCCGGGGGGGGGGGACCCTAGGCAGGCCAGATTTGGCCTGCAGGCCTGAGGTTCAACACCCCTGATATAGGTGATGATATTACACACCTCTATTCCCTAATTTCCCTTCCTCGCCTGAAGTACATGCAGCCTCAGGCAATTCACTAGGCTTAGTCACAGCTGGAAGCCAATGAGATTCCTGGCTCAAGCCCCAGAGTCCCTGGCAATGCGGATCAGGCCTGGCGTCGGCCTGCGGCATCCTGGGGCAGCTGCAGGGGCTCCAGCATCCTGGTAGGGCTCGCCACGGATATGTGCATTGAGCTGCCCTTCGAACAATGTTTTTGTCTGCCGCTCTGGTGAGTCTACCAGGCACTTTGGGCTGGGAAGTGCCGCTGTCTTAATTTCTCCCACAGTGTGCTAGAGGGCAAGGCTACACTGGGGGCATTGTGGGAAAATAAAAACGGCAGCATCTCCCGGGGCCAGGCTGCCTCCAGGTGAGCTTGTCGGTGGGCCCGCCGGAGGGCATTTTTGCCGAGGCCCCTCTCAAACATGCAGCTGGCCCTGAATAAGGTTCTATAACTGCCTTCCCCAACCTGGTGCTGTCCAGGATCTCTTGGATTACAACTCCCATCATCCCCATGGCATCTGGGGGTGATGGTAGTTGTAATCCAACACAGCTGGAGGGTGCCCAGTTGGGGACTGGCTGCTCTATACATTCATGAGACATCACATCATGCCCGATGGTGGTGTTGGGATGCAGAAAAGCTCTCGGTGACTATAATCCAGATATCTGGTTAAAGTCCCGCCCATCTCCCCATCCAGGTGTGAGTGGGGCAGACTCTGCCCTTGCCTGTGCAGCCAATGAGTCTAAATGTCATACTTCGTTCTCTGTGTGTAGCTCAGGAACCGGGGAAAGTGGCTATCTTCCATTGAATCATTCCTGATTTACCCTATATAATTTATTTATTTATTAATTTATTTGTTTGTTATGTCTATATCCCACCTATTTTCCTGCAAGGAATCCAAGGCGGCTTACATAATCCTCCTCCTCCTCCTCCTCTCTGTTTTATCCTCACAACAACCCTGTGAGGTAGGTTAGGCTGAGAGTCAGTGACTGGCCCAAAGTCACCCAGTAAGCTTCATGGCTGAGTGGGGACTAGAACCCGGATCTCCCGAGCCCCAGTCCAACACTCTCACCACTACGCCACACTGGCTCTCCTATAGGCGATCCTATTAATGCTGGACTGAAGTTTTGGATGCTGCTCACCGAAAGACTTGTGCATAAAGAAGCAGCAGTGTGCACAGACAATGCCCTTGCAAAGTGTAACTCATGTCCACTGACCTCTTCCCAAGTGTCCAGTAACATGACATCATCCTCATCCAAGTCATCCTGGCAAAAATCCACTATCTCCGTCATGATGAACCGCCCTGTCTGATTGGAGCACTCGAACAAGCGGGGCTGGTAGTGGGCAACCTGTTCTTCGAACCTTGACAATGCAACATTGGGAGGAAGAGAGGCGTGAGATGAAGCACATTCCTTTCCAACATCCTATGCTATAAGTATAGCCACTAAGAGGACAGGTGTCTAAATGGCAACAAAAAGCTAGAAAGGAACTAAGCTGTTTGGGTCCCTGATTGGCCTTTGCTTCCTGATTGGCATGCAGTGCTCACTGATAGGCAATCTCCTTACAGTGGCTTTTTAAATGACTTTTGTACCTTTGTATTGACATTGTTCCACAATCCAGAGAAGCAACACTCGTCCCATGAGTTACAGATGACGAAAGCTGCTCCCCCACCCCCCAATTTATAGGATTGTGTGGATGTACATTTGCAGTTACTCTGCCTGTCTTTTCGCATGCATGATCTCTGCAGAAATGAGCCTAGTATATGATGAACCCTGTACTTCTCACCTCTTGTCGCTGGCATATGGGGCCTTGCCTCCAAGGGCGAGCCAAAACTCTGCTGGCTCCTGACCCTCCAGAACGGTCTGCTTGTCCCGTTTGGAGATGATATCAGCCACATTCTTCGCAATCTCTCGTTCATCCCCGCTGCATCCCTGAGCGTGAAACACAAAGCCAAGGCAAATCAGGAGTCGATGTGAAAGGGATGTGAAACTTGTGGTGTAGGGCCTGCACCCTATGAGTGCATTCTCCTTTAGGAGGATCAGACTGACTGAAGTCACATGAGGCTATCCTAGAGTCTTTGTCTTGTGTAGAGAGGAAGTTACCTCAGTCTATCCACTGAAAGGCTCTCCACTGAAGCCGTGGTGCTGGTTCTAGCCACTAGAGGTTCTGTTGTCGAAATGGCAACAGAAAGCCGGAAAGGAAGTAAGCTCTTTGGCTCCCTGATTGTCACGCAGTGGTCACGTCTTTCTTCAAACTGGCTTAAGTGTTCAGAAAAAGGATGTGGCCCAGTCCTCTTTGGACCATACACCTTGTGAATGCAGATGGGGTGTGTGTGTCAGATGTTTAAATGCACCTCCATAAATTACTCCTTGCCATTGGATTTGAAACACTTGCCTTGACAAGGTAGGTTTCCATGGACAGAGAGCGTCTGATGTTTGGGGAGAGGGGGGAGGAAGTGTTCAAATACCTGCAGTTCTCAAATGGTACAATCTGTGGAGAACTGGACCACATCCTTTCCCTCAATATTTGGATTGGGCCTTAGCATTCATGGTGGCCAGCCGTGCTGGCATGGAGGGTCTCCACACAATAGAGTCTGAGCATTCACTAAGGGCTTAGAGACGTTACTGGTTCCATGTAGCACACTGCCACATGGAAGCAGTTTTGGGGGCCTCCACATGGAACCCATAGCATTTCAGTCAGGCTGCAGTAAGAGCCAGAGAAGAGTTAAAGCAAGCTAAAGGTGTCCGACCGAAACAGAAGTAACTATTTGATTTTTTGTGACCTAATTCTGGATCCCATACTTAGCAGCAGCTAGCAAGGAATTTCCTTGCTGTCCAGCCGGTGTCTGTCCAGCCGGTGCGGCTGGACAGACATCTGTCAGAGATGCTTTGACCTGGATTCCTGCATTGAGCAGGGGGTTGGACTCGATGGCCTTGTAGGCCCCTTCCAACTCTACTTTTCTATGATTCTATGATTCTATGATTCCTTTCAACATGACCACTGATGGAAGGATCTCTAGTTGCAGCCTTCCCCAATGTGGTGTCTCCAGATGTGTTGGACTACAACTCCCATTGGCCATGCTGACTGGGGAAGATGGGAGTTGTAGCCCAACATGTTGGAGAAGACTGCTTGTGTGTGTGTGTGTGTGTGTGGTGTTGTCATTTATTTACCTTTCCGCACCACAAATAGCACACTTGGTTGGTCTTGAGGAGGAAGACGTCATTGGAGTTGAGGGAGGAGGCTCGGGCTGGAACCTCAATGGTTTTGGTGTTGAATTCATCTGTGCCCCTCACTTGGAAGAGCCGGATGGCTGGCTCTGGCTCACTCTTCTGGGCACGGCTTGTGCCACCCTGGAAAAGCAGAGCATGATGGTAAATGGCAAAACATCACTGATTCTAAAATCTATGGCTGCTCCCACACTAGAGCTGTTAGCACTGTTGTGGCACTGCTTTTCCACGATGAGCTGGAAGTGGAAATAAAATGGAAGTTTCCCATAGCATTTTATTTAATGCTACTACATTACCCACCAGTGCACCTTCCCGTGGCCAAGATTCTTCTATAATGTTTACTCATAAGCAAGTCACATTCGGCAAAGGTCCTTTCTAATGTTAATTAAAAGGTTTGCAGATTCGGCCCATTTTATTGCTTCCTGTTCAGCGTGGCTGGGTGTGTGTATTGTATTAGTGATTAATTCCTCTTAGGGCACAATGCTATGCATGTTTAGACAGGAAAAAAAAAAGTCTTTTTTTCTGTCTAAACATGCATAGGATCACAACTGTAGTCACTCAGTTTCTGTTCCCCACTAGGTGGAGTGGTGGTGGGGAGCTTTAATGACTGGATTCCTTATATAATCTGTTTCTGTTCTTTCTTTTATAGGAAAATAGCACTATGCCACACAGTATTTATCATCTTACAAGAGTGGCATTATTAGCTCCATCTTGCAGATGCGTGGGTGGACTGAGACAGAATAATGGCTTACTTAAGCCTCCCAGTGAGTTTGTTGCCAAGGTGAGACTCTTAGCCGGTGAGTATGCTATACCATCTCTGTGTAACTACTACTAAATAGGCTCATATAGTTGAAGGCGTTGAACTAGGCCAGCAGTAGTTTGGTAGTTGAATTCAGAGATGAGAATGTTTCCCCTGGAAACACTTGGATGAGGCATAAATAGTTGGGCAGACTGCCTTTTTTTTTGTCAAAAAGCAGTTTTCTCCATTCTCCCCTCACTCCATGAGAGGGAATTTAACAACGTTTCTGGTCAGCGTGAGGAAAATTTAAAGCAGTAACCCAATCCTCACTAAAACAGTAGGGAGGCAAAGTACACAACGGCAGAAGATGATGTTCAAGTCTTTGAAAAGGCAGCGTACCACAGTGGTGGATGACTAGATCGAACAGCATAGGGACGCGGGAAGGAAGATAATACATTTCAGATGGATGGCAAGAGGAACTAGGACAATTCACTCTGCGTTTTTCCAGGAATATGTTCCCTCACAGCCAGGGGGTGTAGTGGTAAATGCTGAAGTGCAGGCATTCATCATGACAGTTCCCAGAGCCCACAAATGTGAATTAGGTCAGTTTGCTTAGAAATGCAGACCAAATAAAATTCTCCCCATCCGTAAGTTGCTACTTGTCCTTAAAGATGTTGTTTACAGGTAAACAGCTCCTTTGGGGGCAAAAAGCAGCAAGGGAAGGGCATTTTCAGCAGGAGAACAGCACTGGGCTCTTGACCCAGACTGGGGCCCCATGGCTGTCTTTTCTTCAAGTAACAGTAGCCGGTCTAAGCACACTTTTAAAGAAATGTGAACAATGTAAAACAGAGGAGTCTGTGGGCCAATCCAGCCTGCCTGGGGTCCCAATCTGGCTTTTTGGGCTTCCCCATATGGCCATGCCACCTTCCTTGGCTCCGCCCCTTCCCCTGGCCCCACCCCTGGCTCCACCTGCTTTCCCCATACCACCAATTATCTTCTGTTTTTTCCCCATTCTAAAAGGTTGAAATGCCTCTCCTAAGGCTTAGTTACCTAGCAGGAAGAGCGTCAAGCTAAAATATGCTGGTATTTTTGGTATTTTGGTGGCAACTTCGACCCACACACCACTGGAACGCAGCCTGTGAGAGCTTCTCCGAAATTGAATTTGGCCCTTAAGCTGAAAGTGGTTCAACACCCCTGATGTAACGTGTAGTTTGGCCCTGAATCTGGAGAGGGAGGAAGAAAAAAGAAGCAGAGAGAGGTGGAGTGTTTTCGGCTCATAGAAAAGAATTCGGAAGCCCCTGAAGATTTCGCTTTGAATTCAGAGAGTTTACCTCGTAAATGATCAAACTTCCCTTGAAGATGGCGAGGAAATGCCGTGGCTCCTTCCCCATCGTCACGCGAACCTGCACTGGCTCGTCGTTGTATTTCTTGTCCAGCTCCACAGCATTGATAGCACAAGCTGTGATTTCATCCACCGAAGCGTGGCGGCCCTAGAGAGAAACAGGCATGGCTTCACACGCCGCATTCTCAAGATCCAAAGAAGGGTGCAATCCTATGGCCTCCCGACCTTGCCCCGGGGGGGACATAGGATTATTCAGAGCCCCAGCTCCGAGGTCCTGCGACATCAGAGCTGGGACTCCGAAGTCCGAATGTGGAGCCTCCGCCCCCCTCACAATTGGCACGGAAAGAACCACACCGGCTGCCTCTCCGAGGTTGCAAATCAGCCTCGGAGAGGAGGAAACGGGGCATACTGGGGGGGGGCAGGGGGGAGGAGGCTGGGGCCAATGGCTTACGTCATATCCAAATGACGCCCCGGCCGCCTTCCCTCCCCCTCTGCGGTGCTTCATCTAGATGGCTGAAAATGGCCATCTAGATGAAATGCAGGGCATGTTGTGCCTCCGTTTGGGACAGAGCAGGAGGAAGACACAGTGCAACTGAGCCCGAGTGTGTTTGGGGAGGGGCAGGCACATGTCATCTGCAGCCTGGCCCAGTTGTGCTGACTTGCCAATCAGCTCTTGCTTAAAAGACAGGCCCCGAACACACTTCAGATGCCGGAAGCAATTGTTGTAAATGTTGCAGATCAGCCACAGCCAAGACGCTCCTGCCAGCTCCTGGACCTAGACTCCCTGTATTTTGACCCCAGTTCAATTTTGACTACTCTTTGGCGTGCTCCTGTACTGGTTTGTGTTGTCTTTGATTTCAGATGGATATTTTGGCTTCTGAGCTTGGACTGTTTTTACAGCTATCACTTATCTCTTGACCGGAGCAATTGACAACAGAGTACAAGGCGTGGGGCGGCAGACATCGCCGCCGCCCCCCCGCCTTGCATTGGATGCATGTAAGCCTCTGCTCTGTGTTTGGAGGATTATGTGCTTCAAGGGCAGAGAGCACTGGATCGCATCCACAGAGTAGCAAAACTGGTTAGCAGCCCAAAGAATATGGTATTAACAAAAATGGAAGGAAGAAGATTTTTTTAAATACCGGTAGACCTTTAGAGAGGAGACCTTTAGAGGAGACTTGATAATAGCCTTTCAATACATTAGCAGCACCTTAAAGGGTACAGGGAATTACTGACCTCCATTTCTACTGTGGACAAGACAAGGAAGGGGGGGGGGGAATAATCTCATAATTTGGCCAAAAAGGTTTGGCCTGAACATTAGGAAGAACTTTCTAATGGTAAAGTTGTTGACTGAGGCCCTTGCAATATTGGGAACTCTTACTGGTGGTCTTTAAGAAGGCTGCGAAATTTCGTTGTGTTGGGAGTTTTCCTGTGTCTTGATTAGCAGGAATGGGTCTATCACTATGATTTTGCCAGACAGATGACTGGGTAAATCAGGGGATTGACAAAATAACGTTAATGTTCCTTAATGCCTGGGAATGTTTTTTTTACGGCCTGATTCCTCTCTTTCCATTGGAATATGCACCATCAGAACCAGTGGGAGGGGCAGAGAAATGGTTTGTAGCAAGTTTGAATCAGGATATAAATTCATCACAATAATGAGTTGTGAGTTCAGCTGGAATGGAAGTAGCCGGGGCTGGTGCGAGTGTGCGTGGCGGTTTCTCAACCATTGATTGTTGTGTAGGTTGGGACAGGATAGGTAGTGTTGTGGCGCTGCTTTTATATGCGTCCCTGATGTACTACTGCTTGCAGATTTGTAAATCACCACCCCGGAATGTGTTCACCTCTCCAGAGAATCTGATTAGATGCAGAGCAGTATATCAATGTTGTAAGTAAGTAAGTAAGTAAGTAAGTAAATAAATAAATAAATAAAATAAAACAGATCTTATAAAACCACTGTAAGCACCCCCCAGGACACTCTCATCCAAAGGGAGCTAAATTCTCTAGCACTGCCTCTGGACTTCTCTTGCTCAGGGAGATGGGGAGTGCTTCATAGTTGGTTTTGTTTGAGCAGTTTGATCCATGTGGAAGGAGGAAGAGGTGTATGATGTAAGGTTGCTTTCAACCCTACACCATAGAATGTTCACAGGGAGGGATAGGTATATTTGAAGTGGGGGTAATAAATACCCCCACTATTTAAATACACACACACACAGGGTGCAACCCTATGCAAGTTTAGACAGAAAAAAGCCCTACAACTCCCAGCATACACCAGCCGGCATAGCTGGCTGGGTCATGCTGGGAGTTATAGGCCATTTTTCTGTCTAAACTTGCATAGTGTTGCCCCTTCAGTGAGTTAAATAAAGACAATTGTTTGTAATTGTATCCAATGTACCATTCTGCCAGCAGAAGGGAACTGCTAGTGGGATAGATTTCCTCTTCCTCCTGCAGTCCCTCATATGCCCCATATCTGCTCTGGAGGGTCACCCAATCCTCTGGCGCAGATGTGGGGGGCACATGAGGGACTGCTGGAGGAAGGAGAAATCTGTTCCACCAGTAGTCCTTTCTGTGCCCTTGCAATCTGCTCCGGCAGGTTGAGCGACCCTCCAGAGCAGATATGGGGCATGGACGGGGGGGCTACAGGGGCAAGGAGAAGATGGATATCCCATCACGCGAGCGGACCTCTGCTTGTGTGAAGCTTGGGTCCAACCCATCACGTGCAAAATTATGGCATAAGATTGAAACAATTTAGCAGAAACAAAACTGAGAAATTCCTGATTTAGGTGGCCAGTTTGATAGCCATAGCTCCACACCATGCCATGGTACAATGCACTAGAACAGTGGTAAATAACCCGGGGCCCTCCAGCTATTTTGGACTACAAGTTCCATAAGGGCCCAGCCAGTATACCCAGTGAATATGGTTTATGGGAGTTGTGGTCCAAAACATCTGGATGGCACCAGATTGTGTACCCATGCAATAGAGCAAAACTAACCGTACAGTTTCTAGCACTCTCTGATCTCCACTTTAAGCGGTAGATGGCTTCTAAAAAAAAAAACCCGTGAAGAAAACAGAATGCTGAAAAAATGAAATGAAGAATTCTGTTGGGCCTGAACCATTCCACAAACGGCATTGCTGAATAATGAAATCACGTGTGTGTCAGTCCCAGCTGTTACTTACAAGCCACATGTAGATAATATAATGAGGTCTGCCCGATTTTGTGTACGTGTACAAGATGAGGTAACAATCTCCACCGTAGAATTGCCCGTAGCTCCTGGGATTCACTGGGGCCATCTCCAAATCTTCAATCCTCCACACCTGCATACCAAAGCACAGAGGAAGCAGTGAGTGAATGCAAAGCATGTAAAAAAAAAAAAAAGTCAGACAGGCTAAGCCAATGCAATATTCATTTTTGGAAATTATTCTCGTGGCCCTGAACGTTTGGGGGGGCCTTCCCCCCCGATTTGTGCCCCCCGCCCATCATGACTGCTTTCATGTTGGTTCAAGTGGGGAGGGGTTCAGACAGCACCAAGCGATGTTTTATTTATGAAATGTGCATCCTACAGGCCATAAAGCACACCGTGCTCTTGGGATGATGTAGGGAAAACCCGACATTAATGAAATGATGAGGAACACTAAGACAACAACGTTCAACAGAAGATAATCGAAATGCAATAAAAAGTCAGAACAAACCAGATTTCGACAGGGAACTTAACAGGCGTGTTTGTTTATTCTTAAAGCCCGGGAGAATTTTCTTTTTTAAAAGTCCCCTTCACCTGCTGCTGAAATAACAGTGTTGGCACTACCGCGCGAGTCTCTCGAGGGAATGCGTTCTAAGGGTGGCGCCTGGGGACAACTGAGAATGCTCACTCGGATTCCGCAGAAACAGGTGGGGTGGGAATGGGAAAAGATCCCATCAAAGATCACATCCCATCACATACCACGCAGGGCTTGAGACTCTGTTTGTGTTTGTTTGGGCTGAATTTATTTATTTTATTTATTATATTTGTTAATCGCCCATCTGGCCGGTCACCCGGCCACCCTGAATGATGCTTTGCTGAATTTCTCAGGATACGTGCTGGGTATTTGGGTCGGGTTGCATTTACAAATGGAGATCAACGCAGGGCAGCCCTGGATTAACCCTTAGGCAATATAAGCACGTGCTTCGGGCACCAAGGGAAGTGGGGGGGGCACCACAGAGTACCAGAGTGCCACAAAGTTTTGCATTTGCATTTCCCCCCTTATAACAGTTTTATTTAAAAAATGCGTAAAATAGTGATGAAAATTTGTATTTCTTTCTGTTGCCCTAGTTATAAGTAAGTAATTGGCTTATATTGCTTGCTGCTGTTTAGCGTTAAATAAATATAATTTAAAAAAAACAGTTTATATTTAATATAGTTGCGTGTTGTTCTGGCGTGCGGGATGGCCTTTAATGTCTTATGTCACCTTCAGCACTTATTGAGTCTTCAGGTCTTGCCAGCTAAGCAACGGAAGGGCCGAGGGGGGGGGGGCACCCTTATTGGGCTGTGCTTCGGGCATCCGCTGGCCTGAATCCGGCCCTGACGCAGGGTTTAGCATGGCTAATCATCATCATCATCATCAGGCGATCACTCGTGACCGAGTAAGATTGTCTTCCAGGATAAAAGGAGGAAATTCTAAAGAGGATTGTGTAGACTCTAGCGATGGGTCCGTAAGTGACTGTGGAGGCCAATTCTAGATCCACACAGCTTCCCACAGTGAGGACACAGGTTACCAGATGGAAGATGGTCCTGTAAAGGATTCATTTGACGTGCTTTTCGCTTAGCACGTTTCTCCCTTTCACCTTGCACTCGGGCTTCTTCAAAGTCCATGGAACCTTTGTGAAAGGCCAACCTCCAGGGTTTAGCATGGCTAATAACCACCCATCATTTCACTGGTCCTGCCAGAAAAACCAGGTCCTAGCAGAAGGAACCTGTATTTCCGCCCCCCCCCACACACACACACACTGTGCCCTGCCCCACCCTGTGGGGCTAACAGCAGCTTGTGGGGGGCAGACTGAGATCAGAAATAAGCACACAGGGAAGGAGTAGCCTCCCTCATTGCCACTTCTCTGATCAAGTGTGGAGCCACTAAGCTTCAGAGCTGACCCAATGCATATTTTCTGATCTCAGCTTCACCACCGGACTTTGCAAGGCTCCACCAAATCCCTGCCCAGTTCTGTTTGGGCTCCGCTCCCAGCCAATCGAGCTCTACCTCTGACCTGCCAGGGGAGGCCGGTGACGTCTGTGTCTGTGGGGCTCCTTATCCATTGCAGCTTTCATTCTGAGCTTCATAGGAGCGATCCACGGTGCTCCATGGTGGTGAACCTATTTTGGGGGTGGGGTTCAGCACCATGGAGAGCACCTGTAAAGCTCAGAGTAAACGCTGCAATGGATAAGGAGCCCCACTGGCACAGGGGTGACCAGCCCCCCCTGCTGCCAGATTCTCCCACGCTCTACCCATCACATCCCAGACTCCTTCCTGGCTCCAGCCCTTGCTTCTAGCCATGGCCCCACCCAGGAAGCGGGTCTTTGGAGGCTGGCACTTCTCACGGAAGGGAAACCCCTCTGTGGTCACTGCCGGAATTGCACATGTTGTCCATTTGTTCAAATTTGATTGCGAAGAGGATGCGTGGGCATGGCAGCAACGCAGCTGCGCTCCACGAACCTGGGGAAGCTTTACAACTGCTGCTTCCAAAATGGCAAATGGGGTGGGAATATGGGGTGGGAATTGAAGTCTCTTCACTGGATTCCTATTTTCTATAGGATACGGTATCGGCTTCTTGTACAAATTTTTAAAGTGTTGCCTGATCCAGCTCCTTCTTATCTCTCTGCTCTGCTTTCCTACTATACTCCCTCTAGGGACCTCCGTGCTTCTTCTACCATGCTGCTGACGCACCCGAGGGTCGTCTGCTCCCCTGCTCGAACTCGCCCAGTTTTCTTTAGCCGCTCCTTATCTCTGGAACTCCCTTCCGGTTCGGTTGCGGATTGTTTCATCAATTTCAGTTTTTAAGGCTCAGCTGAAAACTTTTCTTTCCCCCACCCCCAAAGCTTTTGGGTCCCTTCCCCAAGTAACCTGTTTTAACTGTCCCGTCCTTACTTTTAATTAGTTTTCAAAAATTTAATTTTTCATTTTATTGTCAGATTGTAAGCCACTACGGTAGGAAACTTTGTTTTCTTGTTTGCCTTTGTAACAGTGCCATGTACATGTACGGTGTTATATAAATAAATAGATGATGATGATGATGATGATGATGATGATGATGATGATGATGATAATAATAATATCACCCTTTGTGGTACAAAGGGGATCTTTAAAAAAGAGTAGCACTCACTCACCTCAGTGCTTCCAGAGGCATCATCTGCCATTCGCTGCTCAGCGGCTAACTCCGGTCTGGCGTGCAACTGGGTGATGTCAAACTTAAGCTGATCCACCTTGGCTGTATATAGAACCAAAATATGAATCTCAGTCAAACAGGCCATATACGCTTTCTCACTAGCAGTAATGTATGTGACATGGGCCAGGTTGTGCATATTCATAAGGCTCCACAGCCTCACTGGCATCTGGTGTCTGTTCTCATTTTGTTTTGGGTTTTTTTTTTTAAAAAAGCAAGTTTCTAGCCCTTATGGAAGCAAAAATGAGCTTGAAACCATGTGGTCACGCATCTGGTGAAATCTCAGGGTGTGTGTGTGTGTGTTCAGGTCATCACCAGATCCTGTGACAGAGGGCTCTAGTCTACAAGTTAGTTAGGCTTTGTGTGAAGCGGTGCTTTGTGCCTTGGAAACACAGGGGCATTTAAGCATTAATAACTATAGACCCTGTGTAGAGCCAGTGAGATATAGATGTGTCTGCTGAGAAATGGTGTGGTCGAAAACAGTAGAAAACAAGGATGGGGAACATTTTTTTTCTGTTGAGGACTGCATTCCCTCGAGGACAATCTATCAGAGGTTGCATGCTGGCAGTGGGCACGTTCAAAGCCAGTGGTGGGAGGGACCCAAGTCAAAAGAGAGTGGGCCACACTTTTCTCTCTCCCACCCCATTTCTCTCACTCTCTCTCTCTCCCCCCACTTCCTCCCCACTCAGCATACTGCCAGAGGAGGGGCAGATGGCTCTTGCTTGGATTCTGAACTGATCACTTGCCGAGGGCTTCTGAAATTAGGTTGAGTGCTGGATGCAGCGTAGGGATGTGTGCGGAGCTTAATTGGGGTGTGTGGTGTGTGGACGTCCGGCAAACTCGCCAGGCTCAACCCCCCCCGAGCTCCGCTCAGCCTACCTGCTTCCCTGGCTCGACTCGTGTTCTTGTGAGCCGAGCCGGGGAAGCGACTTCTTGGCGGTACGCTTTTTACGTAGAAAACGGCGTAAGATATGTTAAAAACGGCCGTGATTTGCGCAAGTTATGCAAATTGCGGCCGCTTTTAATGTATCTTACGCCATTTTCTACGTAAAAAGGGCACCGCCAGGAACCCGGAAGTCTGGCGAGCGCCTTGGCTGGCGCTCGCTTTCGGCATGGCTCGGTGGCAGTGCTCACTGAGTGCCCAGCGAGTCGGGTGGTGGGCAGATCGCCCACCCCTAGCATGCAACCCTACGGCTGCAGGTTGCCCACCCCCGCTTTAACAGACGGGTTTACTATGGGCCAGGCTGGTCACACCGCTACCTCTATTCTCCCCTCATTATGTTTAGCGCATATTTATGCCACTGAGGGTCAATTTATAATTAACAGCAGCACTGCAGGAGCTTCCCCGTGTGGCTTCTTCCTACACGGTTCTAGTGACATTTGTAATGTACGAGCCACGATTCTCCCCATTGGCTTCGAGGACTCCGTTCAGCAGGGAGGAAGCCATGCCGTCGGCCCAGCCCATGTGGCTTCTTCATGCACACATTACCATGGCAGTGTGGGGAGAAGCTATAGGGAAGCAGCTCCCACCCCACTCTGCTATTGCGAATCAGCCCCTCGACACAGGGCTTCTCTACTTGTGGCATTATTATTATTATTATTATTATTATTATTATTACCGTATTAACATTTATTAATCGCCCATCTGGCCGGCAACCAGCCACCCTGGGCGATGTACATAGGCTAAAAACAAGATAAAATACATTTAAAACAGTATAAAATTTTAAAATCTTAGCCCACCCCATATTCCCGCCTGAACAGCCAAGTTTTTAGTGAGCGGCGGAAGCTCAGCAGAGAGGGGGCATGGCGGAGGCAGGGCCGGATTAAGAGCATTATGGGCCTGGTGCTGAGGATTTTGGTGGGCCTTTTTATGGAAATAAATAAAATGAAGACGCAATTTTATATTAAAACAAATTAAATATTTTAATTACCATTAAAGTGCCAAAACTCAAAAACTCCTGCAGCTCATCAGTAAGGGTCTTCCCAATTTCCCCCAAATTTATTTATTAAAAAAGAAAAAGCCACAACAAAAAGCCAGGAAGCTTTGCTTGACCAAGAATAATTGTGTTGTTCTTGTTGCTTTGTTTCGTTTTCGTTTTTGTTTTTTTGTTAAACTAGCATTTGAACAATTGAGCTGCGAATCAGAAAGATATTTTGCTCGAGGCTGGAGAGAGAGGTCCCTTCTAAATCTGAATATTACAGACCCTAGCAAGCCCCCATGTGCTTCAAAGAAATGTAGTAACAGTGATTGAAATGCAAAAACCTACCATGCTAATTTGAGAACAACAGTTCTTGCTAGGTCTTGCCTCAAGCCTGTAATGCAGATGTGCTTAGAACACCTTTCTAATCTTGAAAAAATCATTAATTATGCTGAATGATAACGATCAGAGCTAACTCAAATCGTGCCGCGTGTCCCTATATTGTGGGCCTATTGTCTGCTTTGGGCCTGGAGCGGGCGCTCCAATCGCCCCTATGTTAATCCGGCCCTGGGCGGAGGTCACTCGAGAGAGAGTTCCACAGTACGGGGGCCGCCACAGAAAAGGCCCTCTTCCTCGTCCCCACCAGTCTAGCTGCTCTGGCTGAAGGGACAAGGAGAAGGCCGTCTGTGGCAGATCTTGTTGAGCGGCCCACTTGGTGTTGCTGGAGACGCTCCTTGAGATAGACATGGCATTTATTGTGTGCACCCGTGTTTCCTCACTCACGGAAGTTTGCAGGACCTTTACACAAGGTCGTCATCCTCCAGGTCCTCTCCCGTGTTTTGCAGCCATTTCTGCAGCTTTTTTTAAAGAGTGAGGAACGTGCAGTATTATTTCCTAATCTCGTGATAAGTCGTTATGTGAAGCTGGTGTATTTTCGCAATTCTGCTATATCACAGCTAGCACAGTACCACGTTGTGGTTGTCTAACTGAATATACAGAAAGACAGAGAAAGAAACCCCCCCGGAGGGGAAACCACGTGTAAAGGAGCCGCTCTTAATCCCACAAAGAAAACAGAAGCAGAAGCCTCGGTAAAGCGGCGGGTTAAGAGCCTCACGTAGAGAAGCCTACAGTCAGACTAAGAGCCAAAACTAGATGTGATGTTAAATGCATCTTTGCATTGAATGTGCAGGTTATTGCGAATGAAAATTGCATCAGCTGGGTGGGGGCCCTCATAATTTATGGGACCAGAAGAGGCATTTCCAGAGGGAATTTACGGTAATCCTTGCCTCTCTTGTGAAGAAAAATATCCCTCCTCTGAAGCTGGTATTTGCATTGGGAGGAAATCTCCTATTTGTGCCAACGGGGACCGAAAGTCACATTTCCTTTGGCCCTAAAGCAGCAGATTTCAGTGTTTCTGCCTCACCGATCTTGCCAGTGGTGTAGGCCTTGCCAAGCCCTTGAGTCTCGTATTTTTCTGTCCACTTCTGGAAGAGCTGTTTAAACATGGCCGACTCCGCTCCATCATTCATGACTTCTATGTTTGTGGTGGGAGGATACCCTTTGGCTTGGATGAAGCCCTAGAAGAATTCCAAAAATGGATCAGCAACGCTGGCAAGTCACCAAAGGGAATGGCAAAATTCCATAACTGCAGAGCAGGGACTGTGCGTGAACAGATGAAACGGTGAACAGGATGGCAGAGGATGTGTGTTCTTTATCATTCTATAACTGTACAGTACAAACAGAATTTGGTGTGGGGTGCAGAATTTAGTATCCTTCAGAATCTCATAAATCTGTGTTTCTTTTCTTTAATATATATATATATATATATATATACAGGGCCGGTGCAAGGCAGTTTGGTGCCCTAGGCAAGATCAGATATTTAGCGCCCGCCCCTTCCCACTTGAGCCCTCCCTCCCTCTAGCCCTATGCTCCTGGCGCCCCCTTTAGCCCGGCGCCCTAGGCAGCCGCCTAGTTGGCCTAATGGTAGCACCGGCCCTGTATATATATATATATGAGAGTTTCTAGTCCTCAAGGATTCTAAGACAGGTCTGAAAGTGCAAAGGCAATGCCTCCTGCATTCTCAGAAGGGGGAAGGGAAAAGGGGGCACAACAAGGTTATCAGGGGCTTGGGAGGCCTCTATAAAACCTCTTGCCCTTTGCCAATGCAAGCAAAAACAAAATAAATTGTATGAATAAATATAAAATTGTCTTTTAATTGGCCAAAGAACTGCCAGATTCAAAACTTTACTGTACATTCCCCCCCCCCCTTACTGTATAATTATTTTCACTGTTCGGGCTGTGAGCACTCTTGCTTATGTAGCCAAAACGGCACCACCCACACATAAGAGGGAGTTATTAGTAGGTTTGGGGGAAATCCCAAGGATTGCTGAAGTATAAAAAATCTTTAGGAAAAAGCAAACCCCTAAGCGTATGCAAAAGGGGGTGGGGGGAGAAGCCAAAGACAGCCCAATGGGAACTGAGCACGCTCAGTGGCCACAACATGTTGAGCATTGGGGAAATAAAATCGGAAAACTGGCAGGGAGGGTGAATGGAATGGAGCCTTCTGCAAGAGGGCATGGCTGGCAGGAATCCTATACAGTAACACTCCACGCTGCAACATTTTGTTGCAGGTCTCCCTTGTGATTTACTCATACCATTCACAGTCACACTTTTACCCGCACAACAACCCTGCAAGGTCGGGTATTCTGAGAGATAGTTATTGGCCTGATGTCATTAATGAGAGGCTGAGTGAGAACTATAGGCCTGGTGAGCTTCACAGGTGAGCAGAGATGCAAACTCAGCTCTCCCTGGCCCAGGTCTGATGTTCTGTCCACACCAGCTCACTGACAAGTCTCCACTAACTGTCTCGTCATGATTTGTGCCTTAAGCTCCTGTCCCAGTTAGATTTCCCACCACCTCCTTTTTAGAGGGAGTTTGTTTTTTTTTTTAAACTAATTAATTAGATTTATATCCTGCCCAACTGGCAGATGACATTGGAGCAGTTTACAATTATAACAATTTAATAACAAATAACACATTTCTATTGTTATTGTAGTTTTTAAAATGTTTTCAAGGGCGCAATCCTATGCATGTTTAGTCAGAAAAAAGTCCTACAACTCCCAGCATGCCCCAGCAGCCAGCTCATGGCTGGCTGGGGCATGCTGGGAGTTGTAGGACTTTTTTTTCTGTCTAAATGTGCATTGGATTGCTTCCTAGCAGTGTATTTTAAATATACCTGTCTTGTTGTTTCAGTTGAAACTGATTTTAATAGCGTTTTAATACTGTACTCAAATGTGATTTTTAAAAATATTGTTTGTGAACTGCTAGGAGACTTTTAATATCAAGCAGAATATAAATATTATAAATAAATAAATAAATAAATAATATATAAATTAACAGTTTTTTGAGAGCCTGTTCAAGCAAACACCTCACCACGGCTCGGCTGAAGGCGGCTTTCTTTTCTTCTTTGCTGGAATCGTTTCCTCGCCAGACATAGATTTTGAAGCCTCCCTGATCCAAAATGTGACAGTCCTGACAAAGAAAAAAAAGACCAAAAAATAAAAAATAAAAATGGGGGGGGGGGGAATGAACCTTCACAGGATTTGAACCCATGACTCTGAGCTTATGTAGCTCAGGGCACATAATATGCTGAAAGGATCTTATCTGCTTACCGGGGCGCACCAAAAGAGGGTTTCCCTCCACGCCCTGCACAGGCTATGTATTACCGGTATCTTACCTCATGCTGGAGGAGGTCTTGTGTAAGAGGCCGTGTAGCAATTTCTTGAACCACCAGATCCTTGCCATTCTCATAGACGCTACGGGAGGAAATAGACAGTGTAAACGGAGCGGGTTGAAGGTGAAACCCTACGCAAGTTTGGACAGAAAAAAAGGCCTACAACTCCCAGCGTGGCCCAGCCAGCATAGCTGGCTGGGCCATGCTGGGAGTTGTACGCCTTTTTTCTGTCCAAACTGGCATAGGATTGTGCCCTGTGGCTTACTCTGGCTCAGCTTGTCTGAGCGTGGAAAGCTAAGCAGGGTCAGGCCTGGTGATTACTTGGATGGGAGACCCCCCTCTAGTTTCCTGCATTGAGCAGGGGGTTGGACTCGATAGCTTTGTAGGCTCCTTCCAACTCTATGATCTATGAAATCTATGAAATCTTCCTTCTACAAGATCGAGAGCTGACGGCAGGGACTGTGTGATCCCAAGGCTTAAATCCCACACATTCCTTGGTTTTCCCCATTAAAGGTTGAGGCACAACAAGTCCTCATCGTACCATGCCTGTAAATTGATTGGCCTCTAGCGAAGACATTGGTGTACCTTGTGGTATCGTGGTTGTGGAGAAAGAATTGAACAGGTGGGTCGTGGGTTCAAGAACTGAACATTTCTGCCAAATGCATTATATATCAGAGGGTGTTTGGGAATTCTTCATACAGCACAGAAGTGGAAGTCCCACTGCTGGGTTCCTGCTCCTCAGTCCTAAACTAGACATGACTGCAGGTAGACACTATATCTTTAAAACAGGAGCTTTTCTACGCGAGGCTGTTAATTGGTTGTTAATCCGCTGTATCTACTTTCGGTTTTGTTGCAGAATTGATATCCAAGCACTACACGAGAAGTGTTTTCTTTCCTGCTATTCCACTACATAACCTCTAGGTGGTACTGTGGTATAGTGGAATAGCACAAATACACAAGTAAAAAAAAGCATTTTCTTTTGCTTTTAGAATTAAATATCGCACTTTCCCTGCTCTAAACAAGACTCGCCGAAAGTGCTCTTTAGACACGGCAGCGAAACAGGAGGGTCATGATGTTGTCTGCAGAACCTGTAATCAACCGTGAGTAGAGAACGACACGTGCATGATAAATGCCCGATGCAGAAAAGCCCAAGGTCTGATCCACTCATGTGTCAAATGGGGTAGGGTGGGTGGCATTTCAAAGGGCCAAAAGAGTGAATAGGTGGAGAACACTGAGTGCCTCCACTACTTACACCCCCACAGTCTTCCCTCTTTCCTCCAAGCTGGGTTCTGATACCAGAAATCATCCAGGAATTATCAGTGGGTCTCCACGGGGGTGTGAGCCTCGGCAAGTGCCTGATCGTGCTGACCCCTGGCACCAGCTCTCATTCTTTGGTACTGAATTGCATCTCCACAAAAACATAATTCAATTTCCTACTGACTGGTGGTTCCCACTTTTAATATTACGTGATTATAAAAAGCAGGCTCTTTAGACATCTACATCCCTTTTCCCATCTCAGAATTTGGGACGTCAGGTTCACAGAATTTATTTTTTGTTTTACATGATTTCTTAAGCTCAGGAAACTTCTGAGACCATTTGTGGGCATCATCTGTCTTTTTGGGTGGCAAAAGGGAAGGAGAAGGAGAACTCCCAAAGCCTGCGGGCCAGAGACTTACTGGTAAAGACGGACGTTGGCTTTCTGAAGCTCATCGGCTTTCTCATCTGGCATCGGCTCTCGGAGCTCTTTGTGCCTGTCTCCCAGGGCCGCTTTCATGATCTGCATGAGGTCAGGGCAGTCTTTCTCATCGTCGATGATGCCAATCTGAGGACGCCCACCTCTCTCGCCATCCCGGATGCTCCGCGCCAAAACCATTCCCTGGGGTGGGGTGGGGAATGAAGGAACGATGGAGAGAAATATGAAAACATGAACATGCCTAAGAGTAGGTATTGGGTCAGCACCATAGCTCAGTTGGTACAGCACATGCTCTACCCACTACAGCAGTGGGGGGGGGGTTCGGGTTGGAACCTGTGGCCCTCCAGATCTTGTTGGACTCCAAATCCCATCAGCCCCAGCCAGAATGCCCCATGGTGAGGGATGATGGGGGTTATAGTCCAACAACATCTGGAGGGGCCCAGCTTCTCATCCTCGCACTACTGGATTTCAGCCTGACCTAACATAGATCACAAACAGCAATGCTACCACTGTACAGTTATCTGGTAAAAAAAATTAAGACGTGTACCCTCTGCCACCCAAAATGTGCATTTGGGCAAGCAAACGCACATTTTTTTGTGTGTGGGACCAAGGTCTGAAAACAATGAAGACCGCTCTAATCCCCTTAAAAAAATCCCCATCTGAGCTAGTGCCCATCATGACTTCTTGTGGCAGCAAATTCTAAAATTTAACTGTGTGCTGCTTGAAGAAGTACACCCTTCTGTCTGCCCTGAATCTCCTACCAATCCATTTCATTGAAGGGCCCCATGTTCTTGCATTATGACAGGGAGAAAAAAATGGTTGCTACCTACTTTTATTTTATTTTATTTATTATATTTATATCCCACCTTTTTTCCTGCAAGGAGCCCAAGGAGGCTTACATAATCTTCCTCCTCTCCCTTTTATCCTCACAACAACCCTGTGAGGTAGGTTAGGCTGAGAGTCAGTGACTGGCCCAAAGCAACCCAGTGAGCTTCATGGCCGAGCGGGGACTAGAACCCGGATCTCCCGAGTCCCAGCCCAACACTCTCACCGCTACGCCACACTGGATCTCCTTTCCTCACACCGTGACTTATTTTATAAACCTCAAACATGTCTTGCTTTACTTGCCCTTTTTAAAAACCGGAAATCCCAACTTCTCTTTGACACTTCTGTGGAGAAAAGAGCCTTTGAGGGTTCCTGCACGCACACACACACACACACACACACACACACGCACACGCACACGCACATGCCTCCTCATGTGTAAACCAAGTAAGGCTGGAAGGAGGCGATGGCGCCTGGAAGTCCTGAAGAGCCGGAGACACGGCTTTCAAATGCAAATGTAGTTCAGGCCCAGTAAGTCATGAGTTCCCCTCCCTGCCTGGCCAGGTGAAGTTCATTCTGATTGGCTAAGAAGCAGCAAAGCTACAGAAAGGAGGGGAGGGGGGGAAAGGTATATTTCCCAACGTGTGGGTTTTGGTCTTTGTCTTTGGTCATTGCGTGGCTGCCGGCTGTTGGAGCAATGGCAGCAAGCCAGGCAGAGGTCCAAGCCTTCGGGGGGACCTCAGGATCCGACCCCAGGTAGCTCCTGGTGAAATTAGCTGAATGAGGGCTCTGGTAAAGGCAAGGCTTGTGGGGGGCTACCCATCTCGGACCTCCCGGGCAGCAAGGCTGTGCTGGATCTAACCCTGGAAGAGAACTGACCCCCAGGTAACAGAGTTGTGTGCCTGGGAGATATTAAGGAATCAGGTTTTGTTATTTTGCAGCTTTACTTTGTACCAAAGTGTCTCTCTATTTTGTGCTTCTCTCATTTCCCTATTCTTGTTGTAAAATGCTACCAGAATAAACCTCCTTTGGGTTTTTTTACCCCACATGTTGTTTGTGGATTGCTCTGCTTGGTTCAGTAACTAAATCCAGGTTATAGACAAAGGCAAGTTCCTGAACAGAGATTCAAGTAGGATTGCAGACAGCTGAGGCTGGCAATCTGGTACCTTGAGATCTCTGGGGGTCTTGGGTCCTTTGGGGTAGGAAAGGGTGGGGGTGTGGCGGGTCAGCCAGCCCCCCCCTTCCTCCACAACTTCACATATGCAGAACACAGGTGTGTGTGTGTGTGTGTGTGTGTGTGCCTGCGTGCTGCAGACGGTGACTAACAAAGGAAGAGCGGTCCTTCCAGAATCAACGCCACAGATTCTCTGTACTGACCCTAGATTTCTCTGCAACGTTGCACGAGGGCCCATTCCACTGGATCAGCACTTTGCCAAGGTCCAGCAGGAAGACGTCCCCTTTATTGAAACTGTCCCAGGAAAGATCGACCTGTCGGGAGGTAAGAGAGCAGCGGTTGTTCAACAGGATGCAGCGGGGGAGAGCGGCGAGCGCGCACGGCGCAATTCTAGAGGTGAGTGGGCAGGGGTGTACGGAGCCTGGGCTCACCGGGACGCCGGCCCCACCACTGCTTTATTAGCAGGGATGCTGACATCATCTGCCACCCCCCTCCCTCAGGCTTCCCTCTTCCTCCTGAGTGCAGCTTACATATAGCTGGGGGCAGGGCGGGGGATTAATTTTGCTAGCAAGAATGCACCGTCCCCTGTTGGAACGGGGTGGCTTGTTCTTGCGTGGGCAATTAAAAGCCACTGGCTTTACAAAAGGCTACTCCTGGGCGGGGGGGTCGGTTGGGATTAAACGGCTAGAACGGGATGGGCGACCTGCCTGGCGCTCGACTCACGGCGTGCGAGCCAAGCTGGACCCTGGCTCTCCACAGTGTTTACATAGAAGTTGGCCAATTTTGTGCAAATTACGGCCAAATTTGCGCAAGCTTGGCCGTTCTCTACGTAAACAATGTAGCGCCACAACCCGGAAGTTGCTTTTCCCGGCTTGGCTCGTGAGAACGCAAGTCAAGGCAGGGAAAAGGTAGGGTGAGCGGAGCTCGAGGGGGTCGAGCCCAGCGAGTTCGCCGGACTTCCGTCCCCCGATCGAGCTCCGCACACATTCCTATCGATATGGATCAACACAGCTGGCTGGATTTTGCCTGGGGGGTGTGGCTATGGGGACTGTCACGATGAGCACCCGCGCCTGGAAAGTTACCGCTGCACCCCTGTGAGTGGGTTGAGTGAGCAGAGGCATAAGCCACAGGCCTGTGGCTCACGCTGGCTCAGCTTGTCTGAGCATGGAAAGCTAAGCAGGGTCAGGCCTGGTTGTTACTTCGATGGGAGACCCCCTCCTCTAGTTTCCTGCAGTGAGCAGGGGGTTGGACTTGATAGCCTTGTGTAGGCTCCTTCCAACTCTATGATCTATGAAATCTATGAACCTGCCTTTGCAGGCGGTTAAATTTACACAGGCCTTGGCTCACACTAATGGGCACATGGCAATGAATTCGCGTGCACTGAGCACTACCGCCTCAATGACATTGGACCCCAAGGGATGCGCAAGGGTCGAGTTTTCCCTCTCCTTACCTCTGTCGCCGACACGTGCTTCTTCCCCTTGACGTGAAGGAGGCGTTTCATATTGTACATGTTGGTCTCCACATGCTTGAACCCTGAAGCGGTTCCTCCCTTCTTGTAGCTGTGGGAAATAAAGAGGGCTTAATAAAAGTTCATGGTGGCAGGGGGGGGAGTTTTATGACAGTGGTGGTATCCTCGACATCAGCCTTCCCCAACCTGGCACCCTCCAGATGCGTTGGACTACAACTCCCAGCATCCCCCAGCCAGGGGAATCCTGGGAGTTGTAGTCCAACGCATCAGGAGGGTGCCAGGTTGGGGAAGGCTGCTCTACATGAACAGCTCTACAGGAGAAGCAGATACTGTGCTCCTATATAGTGCGCTGTAGCTTGTTAGAAGCTTGATTTCATATTTTTTTTTAAAAAAAAAAAAGAGTAAGTGACTAGTCCTTATTGTTGTTAATAGACTTCTGAACATGGGAATAGTGCAAGAGGTCTCAGGCAACAGGCAACACACTCAAAGTCACCGGATTCTATCTGCCTTTCCTGTACAAGGCCCTTTGAAACAGATCGGGCTTCCTTTCTAGCCGCCATGCCTTCCCCCATCCCCCCATCACTCACATGATGCCTTTCTTGAAATAGCTTTTAAAGGCGGCCGACTCGTGTCCTTGCACCTCTCTGTGTTGCACGGGGCTCCCGCCAAGGACGTCATCCATCTGAGTCACGTAGAAAGCGGCTGCCCCATGCTCGTCCTGAGAGGAATCACGACCGATCCAGTAGTGCAGGTCCGTGGCAAATCCTGTTCGCGTCTTCGTGTTCTAAGAGGAAAAGGGCGTGAGAGTCAGAAGGGCCAAAACAACAACAACAACAACAACAAACACTTCTGCTGTGACGGGGCTGCAAATTTAGGCTGGAAAATGAGAAGACAGGAGTTTCGCTTCTGGAAAAAAGTGCAGGAATTACTACAGCCACACGTTTTTATTATGTGAATTTTATTGTATTTTTATTGATCGTTGTAGACCACCAAGAGAGCTTCGGCTATTGGGTGGCATAGAAATAAAATTAATAATAATAATTTAAAAAAACAACAACAGAATGCTGGATGTTAGAACTGGATATGGGAGAGATTTTATTTTATGCATTCTGGTGACTCAGTTATGGGTTCCCCCCATTTCTGGGTCAAGTGTTACTGACGTGTCTTGTCTTCCTCAGCATCTAAACCAGCCTTCCCCAACCGGGTGTCCTCTGGATGTGTCGGACTGCAATCCCCATCCTTCCTAGCAAACCTGCTGGCTGGGAATGATGGGAGTTGTAGTCCAACACATCCGGAGAGCAACCGGGTTGGGGAAGGCTGGGCTAAAGCCGTGACTGGCTCTCTCTTGTGGGTGCCAAAATGGGACTGCTGAAACTCCCTTAACAGCGCATGGCGACGGGGGAGGCACATTTTTTGTTAGGGAGATTGCAGGCTGCTGATCGCGCTCGATAATTGGCCCTTAATTAAATCTCCTGAAAGGAGACATGCCTGCCTGCCTTCCTCCCACCCTACCCTAACCTAAGGATGATGCAATCGAGGTC
Organism: Shinisaurus crocodilurus; assembly: GCA_021292165.1. Taxonomy (NCBI): domain Eukaryota; kingdom Metazoa; phylum Chordata; class Lepidosauria; order Squamata; family Shinisauridae; genus Shinisaurus; species Shinisaurus crocodilurus. The sequence goes on along the minus strand of CM037880.1, from coordinate 9,646,534 downwards.
TTTGTGTGCACCGATTAGCTCTGCCGGCTCTGGATGTCTCTGGATCAAGAGAAAAGTGGCCAAATTTTGTATCTTTGGGAGCCACCTTCCCCCCCCCCCCGAAACAGTGGTCCGTGGACCAAAAGTCAGTGGACATAAAATCTCATGTGTGCATGATGTACACGGTTCCACACAACCAGCACTTTATCTGTACAACAACCATGTGAGGTAGGTTAGGTTGAGAGACAAAGACTGGCCCAACGTCACCCAGTGAGCTTTGTGGATGAGAGAAGATTTGAGTTCGGGTCCCCCTGGGCTTAGTATAACACTCTAACCTCCACACGACACTGCCTGGGGGATTCGGTACACAACCCAAAGGAACAAAACTAAAGACAAGCCTTTTTTTTTTTAAAAGCACCCCTTGATCAAAATATGGTAAAGCCACTGCCAGGATCCATATCAAATTAAGTGGATCTGGCCTACAGTGGGCCAACCCCGATGACCTCAGCGCACTGCTTTATTTAAGAAGGCCTTTGACCCTGTTAGTGGGTCTGGCGGATTGGGTGCTGTTTTTAGTAATATTTTTTTCCTGTAATTGTTATGTTTTTATTGCACTGGAGGGAACGATGCTATGGTTGCTAGACAGTGTCTGGGCCCCCCCCATAGGATAGTCCAGATTCCCAGCTCTGAGGCAGCTCAGATCCCTCTCCTCTCCTTGCAGCCAGTATGGTAAGAACCACGCCGGCTGCACTCCAAGGTCGGGAAAACGACCTCGGAGAGGGGGAGAAGGGGGCATTTCAGTGGTCCAGGGAGGGGAGGAGATTGGGGTGGCCAGGATACGAGCTATCCTGAAGCCGCTCCAGCCTCCTTCCCTCCTCCCCTGAAATGCCATCGCTAGAAGACTGAAAACGGCTGTCTAGCTAAAATGCAGAGTGGGAGGAGCAGGGAGGCGAAGATTGCCTCCGCTGCTCCCCCCGCTCTGCATTGGATGAGCGCCGTGAGCCTCCAAGTTCGGAGGTTCCTGCTCATCTCGGCAGGATCGCACCCTTAATGTATTGCTTTAATCCATTTTGATTGGTTCCGTAAGCCGCTGTGAGTGCCCTTTTTGGGGGGGGGGTAGAAAGGCGGGGTACAACATCAAATAAAATAAATAAATAATTTGCCAGCATCAAGGGTGGGCGTGGTCGGGCACCTGCCACAGGCCCACGGCGCAGCAAGGGCCCACTGACAAGAGCCCCCCCCCCCGGAGCTGCTCCTCCTCCTCCTCCTCCTCATTGCCATGGCAACCTGCGTGTTCATCGGGCTCTGGCCCAGATGACTGCGGTGGCGAGAAGGAGGGGCAAGAGAGGCTACGGCCGACTTGCCCACTGGCTCTCTGCCCAGCAAGCAAGCAAGTGGGAGCCACAAGGAGGAGGAGGAGGAGGAGGAGGAACAGGAGCAGCTGGTGACATTGAGGGTGTCTTGTCCAAGGACTCTGCAAAAACCCGGAGCCGACACTGCGTCAGGGCAAGGCCCGCTTCCACAGCTGAGAGGCTGCTGGGCTTCATCTGCTAGGCCGGCGGCTCCAACGCCAGCGGGGCTGAGTACTATCCACTCCAGATTTCATGCCGAACTTTTAAGGAGCTGTCCATGGTGCTGAAACCCCAGCCCCGACCTAGGCTCTGCACCACGGATAGCTCCATGAAGGCTCAGAGCCAAATCCGGAGTGGATACACAGCCTCCACTGCAGCTAACACTCCTTAGACCAGTGTTTCTCAACCTTGGGTCCCCAGATGTTTTTGGCCTACAACTCCCAGCATGCCCCAGCCAGCTATGCTGGCTGGGGCATGCTGGGAGTTGTAGGCCAAAAACATCTGGGGACCCAAGGTTGAGAAACACTGCCTTAGACAGATGTGACTTGTTGTGACGGGAAACCGGTGCCCAGGGCGTGCGGTAAAGAGACTCCCCCCCGTGGGAGAAACCCCTTCACCTCCCTGAAGGCTGTTCCGGAGCAAACGCGATCAGCAAAACAACGCATGCCCCGACATGCACGGCCGCGATGTTTCGAGCGCCTTCTCACTCTCTCATGTAAAGTAAACATTCGGGCGGGGGTTGCCATAGCAATTAGTAAGGCAAAAGAGCAGCTTCATGTCCGCGCGGGGCGAGAGGGAGGGGTGGCGCACCGTTCGGCTCTGAGCAAGAGGGAAGTGCAGGGAGCAGCAAAGCCCGGTTTTTCTAGCCCGGTAGCAGGATCACTGGAACTGCACACATGCAGCCAGGTTTCCAGGGGGATGTAATCTGGCCCGACACCAGGGCCAAGTAGGTCAAGGAGCGCACAGGCAGGGATCCCCCAACTGGCAGGGCTCTCGTGAATTTAGCAGCCACACAACAGGCAGACATTCAACTAGTAAAGCTTTAAGAACATAAGAAGAGTCCTGCTGGATCAGACCAAGGGTCTATCTAGTCCAGCATTCTGTTCACACAGTGGCCAACCAGCTTCCCACGGGATCCCACAAGCAGGATATGAGTGCAACAGCACTCTCCCGCCCATGTTCCCCAGCAACTGGGGTACACAGGCATCCTGCCTCTGATACTGGAGGTAGCATATAGCCATCAGGACTAGTAGCCATTGACTAGTAGTCTTATCCTCCATGAATTTGTCCAATCCAATTTGTCTTTTTCCATCCCCATGCTACAGAAAGCTTCGCCTATTTGATATCTGCCTGCCATGCAGCTGGGAAAGACACACCAACCCTGCCAGGTGCCTACTCCGTGTGTGTATAGAAGATTGGTTACAAATGCTCCATTTTAAGGGTGGTACTACGCCACACATACTGCCTGGGGCATTATATACAAAAATCCAAACGAAAGAAAACTGTGGGCAAGTTCTTTATTTTTATTTTTACCACACTGTGATCAAAATTTAGTAGGGCCAGCACTCGGGTCCAGATAAAATGAATTAAGGACCCAGATCCTAGATGGAAAATTAATTCTCTTACCTAGGTGGGACAAAATCCTACCATGGATGCACTTTTCATTGCATGATTTACTCATACGGAGATCGATACATACGTGTAAACCTTTAAAGGCAGCCTAGAAATAATTCTGGATAGACGGATACAGTCGTAGGACATTGTCACCAGCTCAGTAAAAAACAACATGTCAGATCCAGGATCTGCCTTTCATTGACGGAACAGCTCTGCTCACAGAAGGTGCCTCCTACAGAGTTTCAGGGGACCCACCTGGTTCCCCTTCCCACACCACAGTTGGTGCAATCCTATGCCTGTTTAGAGAGAGAAAAAAGTCCTACAACTCCCAACATCTGCCAGCCATGCTGGCTGGGGGATGTTGGGAGTTGTAGGACTTTCTCTCTCTCTAAACAGGCATAGGATTGTGCCTTTAGTAGCGTTTTCAGCGGGGCTGGAGAGGCTACTGTGGGAAGGAAGAGGTGGGGAACTCTGTCTCCGCCAGCCCAGTTACACGCCCTAAATCTGGATCCAACCCAATATCCCCAATTTTCAGCCGCTTGCCATCTACACTTTTCTTTCTGTAAACAAAACAACAACAACAACAACAAAATGCTGGGATATAAAATATCCAAGAAGTCTGTTGATTTTTATCAGGGTGCTTTTTGTACCAGCCAGTGCAAAGTATTGGGGTAACCCCCCCAAAAAAAGATTTGCGGGTTTCTTCCTGACAAAAACATATCCAGGGAAGCAACAATTAGAACCTCGACAACCGAGTGTACAGCAGGCACACCTGTCTACCTTCCTGACTGTCGTGAGATGCATTGTATTTCTAATTAAATGACTGTAATTTATTTCTAAATTTGCATCTGTACACAGAAATGAGTATAAACAAATTGTGTGCAAACCTGTGTCTTCTTTTGTCTTCCTTGCTGCAGGCTTTTGGAGGCCCGTGGGCCCCCTCCCTCAGTGAGTCTCCCTCCCCCCCCCCCCATTGTCACCAGCCGCTTTTGCTGCTCATCCTCTTTCTCATCACTGTGACCAACCACTCGCTTGCTTGACAGGCAGGGAGCCCGTGAGCAAGCAGGCCGTGGCATCTCCTGCCTTGACTTCTCACCACCACCGTTGTCTGGGCTACGGCGAGAGGCAGGTAAACGAGCACGTTAGCAACTCCAGGGGGCTCTCGTCTGTGGAACCCCTGCTGAGTTATGGGCCCTCGGCAAGTGCCCGACCATGCCTACCCCTTGATGCCGGCCCTGGCCTTCCTTTTTTGTGATGCATTTTCCCTCTTTCTTGGTGATGCATCATTGGACACCCAACAACTGAACACAGGGACCCCATTCAGGCCCTGAGGTACTTCACGCGCAGCATAGCCCAATGGACGTTTACTCCGCAGATCCCACTCCGTGGTCTGATGGGACAATCCCAGCACAAATCTGTCTGATCGGCTTTGATCATTTGGGGGTTACTCTCTTCGATGCTTTGGAATACTGATACCAATGGGAACGACATAAAATCCGTTAAAGCAAACAGGCACTCTTACTTCTATTTCACTAGTGCAGGGATGGGCAACTTGTGGCCCTCCAGATGTTGTTGGACTGCAACACCAATCAGCCCTAGCCGAGGAATGATGGGAATTGCAGTCCAAGAACATCCAGAGGGCCAGACGTTGCCTTATTCTAGCACAGTGTTCTCCAACCTTGGGTCCCCAGATGTTTTTGGCCTACAACTCCCAGCATGCCCCAGCCAGCTATGCTGGCTGGGGCATGCTGGGAGTTGTAGGCCAAAAACATCTGGGGACCCAAGGTTGGAGAACACTGTGCTAGCACCATGCAGAATGGATAGTGCTGTTCCCACCCTACTCGCTGTGATTGGAACTACTTACATGTAAGATGATGTAACAGTCCCCTTCAAAGAAACTCCCATAGGCCCTTTCAGGGACGGGCACCATCTTCATTTTCTAAAAACAAAAAGCATAAGCCACCAGTCAAGAACATATGCGGAGGCAGGATTGCAACCTTCGATGAGGGAGATTCACTCCTGCAGCTAGAAAATTTGTGGCTGTGAGGAAAGGGTTATGATGAGTCCACGGGGCAGAAGGAGAAAGATGCCGTCACAGGTAAAGCAACAAGTTTACATTGCAACAGTTTCTTGTATGAAATATAGTTTCATATTCTTTTGTCCAAATATTTCCCAGGAACATCATCTGGAGAGTGGGGGGAAACGGCCCACCCCTCCTCCTCATTTATTTATTTATTAGTAATACTCATATACCGCTTAATATAATAGAACCTCTACATGAGATATCATCATCATCATCATCATCATCATCATCATCATCATCATCATTATTATTATCATTTATTTATCGCCCATCTGGCCAGCAAACCGGTCACCCTGGGCAATGTACACAAGATAAAAACAGGATAAAATACATTTAAAACAGTAAAAAAATTTAAAATCTTAGCCCACCCCATATTCCCGCCTGAACAGCCAAGTTTTTAGTGAGCGGCAGAAGCTCAGCAGAGAGGGGGCATGGCGGAGGTCACTCGGGAGAGAGTTCCACAGTACGGGGGCCGCCACAGAAAAGGCCCTCTTCCTGGTCCCCACCAGTCTAGCTGCTCTGGCTGAAGGGACAAGGAGAAGGCCGTCTGTGGCAGATCTTGTTGAGCGGCCTACTTGGTGTTGCTGGAGACGCTCCTTGAGATAGACTGGACAGGAGCCGTATAGGGTTTTAAAGGTCAAAACCTACACCTTGATTACATGCAGTTATTTCATGCAGTTATTTCACAGAAGCGCCTCCGTGCTTGGCCAACTTGCTGGTTCTACATGTTGAGTGACAGGCAACGAAATGGTCCTGTTGACCGGGGATGCAGGCCAAAGGCACAAATCCATTGCTTACAAACCAAAAAGTCACTGGCCGGTGTGGAAGAGATTGCTGTAGGTGTGATGCAATGTCGAAGAAGCGCAGCAAATGCTTTTAAGGTACCCGTTTTAACATTTGCGTGCCTCCCTTTCTTCAAAGCGGTCCGGGCAGCATACGTGGTCCCTGCGCCCCCTCCCCCATTGATTCTAATGAAGGTTAGGCCGAGGAAGAGAGAGAACGGGCCAGTTCACACTTAACAACAGCCCATGGGCTGTCCAGAACAAGCAGGAGAAAGCAGGCGTGTTGCCTGCGGGGCACCCGCCACTCCCACTTCTCCTCAGCAGCCCACGAGCGGCTCCTTAGTAGATTGCAGAGTGTGATGCCTGAACCCAGACCACCGGGTTGTTAGAGGCTAAACAACCCAGCGGTTAACACAACAACAAGCCATGGGTTAACTGCTGGGTTGTTTAGCCCCTAAACCAGTGTTCTCCAACCTTGGGTCCCCAGATGTTTTTGGCCTACAACTCCCAGCATGCCCCAGCCAGCTACGCTGGCTGGGGCATGCTGGGAGTTGTAGGCCAAAAACATCTGGGGACCCAAGGCTGGAGAACACTGCCCTAAACAACCCGGTGGTCTGGGTTCATACGCAGGGGAGGCTGGTCTGGTGACTCCTATGTCAGTGGGGCTCCTTCCCCATTGCAGCTGTTATTTTGAGCTTTATAGGAGCAATCCATGGTGCTGAACTCCGTCCCCCCAAATAGGTTCACCATCATGGAGCACCAGGGACAGCTCCTATACAACTCAAAATCAAAGCTGCGATGGATAAAGAGCCCCACTGGCACAGGACGGAGTCGCCAGCCCCCCCCACCCCCCACCCCCCGGTCCGCACGTCAGGCTGGACAACTGACGAAGGAGGCACTTGTGGGTTGCTGAGTAAGAGGTGAAGTGGTGGTGCGCTGCAGGCAGCATGCCTGATCTCTCCCACCCATGTCCATGGGTTAGAGTCATAGAATCATAGAAAAGTAGAGTTGGAAGGGGCCTACCAGGCCATCGAGTCCAACCCCCTGCTCAATGCAGGAATCCAGGTCAAAGCATCCCTGACAGATGTCTGTCCAGCCGCACCTTGAATGCCTCCAGAGTGGGAGAGCCCACCACCTCCCTAGGTAGTTGGTTCTATTGTCTTATTGCTCTGACAGTCAGGAAATTTTTCCTGATGTTCAGGTGGAATCTGGGTTCCTGTAACTTGAGCCCATTATTCCGTGTCCTGCAAACTGGGATGATCGAGAAGAGCTCCTGGCCCTCCTCTGTGTGACAACCCTTAAAGTGCTGGAAGAGTGCAATCATATCTCCCCTCAGTCTCCTCTTCTGAAGGTTAAACATGCCCAGTTCTTTCAGTCTCTCCTCATAGGGCCTTGTTTCCAGTCTGGGAATGGCCCAAGCAGCCGGTCACCCATTTAAGCCGGCCAGCTGGAGACTTGGAGGCACTAAGGCCAGCATTCTAAGAACTACACCACAGTGTCCCTGTTTCAGCTCTAGCCAAGGGCAGCTGGTTAGATGTAAACACTCGCACCTCGGGATGAGAATGTGCAACCACATGCATATCAAAAGACACACCCAGCCAGTTCGATGTGGGCCTAGATGAGCATTGCAATAAGCAGGGACATGCAGCACTGCATTGGCGATACGCGGCACAGAAGGCAAAGGACAGGGCTGCTACACCTTCAAAAGTCGTGTGCACCTGCTGAAATCCTCTCTCCTGCGCACCTATAAAAGATGCAGGAGCCCCCGTCTTCTTTTGCATCTGGCCAACCAACTACAAAAGCAACGGCACTCACACACCTGAGCATCGGAAATAAGAGGGAGCGACTACATCCAGGTTTATATGCAAGAACAGATCCTTACACTTTCCCTAAGAATCCTCGCTCCCTCCCCACTGAAATGTTGCCTCTGAAGTTACCACGCATGGTGGCACATGCATATTTGGATAATCTTGCACATATTTCTTGGCTTAACTCATTAAATAAAGTTTTCCACTTCACCTCTAGCAAGGTTTGCAAAACCGGACAAACTTGTTGGTTGGAAGCAGGAACTAAAGATACTTTGATAGGCCATAGCCTAGGGGGGGGCGGGTGGAGGCACATGTTCTCCATACTTGTACATTAGGTGCTGTAAGGTGTCAAGCTCAAACTCTTAAAAAAATAATAATAATCTGGATTGACCCTGCTAGACTTGAATATTGTAGACCAAAGTTGACCACAGAAAACAAACTTAAAATCAGCTAAAAACCATCCAGCCTGCAAATGATTCCACGCTCAAAACTACAATGCTTGCCTTTTTTTCTGGCAGAGTTCCTGCACTTTTAACAGTTGTTTGAGAGCTAGAAATGGAAAAGGTTAAACTTTCCACCTTTTCATCCCAAGGACAAGTTAGCCAATGTGCTGTCACAGTGCATCAGTAGAAGGGTGGATGGCTGTTACACAGTGACGAAAGCAAGCTTGTAAATCAACATGTGCCTGATCACCTGGGGCAAGCAAAAATGGCCTCCAGGGAAGCTTTTGCAAACTGGATGAGGGTTGATTTTTTTATTTTATTTTTTTATCCCTCTTCCATTTCATGATTGTACTGCAACTGACAAATCTGGGTCAATTGTTGAAAGCTCGTAACATTTGTGGACATTTGCAAGGCTGGACAAAAATGTTTATTTCCAGCATGAAAGAGAATTCACCGCATTTGAGCAGTTGGTTATGTCTAGAGAACTTATAGAAGGGAACGTATCAGCTAGAGGTATTACAAAGATGATATATAAAATGATTCAGAAATCAGAAGAGCAAGCGGAAAATCTTAAGATAGTTTTTGGGATACAGAGTTTGAAGAGGAAATAGCAAAAGAAGAGTGGAATAAAATATGGGATAGGCGAATATTGAAAAATATGTCAATAAGGATAAAAGAGAATTTCTATAAATTAATTTGGAGATGGTACCTGACTCTGGTGAGAATAAATAAAATAGATAATAAATGTTCATTCTCCAATGTGTTGGAGAGGTTGTCAGGAGCTGGGTACGTATGCTCATATGTGGTGGAGTTGTAAAAATGTAACTGGATTTTTGGAAAATGATTTTTGAAGAAATATCAGAAATTGTTGGTATTGATTTAGAGGTTTGTCCTAAATTAGCATTGTTATTAATAACCGAAAAGGTGGCTGGTCCTCAAAATGTTAAATAATTAATTGTAAATTTGTTAACGGCGGGTAGATTAATGATAGCAAGAAAATGGAAAGTTCAGCAAGTTTTCTCTATTACTGACTGGTATAAAGAAGTGTGGGATATGGCTTTAAATGATATGTTAACTTGTAATATCAAATGTAAAAGGGACAATTAAAGAAAAACAATTTTAAGGATATCTGGGGTTTATTTTTGGATTTTGTGTTAAATAAGGGGAAAGGGAGCATGCCATGTCAAGATATGTTGTATTTTTTGAATAATGGATAACAATAGATTATAGAGATAGAATGTATCCCTTGGTCCCGTGGTGATGGGAGCACTATATAAGTTGTATGTATGTTATTTAGTTGTTTTATATATTGTTTGAAAAACTTTAAATAATTTTTTTTTTTAATGTTTATTCCCATTTCAGTGAATAGGAATAATTTCAGAGAATTATATTCATGGCAGTATTTTTTTAAAATAAGCCAGCACATGCTGCTGGTGCCCCGGCTTTGGCCAGCCGAGGCATCATATAAACATAGGAAGTTGCCTTACACCAAATTCAGAAGACCAATGGTCCATCTACTCCAGGGATGGGGAATGTGTTGGACTTCAACTTCCATCATCCCTCGCCACTGGCTATGCTGGCTAGGGGCTGATGGGACTTGCAGTCCAACAACATCTGGAGGGCCACAAGTTACTCCACCTGGTAACTACTCTGCAGGGTCTCAGGCAGGGCTTTTCCCCATCTCCTGCTACCACAAAGCAGGAGTAGAGATGCTAGGCACTGGACCTGGGATGAAAGTTGTGCCAAACGTTTTGCCCATTTTGGGGTGCAAACTTAAGGTTTTGGAAGGGCTATACTATGTTCATTCCTTTGCACCTGTTGGCTGGCATCCAATCTGCTGATGCTACGGTGCCATCTTTTTTTTTTTAAAAGACCAAGTAAAGTCCTTCTTCCTGGAAACAGCCACATCGGTGATCCCAGCCAATCAGGGATCACGTAGTGAATAGGATGACAATTCATAACCCATTAGAGTTGGTTGACGGCAGGCAAATGAAGGAGCACTGCTCTCACTCACAATTGTCAAAACACTTATTTTCACCCACTTTCAACGCAACGCCTGGAAAGAAATGGCCAAATTGGAGAACAATTTTTACCATTGCTGAAAGTTTTCATGAAAAGCACCCCCCCCCCATTTTATCACAGCTCTCCCTGGGACTTTACGCATCATTCCCCCTACTAGCTATGAGTTCTCATCACCATGATCTGCATTCCCCTCCCCCCCCCAATGTAGGATCACGTTTTTTACTCACACTGGTAAATACTCAACCCCCAACATACAGGCCTGTGGCTCACGCTGGCTCAGCTTGTCTGAGTGTGGAAAGCTAAGCAGGGTCAAGCCTGGTTGTTACTTGGATGGGAGACACCTCCTCTAGTTTCCTGCATTGAGCAGGGGGTTGGACTCATATAGCCTTGTAGGCTCCTTCCAACTCTATATATGAAATCTATGAAATCTATGACACATTTGCTGGCATGCACAAAAAGTGCTTGATTCTGTGCATGGCAGCTGTGCACAATCAGCTGGCCAGCCATGGGCAATGAGCTGGCACGCGCCAGATTTTCAAGCATCACGCGCCACAGAGTAGTGCAAATGGGTCCTGGGATAGAGAAACAGTGGCCCATGTTGCAGGAGGTGCGCTTGGAAACAATTTTGCAGGCGTTTGCAGTTTCTTTTATTCTGGGTCTAGATGCGCTGATGGCCTTTGCACATGGTATGAAATGACCACCCTAGAAAAATATGAATGCCCGCTTGGCTGGAGCTAAGGGCAGGCAGACCGGTACCTACGCATTTTTCAAATGACTCAATCCGGCTTCCTCCACCCTCTTTTAGATAAGGCCAAGTTTCCAAAACCACCAGACCTCATATCAAAGTGTATATCTATTGCTGGAGGCCACAAAGCTCTACAAGAGGCTACCTGAGGGGGATAAGGGTGACTGTCACTGCTCTGTTTCCAGCTGGATCCTGTCTGAGTGGTGCATTGGTCCTTGTGCGGCATCCAGTCTGTGAAGTTTGTGATCCACCATCTAAACACAGGCTATCAGTCACTGTCAGTCTGAAGCCATCTAGGCAGGGGCGGTGCTAGGTACCGGAAAAGATCCAAAATGCACAAATTTGCATATGCTAATTTACACATGCTCTAAAGCAGCGTTCTCCAACCTTGGGTCCCCAGATGTTTTTGGCCTACAACTCCCAGCATGCCCCAGCCAGCTATGCTGGCTGGGGCATGCTGGGAGTTGTAGGCCAAAAACATCTGGGGACCCAAGGTTGGAGAACATTGCTCTAAAGTCTCTCCGTGTGTGTGTGTGTGTGTGTGTGTGTCTTTAAGGGACCCTGTCTCCTAAGGCCACCCCTATTTGTAAAAAGGGGCGTATGGAAAGGGGAGAGGAGGGCATTTGTTTTCAGAAAAAAACCTCAGGCGGAAAGATTCGGGGGGGGGGCAGCACATGTGGGCAAAAAGCCAGCTAATCCAGGGGGATCAGATGCAAGCGAGATCCGCAGGGCCCCTCCACCTTTATTTCAGCAAGTGCCCCTGGACAGCAGGGGGGTGGGGCAGATGGCCTCCCAGAAATTTGGGGCTCCAATTGAAAGATTCGGGGTTCCAGCCATAGTGAGCCTCCCCCTAACACCACCTCTGCATCTAGGGATCAATATTCCTTCTGGGTTTGCTGCTTGTATGGTAGAGAAGTGTGGAGATGGACAGACACTGTTAAACTGGAAACTATGCAAAAAAACCTCCACCACAACTTTTTGAGGTTACTCTTGAATTTACCTCATGGTACCCCTATTGCCATGATGAAATTTGAGGTTGGGTTATCTTCAGTATTGTCCAGACAGAGTTCATATCGTTTTGATTCTGTACTGGCTGAAATTACAGCATATGCCAGAAACATGGTTACCCCCAAACAATGTCATTTGGAGCAAATTTCTAATAAATCTATTCATAATTGGGCTAGTAAATATGAAAGGCTTATAATTAAGAATGGATTGATTCCTGATGAAGACAATCTTACTCGGTCACGAGTGATCGCCTGATGATGATGTCTGCTACTCCTACAGCTGCAAAACAGTTTATTAAAAATATAGTTTAAAAGTGGGCCCTTTGGCCTAACTAGGTGTGTCTTTCAAACTATGCAATTTTCATTGTTTTACTGTAAATCTGATTATGGCCTACCCAGAGTCCTTTTGTGAATTATCTGTTGGTATGCCGAGGAAAGCATTTACTGCTTTGGGATTCCAAACTATGTCTACAACATATTTAGAGGGGAGGTGCACTAGAATACCCGCAGGCTGCCATGTATAAACTTGTGGCCAGAAAGAGGTAGAAGACACAGTCCTTCATGTATTATATTGTTTTCTCTAAAATTCCCCTAGGGATAGGCTTCTGAAAGAGATTCTTGAGAGAGTTCCTTTTTTAAATAGGAGGGAGAAGATTTGTTAGCTATTGGGTGATAGGGATTTATTTTATTTTATTTTATTTATATCCCGCCTTTTTTTCCCTGCAGGGAACCCAAGGCGGCTTAAATAATCCTACTTTCCATTTTTTCCTCACAACAACCCTATGAGATAGGTTAGAGCAGTGTTCTCCAACCTTGGGTCCCCAGATGTTTTTGGCCTACAACTCCCAGCATGCTGGGGGTTGTAGGCCAAAAACATCTGGAAACCCAAGGTTGGAGAACACTGAATTAGAGGTAGGCCAACTCCATTATCGTCTTTACATAGTGACTTAATATTTTTGCAACTGCCACATCTTATACTGCTGAAATTATGAATTCCCTCCTTCCTAAACTGGAATACAGTCTGGATCAAGTAAAGATTTTAAATTAAAACCTTGTCTAGGACCATAGAGTAACAGTATTTGGAATGTACCTTTTTTTAACTCAACATTCCTTATACTGAATGGGAAACAGGAAACACATGTTGAATTTACTAGCTCTTTCAATTGCTTCCATTCTGATTTATTTAGCCTTGGGAATATATTACATAATTTGTTAACTGGCTGGGGCATACTGGGAGTTGTAGGCCAAAAACATCTGGGGACCCAAGGTTTGGAGAACACTGGGTTAGAGTCTGAGAGTCCAAAATTGCTGGTCCAAAGTAACCCAATGAGCTTCATGGCCGAGTGGGGACTAGAACCCAGATCTCCCCAGTCCCAGCCCAACACTCTGACCACTATGCCACATTGGCCCTCATATATCACCTATAAGGCAGGAGCAGGCAACCTTTTAGGTCTGTGGAAACAATATGGCAAGTTTGGCAGCAGGGAGGTGCAGCTCCCTGACCTCCAGATTGAAGTTGCCCACCCTTGCCCTATGCAAAATAGAGACCCCATGGAAGACCAATTTGTCCATAGCATACCTCTATGGTCCATATCTGGAGGCCTGGTTTTCCCTCGATAGTTGGCAGTCCCACATCTGCTTCTGCATCAGTCATCCTTACTGGTTAAACTGAAAAATAAAATAGAGCGGGGGGGGGGGGGGAATAAGGTTAAAAAAAAAAGCAACAACACACCAAAGTACAGTTTTTGATAAAACGATTGAAACCAAGGCTTTGGTCTGTGCTGATTTCTTCCTTTAGCTGTGGGACCTCCTACATTTTATGCAGGAAAAGCATGGCCAGGAACAGGGGAAAGTATGATGGAAGTCAACGCTTAGGGGGCTGCCTGTTTTTCAGCTGGCTTTGCCTTCTTGCTGCTGTGCCTTTAAGAGCAGCTTGATCCGGCAGGAATGAGCAAGTGATGGTGCTCAAGGCATGGAGGAAAACGATAGGGGATCCCCTGCCTGTTGCTGCTGGTCCAGCCGCTCTTAAAACGCACAGGAACAGGGAACAGTTGGCATCCCTGATCATTAATCTCAAGAATGGTCTCTCAGCACATCTGATACAGGATTAGGGTTACTGTCTTTTTATGGGCACCAGCTGTGTGCCTTTGACAGCAACGAGCCAGGCAGCAGAAATCAACATTCATTGCATCTTCCTGCTAGGAAAAGATGCATTTGTAGATCTCTTTGTTAGAGGTTCGAGGGTTTGTGAGGAGAGTACAGGAGCATGAGAGTGTGTGTGCAGAGACAGATATTGGGAACAGTTGTTGAGGGAGGATTGGTACCAGGATAAGATAGCACATTACTTAAGATTATCTGAAACTTCCACCTGAAACTTATTTCCAGAACTTGTGTTTTAAAATAAACTTTTCGAAACAGTCTTTGTGGGAAGCTGTGCTTATTGTACTGGCCAAAGAGGTATAAGGTAGGGATTAGACATCCCAAAGTCAGTGTGAGAGGTGTAAGGGTAAGTGTGAAGGATCAGCACCCGGATCCTTTGCGTGAGTTCGGCGCTTAACGGGTTAACCTGGCACTGAGTTACAGCCCGTACAAGCAAGTAAAACCGCCTAGGAGGTTCGCGTACACAAGAGGAAACTAGAGCCCTTTAAATGACCAAATAAGGCTTTATTTATTTACACAAGATACGGAGCGGAACTAACAGCTTTCTAGGAATACTATAATATCAACACAACCTGAGGTGACCTCTACGTTTGTCAATGAAACAGGCTCCCAGGCTAGCGCATTGGGATTAGTCAGTTACCTTAGACTAAAGACTTTACGCTAGTCAGTTTCAGCCTGGCTCCGGGTCGGCCGATCCGGGGATGAGAACAGCTTACTCCCGCCGCTGCTTGGGGGATGAATCTTGGTCCAAAGCACCCTGTGTTCCCAACAACCCTTACCGGAAGGGAGAGGGGTTTTCTACCCCTGAGTTCCCGCTCTCCCCACCCTCCAGGTCAGGTGGGGGCTTATGCCTGCCCCTTCGTATCAGGTGGGCTTATTCCTGCCCGGGAAGAAGGTGACGTACTGGGTACTTTACAGCTCTTTGAGACTGCCCTGATAGTTTGATGGTTCTTGATGGTCCTTCCTTGGGTTTTGTGGAATTCCACCGAGACTCTCCATTGTCGGGGATGCCGGTCTGTCTGGCTACTTCCCCTGTAACTCAATCCCCCCTCCTCGCCCCCTTCCCTTGGACGGAGACTGTGTGTGTGTATGTGTGTGCATGCAGACTCGTGTCAGGCTTTCTCCACAGTAAGGGTTTGAGGAAAAGAAACCCCCAACCTTAAGTGCACCCAGAGATCCCAATAAAGAGGGCAAACTTGAGGCCCCACTGAGGGGTGGGGTTTGACAGGTACCAGATCTATGCTTGATACACAGCTTGAAGAGGACCCAGTAGTGACAAATTTTGGAGAAAAGTGGGTGCCCCTTAATTGCACCCCAAACTTGCCACCGGAGATTGGTGCACAGTTCCAATTCTATTCACTGTTCACAGTTTCCATTCCGTTCACCTGTGAACAGAGTGCTGGACTAGACAGGCCTTTGGTACGACTCGGCAGGGCTCTTCTTATGTTCCATTCTCTCTGCAGCCATAAAGACTAGTGACCTGCTTCTTTAGATGTGAGATTCTCAGGATGCCAGACTCTGGATCCATGAGCTACCTCCTTCCTCATTACCCAGTTCTGTGCTATGTGTCATGCAGTATACACACCCAGCCCTAGGTGGGGCCACTGAAGTGAAACAGCAAGGAAAATTATGGGAAACTGGGCAGTCAACCAGAAAAACACAGTGTGGGTTAACCCAGCTTTGAGTAGCAAACCAAGTCCGGATGAATTGTAGAGCTCTCCTGGGCAGCTGGATCACAAAGAACAAACAAGCCATGGCACACAACCAAGCTTGAGAAATAATAAGGCCACACCTGTCTTTTGAGATAGCAGTAATTCCCTTAAACTTCCATCATAGAGTATTTCATTTTCATACTGTGCATGCCATTAACCGCTGCTTTGCCCCCAGGCGGAGAAGGAAAGTAGCATCTCTTCCTACTCCCTGAACCGCCTTTTGAATCGGACACTCTAGCGATTTCTTTCTGCCCTGGAGGACTGCAGTGGTTCCACTTCAGCCTCCAAATGTCTTGCACTCTCTCTTTTTCGAGCATCCCGGTGGGAACTGCTGTAAGTTACCGTTAGAGCAGTGTTCTGCAACCTTGGGTCCCCAGATGTTTTTGGCCTACAACTCTCAGCATGCCCCAGCCAGCTATGCTGGCTGGGGCATGCTGGGAGTTGTAGGCCAAAAACATCTGGGGACCCAAGGTTGCAGAACACTGCGTTAGAGGTTCCAGCAGTAATTTCACACCAAGTGACTGCTTATGAAGTGCGAGTCCTGCAGTAACAGAGGCACAGGTAGCTGTAGTTCAGAACCTAAGAGCCACTTTGGTAAGTAAGGCCACATCCAGCCCCCTTGGGCCAAACAGATGGCCACGTAAGTGTCCCCTTCCCTCGGCCCCGGGCCCTTTCCCCTGACTGCCTATCATCTGGTGGCTTAGGGTGCAATCCTATGCCTGTTGAGACAGAAAATAAGCCCTACAATTTCCAGAGTTGGGAGTTGTAGGACTTTTTTTTTTCTGTCTCAACCGGCATAGGATTGCACCCTTACTGGCTTTTGCACAGATCTGCCCCCATTCAAAAATGCTGAAATGCAAAGGAATCCATAAACCAAATATGCAGGCCGGTGGCTCACGCTGGCTCAGCTTGTCTGAGCGTGGAAAGCTAAGCAGGGTCAGGCCTGGTGATTACTTGGATGTGGGAGACTCCCTCCTCTAGTTTCCTGCACTGAGCAGGGGATTGGACTCGATGGCCTTGTAGGCTCCTTCCAACTCTATGATCTATGACATCTATGAACATTCTCATTTGTCATGAGTCAGCAGTTAAACCAACAGAAAAAACTCCCATCATAAGCCTGCCTATATTTGCCCAGGATCCGTTCCTGGAAGCAATTCTCAAGAGTGGCCCGGTTGAACTTTAGATTAAGGAGTTGGGAATCCTTCATGGCCTTCCTATTCACACTTCTGTTAATGCAACTCTGTGATCTTCTCTCTTCTGCTTCCTATTTGCTTATCATCAAGGGAACTATCGTACTGGGCATCCAGCAAAGAGACAAATAAACAAGCCAAGCCCTCTCTCCTCCGATGGGATTTTCTGTCCACATTCCTTGCAGATTCAAATCCTGCGTTGGCCTGAGCCCCTTGAGCTGTTTCCTGGTCTTTTGTTAAGGGGTTTGAAATGACAGATCATTTTCTTTGAATGCCAGTGTACGAAAACAATGTGGGCAGAAGAAGGTCAAGTATTTTCTGGCACGGACCCGCAACAGGAAGCAGTTAAAAAGAGGCTGTGGGCACAGATTCATTCCAAGGTGTTTCCATACTAGCCGTTTTCTATAGAGCTGACACCATCTGTTCATTCGTTTATTGCAGAGAATCGAGTCCATGGCACTGGCAAGCCACTGCAACCCCAAATTTCCTGCATATACGGTTAGGAACACAGGAAACTGCCTTATACAGAGTTGGACCACTGGTCCATAGAGCTCAGTATTGTCTACCCCAGACTTCCCCAACCGGCTGCTTTCCAGATGTGTTGGACTACAATGCCCATCACCCCCAGCCAAAATAGAAGGCTACAGCTTATAGGTTGGAGGGGGGGCACCACCAGGACGGCCATGCTGGCTGGGGAAGGTGGGAGCTGTAGTCCAACACAACTGAAGAGCACCAGCTTGGGAAAGGCTGGGTTGGGAGCGACTCTTCAGGGTTTCAGAAAGGGGCTTTCCAATCACCTGAGACTGAACCTGGCCCTTTTAACCCGAATTGCCAGGGACTGAACCTGCATGCAAAGCACATCCTGTAGCCCCGCAGAACTATGGTCTTTCTGCTATGTTGTCCTACCCCATCTCCTAGTCTGTAGCAAAATTTTTTTCCCTGACATTCAACACAATTGCAGCACAAACCTTCCACTTGTGGACCAGCCCGTGGAACGCAGCCCATGAGAGCCCCTCTGAAACGGAATTCAGCCCTTGGGCTGAAAGCAATTCAACACGCCTGCCTTACATCCTGTGATCGGAAAAGGTGGTGGAACTGTCCTGTTTCTCAATGAAGAATCCCCTATAAGCTTCCCAGGGCTCCTAGGTGACCAACTTCCCAGGGCTCCTAGGTGATCAACTTCCCAGGGCTCCTAAGATTCCCTGGAGCACAGGTAAAAAAAAGCACTGACTGAGTCCCTCTTTTCATTTATTAATTTCTTACACTTGCCAAAGGAAGGCCCATCCATCCAGCTGTGTCTCACTGTCCTCACAGAGATCGATCCAGACCATATTGTACCACAAGCAGAGAGGAGATATGCTGGGGATTACAGAACTGTAAAATGGAAGAGGCTGGAGGATCAAACTGGACACGACTTTAAGTCAAAAACGTGCCTAGCCAGGCCACATTTCTTTGTTTACATACAAAAAGTGTGTGTGTGTGTGCGTGTGTGTGTGCGTGTGCGTGTGTGTGTATGGGGGGGGAAGCACTCCCTCCCATACTTTTTCCATGCCAAAATTCTATTTACCCCATTAATAAATAGGTCAAATAAATAGGAGGGGCAGATTTTTGGCAGGAAAATGTCACAAAGGGGTAGCCAGTATCAGGATCTCTTCCCCCATTGTGCCTGGGTTTTTTTTTTTTTAATGACCAAAGAGATATATTTATTTATTTATTATATTTATACCCCGCCTTTTTTCCTGCAAGGAACCCAAGGTGGCTTACATAATCCTCCTCCTCCTCTCCATTTTATCCTCGCAACAACCCTGTCTAAGCACATTTCTGAATCGTGTGCTTAAAGTCACGTCTTGTTTGACCCTAAGCAAAGCCCTTGGGAAATGTACGGGGCAGGAATGTCAGACCCAGGAAGCCAATGTACATGCATTCTTTCTTCCTGGTTGCCCGGAAGCCATTCCTAGAACATAACAGTATTGTTAGGTGGTGCAGCCGACTTCACAACTTCATTGTCAGTTTCTGTCATATAAAATCCCTGTGAATTTCGTCAGCTTCAACCACACCTTTCCCACCCTGTTCTAATCTTGGTCTCCGTGCACTAGGGTATAAATAGAAGAAAGTTGCCTCATAGAATCACACCTGTAAATTTTAAGGCATGGGCAAACAGAGGTTGTTGGTTTAAGTCCGTAATCCCCAAATTCCTTATTGAGAACAGAACCCAATGCAAGTGCTCCGAAGCAGTTTGCTTATGGGATTCTCATTTCAGGCCTGAATGATGAGACATTCATCAGAAACCACATGTGGCACAGCCCTCAGGGCTGCACCACTTGAAATTGCAGTGGAGGGGGGGGGATCATATTCTGAATGCCCCTTGCCTCGAGAAAGCCAGCATGTCAAGGAGAAATGTCTTGGCCGGCTAGTTTTGACATGCGGTGAGTTTCTCTTACGTGGGCGAGCATTTAAGTATGCAGCCTCTCCCACCTGAGTTCTGAAGCGGTACGAACCCAGGAGGGCCGATGCATATAACATTTCTGAATATGTCCTAAGTCTTGGTCAGGGCCGGTCCATGACATTTTTGCTTCCTGAGGCAGAACACCAAATGGTGCCCATCCCCTCAAGTCAAGGTGTGTGGTACCTAAGGCCAGCCACGTTATTCTGGCACCTGAGGCAGAAAATCTCACAAACACCTCTCCTGCTCCCTGGCAGTAAATAATCATAATCATAGTTCAATAACAATTTGCTGCCTTAGTTTTCACAACATCCAAAACCAGCTGCTGCCTCGCTCTGCCTAATAGTTGGGCCAGGCCCTGGGCTTGGTGCGAAGAGGAACTGGCTCTACACAGTAGGACAAAGATGAGCTACACTCTTTGATGGAGAAAGATTCAAAAAACAGCTTGCATATTCATAGTGCCTCTATGCATTGCAGCATTTGAGATTCAAAAAACAGCAGTCTCTCTATATACATATGCAAAAAACACTGCCAGCCCAGCCCAGCAGCAGTCTGGCTGGAGTCTCTCTCTGGTGGAGGCTTCTCCCTCTCAGACTAGAGTTAGAAAAAAAAGGTTACCTTAAAATCAATTGGACATAATACTGAGCACTGCAGGCTTCCCTTTCAGTCATAGTTAGAATTAGAAAAAAAGTTACCTTAAAATCAATTAGCACATGCCTATAAAATCTATAACACAAAATCTATAACACAAAATATATTGCCAGCCACAGCTTGCTGTTCTAATCAGCATTCAGCACCTGCTGACTTAGGCTTTTCATTAGCTTTTTGCATTTCAATCACTGTTACTACATTTCTTTGTGTGAGAACTTCTTGCTGAAGCACATGGGGGGCTTGCTAGGGTCTGTAATATTCAGATTTAGAAGGGACCCCTCTCTCTCTCTCCAGCCTCGAGCAAAAGATCTTTCTGATTCGCAGCTCAATTTTGTATCGAGTGTCAGGTCTGTGAACAGGGAGAAGGAGAATCGAACTAGATCGAAAAATGCTTAAACAGGCTGCTGCAGGATCGGTGACATCACTACGAGTCCTTATCGGACAAACCATAACTTCCCAGCTGTGTCTTTTCTTGCTCTGTTGCTGCTGTTAGGAATCCCGAGAGAGTAGTTTGCCGATCCAGTGCTAGGAGTGGTATACAGACCAATCTTTGCTTTCTGTCAATATTTGTGGCATTTTCCACACTTCAGTTTTGTCAGTGTTCTCCGGCTAATTTCCCCACGGTAGCTAGCACATTGTACACTCTGCCCATGTGTGCGCCATGCCTCTACCCAAGATCCTGGTATTCCCAGGGCATAAGAATAGAAGAACCAAAGAACCAAAGGCCTGTCTAGTCCAGCATTGTGTCCCGCCAGTGGCCAAGCAGATGCCCCAGTGGGAAGCCCACAAGCAGGTCATGGGTGCAACAGCACCCTCCCGCTTGTGAACCCCAGCAACTGATCTTCAGAGTCATACAGCCTCTGATACTGGAGGCAATATGTAGCCATCAGGAGCAGTAGCCGTTGATAGCCTTAGGACACAATCCTATGCGTGTTTAGATAGGAATGGCTGGCAGGGGAATGCTGGGAGATGTATGGACTTTTTTCTGTCTGAACATTCATAGGATTGTGTGCCCTTCTCCAACACGAATTTGTCTAACCCCCTCTTAAAGCCCTCCAGATTGGTGGCCATCGCTACATCTTGTAGTAGCAAATTCCATAGTTTAACTATGTGCTGTGTGAAGAAGCACTGTCTCTTTATCTATCCCCAATCTTCTACCATTTAGCTTTATGGGTTGAGCCTGGGTTCTAGTATTATGAGAGAGGCTATCTGCTTTCTCCACACCATGCATAATTTTGTACACGTCAATCATATCTCTCTATACGTACCTTTTTTCTAAGCTATGATGTCAGTCAAGTTACATGTGTACGTGGCAACAGGCCTGTCACTCTCTCACAACAGCACTGAGATGATTTTTGACATTCACGATCGAGAGGACACATCACAAGCACCAAACTGAGCAAAGCTGCCGTGCCGCCACCCAACACCTAAACTGGTGACAGTCTTGGGTGCCCAAGAAGCAGGAGTATAAGTGGTATAGTTCATGCAAAGCTCTATTATCTAATCGAAAGGGCTTCCCAAACGACTATTTAACCTTCCTCGGCAATATATTAGGAATTGTTCATTTCCAAGCAGCGGGGTCTCCAAGCTTTTTGGGTCAGTGGGCATGTTTGGAATGTGCATACTGTGTTATGGGTGCCCATCACAAAATGGCTGTCATTAGATTGCCCATTTGCGAAAAGGGTTGCCACGCTGAATGCCCATTTCACAGAAAAGCAAACTGATGGTGCTAAAAAGGCAAATAAAGGCACTTATGCAAGTTTAGACAGAAAAAAGGCCTACAGCTCCCAGCATGCCCCAGGCAGCTATGCTGGCTGGGGCATGCTGGGAGCTGAAGGCCTTTTTTTCTGTCTAAACTTGCATAAGAGATTGTGCCCTTAGTTGCCCAAGAACCTGAATACAGAGCCGTGGTGGGGGTCTAAGCCCCAAAATACAGACCCATGCCTTTCAACCTACAGTTCTCTCTCCCATTCAGGATGATCTGGCCCCCCAGCTTCCTCCACCTCTCTCTTTCATCCCACATTCCCAGAACGCAAGAGTCACTCATCTCTCTCTCTTTCAGGATCACCACCAGCCCAAACATCACCCCCCATTTCTCACACACATACCCCACCCCACCCTTCCCTATTGGGTCCCACCCCACAGACCTCTGTAAACCCTCATATTGCTCTCTACATTCCTTCCCACCCCCAACCCTCATCCCTCTACATCTTCCTCCTTTCCCATGTCAGGTCATGGCTTAAGTCAAGGGAGCTTTTCAACACCTAGGACAGTGGTGGCGAACCTATGGCACGGGTGCCACAGCTGGCACGCAGGGACCTCTCTGTGGGCACTCGAGCCATTGGCTACCAGATCGCGAAAAGACCGTCCCCTTCTGCAAAACACTAATGATCTTGTTCTCTCTCACAGTGTGGAACAGAATGATTTTATTCTAGAATTCCTGTTACAGAATTCTTTTCTACATTGTTATCACATTTAAAAGATTTTGAAGAATGATGCACAGAGCATGGCTTGGATGTAAAGCCCTAACAGTTGACATGAGTGCTGCATGTGTTGCTCTCAAACTAATGGAGTATGAGCCAAGGTTTGACAAATTATCAGCATGCATGCAATAGCAAAAATCACATTAATTGTGCAAAAGCATGCCCAATGCAAACTTTTACCTATTGCAGTGTTTGCAGTCCAAGACATAAAGTGTTTAAAATGTGTTAAGCACGTTTAGTTTTCTTGTTGATCTTGCTCATCCTAGTACAGGTTGACTTTTACTTTTATTAATCCAACACCTGTAGAAGCAGGGAAAGGACCCGGGGTAAAGCTTGCCCCATACAATTTCAGTCTGGCATATAATCATATTACAAGTTGAGAATCCCTTATCCAAAAATACATGTGCCAAATTATTTAAAAAGTTTGTATAAATTCCCTTCAGGCTATGTGTACAATGTAGTACTATAATAATTTTTTGAGTTGATTTTTTTTCCAACAAAAAACTGTTTGTATCATTGAAAGCTCTGTTATTGTGTTTTTCTTTTAAGACAAAAGATGTTAATTAGTTCGGACAACTGTATGAGTTGCTTTTCTAAAACTAAAACCTCAGTATTCAGGTTTAATTGCAGTGTTGGCACTTTGAAATAAATAAGTTGGTTTTGTGTTGCAGTTTGGGCACTCGGGCTCAAAAAGGTTCGCCATCACTGACCTAGGACAAAACAAAGAACTGCTAAACAAAAATCAGGGTTATTTTTTTTTGGGGGGGGAGGATAAAAAAATGGTCAGGGTCAGGCCTGGTTATTACTTAGATGGGAGACCCCTCCTCTAGTTTCCAGCATTGAGCAGGGGGTGGGACTCGATGGCCTTGTAGGCTCCTTCCAACTCTATGATCTATGAAATCTATGAAAAGACACAAGAAGTAAAACAACAAGAATTTGTGTCCCATCTCACCCAGATCAGGGTTTTGTTTAAGAGCTTTTCTAGACACAGCTGTTTAATTCGCTGTTTCCACTTCCGATTTCGTTGCAGAATCATGATCAGAGCTCTACATGAATTATTTTCCTTTTTTTGCCTTTCCAAACTTTCTGCTACATAACCTCTAGGTGGCACTGTGGTATAGTGGAGTAACACAACTACACTAGCGAGGACTAGCACTTTGTTTCGTTCGCATAAAAAGATACTGGATTTTCCCAGCTCCCCAAACCCCTGTGAAATTGCTTTTAAAAACCGGATGCGAAACTGGAAGGTGGCGATGATGTCTAAAGCACCCGTAAACAACCGTGATTGAGGAATACCGAGTGCACAATAAAAGCCGCATCTAGAAAAGCTCTTCATAATATATATGTATGTATGTGTGTACTCTTCTGAAATGTTTCCAGAACTGGAGAAAGAAAGAGGATAAAAGACCAACGTTATGAAGAAGGCTTTCCTTATGAGCTCCTTTTCCTACTCTCCATAACAGAGGAAAGATGTGGGCTTTGATGGCTTGCTTTAGGAGAGGTACATTAAAAAGCGGCAATTACTACATAACAAAAGACCAAAATAGGCACCTTTTTGAACTCCCACTTCCTGGTTTCGTAATCAGCTATTCAGGTTAAAGTGAAACCAGCTGGCTTCTAATTAGTGTCACCATTGACAGACAAAAGGGCCATATTTTTAACCTCAGATCAAAGAGGCTCCAGGCACATTGATAATTATCGGTACTGGTCCAAGTGGCCAAAGGTAATAATCACTACAAGCTGAGCTACTGCAGAACATTCATGCATTCCACAGCCTGGGCATATATTGACTGCTCGCTTGGTATATACATGTATGCTCCGAAGACAGGCTTAAGTGGAGGCTGGCTTATTATCTGACTGGAGTTTGTGGTTCATCATGGTTCATTTTGCATGCAGAAGGTCACACAGGTTCAATCCCTGGCATCTCCAGTTCAAAAGGGTTTGTTTGGATTTGGTGTGTGGTTCATAGATTCATAGATCACAGAGTTGGAAGGGGTCTACAAGGCCATCGAGTCCAACCCCCCTGCTCAATGCAGGAAACTAGAGGAGGGGTCTCCCATCCAAGTAATAACCAGGCCTGACCCTGCTTTGCGTTCCACACTCAGACAAGCTGAGCCAGCGTGAGCCACAGGCCTGTATCCAATTCAATTACATTCTCCCCCCCCCCCCCCCGTGACTCAGAAAGATTTCCCTAAGGTCCGAGTTCTGTTAGCATGCAATGTGAGATGCCAAATTTTCACTTCCCTCACCTGGTGGCAATGCAACGTGACGACGGGTAGTAGTCATCTGGAACTTCCTCTTTATATAAGTTCAGGATTCTTTCCTCTTCCGCTGTGGCCCGTGCCCTTGCTTGGATGATGTGTCTTTCTAACGTGTCTGCTTCTGTCAGTCGGTCATTATATTCAGTGTGGACCTTCTGCAACTCTGTGGGCTTTCCTTGGGTTTTGTCTGTGTGTGTTGCCTCAATTTATTCATTTTTGGTGTAGGTGTGTGGGTGGGTGTTTTGCCTCTGTGGCAGGGGCGGTGCTACGTACTGAAAAGATCCGGGGGGGCTCAGACCCACAGGACAAAAACTGCATAAATCTGCATATGCTAATTTACATATGCTCTGAAGTCTGTCTCTGTGTGTGTCTTCACAGGACCCTGTCTCCTAAGGACACCCCTATTTGTAAAATAGACAGGGGAGAGGAGGGCATTTGATTTCAGAAAAAAACCTCAGGGGGGGGGGCAGCAGGAGGTGAAGCACACATGGGCAAAAAGTCAGCTAATCCAGGGGAATCAGATGCAACAAAGATTTTCAGGGCCCCTTTGCCTTTATTTCAGCAAGTGCCCATGGACAGCAGGGTGGTGTTGAATTCAGTGGGGCTCACTCACAAAAAAAACCATTTCCCAAAAGGCAAACTGGTGAGACTAAAAGTAACTTGCCCAAGAACCTAATTACAAGGCAGAGGTGGCGTATGAGTTCCAAAACACAAAATCACGCTTTGGAACCAACAGTTTCCTGCTCGAACACCCATTTCACAGAAGGCAAACTAGTGATGGCCAGAAAAATGCATACACACAGAGCAGAGGTGGTGTTAAGGGGCGGCCCACTAGGGCTGGAGCCCCAAATCTTTCATTTGGAGCCCAAATCTCTGGGAGGCCCTCTGCCCTACCACCCTGCTGTCCAGGGGCACTTGCTGAAATAAAGGCACGGGGGCCCTGAGGATCTCTGTGGGGTGGGTGGTGGCTGGGAAACTTACCGTACCTCTTAACCGAAAGCCATAAGTTACTTTGCCAGTAAACATAACATGTTTATTCCCTATTTTTCAGCCAAATCCTAAATATGTTCACATGAAACTGAGCCCCACTGAATTCAATGCCACTTCCTTCTTCCTCTGCTTCAGGGAATGGGTCTGAAGCCAGGAGAAAGAGCTGTAGAAGAAGCCAAAATAGCTGCACACTGGCCTAGCCCAAGAAGGTCAGTCGCTTGCCTTTGGGCCACTTGTGCCTGTCCATGCGGGTGGCAGCTTTACATATAAATGAAGGGACACTGACTCGAAGCACAGGAAAAGATGTACTGACCAAAACGATCTGGCTGCCGCTCCCTCACTAACTATATTCCTGTAGCATGGCCAACTCTGCATCTGAAAGTGAGTATCAATGCCACAAATTTCAAATCCGCGTCTTAACTGGCTCCCTAACCAGGGCTATTGTGTTTTTAACGGCCGAGTGGAAAAGCAGAATTTTAGAAAGTGACAAACATGCAATGTAGTCTTATTGCAAATCCAGCCCAGCACTATCTAACCCATTGGCTGGGTTAGCATAACACGCTAACCCATGGAGGCTACAGTAAATCACAGAACAAGCCATGGCTTTAGAGGGGGTGGCTTCGAAGCCTTGGCTAAGAAACACTGACGGGGTTCGCACGACACCCTAAGCCTTTGGGGAATTTTAGCCACGCACTGTGGCTAAAATTCCCTCGTGCCTGACAGACGATTGGGCACAGCGGGGTTCGGGTGCCACCTCCTCCGCCCTCGGTCCTCCCACTGGTTTCCCAGGGGACTGTTGGTGTTGAAGGAAAAAGAGTAAACGGTGTGCTAGCTTCTGAAACAGGAACAGGGACACTGAGGGGAGCGGAGCAGAGCGGAAAGAACAGCTGCTGAAAAGTGCCCGAGTGGCACTTTTGGGCGGCTGTCAGAGCGGCTCCCCTCGTCGCCCCTTCCCGTTGCTCCACGGCGTGGCCACTCAGCTGAGCAGCGGCTCTGCCGGGCAACGGGGAAGGGGCACAAGCCGCCTCGTTCTCCTTCCCTCCCCCTCCCCCCTCTTTGTGTCGCCAGCCGGGGAGAGGGAGGAAGGGGGCGGGGGGGGGGAAATGAGTGGGAGCAGCCTGCTCACCTTGGCTTACTTGGGAGTAAGCCTAGCATCGCCAGGGAGAGTGGGTTACGAGCGGGAACGAATCGTGCCCCCCACTC
Organism: Shinisaurus crocodilurus; assembly: GCA_021292165.1. NCBI lineage: Eukaryota > Metazoa > Chordata > Lepidosauria > Squamata > Shinisauridae > Shinisaurus > Shinisaurus crocodilurus. The sequence goes on along the minus strand of CM037880.1, from coordinate 9,619,606 downwards.
CCATTGGTGAGCTCCTTGCCAGTTGGAGGGGGGGCATTTCCCCCTCGGTCTCCCCGGGAGGAGGCTGAGGGGGAACTGACCCCACCCCCCGAGCCGAGTGACTGGATCCCAGCCGTCGCTGCAGCCCTCTCTGGCCGAGGTGGAGGGTGGGGGAACCAGCTGCTCTCTGCGGTGCTTCGTCCCGAGCGGGGATTGAGTGGGTGGCACTGCGACCGACCCCAGCGGCTCCCACCCACCCACCGCACGCCTGCCAATGCTGGGAGAGCAGGATCGCTCGCGAGCAGTCCTGTTCTCCCGGCATCGGCAGGAGCGTGGTGGTGGTGGGGAGCTGAAGGCAGCCACCCAAAGTGCCGCTCAGGGCACTTTGGCAGCTGCCATTGGCCAGAGGCCCTCGGCCAGAGCGGCAACCTTTAGCTTGACCGTGGCTAAGCGTGTTGTCTGGGTTCGGACAACATGCTTAGCCACGGAGGGTTTTCTAAACTCTAGAGCAGTGTTCTCCAACCTTGGGTCCCCAGATGTTTTTGGCCTACAACTCCCAGCATGCCCCAGCCAGCTACGCTGGCTGGGGCCTGCTGGGAGTTGTAGGCCAAAAACATCTGGGGACCCAAGGTTGGAGAACACTGCTCTAGAGCAAGCCATGGCTACTCGGGGTGGTTTATTAGCCACTCCAGGATGGCTGATAAACCACCCCGTGGGGAGTGGACCGGGTTCAGATGACACGCTAAGCCAGCACGGCTTCAAAGCCACAGTGGCTTAGCATATCGTGCAAACCCAGTCAGTGTTTCTTAGCCATGGCTTTGAGGCCACCTTCGAAGCCATGGCTTGTTCTAGGGTTTACTGTAGCCACCGCGGCTTATTTATTCATTTAATATATTTATTCGCCGCCCATCAGCCAAAAGGCTCCCTGGGCGGTTTCCAAAACACAACACAAAATAGCAACAAAAATAGTATAAAACACAAACATATTAAAATTTAACACGATAAGAACAAGCAGCCAAATATAAATTCAATCCGGAGGTACAGTGGCGATAATGAAAGGAATAAAATCAACCATTAAAATATTGGGGCAAATAAAAAGGTCTTCACCTGGCGCCTGAAAGAATAGAGGGTAGGCGCCGGGCGCACCTCCTTGGGAAGCTGATTCCAGAGATGGGGTGCCACAACTGAGAAGGCCCTTCCTCTAGTAGCCACCCTCCTAGCCTCTTTTGGAGGGGGCACTCTGAGAAGGGCCTCCGAAGAAGATCTCAGGGTTCAGGCAGGCCTTAGCGTGTTGTGCAAACCCAGTCACCGTTTCTCACATTTGGGGGTTCACGCGTTCTCCCTATCCTAACTTCTTCTACTTTCTGCCCACTGTCCCTGCAACCACCCCTTGCATACTTGAGCAGTCAGGTGCGTAATGCTGGCTGCCGAGAGCAAAGATCTGTGGGCCCGGGCGCTCATCCAACACTGGCATAGCAAGAGAAATAAAGCTGGATAGCTCCGCATCATCCTAAAACCACAAACTCCATTCAGACAAAGCAGCAGCTGCTCTTCCCAAAGTCAGGTTGAGGCAAGTGGATCAAGGATGATTCTCTCCTGGGGGGCGCCCTGGCTCGGGATCCTTCCTCTCCACCAAATTTTGGATCCCCTCCAGTTCTTTGGGTTATGGGGAGAAAAGTAGACGGGCCTGTCATGAAACCCACCATCTGATCTCCCCCAGTTTTAGTCAAATCATGCATGTCCACTCCCCTCCACCCCCGAGCAGTCTTCTAAAAATAGGGAGACAGCAGCTCGGGGTGTTGAACCTTGTTTAGCCCAAGGGCCAAATTCCATCTCGAAGCAGCTCTCGGGGGCCACATGCCGGTGGTGGGCGGAGCCAAAATACCAGTCTATTTCAGCGTAACGTTCTTCCTGCCAACAACTAAGCCTCAGAAGACGCGTTTCAACTTTTTCAAGTGTGTGTGGGGGTATAAACTGTACAAAACCTGAGAACCCACCAAACCATCGGTGGTTGGGGGGGGGGGAAGGGGCGGAGCCAGGGGAAGGGGTCACGGCCGCCTGGGAAACCCGGGGACTGAAATTCTGCCTCCCTGTCTTTGAGCCTCTGCTTCGGCCCTGAATCGCTCCGTCTACCCCTCCATGCGTAAATTGCTGACATATTATATCGAGCCACCGTCTTCCTGCGGTGTCTGAAAACATTTACATTAATAAATGACTGGACTCAGCAGTGCCGCTCGGAATTCCTTTCCCCTGTCAGCGTGTGAAGCCGCATTATACTGTGTCAGAGCCGTCGACCCGTGAAGTTGCCCACTGGACTGGGAAGCAGTCCTCTCCGAGGTCTCTCAGGTCCGAAGTTCCATCTTGGTGGAGCCATGCGGGTGCCACTGACCCACGGTGCCCCTCTGCGTTTCTCTGGTAGTGTGGGGGGGGAGGTAGGAAATGAGATGACAGCATCATGCTGGTGTTTCTCTGCTCTCCCCCCCCCCCACGGCATTCTGTTTTGTTGTTTGCTGCTTGCGGGGGCGGGGGCAGTGAAATGCTCACACAGTCAGGGCCAGCATCAAGGGTAGGTATGATTGGGCACTTGCTAAGGGACCCCTCCCCGGCAGGGGCCCACTGACAAGAGCCGCCTGGAGTTGCTCCTCCTCTTCTCCATGGCAACCTGCTTGTTCACCTGCCTCTCGCTCTGGCCCAGACAACGGTGGTGGTTTTGAGGAGGAGCAGGAGAGCCCACTGCCTACATCCATGTTCTCCAACCTTGGGTTCCCCAGATGTTTTTTGGCCTGCAACTCCCAGCATGCCCCAGCCAGCGTTGCTGGCTGGGGCATGCTGGGAGTTGCAGGCCAAAAAACATCTGGGGAACCCAAGGTTGGAGAACACGGGCCTACATGCTCACCGGCTCTCTGCCTGGCAAGTGGGAGCCATGAGGAGAAAGAGGAGGAGGAGCCAGAGCGGCTGGTGACAGTGGCGAGGAGAAGGTCAACTCACTGAGGAAGGGGGCACTGAAGAGTGTCTTGCCCAGGGCCCCCCTCAAAAGCCTGCCAAGGGCCCACACCCCAGCAGGGGCCCACTGACAAGAGTCCCCCCCCCCCCCCCCGGAGCTGCCCTTCCCCTTCACCACTGCAGCAACCTGCTTCTCCAGCCGCCTCTCTCGCCCTGGCCCAGACGATGGTGGCAGCGAGAAGGAGATGCCACAGCCTGCTTGCTCACCGACGGGCCCTCTGCCGGCCAAGCAAGCAAGTGGTAGTAAGGAGGAGAAAGAAGAAGAGGAGGAGGAGGAGGAGGAGCAGCTGGTGACCATGGCCGTGAGAAAGTGGACTCACTGAGGGGGCCTTGCTTGCCCAAGGGGCCCTCAAAAACCTGGAGCCGGCACTGAACGCAGTGACGACACGTCACATGATGTAGTTTGGGACTCAGCCTTTTAAATGGAGCAGCTGGGGGGTGAATTCAACCTCAGACCCTAGTGCGCACAAAGCAGGCGTCCTACCACGAAGATATGCCACCTGTCTACGCCTTAGAAGATGCCCCGGGCTTCCTGGCCTGGGGGAGCGTGGAAGTTGAGCCCACGACGACGACAAGGGTGCAACCCAGGGAAAACTACTGTGATTAAACCCCTGCAGGTCTGCTGTGCTTTCTTCCATACATACTGTTTCCACGCTTAGGACTTTTAGCTTCCGGCTTCCTGTGTGTGTCTCCCCCCCCCCCCCCCCCGTTGTTGTTTTTAAATATGTGTTTATTGCTTTTAGAGTGTTTTGCAATTCATTACATTTTGATCCACTCTTTGCAAGTTGCCTTTGTTTTGCAAAGTGTTGAGAAAGGTGTGTGTGTGTGTGTGGGGGGGGTATGAATATCATAGACTAGGTAGATATATAGAGTAAAATAAAGTACAAATAAATGGTTTGCCTAACGAGCTCTCCTGGTAGAGTCGCCGTCACGTTTCCCTCCGTCGTAGCGGCTGTGATTAAATGAATTTAATTTCAACACAACGTTGTTGCATGAGCTTGCCTTCTCTCTTCTCTAGTGTGGGGCAGCCATTTGGCTGTTGCCGACCCCTCTACACCACTTGCGGCCTACCTTCACCTCTACTGGTTATGTCTCTCTGCCTTTTCTACCTCCTTGTTGGGGATTTGCCTGAAAGCAAAAGGATCACCTCTCTGTTTTGAAACCTGCAGACCTCACACCCCAAGGGGGAAGCTTTAGCAACTGTTGCCATGAAGTCCCTTAGCAAATAACGTCCTGGGAGCCAGGAGTCAGGAGAGCCGGTGCTAAGAAAGAAAGAGGGAGGAGAAAGGTGGAGAAGGCCTTTCTTGTTTGAGCAGGGAAAGAAATCACAGATGAGTTTGCCTCTTACCAGCAGGAACGGGCTAGAACGGGCCTTGCAAGTTGCTTCTCTCTGGGGTTTAATCGCCCCAAACCAGATTCTGCTATTGAAAATAAATGGAAAGAGGAGCTTGCATGCAGGTGCCCTTTAGCTGTTACAGTAGCAATGAACTAGGTCACAGTGTTCTCCAACCTGGGGTCCCCAGATGTTTTTGGCCTACAACTCCCAGCATGCCCCAGCCAGCGTGCTGGCTGGGGCATGCTGGGAGTTGTAGGCCAAAACATCTGGGGACCCCAGGTTGGAGAACACTGAACTAGGAAGTGCTTTTCGGTGCTCATGGCACTGCTGAAACATTCGCAGGCTTGCCACCACAGGGACGGAGCCATCATGCAGGATCCTGACCGCACAATCCTCACCCCAGATCCCCAGCTGGGCGATGGCGGAGTGGGTGAGGCCTGTGCGAACTGCCTTGTCCATACAGTGGTGGGCCTTGAACATAAGAGGAGCCACGCTGGATCAGACCAAAGGTCCATCTGGTCCGGCATTCTGTTCACACATTTGCAGTGGCCAACCATCTGCCTGTTGGGAGGCCCACAAGCAGGACCTGAGTGCAATAGCACCCTCTTGCTCAGGGAATACGACAGTAGCACCAAGGGGTGAGCTCTTGTATTGCCGCGTCGTACAAGGGTGCAGAGATCCTGAGCAAAAAAAAAAAAAAAAAAGGAAAATGATGAGGAGCGACTCCCCAATGAAGCCTCTGCCGGTGGTATAGCAGAGGGGGCAGCGCGGGGAGGGGGGGGCAGCTCTGGGGCTTTTCCCAAGGCACCATCTGTCAGAACGCCTGGGTCACTGACAGCATCTCCTTGCTTCCCCAGGCGAATGAGGTGATAAAGAGGCTTATGCCTGAGCGTGGAAAGCTAAGCAGGGTCAGGCCTGGCTATTACTTGGATGGGAGACCCCTCCTCTAGTTTCCTGCATTGAGCAGGGGGTTGGAGGACTCGGTGGCCTTGTAGGCCCCTTCCAACTCGATGATCTATGAAATCTATGAGGCTGTCAAGTTTTACTGTTGTTTGTGACAGATTAGCTTAGGATAGGGCAGGACTCTCCCGCCTTGGGTGCCCAGATGTTGCTGGCCTACAGCTCCCAGCATACCCAGCCAGCATGGCTAATGGCAAGGGATTCTGGGAGCTGTAGTCCAGCAACATCTAGGCACCCAAGGTTGGAGAGCCCTGGCTTTTGGGGGAAGTCAGAGAATAAGGGCAACAGTCAAGCAGAGGCTGGAAACGTCTTTCCTTTCCTTCAATGGGATGCTTGCTTCATGCTGGCAGCCCAAATGGTGACACTCCTTTGCAAGACCGTTTGCATTGCTAATTCAAAGCTAAAGGTGGTGTTCCAGTTGGCTGAAGGTAATGGCCCGGTTTGCAGGATCATCATCATTGGGGAAAAGAAACCACGGGGCTCCTTTTCCCTGCCCCCGCGCATACGATAGATTCTCCTTGAGGGTGCCGCTATGCGCCTGTCATTGCACTCCAGAATTTAGTACTACACCACTGCCTTCCGCAGCACCTCACTGTAACCCAGACCCACGTAGATCCACAGTTGCCCGTTGCTCCTGGTACAGTGAGGAAAAGAGAACCAACGCGACTCAGGGAGAGCAGGTGTGGCATAGTGGTGAGAGTGTAGGGCTGGGACTCCGGGAGATCCGGGTTCTAGTCCCCGCTTGGCCATGAAACTCACTGGGTGACTTTGGGCCAGTCACCGACTCTCAGCCTAACCTACCTCACAGGGTTGTTGTGAGGATAAAATGGAGAGGAGGGGGAGGATTATGTAAGCCACCTTGGGTTCCTTGCAGGAAAAAGGCAGGGTATAAATATAATAAATAAATAAATAAATACCATCAAAACCGATGCACTTCAAATGATTCCAAGACAATGAACTTTTGGTCTAGGGAGGTGGGCAAGATATACGATTTAGTTCCTTCAAACAGAGACACCAGGGATTGGGTTCCCAATAGAACCCTGCCCCTTAACCAGTTTTTAAGAGCCAGGTTACCTAGAAACAATTCTTACAAACAACCTTGTAAGGTAGGTTGGTACTCCTATCCCCATATTGCTTTAGACAGAGTGCTTCCAGGTGAGACTTTGAGGGTGCAATTGCCCTGCCTTGTTCACGGACTCTGACGTATTGCACTTGTAACTCTCCCTCCTGTTTTGTCACAGGTTCTCCCATCTTTTTTTCCCCCCACCACAAAAAAATTAAGGAGGAAAAGTTGGAATAACCACGCAACACATTTGATTGGCAGCGCTAGGAGTCGTCCATCGGAAACACTCAGAGTGGCTTTCTTAAGAGTTGCCAGGGGAGTCCATGGCTCGGGTGCTGTAAAGAGTTAGTGTGGTGTAGAGGAATGGGGAGATCTGGGTTCAAATCCTCGTACAGCTGTAAAGCTCAGGGCCAAGCTGCATGTTATTCCAAAAATCTATCTAGCAAAAGCCAATGGTCAAATCTCTCAGCCTAACCCACTTCATAGGTCAGCCTTCCCCAACCGCTAGATGGGTTGGACTACAACCCCATCATCCCCAGCCAGTTGGATGGAGATGATGGGAATTGTAGTCCAACACATCTGAAGGGCATCAGGTTGGGGAATACTGCCATATATACATTGCTTTGAGCTCATGGGGACCGTTGCAGGTACAAGTCATGCCTTGGATTGAGAGCATAATTCGTTCCGGAAACATGCTTATAATCCAAAACACTCTTATATCAAAATGAAATCCCCCCCCAAAAAAATTGTACAGAGATTTTTAATTTAAGCCGTACTACAGTACTTGTATTGCAAGACGTCGCTTGTATATCAAGTAAAAATAAAATAAAATAAATATTTAAAATTTGCTTGTCTTGCAAAACGCTCTCAAACCAAGTTACTTGCAATCCAAGGTATTACTGTAATTGCCTTGTGTTAGTCTCAATTCTCTCCACACCAACACTACCCTTTCTTTTCTCCCCACCAGCACATGTCTGAAAATTGTCCCAAATTACAGGATGACACTCACCGCATGGTAACACAGCCACCACACAGAACAGAAAAAAAAAAAAATACTTCCATCTGGCAGCCACAAAGAAAACACCAGCCCTTAGTTGAAGGGTGGTCCATTTTTTCACCACTGCCAGAAAGTCCCTCAGCAAAGATGGTGGCAATACATACATTCTCTCAGCACCACCTTTGCAAAGACTGGCCTATAGAAAGCTGGCACCAGTGTTGAATGTATGTGACTCACTGCCTCTACGGCGACAGTGTCGATGCTCAATTTGTACGTGTTGCCAGGGATGTTGAAGAGTCCTTGGTCTCGAGTCACGAGTCGAGTCACGAGTCTTTGGACCCGAGTCTCGAGTCCGAGTCCGAGTCCTTGGTCCAAAATGGTGACTCACGAGTCACGAGTCATGAGTCACTCCCAAAGCTGACTCCACGAGTCCCTATTAAAATCAATGGGGTTTTTTCCCAACAAAATAAGGCTACTTCACACTCAGAGCAGCCACACAGAGTAATCTCAGGTCCTTCCTCTGCCTCTCCCAAGTACGCAACACATCAATCAAAATAAATCTTGACACACTGTTGGGGCTGCACTCCCGGTAGCCGTCCATAGTGGCCGAGCAGCGGCGCACCTCGCTTCCATGCGCTCTTCGCCAGGCAATCACGCTCCTCTCCACTCCTTCCGGCACAGCCCAGGGATGTTGAAGAGTCCTTGGTCTCGAGTCCCGAGTCGAGTCTCGAGTCCCATTAAAAATATTGGGACTCGAGTCCGAGTCGAGTCAGAGGGGGGACTCAGTCCGACTCACGAGTCGAGTCCTCGAGTCCGAGTCCCCATCCCTGCGTGTTGCTGCCATTTTGATGAGGGAATTTCTGGCAGTGGAAGGCCAACGCAAGCAGCCGTGATAGCTTACCAGATATTGGTCTGTGGCCCACAGCGCAATGGCAACAGAAGCCCTGCCCAGCTCTGCCTTATCCACTGTGGGAAAATTAAGCTTATGCCCGCCTTTTGTCAATATTATCTTGGTAACAAAAGAAAAGGTTTCCCATGCTAGAAAATAAATACAACCAACTTCCTCTCTTCTATATTAAAACAGTTCATATTTCACCCACCGACCCGGCAAACCTGCTTTTTGTAACATCTTGCCTGATGAGGAGATCTGAAGATCTCTAAAGCTTACACATTTTTTGGTGATATTCTGGTTAGCCTAATAAAGATATTACGCTAATACGAATTTTGGAGTTCTTCTGACGGTCAACGCAGCTCCTGTCAGTTCCTCCCCCCCCCACTAGCCAGTGTAATCCCGACGCTTAAGTTCCATAAAGGATCGAGTTTTTCATGAGCCTGCTTTTGCATCTCAAATTAATAGGACACGTGCTAGGATTGGGGGAAGACAACCACCTCACACAAAAAAAGCAAGGCTACAGAGCCCTTTCAGCCGTATTTATGCAGCCATATTTTTTCATACACGAGAGGCACGCTGTGATATTTGGTCAAGGTATTATTTGGGCAAGGTACAGGGCTCCTGTATCAAGAAAATCCAGATAGAAACCCCCCTCCGCCCCACCCACTCTGTGATAAACAATCCTACAGAACATCAAACTTTAAATTAAACCCTGCTCCTGCTGCAAGTCAAATGAGTCACCCACGTTGAACAAAACAGAGATAATTACTTGGTGTGCAAAAGTCAAAGCAATTATACTGTGCTCGCCAGTTGGAAGACAAACCGAGCTATTGCCTGGGAAATATGTCCATATGCAATGCCAGTATGGAAAAAGAACCCCCAACCACCCAAAAGTCTGCAAAACAAGGTGCCTGACGGGTGAAAAATCATACTTTTACAAATCTTTCGGAATGCTTTGCCACCCATTTCCCCTGACGTTGTCGAAATTTGGCAAAACCTGTATGCCTTTATCGGTGACATGGCAGAAGGAAATTCAGCCGTCGCTGCCCCCTTCAAAGCCAGGAAAGGGGTGCAAGTCTGCACCCTCTTGCATTTTGGCCTGACATGCAACGCTTAAGAGGCGTAGGAGGTGTACTACGGTAAGATGTGGCAACCCAAAATCCAACAGGAATATATATATATATATATATATATAAAAATACATAATGCAACCATTATGGCAAAGCCTTGTTGAGTCTGTTGCCTGGAAAAATTTATGCCAAATAAAGCCATCCGTTTCTAAGGATGCTACAGCTCTTTTTGGTGTCCTCCTTTCCTTTATTGGAGTCCTTCAAATAGAATCGGTTTCTTTATAAGGCGCAACAGATGATGAATTTCCTGTACCCTGCCCAAGAGTCCAGGCCCCATATGGCTGAACCATCCACAGCGAAGGAAGGAGTTCGGTTCCTTGCTAGAGGAACAAAGAGGATTTCAAAAGCTCTGCTTACCTTGTTGGAAAGTCCAGGCTGTTTGTTTTTCACTTCTCCCCCAAGCCCACCTCGCAGAACGCCTTCCAGCTCCTGGTCTTGGCACTGCCTGTTGCTGCGCTACCTTTGACAGAAGGGGGCATGTCCAAAAGGAAGGTAATTTAATAGTGTACTTACTAACCAACGTGGAAACCTCCCCCTGACTGATTGTCACACCCATTCTTTTCTACAAGAATCACTGGAGGGCTAAAGGGAACAGCTGGAACAGGGTTTTGAGCAAGAGTTTTTCAGCACTCCAAGCAGAAGAAAGAAACCAGCAAGAACTCTTGTTGTTTTTGCCTGCCATTGTTGGAAAGGAAGACAGATGCCCTTTCTTTACACATGCCATTTGCTGAAGTGTACACTTAAGACGATTTAAGGGTACTCCTGAAAATATGAAGTATGAACGTGACAGACGAGATTAGAATATGTCTTTGTCTGAGTGTACCCTTGCTGGCAAACCCAGGTTTGCCTCTCTGTGTTGTATGAATCGGCCCTTGTTTGGGCAGGACACGGAATAATGGGCTCAAGTTACAGGAACCTAGATTCCACCTAAACATCAGGAAAAATTTCCTGACTGTCACAGCAATAAGACAATGGAACCAACTACTTAGGGTGGTGGTGGGCTCTCCCAATCTGGAGGCATTCAAGGTGCAGCTGGACAGCCATCTGTCGGGGATGCTTTGACCTGGATTCCTGCATTGAGCGGGGGGTTGGACTCGATGGCCTGGTAGGCCCCTTCCAACTCTACTTTTCTATGATTCTATGATTCTATACCCCACCTTTTTTCCTGCAAGGAACCCAAGGCGGCTTACATAATCCTCCTCCTCCTCCTCCTCTCCATTTTATCCTCACCACAGCCCTGTGAAGTAGGTTAGGCTGAGAGTCAGTGACTGGCCCAAAGTCACCCAGTGAGTTTCATGGCGGAGCGGGGACTAGAACCCAGATCTCCCGGAGTCCCAGCCCTACACTTTCACCACTACACCACACTGGCTCTGATGCCAGTGTGCCACACTGATGCATTATTCTAGAGAGGAAACTAATTTGAGGGAGAGAGGGGAGAGAATTGCTCCTCTTATTTGCTTCCAAAATTACAAGCTTATTTTCCATATTTCTTGTACAGCATGAGAGAGAGAGGTGTATGAGAGGTGAGACAGAGAGGCCCCCTCCATCAGTTTCAACCAGTTGCCTCTTGGTTCCTCCCCATTCCACAAATTGTCTCCTGTATTGGCTCTAGTACCTGCATTTTGCTTATTTTCCTCTTCCTTCCCCATCCACTTTTCCTTTTGTATTGCATCCTTTGGAATGTAAGCTATTATGTTGAACCTTGAATGCTTTGGCAGAAAATGTATGAAAACAAACAAACATCTTAAATTATGCTTTTAGGAGTTCTTGAAATTCAAGGTGTATTATACTGGAATTTGGTAAGTTAATTAACAACATCACTGGCTTCAAGTTTGATCAGTGAGATTTAAGATTCCTTTTTTTTTTTTAAGTGTCCCTCAAAATCAAATTTCAAAATGGCAACTCTAAATACTGCAAAATTCACCCACATTTTAAAGTTGTGCCATATTTGATTTCAGCTCTACAGTACTCCCTTACTGGATGATTGTCTGTAAAAGCCCTCTCTGTTTTTTTAGAGAAAACACGCTGTAAACATTACGTTGTATTTTATTCATTTTTATAACGCCATCACTGTTCAAGGCACCTTTACAGAGTAACAGGCACCAAAAGAGTAGGAGTAGAATGGAAGAGGGAAGACACATTTAAAATTTGTTGTGGGGATCCAGATGCCTTTCTTGAAGGAAATGGTTTCACTGGTATCTTCCCTACCCCTGCTGGGCCTTAAAGGCACCCTCCTTTATCCCTCCCATCTCATCCCACTTCTGCCACCATCAATCTCTTTCCATCTGCTGAGCATACAAAGAGCTGCCCTCGACAGCCACCCAAGGACAGCCTGGTAGTGTTCCCTGTTGCATTTTCATCCCATTCTCTCTGACCCACATAGGCAGGTTTCTTTGGAAATTGGGCCTAAGTGAAGCATGAACTGACAGCCCCTAAATGACATAGTTGCACTGTGCATTCTCACTTCACCCTCAGGCCTAAAATTCCTGAGCTTGCAAGGAGATAAAGAAACCTTAGTCTTGCCAATCAGGACAGAAAACAGACACCATTTATTTGTGCCTAATCTCATGTGACATGGTACATGCATAGTTTTGCATATTCATAGGTCAGGCTCTTAACCAATAGACCAGCTCCGTAGCAGAGAGAGTGAGAGTGAGAGCAAGTGTGTGTGTGCGTGTGCGTGTGCGTGTGCGTGTGCGAGAGAGAGAGAGAAATGTAGGGTTGCCAATGTTTTACTATCCCCCAGCTCCTATGCAGTTTGAGCTACAACAATTAGTAGGGGATAACTTAATGCTGATGTTGATAGGTCGAGCTGGAGGGCCACAAGTCCCTACTCCCTGTTTCAATAAGTATTTCCAGGCTGGTGCACATAAAGACACGTTCTCAGTGCTTCCAAAGACGTTCTCAATGCACGGTCGAAGCATGATGTGGGAATAGGCGGTCCTTCACGGCCTGGGTCCCTACGCCAGGCGGGGCTTGAAAAGGTAAGAACCCGCACTTTGAATAAAGCTTAGAAGCCGAGCAGGAACCGCACTCAGCCAGCTTATTGGGGTGGGGAAATCAAATAATTAGTTCAGGCATATTTCAGAAAACCCCATTGGCCTATGAATCTCTAAGCATATGCAGATTGGCTGGCAAGACTCTGCTATAGCTTTTCCTCTCTTATCCTGCGCAGAGAGCAGGGTCTCCTCGGGGTTGGCACCCATGACCCTTTAGAACAGCATCTCCAGGGATGTTAACCATGCCCCATCTCTTCATACCTTTTTTGCCAGCACATAAAAACTGCTTTTGTTCCCAAAGGCCTTTTAAGTTTGCTGTTGTCCATGATTGTTTCACTGCAGTTCCTCTGCATGTGTATGAGCATACACACGCGGTTGTTTTTAAATGCTATTTTTGGACTGATTTTTTGTTTTTTTGATGGTGTAGTACACCTGGACCTGTTTTTAGAGGGAAAGTGACAAAAGAAAATGTATAAATGAAATGAAAGGAATCTCTTCTTCCTAACCAGCATAACGGGGAGTGCTATTTGTACATGACTCATATCTTCTTCTCCGGTCATTCAAGCAATTAGCTCCAACAACAACAACAACCATGGAGCTGTTTTGTGTTTACACACCTGGCCTGCAAGCCGGATTTCACAAATGTAGAGGAGGAGGATTGAAATGGGGAACGTGATGCTGTCAATACTTCTAACTATGCCTATTTTTCACCACTCCGTGGTACGGAGTAAGCTTATTAGATGATTTATTATTTATATAGCCCATCAGTGTACAAGAGAACAGGTCCCAGCCCTGATGAGCTTACAGTCTAAAATTCAACACAGGGGAAACAACAAAAGAAGGGGAAGGAAAACGGAGGCATTTGCCCTTCTTTGATATTAGAGGAACTCAGACTCCTCTGCCTTCCTTGTGTTGACCTTCCCTGACGTAAGGGCAGCTCAGCCAATCATTGTCAGAGGTGCCATGTTGGCCCCTTACTAAGCCCCTGCCCTGAGTGTGTTACAATATCAATGGCAGGAGAGCATTAGTTATTTTACTGCAATTAAACCATTAAAAGAAAAAAAAAGGAACAGCCGAACATGACAATCACTCCCCTTAGAAGGGAAAACCCAGCAACATTTAAGGAGAACTCAAAATCCGAGAACTCCATTCCCTGCTGCTCGGGCAGCTCCCCTACATAGCTTGGCGCGCACCGCAGACCACAGGAGGTTTTCCTGTTGTTGTGGAGGCAAAGCCATAGATAATGCGGCAGAGACTAGCGGGAAGTGTCTCCTTGCCTTGGGGAGGGTGGGACAGTGCAAGAACCTTGTCATTACACAGGGGCCTCACTTGGTGGTGTCTTTTGTTTTATGAGGGTGTGGCTCCCTTGTTTCAGCCAAAATCTCTCTCTCTCTCTCTCTCTCTCTCTCTCTCACACACACACACACACACCAAAGCAAAGTCCTGCAGTGCCACAGTAGAGGTCTCTGTTTTCCTGCTCCTGACACGCTGTAATTTAGCCTTCAGAGGGACATTTAAGGCTGTAATTTAAGGGCTGGGGTTTTATACTTGTGCAAGCACACAAGCAGACATCAGTCTCTCTCTCCTCTCCTCTCCCCTCCCTCTTTTTCTTTTTAGCCCGCTGCTGCCACTTAAGCGAGAAAACCAGCGTGGAGGGGCACGCGGCTTGCTTACATTGACCCACCACTTGGGTATCCCACCCTTACCCCCAGGAATCGACGAGGGTAGCATATGTGGCGGGGTGGCCCACCCTTTTCACAACCGTCCTGTGAGGTAGGCGAGAAAAGAGCCCTTTCTGTGAGAGAGAAGAGCCCTTTCCACAAGAGTGTGTGTGTGTGTGTGTGTGTGTGTGTGTGTGTGGCAGCTAAACACAGAGAGCTCAGGAACAGCGGCCGTGACTCCCCACACGTTCACTCCACACACAATTGCCACCTGGGTGTAGGGCACGCAGGAATCTGAACTCAGGCCCAAGTCTATGACCATTATATGCTGCTGGGTCTCTCTCTCACACACACATACCCTCAGTTAAATCTTGGGAGTAAATTAGTATTGTTTTGAAATGGTTGAACAGAATCACCCACCACATACTCCGGGGGTAATCCAGAGAGGACAGAATCACGTACCGGCTCGCTTGTACTTCTAGTAAAAACTGACAAGCCATACAGGACATATTTAGGGGGTCAGTGAAGGGTGTAAAGAAAAAGAAAAAGAAAATCTCGGCTCCAGTGCGAAGGAGGGAGGGTTAGGGTGCTTCCCACCAACATCCACACAGGGCTCATGCTAGAGATCCGGTTGCAGAAGTGTCTCCTAGCTACCGTGTTTGCAGTCGGGGTGGGAAACGGGGAAGGCTTGAAGGGAGAGAGACGCATGCATTGTTCTCGCAGGAACACAGCAGCAAAAAGAGGCAGGAGATTTGGAGAGCGAGGAGGAAATGGACTGAAGAACCATTTCACCACTGTAAATAAGAGGGTAAAACTGTGATCGTTAAAACAAGGTACTGCCTCATGCCAAGGCTGACCCATGATTGGGCTGGGCATGTAGGCATCGTTCTTGGATATACGTATAACGCGCACCGGGAAAGAGAAAAACAGTAAGTGGTTTCAAGCTACTGTTGCTGAAAGCCTAGCGATGGGATACATCTGACAAAACCTTCAATAAATCTCTTTCAGCACAAGTCAGCCTGCCTTTCCTCAAAGTGGTGCTCTCCAGATGGCTTGGACTACAATCCCCATCATTCCCAGCCAGCATGGGAGTTGCAGTCCAAGACATGTAGAGGGCACCAGGTTGGGGAAGGTGGGGCATAAGCTATCAGGAGGCCTGCTCTTAATCTCCTGCGTCCCTGATGCTAAAAAAGAGTTGGTTGCAGGAGGTCGGTCGGTTCCAGAAAAATGGGTATGTATTGATTGGGTCAGATATCTGAGAAAAGCGGTAAAAGATCCAGATTTCTACACAAACATCAACTAGTGTAAGAACATCAGAAGAGCCATGCCGGATCAGACCAAGGGTCCATCTAGTCCAGCAACTAAAGATATAAGACAGTATTGAAAGTATATCTCCAGGATATTTATGGAATGGGTAGTAGCCAACCCATCTAACTGGATTTGGAAATGTTCAACAAGATCCCTGTACAAACGGAGAAACAGATTTAGCATTTCAAAAAGGAACCCGAAGCTGGCTTACAGTAGGGCTGGGCAACTTGTAGGCCAACACATCTGGAGGGCCACAATTCCCATCATCCCTCACCATTGGCTAAGTTGGCTATGGCTGGTGGGAGTTGAAGGCCAAAACATCTGGAGGGCCACAAGTTGCCCAGCCCTGGCTTACAGTTGTTTTTTCCCCCAAGCATCCTTAAATAGGGAAAGGTTAAGCTATTCCTTCTTCTGTGTATCTTCATGCAAGGTCAACTCCGTTTCAAACCTGCTTATCTTTTAGCCAAAATAACGGGGTCTGAAAGGGGATCATGACACTATTGTATGGCTCCTCCCGCATGCAAGGTCAGAGAGAAGCAAACACAAAAGGAAGTGTATGTGTAAGAAAAACAAAACCCCACAGCAATAAGTGTTTCCTTGCAACGATGACTTATACACCCCCTATACATGAGCAATAGAGCATTTAAAGCAGGTCTGTGCCAGCAAACCAAATGCAGCAGACAAAGGGCTTGACCAGCTCCGGTTCTGGCAGTCCCATCAAACGCGGCAGTGGGCTACATTGGGTCCAGTGGCTCACAAGTCATGCAGGCCCAATTTAAAGCAGACTTCCTTTTGCTGCTCCAGGTGTGTTGGACTACAACCACTATCATCCACAAACACATGCCAAGTTGTCTGGGGCTGATGGCAGCTGAGGTCCAAACCATCTGGAGGGCACCAGGTTGTCTGCCCCTGTGAACAGACATTTAATCCTCATTTTTGCTGTTGCAGGCAGAATGCACTATGGAGCTGCCCAGAGCAGGGGTCTCCAGCGTGGAGTCCATGGGCACCTGCAATGGTGCCAGTGAAGGGGTGGTGCTCACGGCCCCCTGCAATTTCCCGTTTTTTAAATATACATATATGGATGTGTATGAGAAGACTATCAAGGAGAAGGCTATCCATGGCTACTACTCCTGATTGGCTATATGCTACCTCCAGTATCAGAGGCAGTACACCAGTTGCTGGGGAACATGGGTAGGAGGGTGCTGTTGCGCTCATGTCCTGCTTGTGGGTTTCCTGTGGGCAGCTGGTTGGCCAATGCGTGAACAGAATGCTGGACTAGATGGACCCTTGGTCTGATCTAGTGTGGCTCTTCTTGTGTTCTAATGTTCATACAACTTTCTAGCAGTTATGAACAGGCTTCAACAAAATTGGGCCAATATCCAAGTAAGTATATCCATTTGAAGCTGACGCCTATATGCCCCCTGTTCAAATACTTGAAAGCGTTGTAAGTTCTCCAATCCATTGCATTATAGGTGGTGAGTTTTTATCCTTTCAGTGTTTTAATATCAGTCTTTTAGCTGTCAGAAGGGCACAGAGAATCCATTTACGCTGACCATTTGTTAATTTCCATGAAGCAGGTCAATAATTTAAAAGAGCATGTACATCAGTGAATATTAAAGACTGTTCCAGTGCAAAATTTGCATAATTACTTCCCCATCCCCAAAGAAACAACCTTGCCAAAAAATACATTTAAAAGAAGTATTAGCTGTATTGTGCCTCCAGCAATCAGCTGAATTAGACAATCCCTTATTAAATTTATTTATTATTTATTATATTTATACCCCACCTTTTTTCCTGCAAGGAACCCAAGGCAGCTTACATAATCCTCCTCCTCCTCCTCTCCATTTTATCCTCACAACAAACCTGTGAGGTAGGTTAGGCTGAGAGTCGGTGACTGGCCCAAAGTCACCCAGTGAGTTCCATGCCGAGCGGGGACTAGAACCCGGATCTCCCGAGTCCCAGTCCAACACCCTAACCACTACGCCACACTGGCTCAATGCCACACAAAGAGGCATTGTGGTGTCCAATAGACATGAAACAAAGTTTTTGCTGAATAAGATGCGGCCTTAGGGCTTTTCTACACGAGGCTTGCCATGCCCCTGCCCATGGGCAAAGCGTTATAGCTATAAGTATGTGAGGGGAGGGGGGAGTGTGAGAGGAGTGTGGAATGTTGAGATGTCTGCTGATTGGCTGAGTGAGAAGGGTGTGTGTGAAGCCTGTGTTATATAAACAGTGGGCGGTGCTGTTTGAGGGAGAGCTGTGGAAGAGCGTGGTGAGTCGGAGGGAAGTCTGAAAGAGAGGGGGAGAGAGGGTAGAGAAGTCTGAGTGGAGTTGGGAGCTGCAGTCTTGTCTGAGAGAGAGAGGGAGAGAGAGAGAGAGAGAGAGAGAGATGGAGTGTTCCACATTTAGAATCCATTAACATTATCCATTTCCCTACCCTTGATTGTAAATAAATAAACTTGTTTCCTTTTTAAAACTTAAAAAAAGGAGTGGTCTGAGTTGGTTACCCTGAAGGGGGTTGGTGGCAGCGGAGATTAAGAGAGTGTGGATTTTGGGGTCTGACAGGTGGTGACGAGCGGTGAGGGGCGTCACAAGGCTGTCAACTGCAGATGTATCTACTTGCTGTTTTGTTGCAGCACTGAGATCCAAGCTCTACACAACGAGCACTTCCTGTCCTGCTTTTCCATTACATAACCTCTAGGTGGAGCTGTGCTATAGCAGAATAGCCCAAATACACAAGGAGAAACAGCGCCATTTCCCCCGTTCTAATATAATGCCCCATTTCCCGTTCTAAAACAAACAAACAAACAAACCGGGAAAGTGATCTGAAAAATCAGAAGCGAAACTGGAGGATCACATTGTTGTCTAAAAAGCCTGTGAACAACTGTAAGGAATCTCGAGCATACAATAAATGCCTCGCAGAAAAGTACTAAGATCCATAGACATGACAGGTAGATGCCAAAGCGTCAATCCACCGATTAGGCATTTTGTGGTGGTGCTCAGAGCAGTTCCTCAAGTTCCCAAATGTGCCCACGAGTCCAAAAGGGTTGGGGACCCCTGCCCCATAGAGTTCATTCAAGATGTGGGGGTTTTTTTTGGTGGTGGTGGGGCAAACGTGCAAGCCTCAGTGGCTGTTAACTCTCAATTCTGTTGATACGGTGATGCCGTTTAAGGTGTATTGCGGTGAAGCCCTCTTCCGCCTTCCCCGCCTCCGGCAGTCCAGGCTCTTCTTGGCATTCCTTAGTTCTTTAAATCAAAGCAAACATTAACTCTACATTCTCAGAGGCTCAACCATCCTAACAGGCAACGTCAAACTTCCCAGCTGTCTCCAAATTGGGTGTTCCAGAAACAGGTACTGAGGCACGCCGCAAAGGTGTTGCGACAAAAAAAAAAGGCATGTGATTATCTAGCCTCAGCGTTTCAGGCGGCCGATTCACAGAACTGTTTCTCTCCTCCCCCACACCTTTCCACCAGCGTGTCAAATGCATTCAGATAAGAAACTTAATGTAGCATGAAATACGTACAATCACTAACCATCGCTGAGGTTGCGTACAAAGATGCTGACGACGAGCTTCAGGCCAGGGGCTCTGCAATGCTCACTTCAAAAGGAGAGACGAGTATTGGAAGCTCCGAAATTCTTCTCCGGCTCAGACTGAAATCCAAGCCAGAGAATTTCCAGTCCGGCCTGCCTCCCGAGTCCACCCCGAGACAGTTTTTATAGGGGTGGGGAGAAACAGCAAGCCACCAGCTGAAGACCCTTAGAAGAAGCATTCTTGTTTATTCCCCGTCAGACAGTTTGGGGGGCTGCAGCCACTTGTATTTCCATACTGGTATCACTGATTTCAACTGGGAGAATGAAAAGTGGCGGGAGCTCCAAAAATGGCTGGTGAAGGGCAAAAGTCCACCACCGCAGGGAACCAGAAGCTGCTGGTTCCCACTGTTTGAAATGGGATGCCAGACTAGATGGACCCTTGATCTGATCCAGCAGGAGTCTTCCTACAGTCATATGTAAACTGGTCCATGCAAGTGGAGTGAGAAAGGAGAGGACCCTATTACCCAGGGTCACTGAACTCCACTCATGCTATAAAGCAGCCTTCCCAACACATCTGGTTCCCTCCAGATGTGTTGGGAGCGCAACTTAAAGCCTGTGGCTCACGCTGGCTCAGCTTGTCTTGAGTGTGGAAAGCTAAGCAGGGTCAGGCCTGGTTATTACTTGGATGGGAGACCCCTCCTCTAGTTTCCTGCATTGAGCAGGGGGTTGGACTCGATAGCCTTGTAGGCTCCTTCCAACTCTTATGATCTATGAAATCTATTCCTCAGGCCATTGCAAAGGCTGACCACACAGCTTGAACAAAATTGACCAAAGAGTCAAAATAATTAACATTCAGGGCTTAGAAAACATTGCCTGAGTGATGAAAGGTCTTGCTAGAGCAGGGGTGGGTAGACTTCATGCTTGCGAGATCTAGTTGTTTTTACTGGAACCCCAATATCCACCAATTGGAGCCTGGTGCAAAAGGCATACACTTAGAAAGAATCCTGAGCCCAGGAATTTGTTTCGAGTGCAAGAACTGAATAGAGCTTAAGAGTCCTTCCACACAAAAATCCACTTCCTGGTTACCCCAAATCTTTCTTCGTTTCAGCAGTATAACTTTGGTTGGGTGTGTGTGTCATTTGGTTGCTGCCTGTTAAAATAGTTCGGAGCTGGAAGTCCTTGCCGATCTACTGAAGACCACCACCCAGTCAATCCAGATCTACCTTCTGCCCACCCCTGCTCCAGGAAGGAAACATGTGGCTTGCCAGATGTTGTCTGACTGCAATGCCCATCTTCCCTCGCTGTTGACTACGCTGCCTAGGGCTGAGGGGAGTTGCTGTCCACAAACATCTGGAGGGCCACACGTTTCCTTCCACCCCTGCCAGGAAGGGTCACACGAGGGCATCCTTTAAAGACAAAGGTGGCTGCAGCAAGCAAAGCAGGTTTGGAACTGGTCAGTGCCTAGATGGGAGACCCCCTCCTGGCTCCTGGGAACCAATTTGAGTTCCACGATGGGAGAAAGGCTGGATATAAATGCACTGAAGAAATAGGGGTATTTTTCAGCCAGCCATTTTTGCCATCCTCTTGGCTCACATGCAATCCACTCCTTCCTAAATTGATGGGTGAAGGGGGCTGTGGCGGTTTCCAAAACAAGCTGCTCAAAGGAGCCACTGAGTTTTCATCTCAAGGCCTTTCAATGCGGGTTTTCCACCTCTTGAGGCTAGCTCAACTCCTCCACCTAGAGGATTGGGAAAACACACACACAACCACCTTGCATGCACAAAGAAGGCCGGGTCTCTCTCAGCCTCCTGGTATGTCAGAGCTTTTCTGGAACTTTTAGATGCAAAGATGGCAGGGCCAGGAGTCAGCACTGTCAGAGGCAGAGTTCCTTTCTACTCCAGTGCGCCAGCAGCCATGCATTCTGGAGGACCCTTTCAAGAAGGAAACAGCCTGCTTTAAACAGGAGTTTTTAACAAAGCATTGACTTTGAATTAACAATTAAAGGAAAATGTGAAAATTTGACTGAATGCACAGAGAGTATAGGACCAATACCATTTCGGATGTAATAAACATTCCTTAAAAGATACAGGGATTTTATGTTTTTAATCATGCCAATCTCTTCAGAGAGCTCTCTTTCCCCCACTCCTCCCTAAATATATTTAAACATGCACGCTGAAGGATTATTTTAGACATGGCTCTCGTAAGACACCTAAGGTGTAATCCTATGCATGTTTAGGGAGACAAAAGTTCTACAACTCCCACGATTCCCCAGCCAGCAGTGGTGGGACAGTTGGCTCTCAAAACATGCATAGGATTGCGTGCCTAATTTGTTAAACAAGCCAATTTTTGACAAAATGTTACTTTTGGTTTTTAAAGTCAGTGGATATTACTGGGGAAACTAAAAAAAAAGAAAGAAAAAGAAGCCAGTGTTCTTGGGTTACTTAGCAGAGTTCAGGAGCCAGCATGTGCACGGATACTTGCCACACAGTCGAGGAAAGATGTAGACAGCAAACCAATGGGCAATTGTTCCGCCATTTTAAAGTAGAAAATAGTTTGATTTTTTCCTTTTAAATAGCAGAAAAATCCGCTCCGTCTTCCAACTATCATATGCACAAGTGTCCAAAATTGTTTAAGAAGCCCGCCTTTTACTTGCAATAGCGAAGAAATCCCCCAGTTCCTGATCGACAGTGCTTTGCTCCTCGCCGCAAACCCTTGGATGACAGTATTTTCTTCAAGTACTATGGAATTGTTCAACGCATGAAAAAGTGTAAACCATTCCTTTATTTTATTAACAAACAGTTCGCCCATTGCTTATTCCCCCCTTTCAAAACTTCCCGAGCGATCCATTCTTTTTTTTTTTTCTTTTTCTTACAATAAAATAGAAAAAAATAGACAGGGTTTGTTGTTGTTGTTTTGCATAGATAGCTGATAAGATTTCAAGCCATTCCCCAACTCTGACTGCCTTCCCAGCCACTCAAATGAAATATTGTAGCACCTTTGAAATCAGAGGCAAAAACATTCATTTTACAGTAGGGCTGTGCGGTTCTGTTTTATTATTATTATTATTTTAAAAAACAACCAAACCAGATCTATAGCATTTTATATGTTGGAAAATATAAAGACTACAGATGTTTACACTAACATTTCCAAATTGCAACTCCCCAATACAAAGCCAGAGTCTTTGAGATGTGATTGTTCCCAAAATCATCCTAATTTGTAAATAATGCAGTGACAGAGGGTTGTACACACCAGAAATTAAAACTCTTTGAGATGGAGAGATTCAGCAATAAAAAATCTTTGCTCTTAAAGGAAAAAAAAAAGTTACAACGAGAAGGAAACAGAATTGTCTGAGTCATCCAAAATAACTGTAGCAATTACATAGTTGTTGACGATCTTCCTTTCAAAAACCTGCACTTTTTCTTTTTCTTTTTGACAAAATATATTCTGGACACAGCCATAGTTTGCCAGTTTGACCATGATTACACTTGTGGGATGTTTTTCATGTATCCAAGGTGTTCTGCCTTGCAGCTTGAGTTAAAAATGAAATACGAAGGCAAATTATATTGGGCACAATCTAAGCCAGTGTTCTCCAACCTTGGGTCCCCAGATGTTTTTGGCCTACAACTCCCAGCATGCCCCAGCCAGCTACGTTGGCTGGGGCATGCTGGGAGTTGTAGGCCAAAAACATCTGGGGACCCAAGGTTGGAGAACACTGATCTAAGCCATTGCACTGCAAGTGCGAAGAAAATTCCTACAGGCTTAGCAGCAAAGCCTTGTTTTCCCCTCTCCCGCTGCCTATGTGCATGAAGGCAATGCAAGGGCCCATCTAGTCTTCCCTCCCTGCTCAGTGCAAATTATGCATGGTGCAAAGCACAAGTAACTTTATCAAGTGAGAGGAAAGGCTAGATGGGGATATGGGAGCTATGTAGTTCTCTCATTCCCCCTCATGTTACCTGCACATGCAGGCAGGCAAGGGAGGGAAAACAGAGCTCTACTGAGTCTATGGGAATCCTCCAGACACAGGTGCTGTACCTGTGGGCTGGTTCATGTCCTTCTTTATCCACCCCACCCCCAAAACCCAACATACAACCGACAACAGAACTTCAACTAGGCGACACTTTAGTGACTAATGTAGTAAGTTTCAGTGATCACCAGTCTATCTTTCCTTGGTATATTTATCTGCACACGGAGAAATCAGAATACGATCTAACAAACTTGTCATTATATCAAACCACATGCCCACACGACAATTTTTAGAAGTATTATGTTCACTGTCATGGCTTCATGAAAATAATCTCTCCTGCTTTGTTAATCTACAGCAGTGCTCTCCAACCTTGGGTCCCCAGATGTTTTTGGCCTACAACTCCCAGCATGCTGGGAGTTGTAGGTCAAAAGCATCTGGGGACCCAAGGTTGGAGAACACTGATCTACAGAGTAGTAAGCAAAACCACATCAACTAGAACAGATGTCAAGTCTGGAATTTTAGCGCTTACAATATACGGTGATCACTAACCTGCTTGTATTTAGAAAACCAAAATGTTCAGTGAAGCCTACAATACTGATGATGTTGCCAATATCATGGTTGCCATCAGCTCTGCCTCTTCCAAGCAGGTACGCGGTCAGATGAGGCTTTTAACCTGAAATCGCCATGCCTTGAACATGGAATGTTATGCAGCGGCATGTGTGTGTTTCTAGATGATGCTGTAACCCTCCCGTGTTTCGGCACCACTTCCATCTTTTTCGTTTTTCATTAACGGGGGGAAAAAAATCCATTAACGAGGAAAAGGATGGAATAGGTGGACAATGCCTTTGGATGGGTAGCGCTAGCAGCCCTCTGTCTGGAGGCACCCTCTGACAAGGGACCAAGGAGTTTTGGCTCAGCTCAAACACACAGGGCGCGATGAGATATCACAGGGGTGAACAGGCTTATGCAGAAATTAAGACTGCTCTGGTCTGCAGCAATGAACCGCCCCAGGTTCATTGCGTATTACAGAGAGAGAAAGGCCAAGGTAGCCTGCCATGCACCATGCTTTAAAAACAGTGCACTGGGCAATTTTATGTCACATTGAAGTGGGCTTTAGCTGAATTCTTTTCATGGGCTCTTAAACATGCATCAGCTTCCACAGTACACAAGAATACTGGGGCAATGGGTCTGAGCTATTAGCAGTCAAACACAACTGAGTTTGCTCCCACTGATGTTCTTCTTCCATGAACATAAAATAAACCATTGATGAAGCGAGCTTAGTCTTTAAGGTGTCCAGAAATTGTTCTAATAAGTCACTATTTTTCAAGAACTTGGTGGATTTCAGTAACACAGTTCATCAGAATAGGGTGGGAAGAAACCAAAAACAGAAGTTCCATTGTCCATTGGATGTGGATTCCACAATGTTACAAGACACTTTTAATAATCAACATTCATTCACAGACATTTAAGGCAACTGGTTAGAGATAAAATCACTGATCTTTATAAAAAAGTGAACATCGAATGAAAATGGTCTGCGTTATGTACAAACAAGAGCACATAAAACTGTCAGAAGGTCATGTCGCACTAGAAAGGGCAAGATGATGGCAACGGGCAATTGGGAAGATCGAGAAGTTTAATACGAGCTAAAATAACCACCGGTGGTTTTCTTCTCCTCAATTTCAGCCAATCCCATCATACTTGCCCTCACTACAACCTGAATACTTTTCCCTGCAGACTATATTTGAGGCTCAGAAGGCCAGAAATACAGTGGAAAAATACTGCTCAGAGAACATGCTTTGGCAGTACAACTGTTTCATTAGTTCAAATACAAAATTAAAGAACACTTTGATTGAAGGTAAGCTGAATGGACTAACCAGAATCCATACTTTAAAAAAAAAAAAAGGAAAACAACAACACCCTAACTGTTGGCATTTCTCTGTGTTGTCAGATTCCTGGCAAATGAAACATACAGTAATAAGGTAATAGGTCCTGGTGGGCGAACAAGGTGTTGATGGCGTATGGATGGGTGATCATTTTGGGCCAAATGGGATTGTACTGCTTATACAACACTATAAGTGATCTG
This sequence comes from Shinisaurus crocodilurus, assembly GCA_021292165.1. NCBI lineage: Eukaryota > Metazoa > Chordata > Lepidosauria > Squamata > Shinisauridae > Shinisaurus > Shinisaurus crocodilurus. The sequence continues at coordinate 9,594,699 of CM037880.1, read as the reverse complement.
CAAAGACTGTGTGAAATTGTACTACGGAGTGACCACTCTGTTTTCTACTGTGCCTGTGATAACCTAATCCAGTCTTCCCCAACCCTGGTGCCATCCAGATATGATGGACTGCCAACTCCCATCATTCTCAGCCATGCTGGCTGAGAATGATGAGAGTTGGCAGTCCAACACATCTGGATGGCACCAGGGTTGGGAAAGGCTGACCTATTCAATGCTGATGGAGGCTGGTGGCCTGCTTCTCTTGTGAATAAATGGGTTCAACTGCTTCTTCGGTGTTTGTAGCTGAGAATGAGAAATCCATCTCAGCTCCTTGAGGCTCCTACTGGCCATAACCAGGTAAAAGGCAAGTAGCAACAACAAGCCATTTCAGCATTTGACAATTTGCTGGGCTAAGCACCAAATGTTTTTGGACAATTCCTGTCCTGTATGGCTAATTTCAGCAATTATGGATTTCAGCTGGGGCAAAGAAAAACAAACAAACTGGCCTTGGATATAGAAGGGGAGGGAGGGAAGGAGAAGAGAGATGAAATCTTTTTTTAAAAAAGGATCGTGCTGCTGGGTACGCCCTCTTTTATTTTCAGGTGGTTCAAAAAGGTTGTGGAAGTTAGACGTTTCTGATATCAGAAATTCTCTCTCCAAGGACAAACACTGTCACTCTTTACCCTGAACAAATTCAGGGGTTGGGAGTGGGCATATGAGATATGTGACAGCCCAAGTAATGGAGAGCTATCTGAGAAATGTAGACAAAACTATCCAATTTTAACATGTGGGCAACTCCAAGACATATTTTACATAAAGAACTTCAGTTCTAATCATCCTAGCACTTCAGTTAAGGGTAACAACCCCAGATCTGATCCCATGGATGCTAGAAAAATCTTTAGCCATGGGAAGCGTAGAGTCACAAGTTCTGATATTTTTTTAAAGGAAGAAGCATAAAAGTAGGGAAGAGGATCTTAAAACCCCCACAATGAAGCACTGAGAACAGGGCGCACCACCCCAGTGAAAATAAAAATCTGCAGGTCTCATTTGATTAAGCTAGCCAATATATATGGTAAGTACAGGGCTTGGTACCAGAAAGGGCCAGCACTTTATTTGTTGCCCATATTTTGCAGCTTTATAACAGGCACAGTGGCAAAGAACAGTATAACAGCCAGGCTTCCGCTCCCTTTGGTGAACCTTCAGTAGCAGCAGTCAAGAACAAAACAACATATGGGGCACAATGAAAACGGGAACACACCCCACTGAGAGGAATGAGAAGCTGTGCTCGTGTGTTGTCTCCCACCCGTTCCATTGGGGCGGGGGGGGGGCGTATTTCGCAAACAGGTCGACAGACATCTCTGTGTCAGGAAAGAATTCAAGCTTCATAAATTAACCCATTGCCTCGATGCCTTTTTCAGGATCTCACTGGTAACATCGTGAGAAACACCTGGCAGTTGTGCGTTAGCAAAGACAGAAAAAGCCCCCCTCCCACTCCTGAAGGTGCTGGGGGACTACTTGCCACTGTGTGCATGCCCCGTTCCTTTTGGCCGCATTCAGTCAAAAATGCAGATATGCCCTAAGCTATGTACAAAAACATGACCCAAATGAGTAAGACAGCTGTGTCACTGACCTTTATATAACCCAGTTGACTTTGATTCCTGCACTCCTATACTCCTGAACCTTTCAAATGTGACACAATTGGAGCCGATACAACTCGAATGACATCGTCTTGGAGACAGAACCCCATCGCCTCTTTCAACTCTCTCCTTTGTTTCCATATATTACACTGCTCTATAAAAGATTTCCAACTTTTTCTTCTTCTTTTAAAGCATTTAAACAATACAAGACTAAAAGATGTCTGGAAATACGCCTTATACAAAAATGATTTTTTTTTTTAAATCTCAAAACAACATTCAGAAAGGCACTTCATCATGGAAGAAAGAAAGTTCAGAGTCAGATCAACTGCTCTATAAGCGGGGTGGAGTGGGAAAAATGATCTGCATAGCGGGATGGGTTGGGCAGGGAAGGGGTTAAGTCAACTTGCTGAAATAACATCAAGCTTTCAATTTTTTTTGGCATGTTTTAAGAAAAAAGTGGGTTCTGTAAAACGTGTCCATTTATGAAATTCATTAAAACAGTCCCATTCAAAATAGCTTCTTTTAAATTTTCTTTAAAAAAAAAAGTAGTCTTATCACCTTACGGCATCTGTATTCCCATGATTGAGTAGCATCAGTTCACGATTGTCCTTCATGTACAGCACTGTAAGAGGAAGATCGAGAGCATGATAACTCTTGACAGGAGCATCCTCTTTGAGATGCTGTGTACGATTAGGTGTTCCGGAGCAGCAGCTGCGGTTAAGCAGCGACTGAGGCTTGGAGGGCTACCTGTTGCAGAGTTTATGAAGCATTGTGTAGACTTCCTCTTCTTTGCTTAGTCCTTCAAAGAAAGGAATAAGGTCTAACAATTCTGTGTCCGTCATGTCATCAAACCAGGACTGCACAGGCACCTAAAACCAAAAGGGAATCTTAGCATTACACAAGAACCCTGATAGAGTCAAGTGTCTTACATGTAACCACAGCTGAGGCACTGAAGAAATGATATAGTACATACCCTATAGCTCAGGTGCTTCAATAGGTGGCCCTTAATATCCACATCTGGCTGTGAGAAGCTGCTTTTGTCTCTCCTTCCTCCTCCCCATGCTCCCCCCCCACCACAATGCCATGAAATTTCATTCAAGGACTAACCAAACTGCAAAGTACTACTACTTACTGCATTTTCGGGATGGAAGATGTAAGATGCAGGGGAGTTATCCACTATAATAACTTTGCTCAACTCTCGCCCAAGTCGGCTTAGATCCTTCACGTAATTTCCTCTGTGGAAAACGCAGGATTCTCTGAAGAGCCGAGCCCTGAACACACCCCAGCGATCCAACAAGTCTGCCACTGGGTCTGCATACTTGGATTTTAAAAGAAAAAGGTTACAGGATTAAGACATCGTATCTAACATTTTCGTTGTAAAAAAATATATCAATCAATCAGTACCCCTTGGGTGCTTCCAGATCGAGGGCTCCTAGCATTATCGGTTAGGAGGCACTGGGCAGCTGTTCGGTTGTTTTCTTCTTCATGGATTTTCTTAGGTAAGAAAAAAGACCAAAGAAGTGGTGGGGAAAAACTGGAGGGTTACCACGCTGGAAGACAGCAACATAACATTCTTGCCCGCATAAAATTCCATGACAGTGGCATGATAAAAGCCTCATCTGGAAGCACCCCCTTTCAACAAAGTCATTAAGGGCACAATCCTAGGCATGTTTAGACAGAAAAAAGGCCTACAACTCCCAGCATGGCCCAGCCAGCATAACCGGCTGGGGCATGCTGAGAGTTGTAGGCCTTTTTCCTGTCTAAACATGCATAGGATTGCAGCTTAAGGATGCAATCCTAGGCATGTTTAGACAGAATGCTGGGAGTTGTAGGCCTTTTTTTCTGTCTAAACATGCCTAGGATTGCACCCTAAATGAGCCAAGATATGTATTTTTTAAATCATTACAAACCTATCATGAGACTTTTGCTAAGTGCCTGCACAAGCTGTGATACAGAACTTTCCGGAGCTCTGACAGGAACAGGGGGCACTCTTGCTCCTTCCTCTCAGTGAAGAGGGTTTTTGGTGCTCTGTACATGAACCAAGGGGTGGGGTGGGGCGGGGCCAAGGACTTCCCTGCACAGCACAGTTGGCCTTAATAAGATGCGGCAGTAACCGCTCCTTCAGCAAAGAAGGTGACCGGAAAGCATGACTGTCCCAACAAAGTATGTTTTTTAACACACGCACACTCCAAAAGAATCAACTTCTGCTACAAGTTCACAATTATTTAGGATAGTTTTATGCCTCACCCTAGTCAGCTAATAAATGAGGATATTCAGGGGTGGGGTCTGACTGACTCTATAAACACGAGCATAAGCACAAATCAAGCGATAGGCTAGTGTTCAAAATTTGCTTTTGAAAGATGATATGCGTGGCCCATTTAAACGTATCTACCGGTAAGTGCCACATTTGATTATGAAAGAGGCTCAAAGATGAAAGAGGAAATTTCCAACTTGGTCCTTAGTGGCATAATGTTTAAGTGCATCAAATGGATTTGCCGAACGATTTCCATGGAAGGATACAGATGGAAACAGTTAGACAAACTGAAAAAGTGTGTGGATCTTTGAGGAGATCCATGGATCCATGTGTTGTCTGAACCCAGCTGTGCTAACAAGCTATGGCTTGTTAACCATGAACAACCCATGAAGAGAACCTATGGTCTGTTATCTCGGCTGGGTTTGTTATGTGGGTTGTTCACCACGGTTTGTTATCTTGGCTGGGTTCAGACAACATGACAGCCCACGATTCAAAAACAACCCACACTCAACCGTTGAGTGTGGGTTATCATGTTGTCTGAACCCAGTCAGAGACTGGCCCAAAGTCACCCAGGGAGCTTCATGGTCAAGAGGGGACCACTACACCACACTGGCTCTCAATAATAAACTTGTTTAAAATCACTGACTGGGTTCAGACAACATGATAACCCACACTCAAGGGTTCAGTATGGGTTGAGTGTGGGTTGTTGTGGACCTGTGGGTTGTTGTTGAAAATGGGTTATCGTGTTATTTGAACCCAGCTATGCTAACAAGCCATGGCTTGTTAACCACGACAACCCATGAAGAGAACCCATGGCTTGTTTTGGGGTTGTGAACTGTGGATTGCTCACCATGGTTTATTATCTCAGCTGGGTTCAGACAACATGATAACCCATGTTTCAACAACAACCCACACTCAACCGTTGAGTGTGGGTTATCATGTTGTCTGAACCCAGTCAATGTTTTTAAAGTACTTCAGGGTGCAATCCTCTGCATATTTAGACAAAAAAAGGCCTACAACTCCCAGCATGCTCCAGCCAGCCATGTCGTAGGCCTTCTTCTGTCTAAACATGCATAGGAATGTAGCATTCAGTTAGCTAGCCATGTAGCATTGGGCGGGGTGGGGTGGGGGTGGGCTGCTGTTCAGTACCAGCAAGCCTAATTGCCCCCTTGAGCTTGTGGAACTAGTTTCATTGGGTCTTTGGATACTGGCCATAAACTCTATAACTGTTGCCCAACAAATCAAGAAAGAGGTCTCACAAATTATTCAAACATAATTAGGGAATAAGTACAGTCATAATGCTACTCTAATAATTATATAATTATAATGCTACTTTTATAATTACTCTAAACTACTTGTACCAAGTCTGGGTCCCAAGGCCATGGCAAGAGAAGCCAGCTTGGCCTAGATTGTGGTGTGGTTTGTCCATGACGCCATGCTGAGTTTGTGGTTTATGCAGGAAAGTGAAGGTCTCTCATGTCAGGCACACTCAAAACTTGCATAGGAAGAGGTAGAAAAGCCATTACAAATATACTGAATATGCTTTGGGCTATTGGTCCATGAAGGAACCAAGTTCTATTCTGTGCATCTTAAAATTTATTCTATCACACGAAGATATGAACTAGGGCTCAAAAGGACCAGAATTAAAACTATTGGACTGTCAACACTAAACTTTCATAGTAATAATTTAGACCAGCCCAATTTTGGTTTGACGTGTAGGACCTTGTATCATATGGAATTTTAGGAGGAGAATTCTCAATTATTCACTGCATTTGTGCCATTGAACCCTTACACATTGGTATAGCATGCAGATGAGAAGGTCCGATATTTCTATTGCTTGGGACTTTCCAGATAACTCTTGAATGATCATTGATGGGGAAATGTAATTTAATATTTATAAATAGAAATATTAAAATACATTCCCCCATCAATGATAAATCCTGCTTGAGTAGCAGAATCAGAGCAAGTTACAGCATGAAGCAAATAATAAAAACACAAGAAATTCAAATCACATTGAAAACCCAGTGAGACAGACAGTTAACAGTTGCTTCTGTGATATTAGATTGCCAAAGGCCTTCCTCAAGAAGAACGTGTCAAACAGATTTTCAGACATATTTAAACTGATGCTTGGTCATATGCTTTCATAGCGAAAGGCTACTTTCATTGGTCTGCAGTCAGTAAAGTCTGGAGCTTATGGAAAACAAACAGTGTAATTTGCAGCTATGCATTGTAAGAATGGTGGTTCCTTAAGTCCATAGAAAGACCACCCCTGGGCCCACAAAAGTGCTGCTCTGTAACTAGAAAGCCCAGCCATTGTCTCCTGAACCACAGAAATCCTGTCCCTCCTCTGAATGGTAAGGGGATTTGGTAGGCAACCTAAGGACATTGTGGTGACACGGACATCATTCCCAGGCACTGTTTGTAATGCTACAACATACATTGGAGGGCAGGATGGGAAAGAATGAAACCAGTCCTGGTTTCTCATCCTAAATGCTGGAGGCGATATAACACCCGCCCTCCCGTTCCCCAGCCATGTAATGATGCATTTCTAGTATTTGCCTAGAAATGAGTAGCAGGCATCTTCAAAGTGCCACAGGCACTTGAATAAAATATAGTTGCATGGCAAGTTTGACTGTGAACCACCTTGGTGGCTGTTGGAGAGAGAAGCAATTACTAAACTCAAGCAAAGAAGAAGAAAAGCTTTACTCCCTGCCTAGAATCACCTACCCATAGCCTTTCCCCCAAAGAATTAGCTTGCCTTAAGCCAGGAACAGGAACAACTGTTTTGCAGAAGCAGCACATGTGCTTCCCAGTCTCTCTTGTGAACAAAACATGCTCCTCCAATGACTTGAGAAGCAAATCACGGGCGGCATGCTTTCCCCTCACCCCCAACATTTCAATTTCTCCAGAGCTATGAAGTTTGCAAGGGTTTGACATCATTCTCTACCCAGGAAAACAACCATATTAATTTTGGCTGCTATCACCACTATAGACACCACTGAAAACATCACAGGACTAACACAACTAAGCCTACCCTGGGGCTTGCTATATGCACTATTATTTCTACAAGCCAGAGTGTACAAAATATTGATTCTTTCCTTCTCACCCTGACACAAACCCACATATGTAGGCCTCATCATGCTTTACAAATACCGTTTATACAATATAAAGGCTATTTGGTTTAGTTGTGCTTTGTATTCTTTGACTGCTGGATGTCTCAACTATTAGTTGCCTATACCGACATTGCGTTAAAATGGGTATGCTTTATTGGTGCCCAGCTTTAGGATACGACTTTATGTAATAAGCTATTTATTCCCATTCTTTTCTCCCTCTTCCCCCCCACCCCCATAACCATGGTAACTTTTTTTTTTTTTTAAAAAAAAGCCTTTCATATTGGCATCATGAGCAAGACATGGAGGCTACATTATGAGACAAGCCCATATGTGATATAGTTACCATGGAAACACTTACCCACACACTATAGCAGACAAAAGTACACGCTGCCAGATAAAGAAACAGAAGAAAAGGGGGGGAAGATTAAGATAATTATTTTCTCCTTATTTGATACTACATGAAAAGAAAGCCCAACTTAAAAATGGTCCTTGAAGGAGATTGCAGGCACCACAAAGGAAAGGAGAGGGTGGCTGGTGGGAAATCTTCCTTAATTAGCAACACACTTGATAAGCAGAGAGCTGGGGGGGGGGTGTACTTCATAAAAGTGTTCATTCCTTCAGTTCAACATCTCTTTTGAAGCCATGGGCAAGTTGCCACACAATTCCGAGGAGCGACCCTCCATATTTGTTAAGCAGCAAAGGTTTTCCAGCATCACAGAACTGGCCACTTTAGCCCAATTTGGGGCTACCTTAAGATGCAAAGGCACACAGAGAGACGGACCTACCTTTGCTAAACTGGCTGTGAAGAGCACACATTCAAAGAGCTCTCCCATCCTCTGGAGGAACTCATCCACGTGCGGTCGTTTTAATACATAAACCTGGACATTGAGAAGGATGGGAAAAGAACAGCAGCTGAGACTCAAGAAAGTGTGATGTACACCGTGGCATACTTATAAGTCACGATGATGGGGAATAAATCAGCAGAGATGTCAAAAAGATGGGTCCCCAGGCTATGTTCTATGCTTTAATCCAAAAGGTAGACAGACGCACCATGGGTAAGGTAAGCCTAGAATGAAAGTTATTCACTCTCGCAGAGTGGATAACTGGAGTAGAAAATGGATAGTGACACAGATCACAAGGCACATGTATTTGGTCTTTTTCAGTTTTAAATAGAATAGAACAAAAAAAGTTATCTTTCCAAGTCATGGAATCAGTTGACATTTCTTGAATAGCCAATGTGCAGGATTGAAAAATTGTAATTTGAAAACGAATGCCTTTTTCTACCTGCAGCTACTGCATATCCAATCTGAGCAAAGAGATAATTCAAATATGAAACCAGCCTTCAGAATGTCTTGTTCCTATGAAGGGGTTCATTTGGAAATAAATAAATAAATAAAGCCTTTTACTTTCTCCAGATAGCATTTTGACACCACTGCCCAAGTTGTTACTAAACCTGTATAGCAAACATTAGTGTAGAATAATAAGACTATTTAACAATGCAGGTTATTTACCATTCTGTTGCTTTAATTTACCATCTACTAAATTCTATTTAGTTGCTAGGTTTTGCATCTCAGTACTACACAATTGATTTGCTGACTGTCTCCCTTCTGTGATGTCTCTCCATTCAGGTCCACAGGTTGTACCACCATGTGGATTGATATCGCCATGATACATTTTCCACATCCTAGGCAAATAACTCATGAGAATGAACCACACTTGGAAGGGCCATCAGTGAGGGAGTATCTATTCCCCTGCTAGAAAACACTGTCGACATGGATCAACAGAGGGGAACTGCTATGTTACTTGCAGAATGCACCATGCAAGTTGGGCTTAACAGACAATGGAGTGAGAAAATAATGGAGAATTCACTGCAGGGTTGCTGATCTTTGTGGCAAATGTCCACAAATCTTGGCTTTAATTCCTGGGATGTATGATCTTCAGATCAAAGGACCTTGGTGGTTGCTTCCACACTAGCTTCTAGACTATCAGGCTAGTCTAGTTGCTTCTAGTCTATCAGTCTAGAATGATTTTTAAAGAGAATCCAAAGACATAATTGCCAGCTTGTTACATTTCAGTGTTTTCAGAGCTATCCCATCTTTTTCTCAGACTAATTTCTGGTGATCTTACCAACTTTCCACAGTGTGGACTGTCCTTGGGGATGCATAGGACTGGCTTTAATGACTAGTTTCCCCAAAATAACAGGATATAGGCCAAAGGGATTCATAGATCATAGAGTTGGAAGGGGCCTATAAGGCCATCGAGTCCAACCCCCTGCTCAATGCAGGAAACTAGAGGAGGGGTCTCCCATCCAAGTAATAACCAGGCCTGACCCTGCTTAGCTTTCCACGCTCAGACAAGCTGAGCCAGCATGAGCCACAGGCCTGGATGGGCATATAAGGAATATAGTGCTATGTTAAGTGCCATGTGGAGCCACCATGTTGATCCTGCTTCTTGGAAATTGCAGGAAAGCAATGCTTCAGCACTGCTCAAGGGCCCTACAGTGGAAGCAACCATGGAGCATGGTGTTCTTTGGGGCTTAATGGTGCAATGTATATATTTTTAAATTGGTTTAACAACATTCATTTTGCCAAATATAAGACTATAAGCAGTGCTGTGTGGGATCAGACAAAAGGCCCATCTAGTCTAGCTTTCTGTTCACACAGTGGCCAACAGATGCTTACGGGAAGCCCACTACCTCACACACCCATTTTTAAAACTACCTCAAGACAACAGGCTACCAAAACAATGAATGTATTTTCTGCTTTTGGAGTATATTTTCTGACTCTCTTCAAAAAGTTGAGTATAAGTTATCAAGGTGAAAAGAAACTCATAATTTATCCCACCTAGCCTTCAAAGGTGGCAAAATTCTGGACTCGGAAGTTGAATAACTTTTTGTGGCTTTTATGACAAAAGCTGATGAAAGGATTATACACAATATAATACACTTCAGTAAATGTTTCTAGCCTTTATGGCCATTGCAAACAACCAAGTTTATATTAACTCGAAAAGTTTACTTCTATTAAATTAATTGGGGACATTTAGTGCTGTCAAGGAACATCTGCTTGGGATAGAGTTACAACTGCACAGACAGAAAAACAAGCATTACAACAATATAACCACTAGAACACAGTTTTATCTTGTGTTTAATCTTAGTTTGGTTCCAGGGGTGGGGTGGGGGAAGCACGTAAATGTAGCCACCCTTGGCACCCGATACCCTAGTATCTTTGGTTGTGGACCTTCTTGCTGTAAGTGTTGGGAGAAGACATGTGGACTCGGGTCTTCCAGTGTCCCGTTCACTGTGTTGTGGCTACCTCCCAGTGCAAGTAATCAAGGATAGGCCATTAAGAATGCACACAGCCTATCCTGGATTACTTGAACCGGGTCACAGCCTCTTCCAGAAAGACAGCTCAAGGAGCACTGCCCTTTAGGGAAAGAATATATGCTAAAAGTCACCACATACTACAGTCATGCACAAACATTCAAATGTTCATCATTTCTAGTGTCTCTCCCCCCCCCCGCTCCCATTTTCTAGAGAAAAAAAGCACTATGCATCTTATTTTGCTTAAGTAAACAGGCTCTTGAAATAGTGCATGGACTATTACTGTTCAATATCAAGCCCCATGTTTGGTGGTATTGTTCACAGGCATATGTCATATGATCTACATTATGTCTGAACTAATTTTCAGATCATCCTGGTTCCCGGGCAAATAATGATTTCTACATTCAAGAAAATGCAACTCTCAAGTAGTCACTTGAGTGGTACAACTGCAGTGTTTTTTGGTGCAACTGCAATGCAATTTCACATTTCACACCTACCCACCAAGTCAAAACCTTCTAACACTTTCAAACAGTGATTCTCTGTGTAAAGTAGATTAAGTATTTCCTAGCTATGATTAAATGCACTCGTCAATCCTTCTGGATGCTCATGCAGACAAGCTCATTGGGTAGGGCAGAGATAATGCCAAGTGGTCCTGGTGCTGGAAAAGCAAGTGATAAAACAGCTGCTAAAGATGGTTTGCTATTCAGATTGCCCAATAGTCCAGGCAGTTTCTCTGCATGTCTGTGGAAGAGCCACACTACCTCCTCTAGAGGACAAGGCGGTTCTTTGGGGCGGGGGACACAGAGTGCCACCTGTAAAAAGGACCTCTTCTTACTTATTAGCTCTTTGAAATCTTGTCTCCATAGATTTTAGACTTCTTGTCCCTGGAAAGCACTACCTTGCTATGAGAGAAAACTGATCAATGAAATAAAGATTTATATTTGTAGATGGCAAGTCACCCAAGGCCCTATCGATACTACAAGTGTACCTTGGTTTGGGAAGAACTGAAATGACTTGCCCCAAAGAATCCTGGGAGTTGTAGTTTGGTGAAGGACCCACTGATTCTCTTAAGAGAACCCAAAATCTTATTGGAGAACTACAGTTCCCATGGTCCCATGAGAGAAAGGAATGACTGTTCAACCAGTTTACATCTGTAGTATGCATAGTTCCTTGAAATTTTGTATCCTGCCCACCCACAAAAAGTGCTCAAGCAGCTTACAATAATTTAAAATGAATCAATATAAAACCATTAGCAGAATACAACAAGCAAGCCATCATGATGTCGATCAAATGTTCAGGAAAATAAAATGGTGTTTAACAGTCACCCATCTGACAGAAAAGGAGTTTCAGGGCAGGGTGTTTCGCAACCTAAGCACCACAACCATCACAGAAAAGGCAATGATATATGGATGCAAAGGGTCACAGGATGACCTTAATGGATGCACAAGTTCATATGGAAAAGGACAGTCCTTAGGATATGCCCTAAGTCTTCACAGACAACACACAAGAAAAAAAAAAACTTGGTTGCTTAGATGGGTCTATTTGACATGCATCAATTGCTTAAACAAACAGCTGACAGAAAGAGGAAGAGACTGGGTTCACATGATCACTGCAGCTTGTGGTGCATTGTGGTGCGTGCCGGGCAACTTCTGAATATTCCAGCTGCAACCATGGCTTGTCATGTCGTCCAGTGGTTGTTGGTGTGGTTAACAAACCACCCAGAACCCATTTAGGGTTGGGGGTGGTTTGTCAATCACACCAGCAACCCACTCTTGCCAGGTTCAGATGACACGACAAGCTGCAGTATGGCCATTTTCAGTATGGCTACCACATAAGCCACGGTGGGCTCCTTGATCGTGCAAACCGGCCTCAATTCCAAATTATACCATACCTGTGGAAATCAAGATCTTAAAGTGCTTTAGGGTGCAATCCTATGTACGTTTCGACTGAGGGCATGCTGGGAGTTATAGGCCTTTTTTTCTGTCAAAACGTGCATAGGATTGTGCCTTTAAGTAGTTTACAGGGAAAACTTAGTGACATTTACCTCCACAATTCTGACAAGTAAAAGGCACCAGTCAGTCGTGCAGTGAAAAACAAGAACATATGATCTCCAAAGGAAGGCCACGTGGAAAAAAAGAAGTTTAGCTCCAAGTGCCGTGATGCAGCTAAGGCTGAGGTTCGGGGCCAAAGTCCAGGGCTCCACAGCGAAGAGCCCCCCCCACCCATAGCTGCACAGAAAGCGGCAGATGATGGGGGCTGGCATGAGCATGCAGGGGCCCACCGGGGCTGAAGATGCTCGCTGCCACATCCTTTCCTTTTTCTTACTTTTAAAAAGATTTTATAGTTGGGGGTGGCCAGGCAGGCACGTACATGGTTGCAGGTGTTCATTTTATTATTTTTACTTTAAAAATGTATCATCCTTTTCTATGACAAAATTGTGCTTATTCCCAAGTAAATGTGTTTCGCAGCAGAAGTAAACTCCATTTTATTCCTGTAGTCACAACGGTGCTATGATTCAAGTGGGTTTGAGCAGCTGTAAAGCATGGAATGGTGGTGGAGAAAAGAACTATGAACTTTAGACCAAATCTAAAGTGTGCGTGTGAGTGTAAGACTATTAAGTCCAGGGTGTAAAATTACCTAGCTGCTAGTAGACGGACTACCCAGGCCATAGGAGCTCTGTATGAGAGCAAATACATTTTTGGCCCATAACTTAAGATTTTTTAAAAGCCACATTGCATCTTTCTCCTTCTGGGATCAAGCACCTGAACATGCTCACTGTCAGGGAGTTCATACCACATGGCAACCCACCCTGCAAATAAGCTATGCAGTGTGAGTTGCTTGTGGATCGGGCTCACCATTGGGTTGTGTCCCCCCCTTCTTCCTTGGTCCTTCCGCCGGTATCCCAGGGGATATGGCAGCTGAACCGGTCTTATTTCCTGTCCCCGCGAGCGCGACCCCTTTTCTCCCCCTTTTCCCCCCTTTTGGAGCCTTTTTGCAAGGTCTTGGGCACTTTAGAGGTGCTGTCTCTGGGAAATATCACGAAAAGGCTCCGAAAGAAAAGAAAAAAAGTGGCAGCGGTGACCGAAACGGGGTTGCAATCGGAGCAAGGAGGGTGAGCCAGTGACGGTTGCTCCAAAGTGTTGCTTGTGCATTGGTGGAGTGACAGTCACTGGCGGTGGTACGGGCGAGCTTGGAAAGAGTGGCAAGGGGTTTTTGCTGCTCTTGCTAAGCGGCTCACTCGCCACTTCCTTGGACCCATGATGGGATTGGTCTGCTGGGTTCGGACAACATGCCAACTCATTGTGGGTCCAACAACCCCTAGAACAAGCCAAGGAATGTCAGGGTGGCTTGTTGCCCCCAAACAAGGCACCCTGCGGGAAGCAGTCCAGATTCACATGACAAGACAAGCCACTGTGGCTAGTTACCCATGATAGGTTGCCGTGTCGTGTGAACCCAGTCTCTGTGTAAGGATGTCATTTGTTCGGAATATAGCTGCTCAAAAGCATTTTATGAAGGGGGCATGCAGGAAGACAGGTAAGGCTGAAAGAAAACAACGAATGCTACGTATTTGCCTTCACTACAGAAGGTGCCTGAGAGATACCCACACTTGAACTCATTCTTTTCAGGTGAGTACATTAGAAGAACTGGATCTTTATCTACAGGAGATGACAAAGGTAGAGGTTTTAGAGGTTCCACAATCAAGCAAGTTGGTTCTACTGGACAAGACTGTGTTCCAAGCACTGTGCTCTCATGTGCTGAATCAACTTCTGTTACTGACTGGGCAAGCTCTTCTTGTCCACCCTACCATCTCTCTCTCTGACAGGGTTCAGACAGAACGATAACCTACACTCAAGGATTGAGTGTGGGTTGTGACTGAAACATGGGTTATCATCATGTTGTCTGAACCCAGCTACGCTAGCAAGCCATGGCTTGTTAGCCATGAACAACCCATGAAGAGAACTCATGGTTTGTTGCTGGGTTGTGAACAGTGCGTTGTTCACCATAGTTTGTTATCTCAGCTTGGATCAGACTACATGATAACCCACATTTCAACAAGAACCCACAGTTCAATGACAACCCACACTCAACCTTGGGCAACACAATCCTATGAGGGTGCCCACAACACCCCGAACCCAGAGGATTGTGGGCATCCTATGCAGGGCGGGAGCAGCACAGTGGGTAGGATATCTGCTGCACTTCCCTCACCCTAAAAAACATCTAGATGGCCAATTCTGGCTGTCTAGATGTTTTTCCTCTCCACACGAGGAGAAGCTGAGGCGCCACCTGGATTCCTCAGAATCCAGTGGAGCGTCACTCCTCCCCCCTGCTCCCAGGAACACCTCCCCACGGGGGAACCGAAGACAGAAAAATGTCTTCCGTTCCCTGCCAGCATGGAAAGAACTGAGCCGGCTATGAGGAGGAGACAGGTGCTCCGTGGTGTTGCGACCTCGGAAAAGATTTCTGAGGTTGCAGGGGCTTCTATGCCCAATCCTATGTCGTCGTCCCCAGGCAAGGTTGGGGGCACGCAGGAGTGTGCCCTGAGTGTGGATTATCATGTTGTTTGAAGTTGGTATCTCTCTCCCTCCCTCACACACAAACTTTTCTTAAAAAACAGGTGCGACTTTGGCCATCCCTCTGGAATTTTAGTGATAACTTCCACAGTTTAGTTAATAGTTGAGCCATTTCATATTTGCGTTCAAGGATTTTCAAGTGAATGACATCTGACCCTGGGGCATGCTACTTTTAACCTGTCAATTAATTCTAAAACCTCATCCTTTGCCAATGTACTTTGACAGTTCTTCTGGAAAAAAAATATTCTTTCATGTGCAAGTATTAATCCATCGTTTTCTATAGTAGTTCTTATTGGAGAGCTAACTCCTACTCCCTCTTCACGTTGGAGGGTCCTTATTTGGGATCACTGTGCGTGCCTTCACATGATAGGAAACTACCGTACTTCTGACATCCTCAAAGATAAGATCAAGTGGGCAAGGGGATTCTCCAGTGTAAAAGAGCCAGATGGGAAAAGCAGGTCATCACCAGCAGGCACAAGTTAGATGGCAAATATAGCAGCGGTGCTCACCTGATGTATCGTTCCATCAATTTCAACTGGAACAATGAAATCAGCATTGCTAATTGGCTAGAAAAGTGAAAAAGATATCAGCTTTAGAAAACAAGAATGATTTGTACTATGACAGCCTGCCCCACTCCAGAGGAAAATATTGGGAGTGACAGCATCACTCCCATGAAAAACTGTAGCACTTTGGTGATAACTGGTGCAGAAAACCTCTTCAGAACAACTGCCAAAGAGCTGGAAAATTCTCCTGTTCACATACTTGTACACAGAGACATACACCCAAACGTATTGCACAAACATTTTTGTGCCTTCGGCTTTACAACGGCTGGCAAATCTCTTTCGTGCATGCGTTCACATTGGCAGGGAAAGGTTCCTGCTGGGCTCCCACAAACAGATCCACTAGGTGGAGCAGGGTGCAGCCCCTTCCTTCTCAAGCGGATCTCTCTCTGCTATTGAAGAAGGGCTCCAGGCTGCTGCATGAAATGACAGGGCAGGACAGGTCTTCCTTTCCTCTGAATATGACTGAGAAGCGGGGCTGCCCCATCCCTGCCTGGCTGCAGCAGATCAGTTAGTGGGGGGAAACAACAGCCTGCTGGGCCAAAAACTGTTTCCTGCCAGCAGAATCCTTAGGAGGGCGGCTCCAACCTGCAGTTCGACACTTGCAAGCGGATTTGCTTGCGGTTAATGTTGGTCAATGTTGAGGTATGCTCATTTCTTCTACCGTGCTCTTTCCCAAACTGGCATCCTCCAGATGTATTGGACTATAATTCCCAGTATCCCCCAGCCAGCTATGCTGGCTCGGGGATGCTGGGAATTGTAGCCCAATGCATCTGGAGGGTGCCATGTGCGGGAAGGCTGCTCTACAGAGATGCACTCCCTTTCTGAAAGTGGGGTGGGGGAAGAAATGGGGTGCAGCCCTAACCAGAAACATTGCTGGAAGAGAAGACCACATCAACCTTTCCGGGGAAACCAGCTGGCACGGACACACCCTCAGGGCCTGGTCTACACAGGAAGCAGAGTGAGGTGGCAGTGTGGATCGTACCACTTCAGATTGCAAGGGTGTGTGTGCCTTTTCTGAATGCTGCTCTATATTTAAAAAATACCTGCAAATAGCAGACGGTCACAGGCAGGGGAAGTTTTCCAGAATGCTCTGTGCTGTATTACTTTTTCTATGTGCAGGGAATGTTGTTCTTTCTTTCTTTCTTTTTAAAATAAGGGAGCATTAAAAAATGTGATTTCCTCACCTGAAGAGGTGCTGCCCATTCTACCACCTCAGGATTCTGCTGCCTCATAGGCAGCAAAACACACATTACTTTAAATCCGTGTCCAGCAGCTACATGTGTGTTTTCATTTTTTACCCTGCAGTAAGCACAGGGTCCCCTGAGCTGCATCGGGACCCTAGTGTGGAGGATATGGGTGCTTTTAAGATCCAGATCAACCCCCACCCCGCCTCTACTCTAGGGTAAAAATGAAAAGACGGCATCGCTGCCAAGATACAGATTTAAAGCAATATCTGTTTTGGCCCCAAGTCCTAAGATTGGGGTTTTAGGATTTTTGTTCTCAGTTAACTAGAACAGTCTTGCATGAAAGGGGGAACTCGTTCTTAATTTTTAACAAGATTCCTCAACCATTGCAAGAGTGGAGAGGGTTCAAAACTCACTAAGGTTTAGTAACATTTACAAGACTTTCATTCGTCCATTCTCTGAGCTGTTTGGATTATTAATAAACTAGTTGACAAATTTATTAGTTGCTCACACAAATATTTCTATGGTTCATATAATCTTAACACTATTATTTCACAGAAGAAATTCCAGTTGGAGGCATCGTGCTGCAATAATCTTTTCCAAAAATGACATCACCCGTAGGCATCTGGCCTACACTGCAGTAGCCAGTGATGTGAATTTGTATCAGTATGATTGAAATATTCATGCTTTTTTCAGTTATTTCAGACCATCTAACTAAGACTCGTTTCATTCCACAGTAGAGCTCAAGTGAATCTGTTATGCTATGAATCGTTTTAAAAGCAACATCAACAGAACTTGGTGATTACACCCTGGCTGGACGATGGAATTCACTACCACAAGACATGGTGATGGCCACCCACAGCTTTAAAAGATGAGACAAAATTAATGGAGGATAAGACTATCAATGGTTACTAGTCACAATAGCCATATACTCTTGAGTTTACAGAACACGATAAACCATGGTGGGTTGTGAGCCATGTTTATTTCAGAGTGGCTTGTTGTGTTGCCTGAACCTGGCCAGAGTGGCTTGTGTGCAGTTAACAAACTATGCTGCTGAGTTCAGACATGACAAGCCGCTCTGAGGCTGGGTTCGCACGTCACTTTAAACCCACAGAGGTTTAAACCTGGGGGTTTAAAGTTGCCCCAGGCCCCGGCTGTGTCTGACTAATGGTCGGGCACAGGGGGTCTAGAGGCACCGCCTCTCCCCTCAGTCCTCCGGTCAGTATCCCAGGGGACACCGCAGGAGCATTAGGGAGGGGAGTCGGGATGACAGCTGGAGAGAAGTGTCCAATCGGTACTTTTCGCCAGCTGTTAGAGGCTCCTTGCCCTTGCTCGGTGGGGTTACGGCCCCGCTGAGCAAGGGCAGCGAGCTCCCCTGGCTGCCCCCCCCCCACTGCTGCAGTCCACTACTGTTTGCCATTGCCTTCGGCAGCAGATGCTGCCACGCCTGCATCGGCGTGCATGAAGGGGGGGTGGCACGCGTCAACCCCTGTTACACTTCCAATGCCGCGGCAGCGCCTCCTGCCCTCCAGCTCCTGCTGTGCTGTGGCGTCTGCGGGAACCAAAACCAAGCAGAAGAGAGGGGGGGAGCTGCGGGGTGCTTCCTTTCCCTCCTGCCTGCCATGTTGATAGCCCAGTGGGTTGATCGGCGTGGGAGGGAAAGGTGGCTCAGGAAGGATCCGCTGTGCTGGCGTTCCTTGAGAGGAATGCCAGCACAGCGGGTCCTTTGACATGCAGGTACGCAGCACAGAGATACGCCGGCTTCTGGCTGCCTCCTCCAGCACTTCACTGCATCACTGCCTCTCTTCTCGCCCAGCAATGGAGAAGAAGGAGCTTCTTAAGCTCCTTCCGGGACTTCCAGTTGAAGCTCCTTCCTCTCCAGTGCTGGGCTAAAGAACAGGCAACGACGTGGCGAAGAGCTGGAGGAGGCAGCCAGCCGCTGCAGAGTCTTGTCGCCCACACCGCCACTGCTCGAGCCTCACCGCTGCCAGATAGTAAGGTAAATCAAGGGGGGTCAGCCTGGTGGGGGGTGAGGTGAGGCAAGGCAGGGGGGCACTTGGGAAGGGGGCACATGGCAGACACCGGGCGCTTCCCCCATTCTGCTGCCAATGCAGGGGCATCAGCAGCAGTGTGCAGGGAATCTGATGACAGCTGGCGAAGTACCACTTGAGCACTTGGCTGGCTGTCATCGGCTAGAGCCCCGTGGCCAGAGCGGCAGCCACTGTTCGCTGCTCCAGCCAAGGGGCTCTATGCCCCTTTTGGCTTGCAGAAAGGTTAGCGTGTCATCTGGCTTCGGATGACACGCAAAACCTCAGTGGGTTTAGTAAACGCTACCGCAAATCATTGCTTAGTAGGGTGGTTAAGGAGACATTTCCTTAACCTCCCTAACTAACCTGCCCCGGGCTTGCACAACACTTTAAACCTCAGTAGGTTTACTCAGGCCGTAAACCTACTGAAGTTTAACGTGTCATGCGAACCCAGCCTGAAAAAAACATGGATCACAACCCACCATGGCTTATTGTGTTGTGTGAACTCAGTCACTGCTCCAAAATAAAAGCCAGCATGCCTCTTGATATCAATTGCTGTGGAACAAGAGAGGAAGAGGGCTATTGTCCTGATGCCCTGCTTGTGGGCTTCTCATAGGCATCTGGTTGGCCCCAGAGGGAAAGAGGATGTGGATCCAGCAGGGCTCTTCTTATGGTCTAGGTATTATTTCCTTATAAAGTCCACAGCAGCTCATCACACATTAATGATATGCACACAATTGGCATCACTGGGGGGGGGGGGGGATCATTCATTTAAGAATAATGAATTCAATTAAGAAACAAATTATATATTTAAGAATGTATATGTACTCTTTCAGTTTGCAAGATTCCCAGGATAGCTAACAAACAGGAAACAAAACAAATTCAAATAATAATACATTAGATTAAGCCAGGAAAACACAGTATAAACACAGGTCTGCGGGGGGGGGGGGGGCATGGTAAAATTCATAAAACAGGCTAGGTTAAAGTCAGCTAGATGATGTTCTGAAATAAACATCTTTGTCTAGGGCCAGAATAACCATCAGGTTCCTCTCCTTGCGGAGGGAATTCCACAGGCAGGGCATCACAACTGAGAAGGCCCTCTGATGGCTCACCACCTGCCTACCCTCATCTTTCAGCTGAGCTGTACATCCATTAGCAGAAGAATATCCCGCAACTCCACTTCCTGCAGCTGAGCTTCCAGAGTTTGAAAACAGGCATTGTACTCTGAATAGTAACTGCTGTGTGATGGGTCTGAAGTGTCATACAGATAATGAAGTTCCTTCAAGAGAGCACCTTCTTTTTCATGGGGATCCACAAACATGGTCTCCAGGTTGTCAGTGGGAACTAAAAATGGAAAGCCTCCAGTATATTCTGCTGTAAGAGTGGACACATTTTTAAAAAGAGGCAGAAAATGCCTCTTTTAAAATGGCATCAGGATGAATGTTGTGCAGCTGAACATGTTTTATTATACTGCTTATACTATAAGGATATCCGTTCCTATTATATTGCTCCAATTTTAAAAACATTTCCAGGCAGATCTGATAGGTTTTATTCCTCCCTTTTTCTTTCACTCTACCAATGAAATTACTCTTAAGGTGGCAAAATTTTGTGCCCAGGCATGCTCTATTAGATGGTTAAATCTTATTATAATTCACTTAGTATTAGCTGATACTAACAGATGGTGCCATTGAAGTTAGTTGATTGAATCTGCCATTTTATGTAAATTTTGTACTTGCAGTCTGTGTCTGTATTGGTCATTTTGATTATATACCCTGTTTTTCTATTGGTTGGTCTGTGACCATAATTAAATAAACTGAATGTTGTGCTGGGACTCAGCATCCATGTCATATATCAGTGATGGCGAACCTATGGCACGGGTGCCACAGCTGGCATGCAGGGACCTCTCTGTGGGCACTCGAACCATTGGTCACCAGAGCGCAAAAGGACTGTCCCCTTCTGCAAAACACTAATGATCTTGTTCTTTCTCACAGTGTGGAACAGAATGATTTTATTCTAGAATTCCTGTTACAGAATTCTTTTCTACATTGTTATCACATTTAAAAGATTTTGAAGAATGATGCACAGAGCATGGCTTGGATGTAAAGCCCTAACAGTTGACCCTAGTGCTGCATGTGTTGCTCTCAAACTAACGGAGTATGAGCCAAGGTTTGACAAATTATCAGCATGCATGCAATACCAAAAACCACAATAATTGTGCAAAAGCATGCCCAATGCAAACTTTTACCTAATGCAGTGTTTGCAGTCCAAGACATAAAGTGTTTAAAATGTGTTAAGCACGTTTAGTTTTCTTGTTGATCTTGCTCATCCTAGTACAGGTTGACTTTTACTTTTACTAATCCGACACCTGTAGAAGCAGGGAAAGGACCCGGGGTAAAGCTTGCCCCATACAATTTCAGTCTGGCATATAATCATATTACAAGTTGAGAATCCCTTATCCAAAAATACATGTGCCTAATTATTTAAAAAGTTTGTATAAATTCCCTTCAGGCTATGTGTGCAATGTAGTACTATAATAATTTTTTGAGTTGATTTTTTTTTCCAACAAAAAACTGTTTGTATCATTGAAAGCTCTGTTATGGTTTTTCTTTTAAGACAAAAGATGTTTATTATTTAGGACAACTGTATGAGTTGTTTTTCTAAAACTAAAACCTCGGTATTCAGGTTTAATTGCAGTGTTGGCACTTTGAAATAAATAAGTAGGTTTTGTGTTGCTGTTTGGGCACTCGGGCTCAAAAAGGTTCGCCATCACTGTCATATATCTACCTGGCCCACTACTCCTCTTCCTGAAAAAACATTTTATTGTTTCTGTAACTCCTGCCAATGATTGGCTACCGAGCTGAGCCAAAATTCATAGACAGAAAAATGGGATTATTTAATGTAAGATTTCCCAGGCCACAGCCAACTTCATCACATGCTTGAGGTTAAGTGAGCTTGGAATGTGATCATTTTTTATACACACATGTGACTGAATCTACAGGTTGGTTCACACATGCATGCCCATTGCTTGAATGTTCATCACCTGATTAATGACCACTTGACGGCTCCATTGAAATGCACTGAGGTTTGAGGCAATATGGAAGTTCTCTCTGTAATGGTTATTTACTACATCACTAGATATTGTGGTCACTGATTGACAACCTTATCATGGGGCACAGTTGTTAGTGAACCTTAAACAGGTGCCCCCCCTTCTCCAAAACAGGTGCATCCAGCATGGGATCCTACTGCTTAATTTTTCAAGGTATGTTTGGTGGGAAAGTAGCAACTTTGGTAGGACTGCGCGCGCGCATGTGTCTGTGAATTCAAAACATTATGCCCTATACATACATACATACATACAAGTACCAGCTAATCACAAAGAATACTGAATAGCATACATACCTTAAAGGAACTGTGCACTAGTGTTTCATCTAGATCAATGACCACACATTTCTTCCCATAATCAGATATTGTCATTTCTGGCAAGAGGTATTTAGCTGGTGGCTAAACAGAAGACACAGGAACACCAGGAAATATTAGAACCAGTTACAAGTAACTAGTGATAAAGTATAATGCAGACATCATTCAACTATTTAGGTATTGTTTAGGTAGTGAAACAACTGGAAGCATCAACTTGTGTGGTTCATGATGCATGAGTTTCTGTGAAAATCCACAGAAATCAATACTCCTACTTGCTATGAAAGCTCTCAGAAGTAAACAATGAGAACCCCAGTTCTGAAGAGGGATGAGACCTTCAGGAATAACCCTCACAGAGCAGGGCCCTTCATTGGCTGGGTTCACACAACATGACAATCCACATTCAAGGTTGAGTATGAGTTGCTGTTGAACTGTGGGTTGCTGTGTCATGTGCACCCAGCTGCACTAACAATCTATGGTTTGTTAACCACAAATAACTCATGAAGAGAACCCATGGTTTGTTGCTGGGTTGTGAACTGTGGGTTGTTTGTGGTTAACAAACCGTGGCTTGTCAGTGCGACTGGGTTCACACAACACAACAACCCACAGTTCAACAACAACCCACACTCAACCCATACTCAACTTTGAGTGTGAGTTTTCATGTTGTGTGAACCCAGTCACTGTCTTCCCCCATCACAGCCAGTAGCTGGAAAGGGTACTGAAGTAACAAGAATGTAACGAAATAAAGGATATTTTTTTTAAAAAAATTAAACCTAGCAGAATTCCACTAAAAATGCTAATGTTCATCTCCACAAGTCTTCATATAGCTTGGCTGTTTTATTATTTTGAGAGTGTGGGGTGGGGAAAGTGGTCCCCAAACTCAAATTGGGGCAGGAAAGAAAGCTACCAGGGTATTGCGGCCTCCCAGAGGATCCATTTTTTGCACCTGCCTTTGTGCCCCATAGTTCTTTCTCTCTCTCTACTCCACTGCAAACACAGAGCTGAAACGGGGATCTTTTGTTTGGAAAAACCTTTTGCCCCCAACATCTGTGGAGGTGATCTGCTGCATGGAGATCCTTTGGAAAGCACTTGTTTTTGCAAGGGGGGGCATGTCTTTTGATGGGGGTGTTGCTCTGCCCTCTCTGAAATGACCAAGTTTTGTACAGAAATGTAATTTCCACAGGAATCTGGCACAGCCAAATCCTCATACAATTGGAACCATGTTAGGGATGAAAATAACACATGACTTTTCCAATGAGTCAAGTTATTGATTGCATATTCCCTTATTGTACTTCCCTACAAGCTAGTGGAAAGTACCTATATATTAGTGACAGATTAAGATATCCAATTGTTTCCTGTATGGCAAGGAAAGTACTGTACCTTACACCAGGGATGGACAGAAAGTAGATCTCCTGATGCTTCTGGACTTCAGCCCCCAGCATTCCAGATGGACTATGCTTGCAGATGCTTCTGGGAACTGAAGTTCAAAACATCTGGAGATCTACCTTCTGCCTACCGCTGCCTTACACGACACTCACATGTCTACAAATAGCAAATGTCTACAAATGGTAAATACAGATTACAGTCTCCAAGAAAGACTGAAGTACTCCGGTTGAGAAGCTTTGAAGTACCCATGCATCTCATAGAACATAGGAGGAAGTGTAAGAACAATTCTGTGTCTTAAAAGGGCACCAGAGGAACCAGCTCCGGCTCCAAAAAAGTGCCAATTCTTGTTAAAAGAGTCCGCAAACCAGGGAGGAATCATGAGAGTAACTGAACAAATTAAACTCCAATAACCATGCTAGATGTTAGAGGACCACTTTGCACATTACAAAGTGCGAAAGTGTGAATGTGACAAATATGCTTCTGGACACATTCTTCAGGGAGTTGGAATTGGCTGCAACTCCCCCTCAAGTGACCAACTGGTGGCAAGCCCAGGTTTTCTGCTGTGTAGTGTGTGAAGTGGCCCTGAGGGAAGAATTTAAGCACTGGAAGATTAAAAGAGGCAATGGAAGAGCTGTGATAATGGGAAATAAACAGGGTGTAATTAACTGAAGAACAGGTAACACCAAGAGTTATAAACTGGAAACCTAACTAGAAATAGTTAAGACAAACACCCGATTCATAGCAGAATCAGATTAAAACCAGTGTATACATAATATTTATCTACACTGTAAGGCTTTCATTGCCTGGTGGCCACCAAGTGTTTGCACATGTACTTTGGGTTATGAACAGCCTTTTGTTCTGGCAGTCATTGCAATGTAGCGCACCACAAGAAGAGTCAGTCAACTGAATAAGGCTACTACTGCTACCCAGAACACTGTATTCTGCAGCCAGTTCTATTTCAGATTTATTTTAAGTCTCTGTATATAGCCAGCTACATAACTATGGTTCCACACCCGCCCAGAGAGTTGTAAGATCTTATCGGTTAGTAGAAGAGAACAGCCTTTCCCTACAGCACGCAACACAAAAACACATCAATTAGACTTTACGTAAGAGACCGCCGATCAAACCGACCCAAAATTAAGAACATTCAAGAACAGAAAATAAAAGAATAAAAATACATACACTTGGAATGGGAATGACCTGCATCTGGTCACCCTGGTTGGGGGAAAGGAAAAAAATAAAGTCAATGTAAGAAACTGAAGCAGAGTACTCCACTCAAAAGCATTCCAACAGAAACTCAAAATAGCATTTAAGAAATCTGCTAAATAAAAAGAGGATTCTGCACTGTGGTCATTAAAACCATCAATTAGTGCAATGGAAGTGTTTACAAGAACAAGCTAGATCCCTTGCTGATAATTCCAGTATCCTCAATGGGTATTGTTTGCAAGCAGTATGCAAAATAAATAAATAAATAAATAAATAATAAACTTATTTTATTTAATAATATTTATCAATCAAATACATTATGGATGCAGTCCTATGCAAGTTTAGACAGAAAAAAGGCCTACAATTCCCAGCTATGCTGGCTGGGGCATGCTGGGAGTTGTCGGCCTTTTTTTTCCTGTCTAAACTTGCGTACGATTGTGCCTTAAAGGCATTTCTAGGTGATGTACAAAATAATACAGTATAAGATCAGAATTAAATACTGTATATTATTAGTGTATATAGCAGATTAAGTTTACCTGCTGGAAAAAGTATGTTTTCAGTAGGCGCCAAAAATCCAGAAGGGTTTTCGCCTGTCTAATTTGTAGTGTTGGGGAGTTCCAAAGTGTGGGCACTAACGATACTAAATTAAAGGCCCTATTCTGAGCCATCATGAACCGGACCTCCGAAATCTTGGGCACCACCAAGAGGGTATCTCCTGATGGGTGTAGCAACTGAACAGGCAGGTGGGGTGTGTGTGTCAGGCAGTCTCTTAAGCATCCTGGTCCTGAGTCGCTTAGGGCTTTGTAAACAAGCTTTTTCATATCTTAGTTACTGCTATTCTTAAAAATACCCAGAAGATACAAGGCAAAATACACTTTCAACAGTTCACTACAATTCTTGAACGATCAAGAGATTGGAGATACTCCAGTAATGTTACACTGAGTGAACACTGCCTGCTGCTCACCTCTTTATCTAATGCACATGTGGGTAACCTGCGACCCACAGGCCACATGTGGCCCTCAGCCACTCTCTGTGCAGCCCAAGGAGCCCCACCAACACCCAGATCACTTGGCAAACACCTTAACCTGCTCCCACCTCCGGTGAGCCCAATGTATTCACTTGATCTTAGCCAAAAGGCCGAGAATGGGATCTGCTGTAATATTCCAGCGGACATCTGGGATCAGCATTTTACGGCTCTTTTTACAGATGCTACAGAGCCTGTAATAGATATCTCTCTTGCCATAGATTTAAATGACACTCCCTTATGGGACCCAGTTATGCAGTCTGAAATAAAGTCCCTGATCAGAAATATCAAATCAGGTAAGGCCCCAGGAATAGATAATATTCTTCCGGAAATGTTGAAGGCTAACATGGATTGGTGGGCCCCCTTGTTGGCAAATTTGTTCACTCACATTAATAATTCAGGTAAAGTTCCCCTTGCTTGGCTTGAGGCCATAGTAATACCAATTTTTAAGAAAGGAGCTAGAGAGGATCCATTCAATTATAGACCCATTAGTCTACTTTCGGTTGTGGGTAAGCTGTATGCTAGCTATCTGAAACGAAAACTAGACTCCTGGATAGAAGATGAGAATATCCTGGGAAATGAACAGGCAGGCTTCAGAAAGGGCAGATCAACGTTAGACCACTGTTTTGTTTTAAACCATCTTGCAGAGAAATACATGACCTCTCTTGGTAATGGTCTGTATACTGCTTTTATAGATCTAAAATCTGCCTTTGACTCTATTCCAAGAGACAAATTATGGCTAAAGTTACTCCACACCTCCATAGATAAGAGACTACTGTACCTCATCAATTGCCTTTACCAGGGAAATACGCTCCGTGTAAGATGTGGAATAGCAGGGAATTTGACAAGATCTATTCCAGCTACCAGGGGTGTCCACCAGGGCTGTATGTTGGCCCCTACGTTATTCAACCTGTATCTAAATGACCTGATTGGGTGTTGTTTAGCACTAGATTTCATTCACCAATGTATTCAAGACTTCTGCTTCAGAAACAGTGATGTTGATCAGGATCACTGGGTGGGGGAAGAAGCTTTAATTCTCCCGCCTCAGCAATCCCATGTTTGATGGGCCGGGAAGAGCGTGATCTTTCCCTGCTGGGATTTTCCCCTCTCCACCACAGTAGTGAGAGCCTTCGAAAGCCAGGACGACACTGGCTGGCACTGGCATGATCCCAGCTTTCAAAAGACTTCAGCTTTCTCCCCCTGATTTCAGCGTGCAGGGAAGAGAGGTCTAAACTTCCCCATCCCTACGCACTGAGATGTGGGTGAGTGGAAGCGTATCTGTGTGCTGTGTAGCCCCCAACCCACCTCTGAATGTGGCCCTTGGAGCCAAAACGGTTGCCCACATGTGATTATTATAATAAGTAATAATTTTTCTCAAGCAAGTCGAGGGGCAAGCTGAACCTTCCTGCCCTCCTACCTGAAGGGTTAATAGGCAGAAGAAGAGAAAGCCACAAGCACAGGGACCATAACACTGTGCTGCATTTCCCTGGCTTGAGGGAAGATGATAGATTTGTTGATCTATAGGAACAGAGACTACCAGACTATATCACAATTTATTACAGTGTAATGCTTTGCATCTATGGGACAAGTTCCAGGAATTGATTATTGTAAGTTCATTCACTGGTACAGGCAATCTTTGAGAATTGCTGGTAAACAATGGCATGGATTGGTACTGTACTAACACGTTCATATTTGTGAAGGAATCAGTCCTGGAATGGTCAGAATTAGCCATCAGTTCTCTTCCTGGCAGGAACCAATACAGAGCCTAACATCGCAATTTTATACATGCCCTACTCGGAAATAAGTCCTACTGAGTTCAATGGGACTCTCAGAGAAATGGATACAGGATTGCAGCCTAAGTGGTACTTTAACTATATCAGTCACCAGTGGGGTTGTTGTTCATTTCTAGAGTGTTTTAAATATGTATTTTCACTTAAGAGGGGGAAATATAAAGGAACTCGCAGTTTAAGCATCAAAGCACATTAGTGACATGAGCCTCTGAGGATTTTGCTATCAAGTCTCCTAACTCAGAAATCTAACCATTCTCCAACCACTGCCCTAAACATTAAATTGGCTTTATCTTGTTTAAACACAGCTCAGCTTCTATTCTACCCACAGTTATTGAAAAAGTTAATCCTCCTCATATATTTTCTGATTGTTACGTAATCCCTGAACACCGGCAGTGAGGTTATATTTATACTCGTTCAAAATTAGGAAACCCATGCGCTTTGTTTAAGTTATTTGAATATGGCCATTAGCTGTCTATTCCTCACAAGTTGTGGCCCACCAGAGGCCCAGTAAATCATTTGTTTGCTGCTGCTTATCTGAGACTGCAACAAGAGGGCTGCTTGATGGTCACCTGGCTGGTGGGCCGCATGTGATTTGGTCAGTCACAAATTGGGTAGGGCTGGATTAGATAGTCCCATAAAACACAACAGTTCATACAAGTTGGCTGCCATGCCAAATGTCAAGAAATGTTCGTTCTATCCAAGCGTGAAAAGTGTATCATTATGTGAGAAGATCTATTTAAAATATTTGTGTCAGTCCAATACCTTGCTAACTATTATTAGTTCAATTTTCTTGAGACTTTAACACCATTTCCTGAAGAATTGGGAGAAAGTCAAGCTCTCAATTTCGCTTCTTCTTGTACATTACCAGCAAAACCTTACAGGATTAGCATCCTGTTCTATAGCCAAGACCACCAAGTTTCTCTGCACAACATAGTCAATCAGCAACGACAGGAGCTGTGATTCAGAAGAATACACATAAATTCTTTGCATATGCACCCAAATGCACATGCACATCTGTGTGCATAATTTTTCTTTTCAGAAGCTGCCCTCACAGAATTCCTAAGCTACTCCTTAAATTCCACACTTTAGTCTGTGGAGTTTATACAGGAACTGTTTAGAAGGAATATATGGTGGTGGCGGCGGCTGGTATTAGGTGCACACTGACAGCAGGCTTAATCCAGCTGTGATAAAACCTAGAATTACCCTGCCATTGAGACAATGGACCCAGGGGCCAGAGTAATCTACTAGCAAGACAGAAACTGCAGTGCCTTGCGGCTGTGCTCTCAGTCACCCAACTGGGTTGGAGAAGGCTCCAAAAATAACAAATATATGGAGATCACCCCAAGTTGGGGCACTCCAGAAAATCAGGCCTGAGTGTTGTTATATTAAGGAAAGCTAGAGAGAAAGCCACATGTGGAAATTTAACTGCCAGTCCAAACTTCATCTTCTCAATTGAAGTCCAGAAGGAGCTGACTTAGCACCGCACTGTGTTTCCATGAAATAGCAATGAGGTAGCTGCCCACTTTGGCTCTCTCCATGACTTTCATCTCAAAGGTTCTGAGAACTATGCAACAACTTTTGCCTATTGATTAGCCACTTGCTTGACTCATATAAGTCAAGTGAAGAAATGCCAGTTTGGATCTTAAGCCACCTTTAAAAAAAAGAGAGTCCTGTCAGCCAATATTTAGAGAAGGAACATTTAGGTCAAGAGATTTGCAACTCTCTCCAGTGGAAGACAGCAACTGTGGCATCATAAGAAATTAATGAGATGGGCAACGTATAAAGGACCCAGTCACATGTTAACAAATAGGCGCAGATCAGATGCCACACCGACCGATCATTGACCCAAAGTTTGGCAATCAGAAGTGCTCCATGTTGTCACACATTCCCTCCCCTTTGGATTTCCTATTCTTTTTCTTGTAATCATAGCCTGATGTGACATCTGATTTGGGCAAACTTGGTTAGTCCCAACCAAGAATTGCCTCCAAACAATGGTTAAATGGGTTTGCAAATTATGGTTTAGAGGAAATCAACTGG
This sequence comes from Shinisaurus crocodilurus, assembly GCA_021292165.1. Lineage (NCBI taxonomy): Eukaryota > Metazoa > Chordata > Lepidosauria > Squamata > Shinisauridae > Shinisaurus > Shinisaurus crocodilurus. The sequence continues at coordinate 9,565,195 of CM037880.1, read as the reverse complement.
TCAAGTTGCCTGATGTCACAGCAACCTGTTATTGGAGCAAACCAGGAAAGGAGGAATAGGAATCTGAAGTGGAGGGAAGCAGCATACACACAGGGCGCTCCAGATTGCCAAACTTTGGTTTGCTCACTGGACAGTGTAACATCTGAACCAGACTGAAGATATTTCATTTATAAGTTACGTTTGCCTTGCTATTAGTAGCATGATTATATTCTTCAACAGCCTCAAACTGGGCTGTTGGGTTGGATCCACGTTTAATCATACTTACAGTAGACTCACTGGAATCAATGGGATTTTAGTCATGATGAAGTACCATTGATTTCAATGGGCCTACTTTAAGTATGACTAAGTTTGGATCCATTATGATTATGTTTACGCTTCAACGGAAAAAGAGATAACTGCTTGATCTAATAGCCAGACTTGATAGCATTTTCCTCCACCCCAACAACAAACAACAGCAACCACTGTATTCATTATTGTAGTTCAGTGTTCTCTGCATGGGGATTCCAAGATATCCAGCCACGCAGAACTTGTAACTGAGGATTTGTTCACATACGTAAAACGAATTAGCAAAACAGATGCCAACCTTCTGAAGCCCGCCATTCTCTTCCACCAATGGAGGAAGGACACTGGTGCTGTTGGGAGACGGCGGCTCGACATGGTAGTCACGGAAGCAGCAGAATAAAGTGCTAAAGATGCTTCGACTCCTCTGCTTCTTCAAACTGAGATTACATTGGGACACTGTAAAGAAAAACACCAGCAAATTAAGGGTGTAAATGCTTTCTTGACTTTTTAAGAAACAGATCAGTTATTTCACATGTGTCCATGTTACTTTAAACATCATAATGTTGAAGACAGAAGGTTTTATTTTTTGACAATCCACTCTACTTCAGCGCAGGAAGTTGAACTTCTATAGATTTGACTTTTCTATTTGCAAGCCAGTGAACTAGTTTAAAGTTAGAATTAGGAAATATTCAAGTTAGAACTAGGATGCGCCTTTCCTTGGAGGCTGCTTGGTGGCCACATGGCCATCGTCTGTTTATGGTAGAGGAAGTATGTAGGAGGACATTCCAAAGAATTAGACTTGATTGAATTTGTTAAGCTATGTCTCCCTACATGGACTTTACACATTATGCTGCAGCAAACACCTGTGCTTATCACATTCATACTTTTCTGTTTACATGTAAACATATGTGTGAAGTAGCTCTTGGGTTTCTTAAACCACGTACAACAGAATTCAGGAATCGACAGCTGACTGTAACAAACAATATAGGAATGTTCTATCTAGGTCCCATTTGGACAGGACCTTTGAGTAGGCACTGCTGATGGATGCAAGAGGCACTTTTTCCTCTGCATTCCCTTAAAAACAAACAAAACCGTAACACCCAAACTGCTGACAAACACATCTGAAAGTGTGCTGGAAACACATAATCAAGAGTTCATTTTATGGTGCACATCTGACCATGGATATGTGATAAGCAATCCCAACATTACAACTAGGATTCTCTGAGCCCAAAGGTGGGGGGATTTAGACTCGGGTCTTTTTCAAACCAGTATTCCACAACCAGGGGCCTGGCAGGTGTTTTGGACTGCAACTCCCAGCATTCCTGACCATTGGCCATGCTGGCAGGGGCTGATGGGAGTTGACGTCCAAAACATCTGCAGGGCACCAGGTTGGGGAAGGCTGTTTCAAATAGCAGCATCCCATGCCATATGGCAAACTGCTTCTGAAGTCAAGGGGAGTTTCAAAACCAGCTTGCAACATGGCTTGAGGAGGCCCAGGGGGTAGCTGTACAAAGGAGAAGAAATCCCACGGAGATAGCATAAGCTCTGTGTAGGCGCTTAAGCCCTTATCTTCAGCCACTTTAACCACCCATTTGGATATACCCTTTGAACGCACTCATACAAACAGCTGCAGTGCGGCTCGGTTCTCATACCAGAGCATGTAACTAGGTATCACACAGCTACCTGTGGACAATGTGGTGGTTGCTTCCCACACCAGCATAGCCATCTTCCAGGGAGGTGTGCTGCTGACATGATAATCAGGACATCCATTCAACCCACATGGTTCCTGTTGACAGAGGTTTTCTGCTGTGGCAAGGAAATGGATAGTTCCAAAACAGCAACCATATTACAGAGGTTTGTATGAACTGTACTAAGATCACTGGATCATGAGTTAGACAGGCCTCTGTACCTCTGATGCGAGCTTTAAAGAATGTTTACTGCAGTGGTTTTTTCAAACTTTCTGTCCACGGTAACTTGCACAGGGGATTCTGCAGCAGACATGTAGGAGATTCTGGGGAATGTTCTAGGGTACGCAGGTGGTTCAAGTTGAGCATGGGCTGGACTTATGCAATGCAAAGTTATTTCTGTGAGAGATGGGTGGATTGGAAGGAGAGAACCCAAGCACTACACCACAATACGAGGACACTGTGTAGCTCTACTTTGCAAGCCCTCATCTATGAGCAAAATGTTGTAATGCCTTATAGAAACACACTGAATAATCTGCATCTGGCTGTGAAAGGGAGCAGCAAAATAAACTCTCTTCCCTCTCCAATATCTCTCAAGTTAAGCATTTTAAATCCTGTGGCACCTTCAGAGGTTTGAGCTGTAACCTTCCATTAATGGTTGCAAAAAGAGTTTCATCTCTATCCAAGCTGATAAGTAATTGACCAGCATGTGAACACTGCTAATGATGCTTTTTGGTGGCAGATTAAATAAAGGTTGTTCACTATTTTCTTTCATCTAATACAAAAACTCACTTGATGTCTTTTGTAATGATAAAATAAATCGGTAACTGCAAATATTTCTGAGTTAACGATCTCATATAAGGTTCAGCTCATGCAATTTGCACCGAAAAGCCAGATCTGGCCTCAAATGAACCTCACTAGGTTTTATTCTAACAAAAGAGTTTTCATTGTAAAGCAAAAGCTTGGAACTCAGACTTTTGAGTTATGCTTGTAAAACCAAAAAGGGTTTTGTCTCCTTCCATCCACATAGGATGTGAGCAGTGCAGGCTTTTTAAATTTCTGGCTGAAATAAACAAGTTTTGAACAAAAAGGAGCACTGCTGAGAGCAACACAAAGCCAGGATATTTTACCAAAATCCACACTAGGTCTTTAAATAAAACATTATAGGGTCATTTCACTAGTTGAAAACAATACACGATTCCTGTAGACTGCTAGCAATGGAAGGCCTAGCCCTTCCAGGAATTTCCTTCCTGAAAGATGCAGTGACAGACAGGTAACTTGGTTGACTGGTAGATCAATCAAGGTGTTGGAATGATGGAACTTGACTCTTCAGCCCATCTGCTTCCTTGGTGTCACCACTGCTGGACAAAGTGGCTGAAAAACCTTTGTGAATTCTCTTCTAGGAGAAGGAAAACCATAGCTGGGCATGCGTATGTAACCAGTGAGCAGTGCCACCTATAATTCCAGCGCTTTCCTCTTCCCCCCTGAAACTGGCATCCTTGTAAGAAGACTGATACCTGTCAAGAAATACAGGACTGTTCAAGTGCCCCAAACTTCAATTAAAATCGGAAAATAAAGAAAAAAGATTGTCCAGCTGCACTGTTTGCTCAAAAGAATGTCTGTGTGGCGGGGTGAGGGGGAGTGGAGGCGATGGGTGATTTAAGGAACCAAAAGACAATGCTTTAAGGAAGCCAAAGGCTCTGGAAAAAGTTACCAGCGACCTCCAGTCAAGCACATCAGGTGTTTATGAAAGAAGCAAAGTCTACACAGTTGCACTGAGTGGATAGGATGAAGAAAAAAGAGCAGATTTACATACAGATTTACAACCTTTCATTCTAGGTTGAAAGAGTCTGAGGATAACATCTCTCTTTTAGGAAGGCTTACTTTCTACCTTGAGAACCACTGTCCTAGATCAGTGTTCTCCAACCTTGGGTCCCCAGATGTTAATTGAAGTTTGGACCCTACAACTCCAGCTACGCTGGCTGGGGCATGCTGGGAGTTGTAGGCCAAAAACATCTGGGGACCCAAGGTTGGAGAACACTGTCCTAGATGGTACGAAGGTAGACCAGAAATACGGCACAACAGTATCTAGGCTGCCCTAGATAGGTCATACCTATGGTCACCCACAGCTATTTTAAAAGAGGTGGTCATGTATTTTATGATGTCCTTAGTGGATCTGCGCTATTCCTTTTCAATTTCTTACACAAGGAAGGTGTTTCTACTGCACAACTAATGCAGAAATAGATTTAAATGGTACCAATATACTTCTGGCAATGACTGTTTGAACACTGACTTCAAAGCCTGGATTGGTACTATTAGTTTTTATGGTACAGCATCGTTTTGGCCATACTGCACCACACACAGAAATTAAGCTCCAATCAATCATCTTTAAAGCAGATCCCAATAGTTCTCATCTTCTTAAAGAAACAAAAATGAATAGCCAACCAATTATTTTTAAAAATGTAGGAATCATCCAATGCCTGGAGGATCTGCTGTTTAGTCTTATACAGCCAAATGGCAATCTTAAATCCTGCATTCAAAAATTTGCCTTGAGGTCAGGATTTTAAAACGGAACATCCAAGGTGGATTCCTTTGATTAAATCCAGAGTGAGTATTTTGAGTGGATATCCAATAAGGATGTGAAGTGGCTGCTGTGTGATGGAGGAGAAAAAAGTAGGACTTCTTTGGAAGATAGCGTTGTCTAGAGACTGCTTATTAGCCAGTGTTTCAACACAGTCAACAAAGCAAATGCTCCACCAGGATTTGCAGATACGATAGACAGACATTCTAATGGTGCTTCCAGATGAGGCTTTTATTGTGTCATAGCCCTGCCTCATTCACGGATATTTAAGGGGGATCTAGAGGACTTTCTCTTCCACTTGTAAACCTCCAATGCTTTCCCACCACTTCTTTATCTGGAAAATTTGTTAGGAAAAGATGGAATAGCCACACAAAGCCTTCTGATTAGTTGTGCTAGGAACCCTCCATCTGGAAGCACCCTGAAAAAGTACAGCACCTGACAAATTCACAATATTAGAACTCTTAGCTGATGGTTCCAAATTATTAAGTGAAATACCCATGAAGCAACAACTAAAAACTTCTTTTTTCTTCTCAGACAACATTTTGCAACCACTCAGACATGCTCCTGGAGACACTTTCAAGCTGAAAAGCCATACTGGTGGACAGTACTTTAGCTACAGATCAGGGGTGGTGCTAGGTACTGACCTGATCCAGGGGTCAGGCCCACAGGACCAAAAACCCACACAAAACAACAACCAAAAAACAAAAACAAAAAACAACCCCCCACAAATTTACATATGCTAATTTACATATGCTCTAAAGCCTCTCTCTCTCTCTGTATGTCTTTAAAGGACCCTGTTTCCTAAGGACACCCAATTGACAGGGAAGAGGAGGGCATTTGATTTCAGAAAAAACCCCTCAGGCACAAAGATTCAAGGGGGTGGCAGCAGGAGGTGAAGTACATGTGGGCAAAGAGCCAGCTAATCCAGGGGGATCAGATGCAACAGATCATCAGGGCCCCTGTACTTTCATTTCAGCAGGTATCCATGGAGAGCAGGGGTGGTGGGGCAGAGGGCCTCCCAGAGATTCAGGGTTCCAAATGAAAGATTTGGGGCTCCAGCCCTAGTGGGCCACCCCCTAACACCGCCTCTGCTACAGCTTCACCTCACCATATGCAAAAGTGCTATTCTTCCCTAACACACGGTTTTACAGGATTACAGGTCAGTTAAGAGTGGAGAACAGCTGTCTGACTAAGCAGAGAACTATCCTGCAATAAAGTGCATATGGGTGTATATAAAAATGTTCAGGAAATAATAATTTATAGTGGTAAACATACTAAAGGGGAGGCAGACAGCCAAGTATGCTTCACATGTACGAGCAAGTAAGGTGCTTACAAATCCTGATGACAAATTGGCTTTGTCAAACTACCCTCTTGGTTCCTATTCTTTAAACCAGGTCTTAAAATGACAGAACATGCAGATGGCATCATAAAACAATGAATAAAGAGTTACAGATAAACGTAAAAAGCCAATGTATAGTGTCAATGGCAGGTTGATATATGGAAGCTTTGTACAGTAAGACACACATTTACGCTAACTGACAAGGAAAACAGTAGCCATAAATAATTACTTCTGCAGTGCAATTCAAGCATCCTACTACATTATTTCATTATCTTACAGCATTCCTATGTGCTTGGCCTCTTCTTGCAGATAGGGGGCTAAGCAAAGGCCAAGATTGCTTAAGGCCTCTGAGTGAATTTATAGAAGAGATCTGAGATAGGGGCTTCTGGGTCACAGTTCACTCAGCCACTACACTGCATGAGCATTATGGAGCCCATAGTCTTCTATGGACCTCTGCTTGGGGTAGGGCTCAACAACAAGCCATAGATGGAGTGGCTATCTCCGGATGGAGATCAAAGCTAGCCCACTGGGTCCTCAAAGTGAACTACTGGAAAAGACTAAGTCCATGGAGGGACCGTCACAGGGTTCAGTACAGGCACAGCCAAGTCAAGACAGAGAACCCTTTCCAGGAATCTACTTCAGAATATCCTCACAGTTCAGAGCCATGCAGGGGGTGGAACGGTTGGCATAGAAACTCCCTTGGAGTTTTCTGATGGGGCAGGCAGTCACCAGATTCAAAAATATGGTTGCCACCAGTGACGGAATTTGTGGGTCTCTGTCTCTAGTTATGGTTTCGTTTCAAAGTTGACGTTTGATTTTATAGATATTCTGACTCTTAAATTGTATGGTGGGATTGTATGCCAGACTGAGTTATTTTTATTGCTTATTGCTTATGATTGCTGTTCCTTAGCAACACTTTCCATTAAAAGAACGGAAAAAGAAAATATTCCTTCCTTCCAACAAAAGGAAATTTCCACTCAATCTAATAACATTGCTAGTAGATACAGAATGTGTTTGCTGTTATGCCTTATGATGCCTTTCCTAAGCACCCTTTTGAACTTCCCCATTAACACTTCCATTATGCTCTGACAGCAGCTGTTCCTAAGGATGCTGCTTGTAAATTAACTCCAAAACCCCTGCTCAGCAAATAACTTAGAGGAGTTCATTGCTGTGGAGTGACCTCATAGCAAACACACTTCCCGGCAGCACATATAGGAATGGCTGCTTCATAGTGCCCACGGTAATGAGGTGCTAATGATGCAGTTTGTAGAGAAGCTCAGCCAGTGTTCCTAGAGCCCTGGCCTACAAATTAGATTAGAAACAAATAGGGAGCGATTCTGGTAATTCCTCCCCCCCCCCCGCCCCCAGAGATGGAAAAATTCTAAGTTTCCCCTTCCAAATCCTTCCTAGGAAATCCACATGAATTTTGCATTCTAGCCTAACATTTGCACATGATCTTTGATGGCTGAATAATGGTTACCCATGTTAGGCATGTGCGTCAATAGGATCTCTACAGAACTCACGCTTTCATTTGGCCAAACTCACTTTAAACCAACAATCCCAAAGTGTGTTGGGACACACCATCATCCTGACCCCATGCGCTTCTCCGCCTGACAGTGACTGAATAAAGCGAAAAATATGAGGGGAGAAAAATCATCAAAGTGAATCCTCCCTATGTCTTCTAATAACTAAACATTTTAAAATAACATCTGGAGCTAAGCAATTGTCGAGTAGAGGCACTTCAACATGCTGTCTTCGTTAAGTAGGACACAGTTATAGTGAGGCAATAGGAACAACCCTCTGGGCTCCTTCCTCCACCAGTTATGTCCGATTTCAAATGCACATTTCATTTCCGATTACTACACTAACCAGTCTACCAAATACATCTGATTAATATTTCAGCTTAAAAACCAGACATTTACAGATGCCCACAATGTTTCACCCGCTAAACTGAAATTCATTTTTTATGGTGTCTCAAAATATTCTCTGGGGCTGTAACAGAAAACCTGGACAGAGACTATAAAAAGTTGGAACTTCGAAAGAGTTGCAAAATTCATTAGCTGCATAAATATTTCACAGTGTTTTTAGAATGCAGGGAAGGTGGCATTTAAAAGACTTTGTACCGCGTTCAGAGCAGAGATTGTAATAGGAAATGAATGCCCTTGTGGGATCTCTCTGCGAGCAAGCATATGTGGAATTATAATGTTATCCTGTTTGTTTTTAGCTCCTTGCCACGATCTAGCTGTGTAGGCTTCCACCTACATATCTGGATCTGGAACCAGGGATGTATACATCCAATTTGATGAATATCCAAGTGTAGATTCATAAATAGAGTTGGAAGGAGCCTACATGGCTATCGAGTCCAACCCCTTGCTCAATGCAGGAAACTAGAGGAGGGGTCTCCCATCTAAGTAATAACCAGGCCTGACCCTGCTTAGCTTTCCACACTCAGACAACCTGAGCCAGCGTGAGCCACAGGCCTGTAGAAGCTATTCGCACTGCATTACTTTCTGTGAAGGCACATGTTTGAATGCACATCACCAGCCACATTCTAGTACAGCTAATCCTGTGTAAACTCCCCCACCCCACTTTTATTTTTAAAAAACACATGACTATACCTGGACCAGGCCTGCTAAATCTAGTTAACACTGGGTTGGATCTAGATGTTAGCACATGTAACAGGGCTGGCAGAAGTGGACTTCCTTGCCCCCTACTCACCACAGCAGCACTTCTAGCCCTCAGGAAATGCTACAGAGAAGGCCAGGGGACCCTGCTGAATAGGGTAGCCTTTGGTGTGTAGGAGAAAGGGGGATAACTGGGCAGAGGCATCGTCTGTGAGTGCAAGAGAAAATACTTCACCACCACAACCTACCCCATTCAGCAGGGGTCCCTGAACATCTATGTAGCATTTTCAGAGGGCCAGCAGTGGAAAGATGGGGGGGGGGGGCTTCCACCAGCCCAGTTGTGCAAATCTAAAACTGGATCTGACCCATTAAGTTTAGATTCTATATAAGTACATAGGATGGAAAAAGAACTCTGCTTTTATAAAGGTATCAACTGGGCAAGCAGCAAAGCACCGGACACTTTCCCTGCCAATCACTCAGTGTATTACTCCAGAATTATTACTTTTAAGTCACTTCAATGCTGAGCAAACAATCAGTTTGCATCTGGACTGCCACCAGCCTCCCATTTTAATCAGAACTAAAGCACAACAACTGGACACTTAGGTATTTATGCTTCATCACCATATATGTACTCTTGGTATTTCCCTCAGTCCCTTAGGGAAAGGCTTTTCTTGCTCTGAAACTCCAGTTCATTGTTGCAGGGCATTAACTATGACTGAAAAGTCTAATATGGTGCTATCTGCCATTCAGTTCACTTTCTTTCCACTTCTGCTTTTCTGTCAAAGTTAACAAATTATGTAATATATTCCCAAGGCTAAATAAATCAGAATGGAAGCAATTGAAAGAGCTAGTAAATTCAACATGTGTTTCCTGTTTCCCATTCAGTATAAGGAATGTTGAGTTAAAGAAAAGGTACATTCCAAATACTGTTACTCTATGGTCCTAGACAAGGTTTTAATTTAAGAATCTTTACTTGATCCAGACTGTATTTCAGTTTAGGAAGGAGGGGAGTTCATAATTTCAGCTAGTCATAAGATGTGGCAGTTGCAAAAAGTATTAAGTCAAGCTATGTAAAGACGATAATGGAGTTGGCCTACCTCTAATTCAGTGTTCTCCAACCTTGGGTTTCCAGATGTTTTTGGCCTACAACCCCCAGCATGCTGGGAGTTGTAGGCCAAAAACATCTGGGGACCCAAGGTTGGAGAACACTGCTCTAATTGCTGTTCTTCAAGAGTCTATTGCACAAATGCATATTTGAGAGTGTGCATGACACACACAAGCCTGAAGGCAAGAAAGTTCTGGAGCTTGGACAAAAGCTCACACCCTGACCTTTCTGGATGGCCAATGCCTAAGTATGTATGGCAGAGGCTGAGGTAAGCTTTGCCCTGCACAGTTCCCTCTTGGCTGCCATGGAGACTGCAAGGGGAAGAAACCTTTGACGTTTAAGACACATCTGTTATTAATAGGCTGGGTTCTGTAGCTTCCATCCAGCTTGACTGAACATGAAAACCAACCCAAACCATTAAAGCAGACTCAGTCTATCAGACGGTGGACTTGAGTCCTTTAGTCCTCACAGGAAAAGAAAGAAGGGCCATAGTTCAGTGATAGCGCACATGTGCTGCATGCAGAAGATCCTACATTTAATTCTTGGCATCTCCAGATCTGGAATGGAGAGCTACTGCCAGACAATACTAGATGGACCACTGGTTCTACAATCAGCTTAAATTCTTATACCCTAGAAACTTTTCATATTTGAGCCTGTGTGTGTTTATTTCCAAAATGTGGAACTCCAGAGACATGCAGGAAAATTATTAAATATAGTACCCTAAGAAGATATACAGCGGCCTGGTTTGTACATAACACTAACCTTAAGTGGTTTGTTGAAATCTGGCTTGCCGTTGTATTTGAACCTAGCCCTGCAAACAAACCATGGTTTGTTAACCAGTTACAAACTACAAATGGAAGCCATAGTTTGTTGTTGGCTTTGCAAAGTCTGGCTTGTTGTACAGCTGAACCCAGAATCATGGCTTATCCCTAGCTTCTTTGAGCTGTGGTCTGTCCTGAAATAGAGGCATCCAGCAAGAGCAGCCTGAAAACAAAACTGTTCTGAAGCCTGGCAAAATGGGCGGGAGAGAAACAAATGAGAAATAAGGAAAACAAGCCACGGTTCGTTTGCTCATCTGCAAGACGATTAATGGCTAAAGCAACAACGTTTAGCATGACATGCGGACATAGCAATAAGATATCTACCACTTTTGCTGGGTAAAGCCGACAACTGCATCTCGTACAGCAATTACTAAATCTCTTTAGAATTCCATCTTCCATACCAGACCAAATGAGCCCACACAAATATGACCACTAAAAGGTTCTAAATCTGAAAATGCAGCACAGCAAAACAGATTTCATCCAGTCCTCCCCCGCCTGGATAGTTCTATATTCTGGATACAGAATGTCTCCCACTACTTGCTACTATATATGTCATTCCGGATGCCTCTTCACAGCAAGCAAACTTCCAGGAGAAATGTTAATTAAATGAAGTTGGAGTATATTTGTCAGCTTAAGTTCTCAAAATGGCAACACTATTTTGTTTCTTTTCTCTCTTTTTTTAAACATAGCAGGCTGAATTCTTTTCTTCATCAGAGAAGGATGTTTGGATTCTGCGGCTGCATCTGCTGTTGAACTTTGTGCAGCTTGTCTCTTTTTCCTAGAAGAAAGCTTTGTTTGTTGGCCCCTCTCTCAGGGCGGGAAAGGAATGTAATGCATGCACAGACTCTGCAGTATTTCCTGTTGCACTCCTGTTCCAAACCAATGTACTGGGAAAAAATCCAGGCAGTACAACCAAATCCTTGATCTAAAATGAAGGAACGAAGCTCAGTGTGTTATAATGCATAGAGACATTTTCTACATGGAATGGATGGTTATAAATACATACATTATCATATGTAATCCTTTCAAGACTATGTAAAATCCAACTGCATAGTTGTATTAGCAAACAATGTTGATTTTCAGTATGCAAGTTACAAAGCTGGATGAAATTTAATAACAAGGTTTAACAAAAGAGACATGGAGGACAAGACTCAAGACCAGGAACAGACAACCTGGTGCCCTCCAGACGTTTTGCACTAGAGCTCCCATAATCCGTGACCATTGACCATGCTGGCTGAGGCTGATGGGAGTTGTAGTCAAAAACATATTGAGGGTACCAGCTTGCCTACTGCTGCTCAAGACCCTAATACTGCTCCAGTGGGGTTGGGACTTGATGGCCTTATAGGCCCCTTCCAACTCTACTTTCCTTTGATTCTGATTCCTTTATCCCTCTCGTAAAGCCCTAACCTGCTACAACCTACACTTCTAGTTAATAAAACCCCTCCTCACTGAAATAGGGGATTAGTTCATCCTCTCACTCCATCAGAAAAGAAAGGGATAACTCCATATAAGTCATCTTGAGCTCCTTAGAGCAAAGCCAACATAGAAATATACAGTAATACCTTGGATTGCAAGTAACTTGGTTTGAGAGTGTTTTGCAAGACAAGCAAAGAATTTTAAAATTTTTGACTTGATAAACGAGCAAGGTCTTGCAAGACAAGTAGGGATGTAACCACTCGCCTCGAGCGGGCGTAGCGGGCCAAAATCGGCCCCACTCACGCCCGCCAGAGGCTCACTTTGATATAAGAGTGTTTTGGATTACAAACACGGTTCCGGAACGAATTATGCTCTCAATCCAAGGTATTACTATATAAATTCACCAGCCACATTGTTCCTTTATTATACCTTCCCCCTTTGGTCATGAAACCGACCAGAGGGGAGCTTAGCAATCATAAGCGGCACCCAGAACCATGTGCAAGACATAAATGTTCTTGAACCAATTTGAAACAGTGCCCACAGTGCTATCAAATTCAATTTCTATATAAGTGGACAATTGCCAAGGAAGTCCAACAGTCAGATTTGATTTCAAAAGCGGAAACTTCTTTAAAGGGGGGGGAGGGGTTGGTAGAAAGGAAATTGAACGGGAAAGTCAAGAGGGTCAAATCTTTCCAGAATGCTTGTGGGTTATTCAAAACCACAACAATCAGAGCTCAGCTAGATTGCATAATGCACATCAGGAAAGGTACCGCCAAGTCCAAGAGGATACCAACATGATTAACTGGCAATGTCCAGGAAGCTATTAGAGGCAAGGAGGTTTCCTTCAGAAAATGGAAGTCTTCCCCAGATGAGAACAACAAAAATAACACAAACTTTGGCAAAAGAAATGCAAGCAGACAATACAGCAGAAAAACTAATTTGAGAAGCGTGTTGCTAAAAATATTAAAAGTTTTTTTTAAATTGTAGGTCTTTATCAGAAGCAGGAAACCAGGCAGGATGTGGTTGGACTGTTGGACAACAATGGAGTTAAAGATGTGCTAAAGAATGAAAAGGAGATTGCAGAGAAGCTGAATGAATTATTTGCATCTGTTGTCACTGCAGAAGACGTAGGCAGATAGTCATGCTTGAACTTTTTCAGGGAATCTAAATAACTGAGGCAAAGTGGTGAGAAGAGATGAAGATCAAGGCCTTATGGACAAATGAAACATTAGCAGGTCACCAGGTCCAGAGGGTATCTACCCTCGAGTTCTTAAAGAACTCAAATGTGCAACTGCTGAACTTCTAACAAAAAATGTAACTTATCCCTAAGATCTGTACCTGACAATGTAACACCAATTTTTATAAAGGGATCCAGGGGCGATTCAGGAAATTACAGGCCAGTTAGCTTAATGTCTGTCCCAGGAAAATTAGTGGAAAGCATTATTCAAGGTAACATTATCTTGCTGAATATGGATTCTGCAAAGTCCTGTCTCACTAATCTTTGAGAGTGCTAATGATCATGAGAATAGAGGTGATCCAGTAGACCAGATATGGGTGGCCTGCAGGCTGCATGTAGCCCTCGGACATGCAGTGTGGCCTGCATAGCTGCCTAAGCCATCAGTGAATTCTCCTGCAAATCACATTTCACCAAGCCCACCATTCAGCTACCGGTATTTGGCAGGCTGTGGAAAGGACAGTAAGTGAGGAGGGTTAACTCTCCTCTCTGTGCACAATAGTCCTTCCATGAATATGTGTGTGCATGTGTGTGAGAGAGGGAGGGATAGGCTGCATGTGTATGATGGGGGGGGTGACGGGGATGTCAGCCCTGGCCACAGCTATCATCAGCTCATGCTCCACCCACCACTGACCTCAGCCATAGCCACTGGCCTGCGGCCACCACATTTAATCCAGGAAGTGGAAGGTCACCCTCTCCTGTGGTGGGCATTATGTACTCAGTCTTTCAAAGAAGCTTTTGACACTCTCCTCTAAGGCTCCTGATGGGATAAGAGGATACATCCTTTTAAGGACCAGTAACTGGTTGAAGAACCAAAAGGAGAGAGTAAAAATGGACAGCTCTCACAATGGGAGAGATGTAAATAGTGTGGTCTCCCAAGGATCTGCACTGGGGATCGGTGCTTTTTAACATGTTCATACATGACCTGGAACGAGGGGTGAACAGAGAGGCTGCCAAGTTTGGTGAGGATACCAAATTATTTTGTAAAAACAAAAAGGGATTGTGAAGAGCTTCAAAAAGATCTCTCTGAACTGGGTGAATGAACAAGAAAATGACGAATGTGGTTTGATGTAAGCAGGTCCAAAGTAATACACACTGGGGAAAATAATAATCCTAAATTCATTGAAATAGATCTTGGGATCATGGTGGATAGCTCCATGAAAATGTTGGCCCAGTATGTAGCAGCTGTGAAAATGGCTTATTCCATATTAGAGATCATCCTGAAAGGGACTGAAACTAGAACTTCCAGCATTGTAATGCCAACACCACCCTTGGAATACTGGTTCTGGTGGCCGCACCTCAAAAAAAGGTATTTTAGAGCTGTAAAATATGCAGAAAAGGGCAACTCAAATTATCAGAAGACTATAGCAACTCCCCTGCAAGGAAAGGTTACAATGATTTGGGCTATTTAGCTTACCAAAAAAAGGCAAGTATTATGCATGGTGTGGACAAAGTGGATAGGGAGAAGCTTTTCTCCTTCTCTCATAAAGCTAGAACCTCGGGTTATCCAATGAAACTGATTGGTGGAGATTCAGGACAGACAAAAGGAAGTACTTCTTCATACAGTGCATAGACTATGGAATTTGCTACCGCAACATGTAGTGATGGCCACCAACTGCTTTAAAAGAGGATCAGACAAATTCATAAAGGATAAGGCTATGAATGTCTACTAGTCATGATGGCTATATACTAGTTCCAGGATCAGAGGTAGCATGCTTCTGAACCCTAGCTGCTAGGGAACAAGAGTAGGAGTGGGCTACTGCTCTCGTATCCTACTTGCAGGTTTCCCACAGGCATCTGCTTGGCTACAGTAGGAAACAGGACAACAGGCCTTCGGTCTGATCCTGTAGGGCTCTCATACACTTATTTAAGAATTGCTTCCAAATCCAGCTACTTGCTTTCTACATTTATTTATTTATTATATTTATACCCCACCTTTTTCCCTGCAAGGAACCCAAGGCAGCTTACATAATCCTCCTCCTCCTCCTCTCCGTTTTATCCTCACAACAACCCTGTGAGGTAGGTTAGTGAGACAACAACCCTGTGAGAGGCAGTGACTGGCCCAAAGTCACCCAGTGAGTTTCATGGCTGAGCGGGGACTAGAACCCGGATCTCCCAAGTCATAACATACTCTGTTACAATCTAAAAGAGTAATTTTTTTAAAATCCCGACAGACACACTCACGATGAACAGCACACTTAAGCGCCATCTTTCAGTAGCCTCTTTCAAACTGATTTATGAGCAGAAGAGGCTCTTGACCCTGTCCACAATCTAGAAAGGCTACATCACTCCCAGGGTCTGGCATCACTCCCCTAAATTAGCAATACAGCTGATCCTGGTGGGAAGCTGGATAGGAGATAGGTGGTAATGCTGGGGAGCCTCAATCTTCACTATCTGGCAACATTTCCACCAGTCAAATGAGAAAGCCACTATCGGGCAGATTCACCCACCCCTAATCCATGCTATTTAACTGTATGTTAGGGAGTCCAGCTCATCAGCAAAAGCATCCTAAACTTTAATGCAGATCCCTCCTACAGTTGTTTCTTTTTAAAGCTCTTTGGGCTTCTCAACATGAGGCTTTAACCCACCACTTTACGGAAGCTTCTGCTTCCAGATTCTTTGCAGGATTAAGATCAGCTCCTTTGCACGAGTTTTCCCGCCCCGGGTTGTTTTTTCTTTTTCTGCCTTTCTATATATTCCATTACACAACCAAAAGGTGGCGCTGTGGTATAGCAGAATTGCAAAAATACAGGAGCTTTATATTTGGTTCATTCTGACATTTTCAGATAATACCAGATTTTACTCACTCTAAAAAAAAGCCACGGAAATGCTTGGAAAACACGGGAGAGGTCCTGGAAGATGACGATGCCATGTCATCATCATCAGGCGATCACTCGTGACTGAGTAAGATTGTCTTCCGGGATAAAAGGAGGAAATTCTAAAGAAGATTGTGTAGACTCTAGCGATGGGTCCGTAAGTGACTGTGGAGGCCAATTCTAGATCCACACAGCTTCCCACAGTGAGGACACAGGTTACCAGATAGGAGATGGTCCTGTAAAGGATTCATTTGACGTGCTTTTCGCTTAGCACGTTTCTCCCTTTCACCTTGCACTCGGGCTTCTTCAAAGTCCATGGAACCTTTGTGAAAGGCCAACCTCCATTTAGATCGTTCATGGGCCAGAGCTTCCCAGTTTTCGATGTTTATATTGCATTTTTTTAGATTAGCCTTATGAACATCTTTAAACCTCTTATATTGACCACCGATATTCCGCTTTCCATTCTTGAGTTGGGAGTAAAGTAACTGCTTTGGGAGACGGCAGTCAGGCATTCGAACAACATGACCGGTCCACTGAAGTTGGCGTTGAAGGATCATTTTTTCAATGCCATGTAAAGCACCTGCAAACTACCGTGAGTGAGGAATCATGAATGCTCAACAAATGCCTCTGGTAGAGAAGCCCTTCAGCATTCAAATTACTTCACGATGCTAATAGTATCGATTTGCAGGACGCTGTGAGGCAAGCCACTACTGTGCTACATTTAGACATAAGGAGCTGGGTCTGAAAGCACACCTCACCCAGGAAGCCTATGGCTGAAGCACTATTTTGGCCTAAGTATCTTAGAGTGAAGCCCAACACTCCCTCTAATCCATCAATCTGAAAATCAATTTTACTCTTAGGATACTTTAAAAAAAAATCTACAAGTTTAGTGAAATAACTTTTGTGGCTCCCAATGCATTGCCAAGGGGTTTCTGATCTTTTGAGTCAGAATCCTGGAACATCTTGTGTGCAACTGCAATGATATAGTAGACAGCTTTTTCCTTGGTTTCATTAGCGGTAATGCATTTATTCTGGAGAATCTGCATTCCTAAACATACCCACAGCAAAGAAGAATTCGGGGATACTAGTGGTCCAACTGCACCAAGGAACTAGCTAACTTCGATACAGAGGTGCTGAATGTAGTCTAGTACAGAAGTATGGGTAGGATCCAAAAGGCCACGCAACTAGTTCACCACATCCAAGGGGACCTTGGGCCTGTGTTTCTCCAATATCAGCCCTTCCCACTGGCCAGTCACACAGTAAACTACTTTTTAAAATCAGAGGGACTTTGAACAGCAGACCCTCACACCATGCTATATCATAAGCTATTTTAGGAGGGGGGGGGGAAGCCTCCTAAATGTCTCTTTGGTCCCTGGTCTCTATATTTCTGAATAACCCCTACTGAAATATCAAACACTTATGACTCTTTTGTGCATAGCACACAAAGCATTTACTCTTTCTTCTGTGACCTCTACTATGATATTATGGCTTTAGAAATGTAATTTTTAAAATTAAATTTCAGGAAATGACTTCCCAGAGTATATCAAACATGTTTCAAAATAGGTTTATCAAAACACAAATATTACGAGTGCCATAATGCTCAACCTAGAAGGAAATAAAGTTTAACAAGACAAGGACGGGGGCGAAAACAGAGACCCCTCTCCTACTCTTTCTCACACCACTGTTCTGGGGGTGGAATCCTATGGAAGTTTAGACAGAAAAAAAGGCCTACAACTCCCAGCTGGGACCCATGCATGCTGGGAGTTGTAGATCTTTTTTCGGTCTAAACTTGCATAGGATTGCACCTTAAGAGACCTGCTCCCAAGATTAACTTTTTTGAAACAGATTTCCCTAGAAATAAGAGTAGAAATAGGAAAAATAAAAACACACACACCTTAAAGTAAAATGAGCTAATGTTAAAAATTCAAGGTAAAGTAAGAACATTAAAACAGATAGTTCTGCCATGGAGGCATACACAGAGGGAAAGGAGACATCATAAATTAATCTCTTGGAGCAGGCCTTCTCAATTTATGGTCTACAATCTCCATCCAGGTGGACTGATGGACCAGCAGTGCAACACTTTGCTCACAAAAATAGACACATCTATTAATAGAAAGGCAAGAGTAGAGTTATTCAACTATGAGTTATGTAATTTGATTTGTGGAACAAAAAAGTTAGTTAAGTGGTCCTAGCAATTTTCAAGTGGTTTGTGGCAGGAAAACTGACCTGTTGTCTTAGGGTCTCCAGTGTGGTGCCTGTGAGTGCCATGATGCCCGTGGACGCCTTCCTTGGCACCTTCCAGGCTCCATGCCCATCTTGATGTTTTAGTCTTTTAAAAGGATGAGATGAAGCCATGATGTTTATTAGTACAGCTTGATTGGCTGTTAAACAAAGGTGCTGATTGTTAATCCATGTTCCCTCACTGAGGTTTGCTCTGCTCCTGATTGGTTCTGGCTCAGCTTATAAATTGTATTGTAGCATACTCTTCTTCGTGACCGAAGCTGGTGTTTTAATACCAAAACGTTTCACATTTTAAAATCTGATATGTATAAATTTTAAGTCTATAAATTTTTACTTTAATGTTTTAAAAAATCTATAAAATTTATAAACTAGATGCACTACTGGTGGTCATTTGTTTTGTTTCATTTTTTATTTTTTTAAAAATTGAAACTGGCAGGCTGGCACACTGCAAAGAAAAGTGTTGGCCTCCAGGACCATCTTTATTTCCAAGTATGTTCTTTGGGACCCACGTGGGGTCCAGATGCATTCTGAGAAAGTGAAAATGGAGGGCAGCTGCAGTCCAGGGCTTTCTTATGAAGTGTGCACAAAAAAGAAAAAAGGGGGAAAGGGGTAAGCAGAAGGGGCAGAGTGATCAGTATCCTGTGGGATTAGAAAGGGTGGTGGCAGTGAGCATCCTGCAAAGTTTGCAGGGTGACAAGAGAGAGCATGTACACATATCTCTATTTTGACTCTTGCTTTTTGGTGGGGTGTGTTTTAGCTGCAATTGTGTGTGTTTGCGTGCACACACACATACAGGTCTGTGGTTGGTTTTTTGTGTGTGTATTTGCATGTGTGCTTTGCCTGGCATTTATTTTTGGTTTGGCGTGTGTCTGTTTTGACCAGTGTTTTTGTGTGTGTTTTGTGCAGGCAAATTTTTGAATTGGCATTTGGGACTGAGACCTTGGTCAAGTTACTTCTCTGAGCCTCATCAGTTTGCCTTTTGAGAAACAGGTGTTGGAACAGAAAACTGTAGGTTAAAAGGCGTGTCTTTATGTTTTGGAGCTCAGACTGCACCACTGCCTTGTACTTAAGTTCTTGGACATGTTACTTTTGTTTAAGCTTCACCAGTTTGCCTTCTGGGGAATAGTTGTTTTATGAATGGCCATGCATACCACAGCAGCCATTTTATGGATGGGCAAGTCGGTTCATGGCAGCCATTTTGTGACAGTGCCCAAAACACTATCAAAACCTCTGCAACACTGTCCCAGAATGGATTCTCTCCCTCCCCCCATGGCTACCATACATAAATGATTTAAGAAACTGGAGACACATCCATGCATCATCCCATCTAGCTTGACCTTAATTGTCAAAGAGCCTCAGAGGTGGTTGCCTGCAGTTCTTGTTGCAAGGGGGAAAATAACTCTTTTACCTCATCCTTAATATATCCACCCCCTTTTCCTCATGTGCTCTGGCACCATGCCTGTTGTGTCTCTCCAGGTGAGTGGTCATACAGGGGTGACTTCCCCTTAGCACCAACCATCAACCTCTTTTCCTGTTAGGGCAGGAAGGTTGAACCATTACAGTTCCCTCAGTAGAGGTGTTATATGCTGAGAAGGGGCAGCTCCCAACCATTCCTATTATCTTCCCCGAACAGTCAACATTGTTAAGGCTGCCGCCACTTATTCTAGGAAATTATGGATATTTCAGGCATTTACCACAACAGTGGAGCAGGCCAAGTAGGATATTGAGGACCTGCTCATCGTGCCTGCCTTCTTTAAGATGGTCCAGTGCATTGGGGCTCCTGGGAAAGACTCATGCAAATTTCCCTACAAGCTGTTATTTTTCTAGAACATTTCCCAAGTTTGTACAATGATGAGCTCAATTTTCCTGCAGCAAAGGAAGTTTCCCTATCCAGCGCCGGAGTGACAGGACTTTGATGACAACGTAAATTGCGCTGCATCGATACAAGCCTTGCTTAATTCAAACTGGCAACTGAATTGCAGACCATGTATCATCCTAAGAAGCTTAATGTTATCTAGTAAGATTTCATTACTTAATCAGAAAATATGGAGGCTCTCTATTAAAAGTTGTCTGTTACACACAAAGCTTCCAAAACATGAACTACTTCATAACAATTATGAATGGTGGCAAAAAAAAAAAAAACCCCAACTTGTTGAGTAAATGTGCGTTTGGGCAACCACATTCTCTCCATCAGTGGTTTTCAAGCTTGCTACCCTCAGGCAACACTTCTACTTCTGTAGTAAAGTCTTTGGCATACACTCTATTCACACAGGCTGCCGGGTAGGCATGTTGGGCCTTGCTGTCCCACATGAACTAAGATTGTACCATAGAATTCACTCAACACTTCTCCTTCAGGGGCACATCACAGGGGGATATTGGTAAACAAGCTGTCGTTCAGGGAACTTTGCCCACCATTATGGATCTGCTCATTGAAGAGGTGTTGATAATCTTCCAAGAAAGCCCAAGGTCATTAGGAACATGGTCTGAAAAACCACTGTGCCTTAGGAATAAGAATAGTATATTTTAGGGAATGTTACAAAAGATGAAATACGGAATGCAAAACTATTCAAAGTCATCCTCAGTATCGGACACTTATTTCTGAACAAGCCGTGAATATAAGTCCGGCAGTTCAGTTTTATTTGGTTTTCAGAGAGTGAAACAAGAATTTAAATGCCTACAGTTATGATCCAGCCAATTAATTTAGTATTGTAACGCCACACAACTCTTAGCTGCCATAATAAATCACTTTCAGAAATACTGATCATTCCAGACTGCCTTTATGCAGAATCATTGGTTCACAGTCCCCATGATCATCTGAATTTTCTCCATCCACTTAATTCATGAGTCTTAAAAATCATAAAGTCAGTTTCTAGAATGTCAAGTTTGAGATCCGACTACTGCTCTAGATTTTCACATTTAAACAGTTCCATCACATAACAAAAAATGCTTTAGTTGGAGGGATTCTTTAAGAACCATGTATAAAACTGGTGATTGAGTTTAGTACAGCAGATCAAATACAACACTGACAAGGGAAATAGCTTTGCATAATTTTTGAAATCCATTTTCTATACTCCAAGAAGCAGACATGTTTCAGTAGTATTCTCCAAACGGAGATAACAGCCTTAGGAAAGCAATCTTGCTGCTTTCATTTGCTTGTATCAAGACAATTAAGAAGCAGGAGGGAAAATGCAATGAAGGATTTCAATAATAATGTTTATTATGTGGCTAAAAAAATAGGCCCCGCCCAAATGGGCTTACAATTTAACAGAAAAGAAAATAATTTTGGAAAATAATTCCAAAATTAAAACAATAGCAACTTAGAGAGTGGCTGCAATAGATGCTTCTTAGAGACCTAGCAAGTTGCTTTATACTGATTCAGAGCATGGGTCCATCTAGCCCAGTATTGTTGACACTGACTGGCAGCAGCTCTCCGGGGTTTCAAGCAAGATTCCTCCCTAGTCCTCCCTAGAGATATCAGGAACTGAACCTGGGACTTACTGCCTGCAAACCATGTGCTCAGCCACCGAGCTATGGCCCCTCCCCATTCTTCTTGGGCTGCATTAAGTGGGCTGCATTAATAGAAGTATAGCTTCCAAATCGCGTGAAGTGATAATTCCCCTTTACTCAGCACTGGTTAGGCCTCATCTTGAGTACTGCGTCCAGTTCTGGGCACCACACTTTAAGAAGGACGTAGACAAACTGGAGAGGGTTCAGAGGAGGGCAACAAGGATGATAAAGGGACTGGAAACAAGGCCCTATGAGGAGAGACTGAAAGAACTGGGCATGTTTAGCCTTCATAAGAGGAGACTGAAGGGAGATATGATCACACTCTTCCAGTACTTGAAGGGATGTCACACAGAGGAGGGCCAGGATCTCTTCTCGATCATCCTAGTTTGCAGGACACGGAATAATGGGCTCAAGTTACAGGAACCTAGATTCCACCTAAACATCAGGAAAAATTTCCTGACTGTCAGAGCAATAAGACAATGGAACCAACTACCTAGGGAGGTGGTGGCCTCTCCCAATCTGGAGGCATTCAAGGTGCAGCTGGACAGCCATCTGTCAGGGATGCTTTGACCTGGATTCCCGCATTGAGCAGGGGGTTGGACTCGATGGCCTTGTAGGCCCCTTCCAACTCTATGATTCTATGATTCTTGATCATCCTTCTTGAGATCTTTTAAACTGGGGAAGATAATCAATTAATTAACTGACATCTGGCCATGAATCCCGTGAATAAGGAGCAAAAGAAAAAGATAATACAATGAGCAAAGAGACAGAAGACAAATACAGGGAGGGCAAATCTACAGAAACCAAACAGGAGAGATAAGCAGAAGCTGTAGAAAAGAGCAACCATAATGATCAAGGAGCTGGAGCAACGCCCCTATCAGGAAAGGTTAAATGTTTGGATAGGCCCCTTCCAACTCTACTATTCTATGGCTCTATGACTTTTTGGCTTAGAAAAAAAGAAGTCTCATAATACTACTACAACCCGGGGTCATCCATTAACAGCAAATGGTGGGAGATTCACATCGAACAAAAGGAACTACTTCTTCACACAGCACACAGCATGCTTCTGAATACCAGTTGCTGGGGAACTTGAGTGGGAGGGTACTACTGCGCTCGTGTCCTGCTTGTGGGCTTTCCACAGGAATCTGGTTGGCGTCTTTGCTGAGGGATCTCAGTAAAAGCTTTTTTGAAAGTCCAAGTACACAATGACCGTTTGTTAGCAGGATAAGAGAGGAACAGGATGGAGACAAAGAAGGAATGGAGAGATGACAGGGTTGGGGGAGGATAAAACCTACCCCACCCTATTGGTTTAGGTCGAAGAGTGAGAGAGAAAAAAGTCCAAGTCTCCGTCAACGCAAAACAAGAAAAACGAGATGAACAGTAGCCTTACCACCACCTGAACACAAGACAAAAGTAATAATAGACGAACAAAAAGTTAGTCAGACAGCAGGTCCCAAGTGCACCAGGGCTCAGCAGCCAGCAACGGGTAAGGAAAATTAATTTCAAGACATGAACATTTCTCAGTATGTATCAGCTTTGATCAGACTGGCAACTCAGCTGTAGGCTATGACAATTGCAAAAATGTTTAAAAGCACAATCCTATGCAAGTTTAGACCAAAAAAGGGGGGGGGGGAAGGCCTACAGCTCCAACATGCATGCTGGGAGTTATAGGCCTTTTTTTCTGTCTAACCTTGCATAGGATTGCATCGTAAGTGTTTTAAGCAGGTGTCAGCAATTTCCAGGTGGGTGGGTTAATAGTGAAATGGCAAATCCAGAGAAAAGAACTATAGTAGGGAAGCATTCTTAGACACTCACCACAGTTTGGCTACCACATCATGGTAATTGATCAGATGTAACTACTGACAGAATGGACTACCTCAATCCAGATCCCAGCCTCAAATATGGACCTTGTACTCTGGCCTGATTCTCAAGTTCCTGACAGAATCTTCAGAGGAGCGCTCAGAACACCAAATCACCAAGAGGCACCATGGTGAAGCATTACCTACCGTACTTTATAGGCTGAAAGATGTTGTGAGGGTTTGAACAGTTAAATATTTACCTCATAGAGGTCCTATATGGAAACAGAACTGCCAATAATTAATTGAGAATCTAGCCCTGCAGTGCAAAACAAGTTCTCTACATATGCAATACTGGGTGAACCATAAATAAAGGTAATTATTGCTGTCTACACGTGCACTAACAAACTGAAACTTTACTGAGACAAGACAGATAAGCTTTTGGTCAGAAGGATCAGAGGTACAATCTGTCCTGGACAGGGCTGCATTCCCCTTGAAGGACCACGTTCGCCACTTGGGAATGTTCCTGGACCAGCCCTTGCTCCTGTCTGGTTGAGTGGCAGCTAAGGCCAAGTGTGCCAAGAGAGTAGGAGGATCTGGCCACTATTCCATGCCTTGGTCACATTAATTGTGAATCACTTCAATGGGCTCTTAAGTGGAGCTGCCTGAAAAGTGTTCAGAAACTTCAACGAGTACACAATGTTGCAGCCAGAGTGCAAACAGGACCTGTTTTCCACAGCATGTTACTTTTATGCTGTACAGTTTACATAGGCTCCTGCCCCTTTTCTGGACCCAATTTAAAGTGCTGGCTATCACTTTTAAAACCCTAAGCAGTTTGGGTCCAGAATATTTAAAGTACTGTCTTACCTTGCACAATCCTGTCTAACTCAGGTCTTAACTGGAGGCCCTAATTCACATCCTACTACCAGCAGACATTCAGTTGATAGATACACAGGACACAACATCCTTGGTTGGGGCACTCAAGACTCCCTCCTCTGCAAGCTTTGGCATGATACAGCTTTGGCATATTTTTTACAAAATAACCAAATATTCTTCCCTTTTTCATTCAATTTTGGTACTGGCTCCTATGCTATTTTGTTTTTGCTGCTGATTCTGCAGCAAGTTTTGGCTATTTCTTATGCTGTACAGGGCCGGATTAAGATAGGGGCTATTGGAGCTGCAGCTCCAGGCCCCTACCACAAAATAGGCCCACAGGCCCGCGCGCGAGCAGAGGAAGGTGCGGTTTCGTCCCCTCCCCTCCAAAGGCGAGGATCACTCCCCCCCTTCCCACGCAGGGCTGCTCCTCGATTCTTCAAGGGACGACGCACACCTCTCACATTCCCGGGCTGTACTATATTCTTTAATATTTGATTTGTTAGCTGCACTGTGTGTCTTATTCTATGGGCCCAAAAGGTGAAATACAAATAGTTTTATAAATAAATATAAATTGTTTTCTTGAGCAGAAGGTATCAGTTGACTATATAAATTATTAATAGCTATGTAAATGTTTCCATTGCTACATTTTAACACAAAATTTTAATCACTTGTGAATATTTAAAATATTTTTACCCCACCTTTCCACAACAATGCTCAAGTCAGCTTCCTTCAAGGGGAATATTGATCTGCGTGCAGACACATACCATTACTATCTAAGTAAAATAAAGACAAATGTGTGATCATTATGACATTTAATTTAATAAGCCTACAGTTTAAGCACCAAGTAATCCAAAGTGACCTTTTAAAATTTAGGTCAGCTGTTACTCAGCCCTAAACTGTGCTGTCTTCCTCCTCTAGTGCAATTCCACCTAAACATCAGGAAAAATTTCCTGACTGTCAGAGCAATAAGACAATGGAATCAACTACCTAGGGAGGTCGTGGGCTCTCCCACTCTGGAGGCATTCAAGGTGCCAGCTGGACAGACATCTGTCAGAGATGCTTTGACCTAGATTGCCTGCATTGAGCAGGGTTGGACTCGATGGCCTTGTAGGCCCCTTCCAACTCTACTTTTCTATGATTCTATGATTCTATGATTCTTAAGACTTGGGAAACTGTTACAGAGAAATATTCTGGAAGCCATGCAATTTATGCCTAAACCAGCTTGCCACCTGCGATCCTCAAGGCAGCTTGGTTCCTAATTGAGCCCTAACTAACTCTTCTACAGTCTTCACAAAGCTAGCTAATGGTGCAATAAAGGAGAAAATTGCAATGAGGCGGCTTATTTGCTCCCAGCATGCTTGAGACCTTCCTGCTTGAGCACCAAATAATGAAGTTGTGCTTATATAATTAACTGCTTTTCATAAATTAATGATAAGCAATGCCAATGGCTAATTTCATAAATGCAAGGGGGGGAAAGTATTTATGTAGTTTACGCAGCAAGAGGCCTTTGCTTCATTTACACCATGACCTAAATAAAGGCTGAGAATTTTGTTTCTGCCTGGTCACCTCGGTATCAGGTCTGTGACTTATGCTGGCTCAGCTTGTCTGAGCGTGGAAAGCTAAGCAGGGTCAAGCCTGGTTATTACTTGGATGGGAGACCCCTCCTCTAGTTTCCTGCATTGAGCAGGAGGTTGGACTTGATGGCCTTCTAGGCCCCTTCCAACTCTATGATCTATGAAATCTAGAGATTTGATATCAACTCCTGGGAATGTGAGACTTTTCTCCAGCCCTTGCCCAAGTACATATGTTGCTTGGGAACATATGTGAAGGTGTCTACTTCCCCAGTAATTTCTTGCATTAGGCACAAGAGATCCAAGTCCCAAGTTTCTGGGGAAGGCTTGTAAGGCCAATGAATGAAGGCCACTGAAATACAAGAGACACTCATCTGCAAGTAACAGCAACCCAAGGCAAATAATTATTACTACAATCCATATCTTGTATTTCCTAACAACTCCAATGAGATTGGTAGTTATTACTCCCATTTTGCAGATAAGAAATGAAGGGCAAGACATAATGATCTGGTCATAGCAAAACAGTGTGGCTTTGGGGGTTGGACTCGATAGCCTTGTAGGCTCCTTCCAACTCTATGATCTACGAAATCTATGAAATCTATGATTGAATGTGATTGAATCCTATTACTTGTCTGGTCTAGAGATAAATTAAAATTTTGCAGGATCCGTTCAATATTTGTATGGCCAGTTAAATCAGATTAGATAGGAGCATATCAGAGATGATTCTAGTGCAATAATGGCCGACAAAGCCATAAAGACAGGGCTTGGGACAAGATCAGTGAGGCTAGTCAGCGTATTATGGCCTTAACAAGGGGTCAAAATCAGTATCAGACAAAACATCTAATGGTCAAAGTGAAGTTCCGCAATCAAGTATGGAAAAGAAAAAGGCTTCTCTATATTAATTTGTCAGTGTATGTTAGCCTTGCATTACCAGATGACACGCAAGCGAAGGAAGGATATGAACAGCATATGAAAAACACTAAACACGGTTGATCAAAACTTTTATCTCTCGTAGCAAATAGAAGGCTGAAAATATATAGCGCTCTGTCAGAAACTATTTCTCATAAGCCAAAAAAGGTTCTAGTGACATTCATGTATCACCATAATCTTAATGAAGGAGCTTCTTAGGATCAGTTTATACATTTAAGTGGCAAGTCCTGCTTGCCTGCTACTTAGAATGTACTGTTTCAGGCTACAGGTAAGAGGTTATGGGCTGTATCCAATGCAGTGCTCTCCCTTCCATTGTAGCCCCCCCCCCATGCATCCCAGGCCTTTCCCGAGGTCCCCCAATGCACAGGAAAGGCTTTTGGGAGGTCACAGGGGCTGCAGTGTGGAAGAGGGGACAGGGACGTTCCCTTGTACAAGCATCCATGTACTCATGCCACACTAGATACAACCCAAAAGCATCTGAATGCTCACGCATATTACAAATCTTGGATATAGAAAGCTAGCATGTTAGAGGGGGGATTCAGCCTAACGACTTGCCATCTTCCTATGAGAAGGGATATAGAAAACATGCATCCCCCACTGGAAGTCTGCAGTGGTATAACCCAGGAAAAGCTTTATACAACCAGCAGGCTGGATTCTGCTGGATGCATAAACTGGCCCTTAGAGCAAGCTATAAGCCTCCTGAAAGTAGAATAGGAACAGTTTTACACCAGATCCTTTTTTTTATTTCTTAGAACCAACAAAATGTTGGGCTCCAAAGGGAAGTCTGCTGCGATGATGATTATGATGATAGTCAGTGTGGTGTAGTGGTTAGAGTGTTGGACTGGGACTTGAGATATCCAGGTTCTAGTCCCCACTCGGCCTGAAGCTCACTGAGTGGCTTTGGGCAAGTCACTGACTCTCAGCCTAACCTATCTCACAGGGTTGTTGCAAGGATAAAATAGAGAGGAGGAGGAATATGTACCGTAAGTCGCCTTGGGTTCCTTGGAGGAAAAAAGGTGGGATATAAATGTAATAATAAAATAAATAAATAAATAATAATAACAACAGTTCTTAAACGTTCTTGTCTCTGAGAATATTACATGAATTTCCATCTTAATTTTACACTGCACTTATTTTATACTGCACTAGAGGCAAACGTGTGCATCTTTAAAATGTTATGTGAAGCTAACTGTAAATGGTTTTATATCCATTGACAATACACTGAAATTTCAATTGCTTATTTACTATGTGGCAAATAATGACAGAATTATGCATGCTTTAGTCCAGTGATGGCGAACCTATGGCACGGGTGCCACAGCTGGCACGCAGGGCCCTCGCGAAAAGACTGTCCCCTTCTGCAAAACACTAATGATCTTGTTCTTTCTCACAGTGTGGAACAGAATGATTTTATTCTAGAATTCCTGTTACAGAATTCTTTTCTACATTGTTATCACATTTAAAAGATTTTGAAGAGTGATGCACAGAGCATGGCTTGGATGTAAAGCCCTAACAGTTGACCTGAGTGCTGCATGTGTTGCTCTCAAACTAACGGAGTATGAGCCAAGGTTTGACAAATTATCAGCATGCATGCAATAACAAAAATCATATTAATTGTGCAAAAGCATGCCCAATGCAAACTTTTACCTAATGCAGTGTTTGCAGTCCAAGACATAAAGTGTTTAAAATGTGTTAAGCACGTTTAGTTTTCTTGTTGATCTTGCTCATCCTAGTACAGGTTGACTTTTACTTTTACTAATCCGACACCTGTAGAAGCAGGGAAAGGACCCGCGGTAAAGCTTGCCCCATACAATTTCAGTCTGGCATATAATCATATTACAAGTTGAGAATCCCTTATCCAAAAATACATGTGCCTAATTATTTTAAAAGTTGGTATAAATTCCCTTCAGGCTATATGTACAATGTAGTACTATAATAATTTTTTAGTTCATTTTTTTTTCAACAAAAAAACTGTTTGTATCATTGAAAACTCTGTTATTGTGTTTTTCTTTTAAGACAAAAGATGTTAATTAGTTTGGACAACTGTATGAGTTGTTTTTCTAAAACTAAAACCTCGGTATTCAGGTTTAATTGCAGTTGGCACTTTGAAATAAATAAGTTGGTTTTGTGTTGCAGTTTGGGCACTCGGGCTCAAAAAGGTTCGCCATCACTGCTTTAGTCTATCAGTTGCAAAATCCCACTGAAACAGATTTCACTGAAGTGCATTTCGAGGCAGCAGATATAATAGCAGCCATGATGGATCAGACCAAAGATCCATCTCCTACAGCAGTATGTCTAACTGTGGTCAAACAGATTCCCCTGGGAAGCTCTCAAACAAGGTAGGACTAAGTGTGAGATTGCCATCATACATTACTCCTTCACAGCATCTGGGAATTAGAGAGATGTGCCTCCCCACAAAATGATGTAGCTTAAGCTTTACTGCTTTCTGTATCTTGCTTTCTTCCAATACACACAAATCCTATTATTATATGTAACTAAAATTACTTGTACACTACAGAACACTCCATTGGCTTTTGAAACCCACCCTATACCTGAAAGAGTGCTAATAACCGCCAAGGAAATTTAGCACAATGTAAATAAAGGCTTCTTGCAAATTAGTACAAATAAAGAAGCCTTATATATTTATTTGTATTTCAGGCTTTAATATAGGGTGCTTCCTGTATTACTTTGCATTTCGCAAAGAATCACATCTTCTATCCTGTTGGCCAGTTGGCTAAGGGGGCAGTCTTTTTTAAAAATCCAAGTTCGTTAGATGGCTATTTAGTCCACATGCATAAGTGCTTATTGATATCCCCCAAAGCAGAGGATGGCGAGACATGAATTTCCTTCGTAGAATCATATAAAAACATCCCCATATTCATGATATGGTGCTGATCACCTGGTGCTGTATGAACTATTTTACATCTAAGAGGACTCTTCAAGTTTCAGCATGTTAAAACCAACAGCATGAAGGAGTTATACAACTTCCACAGGAATTACCGTACCCAAAAAGTACCAGGCAGACAAGATACTGCCTAGCCAAGTTTCTGAGGCCTTATCCATAGACTACTGATATGAGCATTGTGCATTCTTATTCAGTTGTAGAGGCCACCTTACAACAGAAGCTAAAGAAATAAGAGATAAGAGGATATTTTTTTACCTGATCTTTGGCAGGCAATAGATGGCAAAGGCTGCATAGGCATGCAGCTAAAACTTTACCCCGCTCAGAGGAAATCTGACTGAAGGAAGGGGAAATTAAAACCTCCACTTGTCTGCAGTTGCCCTTGCTAGGCTTCTGCTGTGATGGTCTGCCCACTCTCAGCACCTCCAAGTCAGTTTCTCTTTCCTGAGTAGCAAGTACAGATGTAGAAGTACAGGCCCTGATTGTGATCAGACTCAGAGTGATTTTCCTGAATGAATGAACCAGATGGCTAGTAGCACTTCTGGGATGAGCACGGGTCAGGTGTTGTTATGAAAAGTGGCAGTGCCAGGACTAAGGATGGAACACTGAACAAGGCCACAGACTGATAGAGACACAAGAGATCAAGCTTTAAATATCAGCCTCCAAAAGAGATAAAAGCTTTAAATTTCAGCCTCCTTGTGGCATTTTCCCTTGAAATTTTATCAACAGCACAAACCTTTTGAAGCATCTTGGGAAAGCATAACAAAACCTTTAATAATACCACCTGGAAAACAAACCGATAGACGTAGCTACTACACTGTGGCCTCTGCAACACATAGGAGCTAAATAAGTGATTAGCACATCATTCTGCTTTTTAGAGCTCTTATTATCTGCACAGAAATCTAGGTTTAAGGAGAACTGCAAGGCTGCAGGATTCTTTTTATGTTCTGATCCTGCTTTTTGGCAAGAAAAATGATATAAAATACAGAGGTGGAAAAGACTTTTGCATAGCAGAAGCTGCTGCTGATGCTAAACAGGAATTGGTGACCTGGATCTGAAATGGAAAGCAGTGGGATAAGAGGAACTGAAGCTCTTGCACACAAGAAAGCAGACAAATCTCAGGTAACTAACATCACATGAAAAAGTATTGTGAATAGCAATTTAGATGTAGAGAAGAACATTCATGCAGCAAAAGTTTAATGAGAATGCCTAACTGTCCTTCTAAATAACTTAAATCATGTGTTTAATTGCTATTTTAATGTAGAAAACAAATTGAACAATTCAGAAAAAAACATATAATGTGACTCTAAGCTCAAACTAAGGGCTATAATCCTCAAGCTATTGTTCCAAAATACATCCAGTTCATCAACATTATTTTATACACTTAATTCATGTACCTCCATACATCAAACAGAGGTTTAAAACACTGATATGTGAAACTCCTACCCACATTCTCTCCTTTTAAAAAAAAGAAGTAAAAGCAGATTGCTTTTGGAAAATAAGCTGCCAAACATGCTTATTAATTAGGCTCAGTCAAACAACAGCTTCACAGACGGAAAGTGCCCCAAACACCAGCCTCCTCCCAAGGCAGGAAGTCCACCCAGCAGTAGCTGGCCAATGCCAGAGTAAACTGAATCTTCTATGTTTATCTAATTACCCCTTTTCCTTTTGGCTGACTTTGCTGTTCATACACACTCAGTTTTCCTTGTACAGGAAGCCAGGGCCTCAAATTTAATCCAGCATACTGAAGTCCTGCATGGTTAGAGCTACCAACATTTGAAAAGGCTAAACAAGATCACCAAACTTTTACTAATGCCAGCACACGGAAAATATATTGGGTTAGAGCCAGACTAATGTGAGAAGTTAGACTAATTGCCATAGATTTCAACAGGGCCTAAGTGATCTATTAGTCTAGATCAAGCCCATTATCTGTGAACACCTACAAAATTAATCATTGATTTTAACAGGAAGAAAATAGGGCAGTTACATATTCAGTACAGTTATCACAACTTCCTACTGAAATTTATGTGTCTCCAGGTAAAAACACAAAAAAGAAGTCTAAGCAATTCTTATCATATGTATGCTATAGACTTACCACATTTTAACTAGCCAAAATGGGTGCAGGACCAATTACCACATAAATAGCTAGTTGGATTTCACTTTCATCTAATTTCTGCATTGCACATCCAAACTCATGTGACAATTTCACCATTTCAGAGCAGTAACTATAGGACTCTAGTTTTACATGCCATGAGCAAATCCCATAATTCCATCCTTTTAGCCATGTTACAACCACTTCCTTTCTCTATTGGGTGAGGCTCCCCTGACCTTTTTATTTTGAGATTGTCTCAAACTAAGTTCCATCACTTCATTTTTCACTTTGGATACATATGAGGTTTACATTTCATTAAAAAGATATCTTCACTCAGATTGTAGTAGTACCGTCACTATACATGGTCCTGCAGCCCAGTTCAATTCCTTCGACCAATTTTGTTTCTCCCTTGAAGCTAACGTAGTATAAACCTTATGCAGTGTTTTTATTAAAACTATCAGCAAGCCCATGGCACATCCCAGTAGCTGAAACTGATACTATGAGCATTATATCCTCTTTGGACACCAACCAGAATGGCAGCTTTATTTTACTAGAAAACCTTGGGCAGTATCCAATGCTGCCACTCTGCTTACCATTGACAAAGCACTAGTGTAAGCAACCTCTAGGGCTCTCCAACCTTGGGTCCCCAGATGTTGCTGGCCTACAGCTCCCAGCATACCCAGCCAACTTGGCTAATGTCAAGGGATTCTGGGAGCTGTAGTCCAGCAACATCGGGGGACCCAAGGTTGGAGAGCCCTGCATCTAGCACAGTGTTCTCCAACCTTGGGTCCCCAGATGTTTTTGGCCTACAACTCCCAGCACGCCCCAGCCAGCATAGCTGGCTGGGGCATGCTGGGAGCTGTAGTCCAGCAACATCTGGGGACCCAAGGTTGGAGAACACTGGTCTAGCACAATTCCAATAGCGTATGCTGGCACAATGGGTTTTTGGGGAAATCTGTCATGCCAGAATACGTTATTGGCATTGTAGTAGAAGTCACTTATGCTAGCTCTCGGTCAACGGCATAAGCAGAGTGGCAGCACTGGATACTGCCCACTATCTAATATGATAGAAAGGTGGGATATTCAAAGCAGTAAACATTTTTTTAAAAAAAAAATACAAAATCAATTTAATATAAATGATTGAGCCCAAAATAAATGAACTAAGAACATTTTATTTATTTATTTATTATTAATATTTATTTATCGCCCATCTGGCCGGCAACCGGCCACCCTGGGTGATGTACACACAATAAAATACATACCGGTAATACAATAAAATACATTAAAACAATATAAAAATTTTAAAATCTTAACCCACC
This sequence comes from Shinisaurus crocodilurus, assembly GCA_021292165.1. Classification (NCBI taxonomy): domain Eukaryota; kingdom Metazoa; phylum Chordata; class Lepidosauria; order Squamata; family Shinisauridae; genus Shinisaurus; species Shinisaurus crocodilurus. The sequence goes on along the minus strand of CM037880.1, from coordinate 9,532,061 downwards.
CCATATTCCCCCTAACGCCTGAACCCAGGTTTTTAATGAGCGACGGAAGCTTATCAGAGAGGGGCATGGCGGAGGTCACTCGGGAGAGAGTTCCACAGTACGGGGGCCGCCACAAAAGACCCTCTTCCTCGTCCCCCACCATCTAGCTGCTCTGGCTGAAGGGACAAGGAGGCCATCCGTGGCAGATCTTGTTGAGCGGCCCACTTGGTGTTGCTGGAGACGCTCCTTGAGATAAACTGGACCAGAGCCGTATAGGGTTTTAAAGGTCAAAACCAACACCTTGAATTCGGCTCGGCAAGCAACTGGTAGCCAGTGCAAATCCTTCAGCACTGGCGTGATGTGATCCCGCCGGCGGCTGCCTTTAACCAGGCGAGCCGCCGCGTTCTGTACCAGCTGCAGCTTCCGAACCGTCTTCAAAGGGTAACCCCACGTAGAGCGCATTACAGTAGTCTAGGCGAGAGGATGAACATGAATTGCTAAACATGAATTGCTTTAGATTTTACTTTCACAGTGCAGCTTAATAAAGTAGTGAGTTTTTCATTACATTATTAAAAACTGTGTTTTGAATAAGACCTGCATTGTAATAATTAAAAAAGAAAGAAAGAAAACTCTGAAGGAGTCCAGTAATCCGGAATAGTCTTTAGTGATTAATATTTTTTACATTCAAAAAGAATGTAATAGTTACTGCACAGCCTCTGAGGATTCAAGTTTCGACCCAATTTGTAATAGGAGCTGACTTAGTACTGCTAATTCTAGAAGTTGGTTTACTGCTTATAAAATCCTCATTTTAGATGGTGACCTACAAAGCAGGCCTAAGTTATAAACTGCAGGAAATATTCTGAACCTCCTTAACTGACTCATAAAATGGAGTCTATGCACATGATGGAAAGAGTCCTTTTATGAACAGATACACAATTTTGTTAATACCTAAGGTAAATACAGAGAACTAGGACCTGGCAACCCAGTTGGTCTCTGCAGCAGCCAGATTGTAGCTGGAAGAGAATGTTGATAGGAACGTGTCCAGTTGGGCAACCAGGTTGATTAGTAAGAACCACCAGAAAACTGGGAAGAGCATCAGAAGAGAGCAGCACAGCATTAATATGGAGAATAGATGTAAAAAAAAAGCAAAGCTGTAATAGACAGGAAAGGGTTCAGAGCAGGGACAAAACCCAGGAACAGGGGATGAAGCAGTGAGGCAGATATCCAGAGCAGGGAGTTGTACCTAGTGAAGAAAAGCAAGTGAAACCGTGGAACATGGGCAGCAACAGCCAAGGAGGTACCCCAAAGCAAAAAACAAAAAACTGCAATGGCTGTGTGTGAAGACCATAAGGGCTACCGGGAGATAAACCCAAAAGGTGTTCCTCAGCAAGAGGCAGCTGTAGTAAGAAACTGTTTAAGAAAGGATAGCTCAACTAAACCTAAATGGCTTAGGGTCCTAGTTCAATCCCAGGGTCCTTTCGACAATGTGCTAATATCTCCTAGGTCCTAGGAGATAAAGAGTCACAGTGCTTAAAGGTTACTGCTAGGCTAGGCTAGAATTTACAGGCTGACATGGGGATTGCATCTTCATTCCTATGCCCTGAACAAGTTCTTTTATGTTGATACGTATTGAAATTATTCTGACTAGGAAACATTTACACCATAATCCCATGTGCCTAGGCTCTTCCCACGCACCAGTGAACTGGAACATTGCCATCTCTCTTTTACCCTTTTAGAACGTAACATTTTCAGTCTGCAGAAAAACGGGAACTTAGCTTGATAAACTGATGCTCCCTACAGGAATCACAATGGTGGGGATTTAAAGGCTGGGCAGGTGGCATTTGAAGACACTCCCCTCCTGGTAAATCCTTATTTAAATTTGTATCTAAAGCGAGAGCCTGTATATCCAGAGGAAGCACTGGGATTATTTCAACTTATTTTCTAATAATAATATTGGAAACTAGATGGGTTCTGGCTTACATTGTCACAAAAAATTATTTCCAATTAGACTCCCCCCTCCCCCACCCCAACTGAGTCACTCACTTAGCTGCTACTACTACTACTACTTTGAGCTATTTTGAAAAATGGCTACCACAATAGGATTAGTAGTTATGATATGGGCATGAGGGAGTACATGTTCACAGGATAATAATATTACCCCCTCTATACTTTGGCTGGAATCTTAAGTACACATAAGTGTGCAATAGTTTTTAGCATAGCCCTCGATCTGTTTTGAAGTATCTGTAATTCACATCTGATCTGCCTTGATTGCACCTTAGGCAGAATCTCCTGACCAGCATCATCACTGCTCGCAACACCTGCATACGCTCATGAGAGTTATCAGATCAGTTGTAAGATCACATTCTGCATGTAGAAAATCCTAGGTTCAGTCTCCAACATCACCAGTTGAAGGATCACAGGCCAAGGAAGACCCTGGAGAACTGCTGGCAGTCATGGTCGATGACATTGAACTACATAAACACAGGAACATTGGAAGCCGCCTTACACAGAGTCAGACCACTGGTGCATCTAGGCCGGTACTGTCCACGGTGACTCGCAATGGCTCTTCAGAGTTTCAGGAAGAATTTTTTCCAGCTCTTCCTGAAGATGCCAGGGATTGAACTTGGGACCTTCTGCATGCAACTCATGTGCTCTAACCACTAAGCCACGAGATCACTCTTCTGACTCAGAAGATGGCATCTCCTTTTTATCTACCTGAAAACTGTACCCATCTGTGGAAGATGCTCCACCTCACCTTTACGCAAAGAGAGAAATGTATGTTAAGTTTGTACTGTCATTTTTAATATCCCGTCCCTCTGTCTACTCATCCCATAGCTCTTTTGTTTCTTTGTGTATGATAACAGAGCCTTGCAAATAAACTAGATTAGCACTGATGCCCTTTGTGACAGGAAGTATAGAATACACAGTGAGAGAACTACCAACAAAAAAGTAAATGCCATTAGGAGGCACAACACATGTAACGAATTTAAAAGTAGAACATATACATAAAGCACTGGAGTCAAATTATATCCTCATACATTCCAATTGCAATATTCCAATTGTCATATATCCTGAGAAACCCCAATTGTCTCAGAAAACTAACACGAGACAATATAAATATGAGATACTAATATAGGAACAGTGAACCAACTAAAAACATGCCACAAGCAATTCAAGGCATTATCATACCAAGCAGAAACAAGTTAGTTGACTGGGTTCAGACAACATGATAACCTACACACAAGGGTTGAGTGTGGGTTGTCGTTGAACCATGGGTTGTTGTTGAAATGTGGGTTATCATGTTGCCTGAACCCAGCTTCACTAACAAGCCATGGCTTGTTAACCACAAACAACCCATGAAGAGAACCCATGGTTTGTTGTTGGATTGTGAACTGTGGGTTGTTCACCATGGTTTGTTATCTCGGCTGGGATCAGACATAACCCACATTTCAACAACCCACAGTTCAATGGCAACCCACACTCAACCCTTGAGTGTGCGTTATCGTGTTGTCTGAACCCAGTCAGTGTGTAAGGCAAGTGCTACAGGCTATTTTGAAAATACAGTAATACCTTGGATTGCAAGTAACTTGGTTTGAGAGCGTTTTGCAAGACAAGCAAATTTTTAAATATTTATTTAATATTTTTTTACTTGATATACAAGTGACGTCTTGTAATACAAGTACTGTAGTACGTCTTAAATTAAAAATCTCTGTACACATTTTTTTGGGGGAATTTCGTTTTGATATAAGAGTGTTTTGAATTACAAGCATGTTTCCGGAACGAATTATGCTCTCAATCCAAGGCATGACTGTATAGCCCACTGAAATCAGTGGGACTAACTTTCACTGTGCATTTTACTTAGGCTCTAAGCACCAAATGTGTCTTTAAGATGATTGATAACACCTTTCCTAATACAGGTAGGTAAACATTAGAAAATTTATCTTCCTAGCAAAGTGCTGACAAGGCTAATACCCTTTTGGACCAAGTTTTAATCCCCTATTGCTGCTGCAGTGTCCTTCATTTTTATTACTGCAATACTAATGCATCTACAAGCACCCAGTTCCTTGCTTCTCTCCCCCACCCTGAACTACAGTACGGTGCTGACCTTATCAAAGAACAAGAAAACACGTTTAAGAGTTCCCAGTGTGCAGAATTCACACTTTTAAAAAATCTGATACCATTCCCCATTTTTCAGGTTACAGAATAACAAGGCTTTAACTAGTCTGCAAGATGTCTTATCTATCAAGTTTTAAATTGACTGCAATAATTGCCGTGGATAACTCTTACAACAGCTGTGAGTGTTATGGCACTGAGTTATCTTTATGATACCCTTGTCCAACCCAAGTCAAATGTTTCTTTCCAGAAGCAATTTGGCTAGCTATGTGCAAAACACACAGCTAACATCTGCCACAATCAGGCTTAAATTTTAAACAGTGTTTATGAAAATAATAATATACAAAAACATCCATTCAAAGCATTTTCCAAACCGTTAACCTGTAAACCAGCAATGTGTACGTACCATCATTTCCTGCAGAGACAGAGGTCATAAGAGGTGCACTGTTAATAGATCAGTAATGATTCTGTCAATGAAAGCTCTCCCCATGGATTCCAACCAAGAAACAGAACTAAGAGCAGGAATGAAAGATGCAAGTAAGCGACACTAGGTCACTTTTTGGTCAGAGCTCCAGAGCAGCAGTGCTTAGAAAATGCATTGGGGGGGGGGGGAGATGGATAACAGGTATGTGAGCTGGAAGCAATTGAAAACAATGCAGTGATCACTAGAAGCCAGCATGGATTTGTCAAGAACAAACCCTGCCAGACTAATCTGATCTCATTTTTTGATCTGGTAACCTCCCTTGTGGGCTGTGGGAATGTGGTGGACATAATATATCTGGACTCCAGCAAAGCTTTCGACAAAGTGCCTCATGATATCCTGATTAGCAAGCTAGCTAAAAGTGGGCTAGATGGAACAACTATCAGGTGGATCCACAATTGGCTACAGAATCGGACTCAAAGAGTGCTTATCAATGGTTCCTTCTCAAACTGGGGAGAGGTAACGAGCGGGGTACCGCAGGGCTCGGTCCTGGGCCCAGTGCTCTTCAACATTTTTATTAATGACTTGGATGAGGAGGTACAGGGAATGCTTATCAAATTTGCAGATGACACAAAGTTGGGTGGAATAGCTAATACTCTGGAAGACAGAAACAAAATTCAAAGTGACCTCGATAGGCTGGAGCACTGGGACGAAAACAACAGAATGAAATTTAATAGGGATAAATGCCAAGTGCTGCACCTAGGGAAAGGAAACCAAATGCAGAGTTACAGAATGGGGGACACTTGGCTCAACAATACTACAAGTGAGAAGGATCTTGGAATTGTGGTAGATCACAAATTAAATATGAGCCAGCAATGTGATGTGGCTGCAAAGAAGGCAAATGCTATTTTGGGCTGCATTAATAGAAGTATGGCTTCCAAATTGCGTGAAGTGATAATTCCCCTTTACTTGGCACTGGTTAGGCCTCATCTTGAGTACTGCGTCCAGTTCTGGGCACCACACTTTCAGAAGGACGTAGACAAACTGGAGAGGGTTCAGAGGAGGGCAACAAGGATGATAAAGGGACTGGAAACAAGGCCCTATGAGGAGAGACTGAAAGAACTGGGCATGTTTAGCCTTCAGAAGAGGAGACTGAGGGGAGATATGATCGCACTCTTCCAGTACTTGAAGGGATGTCACAAAGAGGAGGGCCAGGATCTCTTCTCCATCATCCCAGTTTGCAGGACACGGAATAATGGGCTCAAGTTACAGGAACCCAGATTCCACCTAAACATCAGGAAAAATTTCCTGACTGTCAGAGCAATAAGACAATGGAATCAACTACCTAGGGAGGTGGTGGGCTCTCCCAATCTGGAGGCATTCAAGGTGCAGCTGGACGGCCATCTGTCAGGGATGCTTTGACCTGGATTCCTGCATTGAGCAGGGGGTTGGACTCGATGGCCTTGTAGGCCCCTTCCAACTCTACTTTTCTATGATTCTATGATTCTAAGCCTTACACATCCCATGATATGGAGCAAACCTCTGAGAAAGTATACTAGAACCTGAAAGCATCTGAAAAAATGCAAAAACAAAGGCAACTTGAAACCTAGTTAGAGGGGGAGATTCTTACACCTGGTCTTTTATCTTACCACTGTAAGAGCAGTCTTGTCTATCCCCCCCCAAGACATTTAACATGCAACACTAACTCAACAGGCCTGTGGCTCATGCTGGCTCAGCTTGTCTGAGTGTGGAAAGCTAAGCAGGGTCAGGCCTGGTTATTACTTGGATGGGAGACCCCTCCTCTAGTTTCCTGCATTGAGCAGGGGGTTGGACTCGATGGCCTTGTAGGCCCCTTCCAACTCTATAATCTATGAATCTATGAAACTTGGATGAACTCTGTCCACGTGCATCAAATTTCCAACTTCTCCTGCTGAAATTGGTACAAGTATAATCAGTAGGTGCCTCATGGCAAAGTGCCATGCCCACTACAGCATTGCTAAAACACATGCCCACTGCAGCAGCAGCAACAGCTATTTTCAACAGAGTAGACATCTGGTAAGTGCATAACCTTAGCAGACCTTAGGGTTTTAGGTGGGCAGGCCAGATGCGCTCCAAATTTTGCCCAACGCTCCTGCAAATCATAACCCAGAAACAATGTGATATCCCATCCATATGAGAGAAGGACTCCAAAATTTAGGTTTATAGGAAGGGATTGCAGCCACTGAATTAAAGGCTATGTTACAAAGGACAATCACAAAATAGAGTACACATGCTCATCACTGATCAAAAAGATAACTATAACACTTACACAACCACTGATGTTATGACTGCTATCTGAAAGAAAAAAACCAGGGGGGAAAGGCACTGTGGAGCCAAGACGAGAAGGGAAAAAAATCCCAGGTGCCAACGGAGATTTTTAAAACTTTATTTATGCCCAATGCGTTTCGGTCGAAGCCTTTTTCAAGGGCACTTGTTCACCTATAGCTTCATCAATCTGTTTTGTTTTGAATACTATAGGAAAACAAGCGCCCTTGAAAAAGGCTTAGGCCGAAACGCACTGGGCATAAATAAAGTTTTAAAAATCTCCGTTGGCACCTGCTACCTGAAAGAAGCATTGCAAAGTTACCCAGGTACAAAATATTGCATTTTGAGTGCTTGGAGGATGTAGCATTCCCTGGAACAGAAGCAAGACCTCAAGGGAAGCTGCACAGACTGTAACAAAATGTCCAGCTACGGCACAACTCTACGATTATGTGGAAACATATACAAGAGAATTGCAAGGACTTGTGTGAATGTTTCCAAGATAATCAAACCTGTGGCTGGAGTTGACTAGAATTCCTTACCCTATCCCAGTGATGGCGAACCTTTTTGAGCCCAAGTGCCCAAACTGCAACACAAAACCAACTTATTTATTTCAAAGTGCCAACACTGAAAAACCAATGAATCCAGTCTTCAGTATTAGCAAACTATCACAGTTACCTGAACTCCTGACAACCTTGTCTTGAAAACCCCAAGAGCTTGTGAACAACCTATTTGATAGGAAACTAAAGAAACAAATTGTTATGAAAATGCTAATGGATTAATTTAATTGACCAAAAAAGGAAAGCCTCCCAACTTAAAATGATTTATTGCCAAGAAACAACCTCGCTAGCGCAGGTGCAAAGAAGAACAAGAACTTAGAAGTTGTGAAAAAAAAGCTGAGGAAATTCAACAACTTGCAGAATCTCATGATGCACGGGGCTTTTTTAAGGCCACAAGGGCCATTTATGGACCAAAAACCTATGGTACAAACCCTTTACAATCAAAAGATGGCACCAAACTCTTAAAAGACAAAGAGTCTATTGCACTGCGTTGGAAAGAGCATTATTATGACCTTTTAAATCGTAAATCTAAGGTGGATAATGAGATTTTTCGCAAATCCCACAAAACAAATTAAAGAGGAACTTGCAATACTCCCCACTTTGGATGAAGTTATAAAAGCCATTAATCAAATGAAGAATAACAAAGCTAGTGGACCAGATGGGATTCCTGCTGAAATCTTTAAAGAAGGGGGCCCCGAACTTGTACAACATCTTCATAAACTCATTGAAAAAATCTGGATAAGAGAGATCCCAGAAGACTTCAGGGATGCCATAATTATCACCCTCTTTAAGAAGGGTGATAGAACAGACTGTGGAAACTATCGGGGCATTTCTCTCTTAGCAACCGCAGGTAAAATATTTGCTAGGATTCTCGCAAACCGTCTTCTATCTATTTCAGAAGAGATCCTCCCTGAAACTCAATATGGTTTCCGCCCCTCTAGAGGGACAGTAGACATGATTTTTACTGCACGTCAGCTCCAAGAAAAATGCCGGGAGCAAAATCAACCCCTTTATATGGCATTTATCGATTTGGCTAAGGCCTTTGATACTGTAGACCGTACAGCTCTCTGGACTATCCTTATGAAAATTGGATGCCCCAATAAATTTGTGAATATCTTGCAACTTCTCCATGACAACATGACGGCAACGGTTTTGGACAACAACGGCTCTCATGGTGCTCCATTTAAAGTGGGATCAGGTGTTAAACAGGGATGTGTTATCGCCCCAACATTATTTGCCATTTTCATCGCCATGGTTTTACATCTTGTCAAGGGGAAACTTCCCACTGGTGTGGGAATTATATATCGAACAGATGGAAAGCTTTTTAATCTCAGCAGGCTGAAAGCAAAAAGTAAGGTAATTACAACCTCCGTTGTGGAACTTCAGTATGCTGATGATAATGTGGTCTCCGCACATTCAGAGGATGATCTCCAAACTATCCTAAATGCTTTTGCAGAAGCATACGAAAAACTTGGTCTCTCACTTAACATCAAAAAGACCAAAGTGCTTCATCAGCAAGTGCAAGCTAACCCTTTGGTGATGCCATCTATCCAGCTTGGCGGGACAATACTGGAAAATGTCGATCATTTTCTCTATCTTGGCAGCTATCTTTCTGTTACAGCTAACATCGACAGTGAAATCCAGCATCGTTTGAGCTCCGCAAGTGCCGCATTTTCTCGAATGAAACATAGAGTGTTCGAGGATCGGGATATTTGTAAGAAGACCAAAACACTGGTTTATGAAGCCATTGTATTACCAACTTTATTGTATGCCTGCGAAACATGGACTATCTATAAACGTCACTTCCACCTCCTTGAAAGGTTTCATCAACGTTGCCTCCGGAAAATCCTGCGAATTACTTGGGAAGATAGACGAACAAATGTCAGTGTACTGGAAGAAGCAAAGACTACTGGCATTGAAAAAATGATCCTTCAACGCCAACTTCAGTGGACCGGTCATGTTGTTCGAATGCCTGACTGCCGTCTCCCAAAGCAGTTACTTTACTCCCAACTCAAGAATGGAAAGCGGAATATCGGTGGTCAATATAAGAGGTTTAAAGATGTTCATAAGGCTAATCTAAAAAAATGCAATATAAACATCGAAAACTGGGAAGCTCTGGCCCATGAACGATCTAAATGGAGGTTGGCCTTTCACAAAGGTTCCATGGACTTGAAGAAGCCCGAGTGCAAGGTGAAAGGGAGAAACGTGCTAAGCGAAAAGCACGTCAAATGAATCCTTTACAGGACCATCTTCTATCTGGTAACCTGTGTCCTCACTGTGGGAAGCTGTGTGGATCTAGAATTGGCCTCCACAGTCACTTACGGACCCATCGCTAGAGTCTACACAATCTTCTTTAGATTTAACCCTCTTTTATCCCGGAAGACAATCTTACTCGGTCACGAGTGATCGCCTGATGATGATGATGATGACCAAGGTTTTAGTTTTAGAAAAACAACTCATACAGTTGTCCGAACTAATTAACATATTTTGTCTTAAAAGAAAAACACAATAACAGAGCTTTCAATGATACAAACAGTTTTTTGTTGGAAAAAAAATCAACTCAAAAAATTATTATAGTACTACATTGTACACATAGCCTGAAGGGAATTTATACAAACTTTTTAAATAATTAGGCACATGTATTTTTGGATAAGGGCTTCTCAACTTGTAATATGATTATATGCCAGACTGAAATTGTATGGGGCAAGATTTTCCCCGGGTCCTTTCCCTGCTTCTACAGGTGTCGGATTAGTAAAAGGAAAAGTCAACCTGTACTAGGATGAGCAAGATAGACAAGAAAACTAAACATGCTTAACACATTTTAAACACTTTATGTCTTGGACTGCAAACACTGCATTAGGTAAAAGTTTGCATTGGGCATGCTTTTGCACAATTAATGTGATTTTTGCTATTGCATGCATGCTGATAATTTGTCAAACCTTGGCTCATACTCCGTTAGTTTGAAAGCAACACATGCAGCACTCAGGTCAACTGTTAGGGCTTTACATCCAAGCCATGCTCTGTGCATCATTCTTCAAAATCTTTTAAATGTGATAACAATGTAGAAAAGAATTCTGTAACAGGAATTCTAGAATAAAATCATTCTGTTCCACACTGTGAGAAAGAACAAAATCATTAGTGTTTTGCAGAAGGGGACAGTCTTTTCGTGAGCTGTGGCACCCGTGCCATGGGTTCGCCATCACTGCCCTATCCCCTGCTTTAGATGTGCCCCGGGGAGATCTCCATTTGAAGATTCAGGTTTGCATGTACCGTAGTTTGGGCCTCAAGCTCCAGATTTGTAGATAGCAAGAGCGCAGGTAGGTAGGCAGCTATGTATTTTGGATTACTTGGCCTAAGCAAGTTGATACTACATACAAAGTCTGTGTATTCCAAACACATAGCTTACAAGATAGGAAGAAAAGTAAGGGAACGGCAAGGTTTTTAAGACTACCTTGGTAATTTTAACTTTGCTTCCTCAGTCAGATGATAGCTTCTCATCCTGCACTTGAGTGTAGTGTTTCCAAGCTCCACGATCCTGCCTGAGCAAGAATGTCCCAAAATAGCTGATCTGGACAAGTCATGGAAAACTGTTTCAAGTATGGATATGTGTGTGCACCCCCAACACACATAGGGGTTAAAAAAAGGTTTAACAAATGACTTGTCAACTAAAATGCAAACTTCCTCAACATTATATAATATACACTTAGGCTGGCTAGATTAGCATTTTGTAAGCATATAATGCTTTGCTTTGGATTGAAATATCTTTATGCTGCAACCCTATACCCATTTACCTGGGAGCAAGCCCACTGAACTTAATGGGACTTACTTCTGAGCAGACATGTACAGGATTGCACTGACTGTCAAAAAAGAAAAAATACATTTCAACCTTAAGCCATATATATATATATACGCTACCACTATTGCACATAAAATACGCTGGGAAAAGCTTCCTTTTGCACTCAGCTTTGCACACCAAAGGCTGCTTCAACATGACCAATATCCCTATACTAACATTTCCATGTAGGAATAAGCATGCAAACCACACAGGTTTATCTACATGGATAGCTTTTCCTTACATGGAAAAGCTATCCATGCATTCAATTCAGGATGTTTGAAGCAGCCTTTACACTAGCCCCAATCTAGTCCAACATTTTCCCTTAAATCAGTCAATCCCATTAGCTATAGCTCCTAAGGGGACTCCTTGCCCCTTGATTAAGGAAGGAACAACTCCCTCTACTATTGATGGGGGAAGAACATCAATAGCGCGCGCGCACACACACACACACAGAAAATGGCTCAAACCAAGATGACTCATTTGTATATTTTAAAAGCTATGTTATTTTCCAAAATAGAAAGGGGAAAAAACAAATACAGAACTCAGACTGTACATGGAGAACAAATAACATTCCCTAACCTAGGGCAGAAACAGCAGCAGCATGACAATATTAATGTGTAGCAAAAGTAGCCACAACTAGGAATGTTGGAGAAATTGGCAATGGACTCAAATGAGTTCAGATTTCTAAGAATCTGACTCACAGATTCCTCATCAGAAAGGCTTTTCCCAAGTCACGTGGATTCCACAGACTCGGAGACTGGTTTTTTTTTAAATGTAGTTTTATGCAAATTTAGTCATAGAAAAATACATAAAATAAAGAAAAACACTGACCCAAATGTGCATTTCCCTATAGACTAAACAATGAAAATACTCATTTTTAGGGATTTGCATGGGGGTGGTGGTATTTGTGCATTTTTGGTAGTGCAAATTTGCACAACTCTGAATATGTACAAATGCATTCAAATGCATTTGCGTGAAATCCGATTCCATCAATGAGCAGATGATGGAATGAAAGGTGCCTGACAATTCATGAAATACAGATGGAATGGATTTTACAACGTCATAGCCACAACACATCAGGAAACTGGAAAAGAACACACAATGATGAAGGAAATAATTCCTAAGTGATATAATTTGCAGAGTCTAGTCTTAAAAGTCTGTTGTGGCTTTTTCATAATTGCTTACATTACTGTGTTGTCCAATCAAATACATTTTTGAGTAGAAGATTCACTGACAAAAATGATCCTTGTTTTAGGAAAGGTGATGTGCTTAGCACTAGCAGACTTATCACCAGCAGACTTACTTATCCATTCACGAATCCAGTGATAGCGGCAATGCATACTCAATCTGAAACTATGAAGCTTCATATTCTTACAAAACTGTTTGTTCTGCTTCTCTGATCTTTTATGGTTATTTAATTATATATATATATATTTTGTTGAATTTATGTTGTATTTTATTGCTTTTTTGGATGGCATCCTTTTGGGTGAAAAAGCAGCTTGTAAATGTTAACATGAATAATAATTAAAATATGGTTCAACTCAAACTATGGCTCACCCTGTTTAGCAATCCTTGGCTGCAAACCAGTGAACAATTGTGTGTACTCAATTCCCACTGAAATCTGCAGCTGACTCTACCATCTCAGGATTCTGCTAGTGCATTCTGCTACAAGGCTTAAGAAAGCAACTCGAGTACTTTGTAGCTTAATAGCTACTTGTACACTTTCAGTGCAACCACAGATAATTGTGTATTAGATACAGGATTTGTGGGAAAGCAACTGATACTCATCAAGAGACAACCAATTCTGTCTGAACTAGCAGTCTGCTAAAGTCAGCCAAAGCAAATTTAGGATTTTATGCTTATGAAATTTCTACCACTGTTCATCAATGGATAACTTATTTAGTTGGAAACAATGAAACATAAGTCTGCATACGGCTTTAGTTCTGCACTATTATTCCAAATGAGAACACGGATCAGGAATGCAAAGTACATTTTCTCAACGCTGTCCAATTGCACAGCACAGTTGACCTTTGTTCCAAATAGAACGTGCTCCCAGTCTGCACAGAATCTTAACACTGCATTTGCAGTGGTTGCATTTAGTCTTATCCAACACCAGTGCTTTAGTGTTTTCAAATGCTGAAACCAGTTATGGTATATACACTTCCGACAGCAAGCTCAACCAGCAGACTATCCAATAGACTACCAGGGAGGGGGGGGGTTCGAGGCTACAAAAGAACAGCATTCCATCACAACAAATTCTCACGCATTATTAAGATGTGATGCAGTTTTTCAGGGCTGCAAATATGTACTTGCTGTCCTGAGTGTTTACTCAATAATGTTTAAGATACCAGTGGCTTCCTAGAGCACTGTTTATATCCACACCCTCATTACAGCATAGAGGAAATAGAACAATGAGCTTTAGGGGTCCTTGTACTGTACAACTAAGGTGCAGTCTACAAGTTATCTAGTCCAAGGGATGAGTAGTTCCTTCATAGCAATTCTTCATTCCCCATTTTAATGTGTAGCATCACTTGTCACACACAAGTCTTAAAGATCTGGGGAGAGTTTCCATGAAAATGCACGACGCAGTGTAGATCAGGATTTTCCACACGACAAGCAGCGCTACACATTACCACAGGGCATGGAGTCCGAACAGGAAAGGTGCTCACCACATGTTTAGGACTTAGGCTGCTTTGATACCTAGTATCAGACCAAAAAAGAGAGAGATTTTTATTCAGTGCCAAACATACGATCTGTCCATACTGACCCAAGTTATGAAGTTGAAGCTAGCACCTTGGTAACAAAAGCAGGGATAGTATTAAAGGTTTAATGGATGAGCCCTTCTCAAAGATCATGAGATGCTGAGTAGTAACAAGCTGTATTTTAAAAAGGAGGACTTCCAAATTTAATTAAAAGGTTGCCCTTGGTACACTTTAGACAGACAACAGGGACAGGTGAGTATTTCATTTGGTTCATTTTTTAATATAAGAACTTACTAAAATCCCCAAGTTGCTTCATAAACAGAATGGAAGTGAACTTGAGATTTAAACAATCAAATGTGGGAGAATGCAGAACAGATTCATCCATCCAGCAGAGGGGCTTTGAGTACTTAGCTCTTAAAAAGTCTGGGTAATTTGTCACAAACGGGATGGAAAGAAAATGAGATTATAAAAATTTGAATGTGGAAGAAAGCAAAACTGAGAAATGTGTTCATCCCTACAAGTACCTTTTAAACATTCAACAAGAAGCAGACATTTTAGTGAACCACCACCAATATATATATATATATATATATATATATATAATACAAAACTGGAAACTGATTTGGGAAATCAGATCATCAAAATGTATGAAGATAACTGAAGGCCACCTTATAAGCAAGGGGGATGAAAAATATTATTTTTTGAAGTATCAACTACATCTATAAAAAAGCAGATTACCGGTAAAAGTTCATACAATAGCTGTTAGCTATTTAAATGTTATCAGTCCACAAGCCAATTAAACCTTCATGAGCAGTAATGTTGTCAGTACAACAGGCTGCATTTTATTTCACCCCGATCCCTATAAATTTCTTCCCTCTTGTGATCTCCAAAGGGGCCCAGCCATGTGCCGCTGACTTCCCTGCACAGTTCAAGCTAGAAGGGGAAGACCTCTGCTGCTTTGGCCTGTCAGATTAAGCCCTTGAGGCACCAACTGAGAGTCAGGAAGCAATGTGGTTTTCCCCTTTCCCCAACAGCTTCTAAAGGAGAGAGCTTATAGTGGTTTCTACTTGTCAGATTCCTGGGAACAGAGCAGGCAGAACTACTGCAGGCTCCCTTTAACCTGCTTCCTTGCATCCCAGCACACCTTTAGCCTTCTGGGTCATAGAAAGATTAGGATTCGCAAAACCAAGCAACATTTTTTTCTTTTAAAAAATGATATCCTACTTTTAAACACATGCTTTTAAAAAAAGGCTTACAAATAGGGGAAAAGGTAAAACATATAATTGAAAACACAGAATAAACAGAATAAAATCCACAAAACTGTGGCTAAAATCAATTACCGTAAACTGCATGTTGCATATTATTATGAAAGGTTACTGAGAAGATCTTTAAAGCCAGCTGCACCATTTCACAGGTTTCATCCAATGTCAACACTGTAAACGTCCAAGTCATTACTATATAATAAGGAATCCATTTTCCACTGAAGAGTATTTGCATTTGTGGGCCATCTCAACTACATATTGATTATATAATATCAGTTTTTAAGCAAGTAAGTAACTTATTCAAAGATCTAGCAAACAATCACTTTAGAAACTAACGTTACAATTTACCAAATCACAATAGTGGGAAACCAAAGAGAGGTTTACGACTAAGCATATTTAAAGCACTACATCATAAATATTAATCTGTAGTGAGTGTAGTCTAGAAGGAAAAGCACATTTCCCTAACTTTGTAACAAGTAGATTTCCCATCAATGATAAAGTGTAGGGTCACTGCTCTTATTGAATGCAAACAAAGACATGAACCATCTATCTACAAAGTATTCAAATGAGTAATAAACATTTTTTTCACATAATCTTTACTTCCATTATCCAAAGCTGACTATACCAACATTAAAAATGTGGGAGGAGGAAGTTCTACTTGTGGGTTTCTACAGGGAGCTAGTTGGCCACTGTGTGAACAGAATGCTGGACCAGTCGGACCTTGGTCTGATGTAGTACAGCTCTTCTTATGTTCTTTATACAGTTTGTTCACATTTTTGACCCTCATAAGAGTAGGGTTTTGATGTTCTTACATTTCTTTCAGGCACAATTTGAAGACATCTCCAAACAAGTCAACAATGTTAATGGCTTTTTACACTTCAATATTTATTTGGGAATGTTACCACATTTCTATATATGCTTTGAAAATCTCCATAATCACCACCAGGATGTCACAACTTCAGCTCATTTCTATTTCTTTCACTACCGGTAATTTGTGAAGGCTTCATTCAAACAGTTCCCGATGCTCCCTCTACCTAATTCAAGAAAGGCCCCTCTTCCTTACTTGGCTACTCTTGAATTTATACAGCTGTGTCCTTATATGTTTGAATAGAAAACTGAGCATCCCTTTCATTTCAAGATGACATGACAAGTCTACAACAGATTGATCTGTGCATCATTTATGTTTAAGTTGCTAGGCACCATGTTTATTTTGCATAGAAGTCTTACATTTCCAAATAATTATGTATTCACACTAAAGGAAGTTTCTAAAATCAGACTAATGTAACAGATTCTGGGAGGACAATTCTTTCAAAGTAAATACACTTATATTGAGCCAATTATAACTTAACAGCTGAACCTCATTTTGACAACAACATAAATGCTGATGTTAATTGAGTGACAATCAAATAAGATACAGATACACAAAGCAAGCAAACTTTCTGAATTTCCTTAATAGGAACAAAATAGTGGATTATTGATGTTTACAGAGTTAGAGGGCTCTAATAGCAAAAGGATGTAATTTGTATGAAATGGTTTTGATTAATGAAAGAGAAAAGCAATGTTGCACTAGTATATAACTTGATCATTTAAATGCACCATCTTCACACGAAGAGAGGCTGCAATATTAAACACATTTACATACGGTAGTTCAGTTTCTATTCCACCCCTTCCCAATAGTAATGACAGTTTAAGAAAATGTACAATAGACATAAAAAATTAAAATTAAAAGTTGCTTAGCAGGTTGGGCAGAGTTCACTTGTTCCACTGATGAAACAGTCGTGATCATCATTTATGTACTAGTAACTGTGCCCCTCTACAACCAGCCCAACATGAGATCGACCTGCTTACGTAATTACTGGGTTGTTTAGCCCCTAAACAACCCAGTGCTTCAGATCCACATGTCGCACTCAACAACCTAAGACATGTCTTATCACAGGTTGTTGATTAAAAGCAGAAGTGGGGAGCATTCAGGCCACATACTTGCTCACTTCTGCTTGTGCATGGCAAATTGTGGGTTAATTAATCCACTATTTGCTGTTACCCACGAGACAATGTTATTTACCCATGTGTGCTATAGTGGCTAGAACAGTCTTCCACATCTAGATGTGTTGAGCTAAACATTGTTCTGTATAAAGTCCAGGAGTCCACAAATATTGGCTTGGACTACTATCTAGCCACTATCTGTTGTAGCCACCTCCTCCACAATCCCCTGGCATGTGCAAAGGGCCTTGGAGAGATGGGCAAGATCTTATCTCATTTGCACTGAGGTTTGGAGAAGGTAAGAAAGTCTCTCTCCCTTTCCCCAAACTGCCAGTGCAAGTGAGATTCTGGAAGGGGATCTGTACGCTAACAGCATCTTGTTCACCAGAGGACCAACGGGGACATTTCTGCCCGGCAAGCAGATGTGAGAACACCTGCTTATTATTACAGTTTCAATAATAGTAGCAGAGGTCCACATTTCAGCTTACCACCCTCGCCATGGCAAGTGTTTCATCACATTCTGGATGGTGAGAAAAGAAAACCCAAACTTCCCCTCTAAGAACACAAGAAGAGTCATGCTGGATCAGACCAAGGGTCCATCTAGTCCAGCATTCTGTTCACACAGTGGCCAACCAGCTGCCCATGGGATCCCACAAGCAGGACATGAGTGCAACTGCACCTTCCCACTGATGTTCCCCAGCAACTGGAGTGCATAGGTATACTGCCTCTGATACTGGAGGGAGCATATAGCCAATCAGGACTAGTAGCCATTGATAATCTTCTCCTCCAGGGATTTGTCCAATCCTGTTTTAAAGCTGTCCAAATCCCTGCCGAGTTGCTCTGAGCTTTGGAGGGTGCAGTGCAATGACAGGGAATATCCCACCCCAGTAAGCTAGAGAAGGTTGGGGCTAGCCATTTTGGCGGTGGGCGGCTGAGGCACATGGAGTCACCTACTACCAAAAGGCAAGCTCCAGCCTTTCACTCTGACTCTGAAAGGGAACACTGGGGCTGTCCACCATCAAAACAAGTCCTGCTCTCTTCTCCTAGCTCCAAAATCCTATCAACCTTATGGAGAAGGCCCATTGAACACAATAGGTCTTCCGAATAAACATGCATAGGACTAAACTGAAGGAGAGGGGCACCATTCTGACAATCACAAGTTTTGGCTCAGTTACCAAGGCAACCCAAACTTTGCAGACTGGCTAGAAATCTCCAACTGCACAACATAAGACAGTCTGCTGGGTCAGACCAAGAGCCCATCTAGTCTTGTATTCCTATATACTGAACATGTGTTTATTGTCTCATAAGCTACTTTGAGCATGATTTGGGAAAGCGGCATAAAAAACTTGACAATGATGGTTCTGTTTCTCATAGTGGCCAAACAGATGCTTTTGGGAAGCTTACAAGCAGGGTATCAAGGAAACAGCCTTCTCCCACTTGTCTCCATCATCAGAAATTTGATGGAGAATGTATCTTGTCTCAATCCTTCTGTTTAATGGGTTTTCAATTAAATCCTCCTCAAAGCAAGTTAAAGACTGGTTTTAATGTCAACAATATTAAGTTTTTGACAAGTGCTCAAGCTAGTTTATAGAAAAGCTTTCACATAACACCAATAATGAGAAATACTTGATTTCCTAAAGCCAGTGAAGTCACTCTTATATTTTAACCATAGTTAAGACATCAGGCACAATCCACAAGATCACATGCTCCTCCCCCGCCAGTCCCTCTATTCATGTGTGCCTCCAGCCTTAACCGGGGTTAATGCTAATCAGGGTTTGCTAACCAAGATCAAACCTCCGTTAAGAGGGAATCATGATTGGCATTGTGTTTCAGACTAGTGCTAAGTAACCCTTAACCCTGGTTAGAAGAGGAGAAATTAGTATGCAGTCTCATGGGGTGCTCCCCCTTAACCATAGTTAAGAAGCAATGGGGAGCAATATGTCTGCACCATCCCCTAGTGCAGATAGGCTTCACCTGTGCCATGCCAGCCCACTCACAAAATGTTACGAACCATTTTTATTCGCATTTCTCAGAAGATATTCTAGTACAAAAATAGCCAGAAAATTCTCAGATCTGTTTCTGGTATCTCACTGCTCTCTTTCACTGTAAGTATTTACGGGTTATACATGGTTTATGTTCCAAACACAACAAAAACTATTTTACGAGATGAAGACCAAACCAGTAGTCCTTTACATTACAAGAGTCTACAAAACTACTAGGAGCAAGACCAAAGAACTGTTCAGGAGTCTGAAGGATCTTAAAGGTTCCTTGCTATGTCAGGAAAAGGAGAGAGCTGAATCCAACATGGAAGAAACAAATTTTACCTAAGGCTTGTCTATAGAGAGCTTTAAATCTGTTTCAAAATGATAGTTTTGTTTCTCCTTTTTATATTATTTATACACAAGGTATCTAAAGGGGGAGGGGAAATCATAGAACTAAAGAGCAAACAGAGACCAGAAAAATGTCAAACCCAGTTGCCTGCTCCACATCAGGATACTTCAGCCATCACTACTTAGAATAGTGTCCATGAAATCACATGATCCCAGACCAAACAAGTAGAGAACTGGAGCAGACAAGGTACACTATGGTAAAACACATAGCTCCAACAAATCAAGCAACATTTTTCATACAGGAAAAGTAAATAAATCTGCAGCAACTAGGAAGAGTATAATCTTTATTCTTTTTTGGTGAATACAATTTGTACCACCGGATTTGAATCACGGCCTTTATTTTCATGGACTGCCCATTATTTCATAACCACACATCCACAGAGCACAATCAATGACTTTGTTCATGCTTCACAGGTCTAGACGTCCCTTAATTCTGAAGTTTTGATCTGTAAACCTTGGTCTTGGTTCAAGCCTTCCGTTGGCTGAAGGAAAAATAAGAGCAACGGCTGTCCTGGCTTTTGAACTGGGATACCTCCAAGTCAGGTTGTGTCTATTTTGGGGTAGGAGCTTTACATCCAAAGCAGTATGCCTACAGCCAGCTTTGCCTTACGATTTTCAGATCCCAATATCCACTGATTCTCAACTATGGATTCAACACAAACACCTTCAACCGTTTGAATCCCCATTTTGAAGGGATGTTTACACCAGTATCTCCCCACAGATCT
Organism: Shinisaurus crocodilurus; assembly: GCA_021292165.1. NCBI lineage: Eukaryota > Metazoa > Chordata > Lepidosauria > Squamata > Shinisauridae > Shinisaurus > Shinisaurus crocodilurus. The sequence continues at coordinate 9,511,793 of CM037880.1, read as the reverse complement.
CCCAATTATTCCATGCCCAAATGCCAAGATCTCAAAAACGTCTTAGTAAGTTCCATAAAGGTCTGCCTTCCGAGAGCTTGGCCCTAACCCAAGCTCTTGCTGGCAGAGCAACAACAAGGTTACAAGAGTTGCACTCAACACCAATTGGGAGTTGAAACAAATGCAGGCAGAGGCACGAATACATTTCACTTCAATAGCTGTAGCTATGTTTTAATTTACTGTTGGAGTCAGGTTAAGCAAAATGTAACTGAAAAGAGGTTCAAGGTGCTACATCAGACTTCCTCAACCTGGCACCCCCCAGATGTGTTGAACTACAACTCTCATCATCCTCAGCTAGTGTGGCCATGCTGGCTGGATATTATGGGTATTGTAGTTCAATACATCTGGAGGGCATCAGGTCGAGGTAGGTTGTGCTACACAATTCGGCAACTTCATCCTACAAAACCACACAGGCAGACCACTGAAATGTTATTATAGGATTATTATATAATTTATCCACATGTGTAGGCAACCATTACAATACTGTCATGAACCCAATACAGAACAGCTTCTCACCTTTATCCTGAGAGCAAGACAGGATTTCTTCCTCTTTGGGGTTAGTCACCTGGGTGATAATGGACGGGTTGTCCATGGAAACAGAGTGCGTTTTCACCTGGTTATTTCCCTCCCAGAGGCAGGTTCGGTGTGCGTTTATGGGTTTCTTTTTATTTGTTTTCCTTTTAGGAAATCAATAGGCGGATTTATACGTGGGGAAAAAATAACTCCTCCAGGAATGAAGCCAAGCCAAAAAAATTAAAAAAAAATTGTAATGGAAGGCAGCACGCATACAGGTCTCTTCTGTAGTTCTTCAAAGAACAGAGGGAGTTTTTAAAAAGGGGGGGAGCCAAATCCGAAAAGACTACCCCACCAAAATCAAAACTGTGTACCACTCGGAATAAGAAAATAAACCCAGTGCCACTCCAAATCCCTACGCCAGGCACAAAAATACCCGCCTGAACAGCCACCCCAGGAAAGCTTTAAAAAGATAGACAGGGGAGGGGGGGGGTGCCAGCTAAAAAAAACCCCCAACAACACCCCAATTTGTCCTGCAGCTCCTAAATGGCTGCCAACCCTAGGCTGCCCTGAGCTGATCCCTTTAGAAAAGCAACCACCAAATCTGCCCCCAAAAGCCTCATCCAGAACACTCCACACATAGCCCTCCGCAAAGGATGCCCCTGATCTATCATTGCCCCCCTCCCCAAAAAGGGCTCATCCCACCCGTCAGGTGTGCCCCCTCCCTCCCCCCTCCTCAAACGATCAGCCCTTAAGTTACCTGCCCCCTGAATTGCCCCCTCCCACCAGGAAAAAAAGGCAGGAGGAGGGGGAGGAGGGTGCCCCCGAGCTCCCCCTTTTCTGCCACCCCACCCCCACCTAGCCCTTGCACTCTGCCTCCCTTCCCCCACCCCTACATGCCGCCCCCTCCCGCTCGGCTGACCCTCCCCACCGGCTCCCTCAGGGATTATCTCATCCCTCTCGCCCCCGCCCCCCCTCCTCCTCCTCTTCCTCGCCTCCTTCCCCGCGTCAGCTCTGAGGGGGGAGCCCGAGGCTGGGGAGGGAAGAGGGGGGGGGGTGAGGAGGAAGGTGAGGAAGAAGAAGGGGAAGAAAAAGAGGGGGGGCTGCAGCGCCCGGTCTCCGTGCTGCGCCACAGCAGCCGCAGCAGCCTCCCCTCCGCCTGCCCGCCTGTCAGCTCCAGTCACAGGCGCCGCCTTCTGCCGCCGCCGCCCCTTCCCCTCAGCGCCCCAGCTGCCGCCGCCGCCGCCCGCCTTCTTCCCCTCAGCCCCGCGCGCGCCACCGAGGAGGAAGGCGCCGCCACCGCCTCCTCAGGCAACAACATGGAGGCAAAAACTCGGCGCCCGCCCGCTTCTCCGGCCCTGCTGAGCAGTAAACAACGGGGCGGGGCCGCTTCGCCTCAGCCCCGTCGATCAGGCGGGGGCGGGGGCGGGGCCTCGCGGCCTTGTCGAGGCAGGCCGGGGAGCGGCGAGTTCAACCGGAGTGGGAGGGGCGGGGCTAGGAGAAGGGCGGGCTGCCGCTGCTCCGCCTCCTCCTCCTCCTCCTCCGTGACTGACGGAGGGGAAGAAGCGAAGGGGGTTTAGGGGGCGCGGCTAGAGTCCGCGAGGCGGGGAGCCTCGCTGCTTGCAGCCGCCCGGCCATGTGCGCAGCGTGGATTTCTCTCTCCCCACGCCGCTGGGTACTAATCCCTGCATTGCCCTCCCTCCAGATTTGTCCCCTGGGATAGTTTATTGTGTGAAGTCAAACGGTGCTTTTGAGCATGTACAGAGCACATCACTCTTCCCCCCCCCTCCCACAGCGCTGGGTAGTGCCAATGTGGCGTAGTGGTGAGAGTGTTGGACTGGGACTCGGGAGATCCAGGTTCTATTCCCTGCTCGGCCATGAAACTCACTGGGTGACTTTGGGCCAGTCACTGACTCTCAGCCTAACCTACCTCACAGGGTTGTTGTGAGGATAAAATGGAGAGGAGGACTATGTAAACCACCTTGGGTTCCTTGTAGGAAAAAAGGTGGGGTATAAATATAATATAAATAAATAGTATGCTCTCCCTTCATATTTGCCCCCTGGGATATCTAATTGTGTGAAGTTAAACGGTGCTTTGGAGCATGTACAAAGCGTATCACTCCCCCCCCCCCAGCTGGGTAAACTCTACTTGTCCCTCCATATTTGCCCCCTGGGATATCTAATTGTGTGAAGTTAAACGGTGCTTTGGAGCATGTACAAAATTCATCGCTCTCCTCTCCCCTCCACCACTGGTTAATCATAGATACACCGATTGTACTAGAAGGTGATGACAAAGCATGTATTTGAACATATGCAGAGCACATGACGACTCCATTGCCGCTGGGAAATTCCTGACCCTCGAGCAGGAAACAGCCTCAGGAACTGAGAAGCAAAAGCAGCACATCTGAGCATGTGCAGAGTGCATTCTCCTTCAGGTCGCCGGTTAATTGTAGCTGTGGAATGGGAGAATATGCATTTCCTTGTGAAAAATCTAGGGAATCATAGCCCACCTGCCCTGCACAAACAGGTGGGGCAGGGATATATAAAATATTTTTAGAAAATCAAGCTTGCATGTGCTCCCCTCCGAACTGCTTAGAATGTGCTCAGTGCCATAATCCTTGAGAGTCTCCCCGATCTGTCCATGCTTTTTTTTGGCAGCAAGTGTGTGTGTGTGTGTGTGTGTGTGAGAGAGAGAGAGAGAGAACCACGTATATAATCACGACGTACGCCCTAGGAGAGGACCTGTAAGCTCCAGATTCAAGCTTTCTGCAACCTGGTCCTCTCTGGATGTCTTGGACTACAACTCCCATCACACCCTAGAGATGATGGGAGTTGCAGTTCATCATGAGGAGAAAGAACAGCTGGTGACAGCGGTGATGAGAAGGTGGGCTCACTGAGGGAGGGGGAACATTGAGGGGGTCTTGTTCAAAGGCCCTCAAAAACCTGGAGCTGGCACTTCTTTCTCATCTCAAAATCTGCCTTTATCTCTTGTTGGGACTTTAAAAAGATACTAGGAGAGGATATATTGTGGAGTAATATCCTTCCTATCTCACGTTAGTGAGATCAGCAGAGTAGAGTCCCTTTCCAGCTTAAAAGAAGCTTAGATTTGGCTAGTGTTAGCCAGTTAGCATTTGGTAATCCAGGATGCCTTAAGGCAGACTGGATTTCCCTGGTTTTGCCCCCTTTTCTCTCCCTCTGAACAATAATCAGAGACACAGTCTTGTAAAAGTTAAAAGTAACATTTAGTCACTCAGATTATGCAGTTTCATTCAGGCAGGCTTAAAAGACGTTTCTTACAGTTCATTACAAGTACATTTGTAGTTACTTGGGGTCTGAACTTGTGGAGTTCAGACCAGCAACTCTGGCTACATGCTGCTACAAAGACCACGTGGAGAGAACAACCTGGTGGTGCCACGCTCACTAGAGTCTGAACAGAAAGAGGAAGAAGCTGGGAGCAACGCCCACTTCCTGTTCAGGCTGTTAATAATTCAATGAGTACCTTCTAGGAAAACCACCCTAGACGGTATCAGTGATCTTAACCATTTCACCCAATTACCTGGTGAAACATTAGCCATAGGTTTTGACTGCAATTTTAATTATCCAACCTCTCTCTCTCTCTCTGGTTTACTCAGTCTGGGAAAACTGGAATTCAACACTGCAAGAGGAATTGGTTCTGGCACTTGCATATTTCTACATGTAACTGAATTGAGGTCTGGATGTTCATGCGTCAACGAGTTGGTTTTGGTCTTTCCGCTCTCCGCATGCAAGTCTGAAATGTAATAATCTTAATTACGGTAGTTCCCCCACCACTACGCACCAAAGTTTATCTCAGCTCCAATATGAAGTAGGAGGATAAAATATTTTTAGGCTGCAGGCTGGTAAACCAGGAATGCAAAACCTCTTTCAGCTGGAAAACCACATTCCATTTTCGATAAGCGGGGGGGGGGGGGGCATTCCAGAGATGGGCGGGGTGGAAAGGAAAAGGGGTGTGGCCAAGCATACCAAAAATACCAGCATATTTCAGCCGAAAGCTCTTACTGCCAGTAACTAAGCCCGAGGAGAGGCATTTCAACCTTTTAGAATGGCTGGTTTGGGCTGTCTTAAGTCTTTTGCACCTGCTCGCGAGGAGGACAGGCTGAGGCACTGCCGAGATACATCGCATCCCAGTAGAGACCCTCCCCTCCCCCTGGGATGCCCACCCAGTGCCACTGCAGAGGTCGGTCTTGCGACCTTAGAGCGGCAGCCAGTGCAGATCTTTCCACACCAGCTGTGTGGGTGAAGGGAGGGCACCCCAAATTCGGAGTCCCAGCTCCAAATTCGGAGTCCCAGCTCCGACCTCAGAGTGAGTTTCCGAGGTCATAGTTGGGACTCCGAATTATCCTAGGCAGCATCTAGTGGCCACAGGACTGCACCCTTAATCGATTAATCCAACCGATTAAGCATTGCAGCCCTCATTTAAATATATTTGCTTATTTATTTATTTATTAGATTTATACCCCACCTTTTTTCCTGCAAAGAACCCAAGGCGGCTTACATAATCCGCCACCTCCTCCTCTCCACTTTATCCTCACAACAACCCTGTGAGGTAGGTTAGGCTGAGAGTCAGTGACTGGCCCAAAGTCACCCAGTGAGTTTCATGGCGGAGTGGGGACTAGAACCCGGATCTCCTGAGTCCCAGTCCAACACTCTCACCACTACGCCACACTGGCTCTTACTATCCAAAGCTCAGTTTAGGCAAGTTTTTAAAGAAATTGAAGGAAGGCCGTGTGAAAACTTTTTAAAGCTGCCACATTGCTAGAAGAAGGAAAGGCTATTCCCCCCCCCCCATCTCTTTGGGCACCTAGAATATATAGGATAGTTTCTCTAGACACCAGAGTCAAAGACGGTTTCAGAGAATGAACAAGTTCAGCTCTCATTAGTATTGTGGAAGCTCTCGCTTTAAAAGACATGGTGACATTGATTCTCAGCAGGCACTGTTAGCTTCAGTTGCAGTGGGGGGGGATTAAAATTTTAGACATGCCTTCAAAATATGTGCCTTTTGCGCGCACATGCACGCATACACAAAAGTTTGTTCTTTAGATAGTATCTAAAAATGAAGACACCTGCAATTTTGCCTGAGAAAGGGAACTGCTTTCTTATTCTCCAGGCAGTGTCTGTGGTCTGTCCAGGTGTATCTGTTGGCAACTGTCATCAGAGAGCGTCTCTCACATAATCCAATAGATTTCTTTTTCTCTGCCATAGGTTCGAGTAAGCATTTGTGCATCAGATCTCCTTTGTTTTCCTCTGCACATGGCTCTGGGGGTGTGCCACACACACATGCTTTAGTTATGGTAAAAACCCCACGCGAAATGAATCTTGATACAACCTTATGCACAATCTCATCCTAAGGGCACATCTGCTAAGATTTTCTTTCAGGGTGGTCCTCAGTTGCACTCGAGCAAACCTAACACACTCCCCACTCTCAATCCACACAGCTGAGAATACTTAGGAACGTTTTTGTTGTTATTTTTAATGGATTTTAAAAAATTATTATTAGATTTTTCAAAGTAACAATGAACAGCAGCAAATTTAAGCACACCACATGTCAAGTCAATTTCTTTACAGTCTTTCTGATCACTCAGGATCTCTATTTGGTACAAGCAAGATTATCTGATAAAGTTATCACTCATCATCCTAAGAGATCATGCCATAGAGTTCTGTGTGGCTTCAGAGGTTGTCGTGTACTCTTAGTATTAGCCAATTCAATAAATGGATACCATATTCCATAAAGAGTGGCCACATGGCACATACAGGGAACCACAGGCTACGACGCAAGCCACACAAGAGATGTCCCTGTGTCGCCTATTATTCCTCTCTTTCGTCCTTCAATCTTTAAGGGCATAATCCTACGCATGTTTAGACAGAAAAAAGTCCTACAACTCCCAGCAGAGAGTTGTAGGACCTTTTTCCTGTCTAAACATGCGTAGGATTGTGCCATAAATTCATCTCTAACATCTCTGATCTGGTCTCGTCTTGCACAACAAGGCTTTGCAAAGCAACGTGGTCATCTCCTTCACCATCGTCCCTTCTTCAACTTGCTTTGCATAATTATATCCAGGCCTTTCTTGTTCTCTTCTTCCCTCTAATTTCCCTTCAGTCATATATATCAACATAGCACACCATAGCATCTAAAAATATTGTTCCTCTCCCACCATCTTAGCCCAGCTGCAAGAAGTTTTGGGGTGGTGGTGCAGCATTTACCTGGGGTTCGGTTCCCTTTGGAAGGAAGTCAATGGAGGCTTATTGGCATTTTGTGATAGTTGAGTTTATTTACAGACCTAAGAGGAGCCATGCTGGATCAGACCAAAGGCCAATCTAGTTCACCATTTTGTTCACTACAGACAGTGGCCAACCAGCTGCCCACGGGAAACCCAAAAGCAGGATATGAGTGCAACAGCACCCTCCTGACCATGTTCCCCAGTGACTGGTATACAGAAGCATACCACCTACAATACTGGAGGTAGCATATAGCCATCAGGACTAGTAGCCATTGGTAGCCTTCTCCTCCATGAATTTGTCCAATCCCCTTTTAAAGCCATCCAAATTGGTGGCCATCGCCACATCTTGTGATAGCCAATTCCATAGTTTAACTATGCGCTGTGTGAAGAAGCCCTTCCTTGTATCTGTCTTGAATCTCCCACCAATCAGCTTCAAGGGATGACCCCTTTGGGTTCTGGTATTATGAGAGGAGGAGAAAAATGTCTCCCTATCCATTTTCTCCACACTGTGCATAATTTTGTACACCTCTGTCATGTCTCACCACCCCCATCTATGTCTCTCTGTTTTTCTCTTTCCTAAGTTGCAGATTGTCTCCTCCTCCCCCCCCCTTTCAGACAGACATACACACAGAGAGAGACTGGGTTCACACAACACCATAAGCCATGGTGGCTTATAAGCTACGTTTGTTTCAGAGTGGCTTGTTATGTTGTCTGAACCCAGCAACGTGGTTTGTTAACCACACACGAGCCACTCTGTCTGGGTTCAGAGAGAACACAAAAAGCCACTCTGAAACAAACGGGGCTTATAAACCACCATGGCTTATTGTGTTGTGTGAACCCAGTCAGAGAGAGGGCTGGGAGGGGGAAAGAGAGAGTGTGCTAGATTACATCATCCTAAACTGGGAGGGGGAAATCATGCCGCCCCCCCTTTCAGGACCTTCCAGATATTTCCTACCTGTTCAGAAAGCATCCATTGGCCATCTAGCCAGCAATCGCCCTAACAGAAGCTGTACCCGGCAACTTTGCCACTGACAATTAAGAGAGTTTCAGCATTCCTTCTGGTTCCATCAGCCCGTTCTCCTACCAGCCGCCCAATATCACAACACCATGTAATCTTCCCTGTTAAAAGAAACACACCAGAGTCAAAGTGGCTTCAAGGAACAGACAAGTTAAAGTCCCATCAGTCTTTCACAAGAGCTAGCTTTCAGGACAGGAGTGAAAGCAGCCGGAGGAGTGGCTCAGATTGGGAAATCTGTCTCCAGTGTATGTGGCTTCCCCACGCCCTCAAATCTATTCTTTAGATATTATCTAAAAATGAAGAGTCTGGTTTAGACAGGAAGCCTCAAAGGAACTGCAGAAGCCTCCAGCAGTTTGTAGCAGCTCTTGGTTTCTGGCAGGTGCTACAGTCAGCCGGAGAGTTCTGTTCACAGCCACTTCTTTGTTGGTCTCCGGTGCTGCAAGAAGAATCCACACGTCGTCAGTTTTCTACATGCAGGAAGGCCATTTTTTTGATGGGTGGGGGAGGGCATGCCAAGAAAAGAAAACAAATACATTTGAGAAACAAAAAGAAAAAAGAGATTTGTTATTCCTCGTACTCAGAGCTGCTTTCCACCACCCCACCCCGAGTGACTCTCCATGGGCAGAGGTACCTGTTGTGACGGGCTCTTGCAACTTGCATTTTTTCCAGACTCTCCCTGGCCTGTTTTAACAGCCAGGAAGCTGCCTTTCACCATCCTGCCTTGGCTTGCGTCCTGGTGCCCCAGGATACCTTTGTACCTGTGATGCAGCCCGTCCTGCTTTGAAACTTCCTTCATCTTTTAGTAGGAAAACAGCCAGTTGTGGGGGCGAGGCAGATGCAGGCAAATTGGTGGGAGATGGCCTAACACGCCCGCCGGGGTGAAACAGTAGGATTGTTTAAAAGGGTTTGCCACACTGCTACCGTGGAAGCGGCGTCAAGGTTTGTAACTGCTTTTAAAGGCTAAGCCAGGTAGAGGCGGTGCTAGAGGGCGGCCCACTAGGGCCGGAGCCCCGAATCTTTCATTTGGAGCCCCGAATCTCTGAGAGGCCATCTGCCCCACCACCCTGCTGTCCAGGGTCACTTTTTACAAGCCTCACAGGTTCAAAAAAGAAGCACAAATTTGCATATGCTAATGTACATATGCTCTAAAGCAGTGTTCTCCAACCTTGGGTCCCCAGATGTTTTTGGCCTACAACTCCCAGCATGCCCCAGCCAGGGTGGGGCATGCTGGGAGTTGTAGGCCAAAAACATCTGGGGACCCAAGGTTGGAGAACACTGCTCTAAAGTCTCTGTGTGTGTGCCTTTAAAGGACCTTGTCTCCTAAGGACACCCCTATTTCTAAAAAAAAAAAAAAAAAGGATGTATGGACAGGGGAGAGGAGGGCATTTGGTTTTAGGAAAAAACCTCAGGCGGAAAGATTCAAGGGCGGGGGCCAGCAGGAGGTGAAGCACATGTGGGCACAAAGCCAGCTAGTCCAGGGGGAGCAGATGCAACAGAGATCACCAGGGCCCCTGCGCCTTTATTTCAGCAAGTTTAGGGTGGTGGGACAGATGGCTTCCCAGAGATTCGGGGCTCCAAATGAAACATACAGGGCTCCAGCCCTAGTGGGCTGCCCCCCCCAACGCCGCCTCTGTTCTGGGGGCTGCATTGGCCCTGAGACAAAGCCCAGCGGGCCGGATCACATCAAGGGGGTGGGGCGTCTCCCCAAGCCCTTCCCGTGACATCATTGGTGGTGTGGTGCCCACGCCCCCCCCCCCATGCACAGCTCTGTCTTTCTGCATGGAAAGCAACTTGGCGGGCGCTCGCGGAACCCTTTTTCTGCAAGCACTGGCCGAGCCAAGCAGCTCCTTCCCGCCCCACTCGCATCCTGAATGGGGCGCAGTTGCGGTGGGAAGGGGCTCTGGCCGAGTTGAGACCTCTCCTTCCCATGCCACTCGCATCCGGATCAGAGTGTGCGCGGTGCAGGAAGGAACTCCACCACAGGGGCCTTCATGAGCTGCCCAAACAAACTGGGAGAATTTAAATTTCTGTGAATGCTGGTGGCAGCAGAAAGCTTTCCCTCTTGTGTTTACGTGCCACAAACTTTTTCAACGTAGCAAAAGACAAATCAAAAGAAATGCATGAAATACAATAAAGGTGCAATCCTATGCATGTTTAGACGGGGGGGGGGAGGCCTACAACTCCCAGCATGCCCCAGCCAGCATAGCCGTCTTTTGAGGGCAGTGCCCCCTGAATGGTAGGCTTAAAAAAGAAAGCTCTTAAGGCACAGTCCTATGCATGATTAGACAGAAAAAAAGTCCTACAGCTCCCAGCATTCCCCAGCCAGCCATGCTGACTGGGGAATGCTGGGAGTTGTAGGCCTTTTCCCCCCCTGTCTAAATATGCATAGGATTGCACCCTAAATAACTTGGTGCTCGACACTGCTTGATCTGTGCCACACCTTCCTCTTCATCTGAATCCAGTGCGCAAGGGAACAGGGAGAGGTGCTGCCAGTACCCAACAGCCAGGACGTTTGAATACTACAGGCAGTCCCCGAGTTAAGAACGTCCGACTTACAGGCAACCCCTACTTAAGAACGGACTTCTGGGTTCCCCGGCGCGACGTCGTTTGCATAGAATACATAGCGTAGTATGCTACGCAATTTGCATAATTTACGGAATTTGCGTAAATGCAGATTTTAACGTATAGAGCGCTATGCTGCTCCGACTTACATACAAATTCAACTTAAAGACATTCTTAAGAACAGAACTCGTTCGTAACCTGGGGACTGCTTGTACTTAGCATTTAGATTAGCTATTAGTTGATGATGATGATCCATAAGATATGCTCAGCCTGTTGGCACAATGTGGGCTGATTCCTACCTCATCTACCACTACAATCCCTACTAATTTCTGGATATGTTGACCCTGCCCCCTCTCGCCTTGGGCCGCACCCACCACTGGAATGCAGCCTCCAAGCGCGTCTCCAAAATCAAATTCAGTCATAGAATCATAGAATCATAGAAAAGTAGAGTTGGAAGGGGCCTACAAGGCCATCGAGTCCAACCCCCTGCTCAATGCAGGAATCCAGGTCAAAGCATCCCTGACAGATGGCCGTCCAGCTTCACCTTGAATGCCTCCAGAGTAGGAGACCCCACCACCTCCCTAGGTAGTTGGTTCCATTGTCTTATTGCTCTGACAGTCAGGAAATTTTTCCTGATGTTCAGGTGGAATCTGGGTTCCTGTAACTTGAGCCCATTATTCCGTGTCCTGCAAACTGGGATGATCGAGAAGAGATCCTGGCCCTCCTCTTTGTGACAACCCTTCAAGTACTGGAAGAGTGCGATCATATCTCCCCTCAGTCTCCTCTTCTGAAGGCTAAACATGCCCAGTTCTTTCAGTCTCTCCTCATAGGGCCTTGTTTCCAGTCCCTTTATCATCCTTGTTGCCCTCCTCTGAACCCTCTCCAGTTTGTCTACATCCTTCTTAAAGTGTGGTGCCCAGAACTGGACACAGTACTCAAGATGAGGCCTAACCAGTGCTGAGTAAAGGGCCGAAAAAGGTCCAAGACACCCCTGGATGAAACGTATCAGCTTTGCCGCGGCTATTAAATCACCAGCTTCCGTCGCCGTTGTCAATCACTTTGCAGACTTCCGAGTCGTGGAGAATTACCTTAATTTTCCTCTTGCGATCCATTTGTTGTTTTCCCAACGAGGGGCCTTTACTACGGAGGATTTTAGTAACAAAATATTCTTCAGTTACAGAGTTACCTTACGGCGGCTCTTCTTTTTACGAGGTGCCCGTGCCGGTAATGTGAACCATTGAGATGCAATGGTTATTTCGGTGCATCATAATTGTGGTGGGAAGGGATGGCTGCGGGGGAGGGAATCCTTTTATGACAACACAGATGAGGTTACAGGGGAGGAAAAAGATCTGAACTGCAGGTCTATCGGCTGGCTGCACCCAAGCACATCAGAGGGCAAAAATATCCGCGTTGAAATCTTACAGGCAAAGATGAATGAGAGCAATTGGGAAACCTGGTTGTGCTTTTAATTGCTTTTTACTGTGTTGATTGATGTCAGTCCCTCGCCTCTGACGGTGCTGGCTGTTGGGTGTCTTAATTTACACAAAATGACAGCTGATTCGCAAAATTACTCTGCTCAGGGTTGGCCACTTTATTGCTCTTTGGGGAGCAGAACCACCAGTGGTATAGTGGAGCCACGGCTCACAGGGTTGAAACACTGAGACTTAAAAAAAAAAAATATATATTATAAGCAAGAATGCTGACTTCATCTGCCACCCCCTTCAGCTTCCCCGGTTCCCGTTGAGCTGAGCTGCAATCCTGGCAGTAGCTGGCGGGAAAACGGATTTCCCAGAAATAACATATGGCTGTGTGCTATTCCTGTGGCAATGCAAAATATCTGGGGGTGACTTGATCTTAAATGGGAAATTATGACCAATTACTTCTTCTTTTTTTAAGACCTCCTCCCCTCCTGCTTGGGATGAAAACACTACAGTTAGAATTGGTTTGTTGATATGGATCAACACAGCTGCGTACATTTTTGGCCCCTCCTTGAGGGCGTGGCTCCTGCACTTCAAAATTTACCACTAAGAACATGCCTCTGCATCTCCACCCCGCAAGGAGACAAGGCCTGGGAACTGCCGCCATTTTAATTCCCCACAATTCCTCTGATGTGGTGTTGCTCCAGGGCATTCTGGGAAATTGAAAGGGCAGCTCCCCCCTGTGCTGGAGTGGCCATGTGTCCTCTTTTACAGAAGATAGTCCTATATTTGAAGGGCAGCTAGAAGAGCATCCTCTGCTTGAAGGGTCGTCCTGTCCAGTTCCAGTTCAGAGATAAAGAACCATAAGAACAGTCTTTTTTCATAAGAACATCAGAAAAGCTGTGTTGGATCAGACCAAGGGTCCATCCAGTCCAGCGTTCTGTTCACACGGTGGCCAACCAGCTGCTCGTGGGAAACCCACAAGCGGGACAGGAGTGCAACGGCACCTTCCCTACACCACAAAGAACAAACCCAAGGAAGGAGCCTGCCTTTCACAACTCCTGGCGGCCCCGTGACACCATCACAGAGGTCAGTGCTGAGGCATGGATACCCAGGAGTGTAGGATACGTCAGGTACGAGTGCCAGTAGAACAGGACCACAGAGCGCCAATATGGAAATTCAGTGGAAGGCTCGTGATTGGGAGGCAGACAGAGGGCAGGAACAGGCCGGAAAGCCAGAAAGTGAGGGTGCTTGGAGTGTAGGCCTGTGGCTAAGCTGGCTCAGCTTGTCCAAGCGTAGAAAGCTAAGCAGGGTCAGGCCTGGTTGTTCCTTGGATGTGGGAGACCCCCTCCTCTAGTTTCCTGCACTGAGCAGGGGGTTGGACTCGACGGCCTTGTTGTAGGCCCCTTCCAACTCTATGAGCCTATGCAATCAACTGAGGGAGCCATACAGGCAGCCATCTATTTTAAGGTATGCTCTCTTTGAAGGGCTGTCCATTCCAAGTCCAGTTTAAAGTTAAAGAACCATAAGAAGCCAGGAGAATTGGGCCTGGAAGTTGCCCATCCAGAGTTAGCACCTGGACAGCAGACTGAGCAGGCAGGTACACTGCTCACTTGGTCATAGTCTTTCCCTGCTATGGTGAGAATGAGATACAGCCACGCCTTGGATTGAGAGCATAATTCGTTCCAGAAACGTGCTGGTCATCCAAAACACTCTTCTACCAAAACGACCCCCCCCCAAATTTGTAGTACAGAGATTTTTAATTTAAGCCGTACTGTACAGTACTTGTATTGCAAGACGTTGCTTGTATATCAAGTAAAAAAAAATAATTAAAATAATAATAATAATAATATTTTTTATTTATTACCCACCTCTCCATCTAGATCGAGGCGAGGAACAACAGAAAATATAAAATACCTAAACTAAAACAACACAATATATACTATTAAACATCTTAAAACATCCTAAAAACATCTTAAAACATCTTAAAACATCTTTAAAACATCTTTAAAACATCCTAAAATTCCGCTGGATAGGCCTGCCGGAAGAGTTCAGTCTTTATGGCTTTTTTAAAGTCCAAAAGACTGACAAGTTGACGTATCTCCTCCGGCAGGCCTATATTTAAAAATTTGCTTGTCTTGCAAAACGCTCTCAAACCAAGTTACTTGCAATCCAAGGTATTACTGTATATTGTCTTTCTATTTAAGGCAGTGTTCTCCAACCTTGGGTCCCCAGAAGTTTTTGGCCGACAACTCCCAGCATGCCCCAGCCAGCTATGCTGGCTGGGGCATGCTGGGAGTTGTAGGCCAAAGACATCTGGGGACCCAAATTGGAGAACACTGATTTAAGGTATAGGAATTCTTTCCAAACTTGCATATATACCTATCAGTTAGCACATGCAAATTGATGTCCTCTTTTGTCCTCTTTTTTGGATATGTGCAAGCGGCCACTCTAATTTTATGTTCAGGTTTGGGGTGATAGCTATATTGCCACCACCCAATATAATCCCCCCTCCAAGAGACTTACTATAAGCTGTCAGCAGCAAAAATGGCATCACACACGCAGGACATATAAGCAGGCTTGGGGGGAACCCTGAGTTTTGCCAAAGTACTAAAAAAAAAAAAACTTTAGGAAAAATGCCCTAAGGAGGAAACACCCAATGCAGACTGACCACAGAATTTTGACTGATGGGGGAATAGAAACCCAAATAGGCGGTTGCAGTGAGGAGAACCCCCTGATCATTGTGTTACAGGTCTGGCTTATTCTCTCTAATTGCTAGTTTTCTATGTGCAGGGTTTGTTTTTATGTTTTCTTTTGAAATGGGGGAGTATTTATACACAGAATTCCCCCCCCCCCACCTGCATTTTGATGGCACAGCCCTGGAGAGAAGTGCTCCATTTAAAAAAATAATAATACATGTTTGGATCAGCTTTTAGGTAACAAGGGTGTGCTTGTAGTGTCCTCCAAAGGGTGAAAGATGTGGGCTTTCTGTTCTTTCAAAACATGCTCCCCATTAGTCAATCAGAAGTATACATGATGAATGAGTCCTGGGTATGGAAAGCCGTTGGACCGCTTCCAAGATTATCAGCATACACAAAACAGCTGGGGTACATATCATGCTGAAGACCTCTTTTTTGCAGTGCGGGCAAATAGGACGATCCAACGATGTGGAGCTTAACAAACCACCGATTGGCAAAAAAATATATATATCACACGGAGGCATTGTTCTGGAGCGAATGAGAAAATCTGTACATGTTGATTTTTTGCCAACCACATCCTAGAAGAGAGCGAATTCCAGCCGGGGACGAAGGTGGGATTCCAGCTGGAGTTCCTAGTGGTACTTTCCCCAGGGAGCCAATGAGAAACAAGGGGCGGGGCTTGCGGGGGCTCAACCACAGCACACCAGCATTCCTCACTCCAAACCTGTGTTGCAGCAAAGGCAGGGCTCTGCAGGGTCATAGTGCTGGGAAGTTTTGATTAGCAGGGGTGCTGACATCATCTGCCACCCCCCTTGGAATTCCCTGTGCCCTCCGGGCTTAGCTGCAATCCCCACATTAGCTGGGAGGAAAATAGATTTCCCCAGAAACATTATATGGCCAGTGAGCTATTCCTGTTGTAATGCAAAGTATTTGGCAGTGGCTTGATCTTAAATGGGTAATTAAGACCTAGTCGTTTTGTAAAAGACCTGTTGGGGATAGAACTGTTAGAATCGGTTTGTTCATATAGATCAGCATGCATGGCTGCCTGCATTTTTGGCCTCTCCTTGGGGGGCGTTGCTATGGGGGACTGTCCGGATGAATGCCTGCACTTCAAAGTTGGCCACAAGAACACCACTGCTCCGAACATGGCAGGGCCAATCAGGGGCAGGGCTTGGTGACCACTTTGGCCCTCCCCACTGTCAACTGGCAGGTCAACGGTTTCGTACAGTGTGACCAAATATAGTGACCTTCCAGCAGTCGGGCTCTTCCGGTGTGGGGAAAGCAACAGACTTAGGAGAGTGTTGTCGGGGGCCGTGTCCGTCACAACAGCATTCTGCCTCCCAGTGTCCTGCTGGAGAGCGTTGTTCCGGCCTGTTTCAATCTCTGCTCACATGTCTGCCATTTCCAAATCCAAAGCCCGTTCTCACCCTCCAAATTCATGAAACATCGGAAGCTGCCTTAGACTGAGTCAGACCACTGGTCCTGTATCTAGCCCTGTATTGTCAACACTGACTGACTGGCAGCAGCTCTCCGGGGTTTCAGGCAGGATTCCTCCCAAGCCCTACCTGGAGATACCTGGGATGCAAAGCATGTGCTCCATCACACTGAGCTCTGGTCCCTCCCTACAGCACCTGGCGGTCACCCATCCAAGTACTAACCAGGTCTGACCCTGCTTAGCTTCCGGGAACAGACAGGATCGGGCTGTTCAGATGTTCAATGGCTTCTGATGCTGAGATGGCTAGTCCTCAGAGAACTGTCCCCACCACCACCCCGGGTCCCATGGTGCCCTTTGTCAGTGGTGCAATTAGACAATTATAGACTGTGGACTTAATGGTCTTAGGTCTTCCCTCTTTAGATGGTATGCAATATTATTCCGCTGACTTCACGAAGTGGTAAGCCCTGCTGCGTTTGAGCCCTCCAAGCCCTGCTTCTTCAGCTGAGTGGGGCTCTGGACTTCTGCTAGGGTGGCCACTTACACATATAAAACAAAGGAACAAACAAACAAACAAAGGACGCGAGTCACCCAAAAAGAAGACATAGATTTGCCTAAAAATTGCAGGTTTGCATATTCATGTGTAGATGCCTGTTTAGAAATAATTACTGTAGAAATACAACACCTCTCACCAATAGTGGGGGAAGACTGTGGCCAGGGGACCCATGTGCCTGCTCAATGTGTTGCAAAGTGTCCGCTCTCACTTTTTATGGTCCTTTATTTTTTTTGTATAGATTGGTCTTGGACCAGGCGGCCCTACAAATACAGCAGGAGTAGGCAACATGTTTTGATCTGGAGGCTGGGGCCAATCCACCAGGTGAGATGATGCCAGGGGGCGGAGCCCCACCCCAAAGCCCCACCCCCTCCACTGATGTTACCCGCCTGCCAATTTTGCCTTTCTCTGTGCAGAGAGGGGCACAGAGACTGGGACTGAGCCAGTACTCAGAAGAGTGGCTACTCCAGGAACTGGCCCAGTCGGGCGCTTCCTCCCTCACAGCGGTAGGCAAAGGGGCATCGCCACAGAGGGTGCAAGGCTGTGGGAGGGGCTTTGGAAGAAAACCTCCGCCAGTTGGATGGGGAACATCCATGGGCTGCCTCTGCACCCTGCGTTGGAGTTCCCCCATCCCTGAAATAGATGATTCCTTTCACATAGAGGACTGGCCTCCGATCGCTCTTCAGATACAAGACTGTCCTCTGTAAAGTGGTTGCACAGTCAGCCTCGTGTGTCTGGGGTCGAGGGAGCTAGCAGAAATGGCTTTTGTGGAAGGAGGGAGTGGCAGAGACAGGCGGAAGCCAGGAACTCTTCCGCAGCTAGGATTTAGGTCCGAGCTGGCGGAGAACTCTGGGGTTTTAAAAGTTTGCCTCCGGTCGGAGGTGGACTTTTACAAGCCCCTGAAGTTAGTTTCTGAGCCTGGCCTGGATGAATTGTGCAGACATCTCTAGTAGGGAAAACATTTTTGTGCTGGGCCTGCCGCCGCACATCACATATCACACAATCCCTGCCATACCAGTGAAGAAAAGGTTTGCAGCAAGCCGAAACAGCCGGTCCGATTTGCCATCCCATTTGCAGGTGGTGAATTGGGGGTGGTTATTTTGTTTCCACTTTTGGGGGGTCTGTGTGTGTCATGATTGAGCACCAAAACACTTTCCTGGGAAGGTGAGTGGGCTTATAATTTCAGCAGGGACAGGGGAGTCTTACATTTTCTCTCTCTAAGTTATTAAAACCGCTGGCTTGGCTGGAAACTTTGCAGCAGCAACAGCAGCACTCCAATGACTGATACTATTCCTTTCCTGGGGCTCTTGGAAGGAAACATGGCAATGGTGTTGGCGGCGACCCAGCAACTTCCTAGTCCGTGATCCTCGGAGCCTTACACAACTGCCTTCTCCTGATCAGGTGGGTGGGAGGGAAATTAAGGGTGGTGCCGGTGGTGGGGAATTTAGGAAGAGCACAATACATTATGGGGAGAATAGCCACAATTAAGATGAATGTATTACCTAGAATGTTATTTGTTTCAGACTATTCCTATTGTGACATCGCAAATAGCATTTAAACAATGGCAGAAGGATATATCCAGATTTGTATGGCAAGGGAAAAAACCACGGGTTAAGTTTAAGATTTTACAGGATGCAAAAGAAAGAGGGGGGTTGGGTCTACCTGATCTGAAGTTATATTTTGCTGCTTGTTTAGTATGGATCAAAGAATGGATTCTGTTGAAAAACAGTTGATTATTAGATTTAGAGGGATATGATTTGAGATTTGGATGGCATGGGTACATGTGGTATGATAAAGTTAAAGTGAATGTAGAATTTAATAATCACTGTGTTAGAAGTGCCATTTTGAAAATGTGGAATAAATATAAACCTAGGTTTTGTCAGAGAGTACCATTGTGGCTATTAGCATTGTGGCTAGAATTATGTCTAAATGATGAACATCTTATTTCAAGAATGTATAAGCTTTTGTTGAAATTTGAAACTGAGGAAGAGCAAGTGAAGGAATGTATGATAAAATGGGCTCAGAATTTTGGCTATAATATATTAATGATACAATGGGAAAATATGTGGATAAAAGGTTTGAAATTTACATTATGCTCTAGTCTTAAAGAGAATTTTAATAAGATGATGTATCATTGGTATTTGTCTCCGGAAAAATTGGCTAGACTGTATAATGGTGCATCAGATATATGTTGGAAATGTGAACAACAGGAAGGAACCTTTTATCATATGTGGTGGACATGTAAGAAAGCTAAAAAAATTTGGGTTGAAATTCATTTATTAATGCAAAAGATTTTAAAGATTACTTTTCAATTGAAACCAGAGGCTTTTCTATTGGGAATAATGGACAGTCAGCTAGAAGGAAGGTATGGAACTTTATTTTTATACATGACAACGGCAGCGAGACTACTATATGCACAGAAATGGAAAGGTCCAGCAGTGCCTACGACAGAAGAATGGTCGGTCAAGATGCTGGAGCTGGCAGAGATGGCCAAACTCACATCATTAATCAGAGAAAGGACAACATCCACGTTTATTATTGAGTGGAAACCTCTAATTGACTTTTTGCAGAGACTGGAAAATAATGATTTGTTTGTTAGTGGATGTATGGAATAATAAGTGAATTTGGGACAACGGGAAGAAAGAGATTTCTCATTTGGATTATCGAGTAAGAAAAATTATTGTTACCTATATTTGCTGTAGAAGAAAATTGGAGGTCTATTTTGTTTTGTTAATTGTTATATGTTTGATATTATGTGTTTGTTTTATATAGAAATAAAAAAATTAAACCACACACACACACAAAAGAATGGAAGCCGGGATGGCCAACAAGAAAAAAAAAAGGAAGAGTACAAGACACATTTGAATGGATGCGTGACTTTCCCCTCCCGCAACTGTGGCGATTTCACAGATGCTCTCCTTCTAGCAGCTCAGATGCTGGAGTCACAACGTTTACCTTTCTGCCTCCAGGACGCCACGTCATTCAAGGCATGTGCCAGTGCTTCCCGCTGGGAAAAATAATGACCGCCTGGCTTGTGGGTATTGCGGCACACAGCAGCAAGTTACCGTGCAGAGTCTGACTATCGGCAGAGATGTATCCTCTACATCCATCTTATCGTGGCAATATTTCAAGAGCCTCACGGAATCAGCCAATGGGCTTCTAATATACCCTTCCAGCTGATGTTTGGATACCGGATGGGAGACTGGCTCCTTGCAAATAAAATTCCCTATAAACCACCCAACATGCATCGGTGAAGTAAATGTAGCGAATACACACTGATCCTTTTGCAGAATGGCATTAGGGGGCTTGACCGGGGGAAGGCAAAGAACGGAGAGGTGATGGAGGATAACCTTTTCCCGCTGACAACAGCCTTGACCCCAGTTGCTCTCAGGCCGCTGGGCCGCTCTCAGTTTTGACTTGAGCCATGAGCGGCCTCGTCAGATTGGGAGTCCTGGGTGGATCGTAGCTCAGTGGCACAGCAGACGCTTCGTGTGCAGAAGGTCCCAGGTTCAATCCTCGGCATCTCCAGTTTGGGCTTGAAAAACTCCAACCTGCAGCCAGTCAGTGTTAACAGTACTGGTTAGATGGTACAGGCCTGTGGCTCACGCCGGCTCAGCTTTGTCTGAGCATGGAAAGCTAAGCCGGGTCAGGCCTGGTTATTACTTGGATGGGAGACGGTCCGGAAGCTTCAGCTGGTACAGAACGCGGCGGCTCGCCTCATTAAGGGCAGCCGCCGGCGTGATCACATCACGCCAGTGCTTAATGAGTTGCACTGGCTACCAGTTGCTTGCCGAGCCGAGTTCAAGGTGTTGGTTTTGACCTTTAAAACCCTACACGGCTCCGGCCCAGCTTATCTCAAGGAGCGCCTCCAGCAACATCAAGTAGGCCGCTCAACAAGGTCTGCCACGGACGGCCTTCTCCTTGTCCCTTCAGCCAGAGCAGCCAGAGCAGCCAGAGCAGCCAGAGCAGCCAGGCTGGTGGGGACTAGGAAGAGGGCCTTCTCTGTGGCGGCCCCCACATTATGGAACTCCCTCCCTAGTGACCTTCGCCATGCCCCCTCCGTGATGAGCTTCCGCCGTGCATTAAAAACATGGCTGTTCAGGCGGGAATATGGGGTGGGTTAGGTTTTTAATAAGAATTTTTATTTTGTTTTAATCATTATATTTTATTATGTTTTACTGTATTTTAATTGTACATCGCCCAGGGTGGCCGGGTGACTGGCCAGATGGGCGATTAAAAAATATAATAAATAAATAAATAAATAAATAAATGGGAGACCCCTCCTCTAGTTTCCTGCATTGAGCAGGGGGTTGGACTCAATGGCCTTGTAGGCCCCTTCCAACTCTATGATCTATGAAATCTATGAGACATGGTCTGACTCAGCATATGGCAGCTTGCTATGACCACAAGGTCACCAACAATATATATATTTTAAAATAAGGGCCTACTGGGTTTTGCCAAGTGATGGAGCTAGGGCAGATGGAGGAACGGAGGCAGAACAGAACCTGGGGAAAGGGTCAAGTCATGACCCGAGCCAGGGCAGAATTTGTCAGATCAGGTATGAAAACAGCACAGAACCTGCAGTGCCAGCCCAACCCAAGGTATTTTGCTGCCTGAGGTGAAAGATACAATGGGACTCCTTACAATCCCACATACAGGGCCCAACTATAGAGACAGATGAATTTGTTTATTTTATATCCCACCTTTCTGTAATATCTATCTATCTCAAGGCAGCGAACAATACAGATTAGAAACAAAACCTTAATTGAAACGTAACAGAAAAACAAATAAATTAAAAACACAACGGTAAAAGAAATACACAGCACTCAACCAATTAAAAACACCTTTGGCAACAGATTGGCTTATATGCCGAAGGCCTGCCTGAATAAAAGCATCTTTGCCTGCCGGTGGAAGGACAACAGGTAGGGGGTCAACCTAGCCTCCCTCAGCAGGGAGTTCCAGAGCCTGGGAGCAGCCACCAAGGAGGCCCTCTCTCGCATCCCCACCAAATGTGCCTGTGATGGCTGCAGGACTAAGAGAAGTGCCTCCCACAAAGGTCTTAAAACCAGGGCAGGCTCATATGGGAAAAATGCAGCCTTTCAGGTAGACTGAAAGTAGTGCTACTGCTTACCTCAACACCGCCAATGGGGCAGTCTCCCCCACCACGCCGGGGGACAGCAAGATAGCTTCGGTGGTGGTGGTAGACAGACTGAGTAGTGCCCACAGCTGTACCCTCCAATGCTTCACTGCTGCCCACCCACCCACCCCAAGCATGTGCCACCTGAGACAGCTGCCTCACTCTACCTAATGGTAGGGCCAGCCCCACGAATCTGGAATATGATGGGTGGATCTTAAATCTTGGATTTTAGTGGATTTTCAAACACCAAATATTGGCAGAATATGGTCTTTCTGAGCAGGCCATTGGAATCCATGCCTCTCTTCCTAATCGCCTTCAGCTCTGGGGGGCAGGGAGGTCTTTCTCCAGCCTTAGAAAGTTTGCTCAGACATCTCCATCCTCCCCCCTGTCTTCTTTCTCCCCCCCCCACCGTCTCCCACAAAAAAAAAATCCTCATGGCGCTCCATTTATTTAACCCTGAGACATGACGGATGCTGAGCCATCAATGCTGGAATGTGACCTTTGAGTTTCCAGTGACACAACATACGCCAAATGCTTTGGATGCCGGGTTATCTTTGGCATGCGAAGTGAACACACACCGTGCAGAA
Source organism: Shinisaurus crocodilurus (assembly GCA_021292165.1). Classification (NCBI taxonomy): domain Eukaryota; kingdom Metazoa; phylum Chordata; class Lepidosauria; order Squamata; family Shinisauridae; genus Shinisaurus; species Shinisaurus crocodilurus. Next base: position 9,489,578 of record CM037880.1, on the reverse strand, counting down.
CCTCCTTTGCTAACTTATTACTTGTCCTAATGACCTGCAGGTATTAGATTTGGAAAGAGATTCCTGACAGCACCAGTCTACGTGCGACTACTTGCAATTCCATGGTGGGAATTTCCACTCACAGGCAGTGCAGTACCTAGGGTTGGACCTTGGGGCCAACGTTCAGGACTCCATAGCCCAGTCTCCCCACCCCATGACCACCCAGAGCAAGCAGCAAGTGATGAGGGCATCAGAAGCAAACCCCACTTTATGCCCATAGTCATGATGGTGCTATGATTTGAACTTAAAATGCAAAACTGCGCATGTTCAGAGTATTATTTTTTTTTAAATCAGGGTGGGCAAACAGTTACATTGTTGTTTTAACATAGGGGTGAGCAACATGGCACCCATCAAGGTGTTCTACCCCTCCCACTTTAAAACACACACACACTTTCATCCCAGCAGCTTGGATTGCTTTGAAACAGGTTTCTATTGGTGCCGAAAACTGAGTTCACAAAGCAGTTGTTTAGTGTGTTGGGCTCAGACCCCACCTCTTCCTTGTATGCAGACTTTTGGGCAGGTTATCTGTCCTTTGCCACACTTCTTATGGCAGCCATTTTGTGTTGGTGCCCAGGACAGTTTCTCAAATTGCCAAATGTGCCCATCTTCGCTCAGTTTTAGGTGGGTGGTGAAGACAGTTTTGTTCCGTTCAATTTTCAATTATTCTTTTTTTAAAAAAAAATATGGCATTGGGCTTTGAGGTTTTAACCATACATTGGCTGTAAATAAATAAATGAGGCCTATGGTTTTCCACAGAGAGGTCTATAGTTTCCTCCCAGCCGGACTGCTGGAAGTTCTCTGGGTCAAGTCCACCCTACACAGCAAGGGCAGAACACATCCCTTGCCACATATTGAAAAGATTGGGGGGGGGGCGCTGATAGATTAATCCAGCTTTAAAATGAGCAGAGGCCCAAGACACTCCATTTAATTCGAATAGTTTCCCGACACTCCCAAACTGCCATTCCCATTTTGTGAGGCTCCTTCCGTTGTCAACACTTAAATTGGCTTTTTATGAAGCTGCTTTCTAAGGGACACCATTTTAATTAAAAATGCCTGCTATTAGGAAATAGATATTGGCTTTTGTTTATGGATGCAGAAGGCCGCACACTCAACACAGGGAGGGGATAATTGGCTCCGTAAGAGGAGAGCGAGAGATGAAGAGGATTCTGAAAGTGTAACGGAAGAAGCGGACTGAAGGGAAATGAAAACAGACACCTCTGAAGAAATAAAAGCGGGCCGATAGCTAAAGGCAGCCTTCCCCCAACCTGGTGACTACAACTCCCATCATTCCTAGCCAGCATGTTGCCTGGGAATGATGGGAGTTGCATTTGATCAACCCCCCTGGGGGACACCAGGTTGAAGGGAAGGCAGCCTAAAGGCAACAAGTCTCTTCATGACCACTTAGGAAGCTGCCTATACTTAGAGATGGGGGGGGCTCTCTGGGGGGGCTTGTCTCGCCTCTCCTCGGTGAGCAGCCCCCCGCCCGAAGCCCATGTTCTCTGCGGCGCAGAGCGATTCTCCGCCCGCTCTCCACACTGCTCGGGCAGCCGCGCCGGTAGCACGGCGTCCCGTCGCGTCATTTCCGGCCGCCAGGAAGTGATGCAACGGGACCCTGCGCCGACGCGACGGAACCCCGCACTGCGTTTTTGGCGTAGAAACCAGGGCAACAGGGCTTAAAACGGCCATTTTAAGCCCTGGTTTCTACGCCAGAAACACGGTTCCGTCGCGTCGGCGCAGGGTCCCGTTGCATCACTTCCCTGGCGGCCGGAAATGACGCGACGGGACCCCGTGCTGCTGGCACAGCTCGAGCAGAGGGGCGAGGTAAGGCCCGCAAATATTGGCCTCATTCCAGCCCCCTGATATTTGTGGTAACATCTCTACACTGAGTCAGACCCTTAATCCATCTAGCCCAGGACCGTTGACACTGACTGGCAGTGGCTCTCTCCAGGGTTTTAGGCAGGATTCTTTCCAAGCTCTACCCGGAGGCCGAGGATTGAACGTTGGACCTTCATGCAAGGCACACTGCATGCGTGCCTTGCATGTATCACACTGAGCTATGGTTCTTCCTTCCACATCACCTGGTGTTCCAAGGTGGACTGGTCACCCATCCAAGTACTAACCAGGCCCAACCCTGCTTAGCTTCCAAGATCAGACGAAATCAGGCTGTTCAGATGTTACTTGACACAAACCATCTTCCTAAGGCTGGGTCAGGCTCTGCTCTGGGGCAAACCGAGAACATGTCTGTTTAGCAAAGTCAAAGAGATCAGAAATACTTGAGCTACAAAAATATACTTACCGTTACCTTTTTTTTTTTTTGGACGGCAGCATGGAGATTGCTAGACAGTGATCAGAATTTGACACAATGGTGGGACTGACAGAATGTGGTCAAGAGCCTTGATGGAAAAAAAAACTAAATAAAAGCACAATGCCGTGCATGTTTAGTCAGGGAAAATGTCTTACCACTCCCAGCATGCCCCATTTAGACTTTTTCCTGCCTAAACATGCATAGATAGGATCACACCCTAAAAGGATCAGATTGAAGGGACCCCCGGCAACAAGAGGGTGATAGCTATGTTATGTGGTGTTACTTCATCCATTTCTTAACTACCATGAGAGGATCAAGCCACCAAATACACATGGCTCATTATTATGGAAGGAACTGTGTGATTAAGAAAACTTAATCAACATATATTAAAAGAAAGAAGGGGATTACCATTCAAGCAGAGAGTGATCCAGGAGCAGGGATGAAGCTGAGGTCAAACCCAGGCGAGTGCTCCAAAACAAGCACAGTCCAAGGAAGAGGATCTTTACATGAGTCAGCAGCACAGGAGATCAGTCCTAACAGAAAACAAGGTTGCACGGCACTAGGAGCTTATATCAAGACATTGCTCCAGCAGTGACTGTTCTGGAACGGAAGGCTTATATAGCTTGAGCTCCAAGAGCCCCCACCCAGGGCTCAGCTGCAGTTCATCCCAGGCCCTCTACTCATGAGGAGGGCCTTGCTCATGAGGAGGCCTTTACTCTTGAGACGTCTTTTTTCTGCAGCTGGGCAGTCTGCCTGGCCACGGTCTTAGCCTATACCAGTGTTCTCCAACCTTGGGTCCCCAGATGTTTTTGGCCTACAACTCCCAGCATGCCCCAGCCAGCTATGCTGGCTGGGGCATGCTGGGAGTTGTAGGCCAAAAACATCTGGGGACCCAAGGTTGGAGAACACTGGCCTATACGTTCCGGCGCTGGCATTCTTGGAGGCTGGGTGGTGGCTCAGCATCTCCCTCTGACTCAGAAGCAGAGCTTTCTGCCTTTCGAGGGGAAAGATCTGAAGCCCTCTCTCTCCCGAGGGCCCAGGAGCTTCTTGGTCAGCCCCAGGGACCCCTGAAGCAGCTTGTTCCCTGGAGACGTTTGTCTCAGGAGTCTCCAGATCATCCTTGAAGACTGTTCCTCCAGCCGTGACTCAACCCTGATCATGGGGCCATGACACAACCCGATCAACTTGGTCACAGCAACTGCCCTTCCTAGAATGCTAGTTCTTAATTTAACTATGGTAGGGACTTACCTAGAGGATGAGTTCAGTGTGCTTCTACCACATTTGAGTTTCGTGGGGTAGTCTTAACAACTCTAATCCAAAGGCAACTGGGCTGGTCTTGCACAACATGATTGCTGAGCGGGCCCACGATCCAACTCCGCTATGATTTCACCAAAGTGTATATGTTGATGTCTGTTACATCGGTGTGTTTGGATGATGACTTCAGAACAGTTGCAGTGTTAAGTTTCTTCTTTGCCGGAGTGTAATGGGTGTGTCTCCCTAAGGCGGTTGGCCGCTTCCTTGTCATCTACACCCATCTGGTCAAACTCCTCCTATTCCTTCTTGAATCACAGGGAAGAACATGGAAGAACTTCTAGGATTGCATTGTGTGCAGTCCTTCTAGAGCAGGGCTCTCCAACCTTGGGTCCCCAGATGTTGCTGGCCTACAGCTCCCAGAATCCCTTGCCATTAGCCATAGCTGGCTGGGTATGCTGGGAGCTGTAGGCCAGCAACATCTGGGGACCCAAGGTTGGAGAGCCCTGCTCTAGAAGGACTGCACACAATGCAATCCTAGAAGTTCTTCCATGTTCTTCCCAAGGTTGGTCCTAGAGCAATTGCCCAATCTTTCTTCAGTGCCATCTTAGAGACCATTGGAAGATAGGTGCCTTATACTGAGTGAGACCATTGGTTGACCAAGCTCCGTATCCAGGGGTCTCCAATCTTTTTGGGCTGATGGGGACATTTGGAATTTTGAGAGAGTGTTGTGGGCACTGTCACAAAATGACTGCCATGGGAGGGGGGCTTGCCCATTCACAAAATGGCTGTCATGGGCAGGTGTCAAAAGCCCATTTCCCAGAGGGCAAACTGGTGAGGTGAAAAAACTTGCCCAAGAACCTATGTACAAGGCAGTGGAAGGGTCTGAGTTCCAAAATGCAAAGCCACTCCTTTATGTTCCAACACCCATTTCACAGAAGGCAAACTGGTGATGCTCAGAGAAACACACACATACACAGCACAGGCAAAGCCTCCCAACCTCCCCTCTGCCCCCCTTTAGCCCCCTAGGATGTTCCCTACCGTCTTCCATTCCCTATAGCTTACATTTTTCTATTTTCAGGGTGGCTGGGCATGCTTCAGAACAGAGAACTGGGTTGCCAGCCACCCCACAAGGGGCCCAGAGGCATTCTTGGAAATAAAGATGGTGCCGGAGATCAGCACTTCACTTTGCAGCATGACAGCCTCCCAGTTAAAAAAAAAAAAAGCAAATAAAAATCTATTCTTAAAAAACAAAACAAAAAAGCAGGAGGGGCACAGAGGCAGGCAGGTTCCAGTGGAGGTGTCCAGGGAACACCAGCTTTTGACTAGGTTCAGACAACACAATAACCCACACTCAAGGGTTGAGTGTAGGTTGTTGTTGAATCATGGGCTGTCATTGAAATGTGGGTTATCATGTTGTCCGAACCCAACTGCACTAACAAGCCACAAGCTTATTAGCCCCGAACAGCCCATGAAGAGAACCCATGGTTTGTTGTTGGGTTGTTAACTGTGGTTTGTTCACCATGGTTTGTTATCTCAGACAACACAATAACCCACATTTCAACAACAACCCATGGTTCAATGACAACCCACACTCAGCCCATACTCAACCCTTGAGTGTGGGTTATCGTGTTGTCTTGTACTCAGTCATTGACTGGGTGTGGCTGTCTAGGATTTCAGACAGGAGTTTCTCCAAGCCGTTTCTGGAGATGCCAGGGATTGAACCTGAGACCTTTGACATGCAAAGCATACATTCTACAATCAAGCTACAGCATTTCCCTCCCCACCTCCTGCTTTTATATTTAAGGAGTCCACTGTGCTGCAGAATGACTGGGAAATCAATCCCCACTTTCTCTGTCAAGGCAGGACCACAAACCCAAGGAGTACACATTCCATGCTACTGCAAAGAAGCAGAGATATGGCTATGAAGCTGATCAGTGGGAGATTCAGGACAGATAAAAGGAAGTACTTCACACAGCCAAAGTGGTGGCCATCACTACATCTTGCGGTAGCAGATTCCATAGTTTAACTATGGAATCTGCTACCGCAAGATGTAGTGATAGCCACCACTTTGGATGGCTTTAAAAAGGGATTGGACAAATTCTTGGAGGAGAAGGCTATCAATAGCTATTAGTCCTGGTGGCTATATGCTTCCTCCAGTATCGGAGGCAGTCTGCCTATGCACTCCGGTTGCTGGGGAACGTGGGCAGGAAGGTGCTGTTGCACTCATGTCCTGCTGGTGGGATCCCGTACGCAGCATTGTGTGGACACAGTGCTGGACTAGATGGACCTTTGGTCTGATCCGGCATGCCTCTTCTTACATTCTTGTGACGAGCCAACCGTGCCTGGCACGATGGTTTGGCCCAAGAAGTTGAACAGTCAAAGATATTTTTTTTCCCTTTCAGGGTCAGCGCTGGGTGAGTAACTTCAAATGGCTGCCTTATCTCTGTCTCCTCGGAGGCAGCAAAAAGAGTAAAGAGAAGGCTGTGTCAACCATACCTTTAATCAATGCTGGAATTCACAGTGGTGCAAACAGGAACACAAGTGGCATCTGCCAACAGCCCTCTCTCGTTTTCAGAGTAAATTAAGGGCTTGTTCTCACATTGGTGTGTATAACCCTGGGCATCATCAGGCCAGCTAATGTTGTCAGTGGAATGCTGGACTAGCTGGACCCTCTTGGACTTAATCCAGCAAAGCTCTTCTTATCTTCTTGCTAGTGAACAGACCTGGCTGTGCACAGGTTGAAATAGCCATTTGTTGGATACATCCAAGTCTCCAAGCAAACTTACACAGCTGTCAGATTTAGACACATTGTGCCCACGTGTCTGAACGAAGCCATGCCTGCTGGCACCTCTAGACACAGCCCTTGCCATGGTACACCCCGATAGCCCCCTGAGAGAGTGGTCTGTCCACTCTATTTCCCTAAGGGAGCTGCCCCACAGCAGGGGGCAGGGGGCAGGCATAGAAGTCTCCCTTGGCCTGCTCATTTCCCCTGGCTTCAAACTGTATCAATAAAACGATGCACTGGCTAAGGAAGTCTGCCCCAAGAGACTTGAGATGTTATTGCAGGCTTCAACCACATGGACACATTTAAATTAATTTAAATCAATTAATTTATTTCAAAAACAAAATAACTCAGAGGTGCACAGCCCCAAGGCCCCCTTCATATGTGTGCCAAGTTTCAGGTGTCTAGGTGTTACGGTCTTGGTGCTATTGGACGGATGGATGGACCGACAGACACATCCTCTTGTATTTTTCTAGCTTGTCCCTACAGGTGTGCTCCTTAGATGAGACTACTTGATTTGGCATGAGGAACCTTTGCCTCCCCAAATCTGACCAGTGAGCCCCTTGAGAACATGCACAACCATTGAGAGGGAACCGGATCTTCCCGTGGAAGTGAATTCCATAGTTTAACTATGCGCTTTGCTAGGGAGGAAATGTACACAGCCCGCAGTTTGCTTCACGTTCCCGCTCACACTGCTGAGAGATGGATGGAGAGGGCTCGTGCCATGGGAATCCCATGGCTAGTGTGATGGATTCCCAAAGGTGACCACTCCTCTCCTTCAGCTTCTTTTAGCCAACGTTGAACTGCACTGATGCTTAAAGAACCCATTTTTTGAACCCATTTCAGCCGGGGGTCAAATTCAATTTTGGAAAAGCTCTCAGAGGCCTCATTCCAGTGATGAGTAAGGCAGAAGGTGAATGGGGCGTGGCCAAAGGCAAAGGGGTGTGGCCAAAATACCAGCATATTTTAACTTAAAGCTCTTACTCCCAGTAACTCAGTCTTAGGGGGAGGCATTTCCTTCTTTAAAAAAAAAAATATTTAAAATTTTCAAACAGTATATAAAACAACTAAAATGACATACATACAACTTATATAGTGCTCCCATCACCACGGGGACCAAAATATACTTTGACTTTCTATCTCTATAATCAATTATTGTTCATTATTCCAAAAATACAACATATCTTGACATGACATGTTCCCTTTCCCCTTTATTAAAACAAAATCTAAAAATAATCCCCAAATGTCCTTAAAATTATTTTTCTTAAATTGTCCCTTTTTGCATTTGATACTACAAGTTGGTTTATCATTTAAGGCACTATCCCACACCTCCTTATACCAATCAACAATTAAAAATTCATGTTGAACTTTCCATTTCCTTGCTATCATTAATCTACCCACCATTAACAAAGTTACAATTAATTATTTTGCATCTTGAGAACAAACAGCTTTCTCCGTTATCGATAACAATGCTAATTTTGGGCAGACCTCTAAATTAATACCAATAATTTCTGATATTTCTACAAAAAAATCCCCCCCCCCAAAAAATTCCAATACGCTTTTACAACTCCACCACATATGAGCATAGGTGCCTAGCTCCTGGCATCCTCTCCAACACAATGCTGGGCAATTGCTATCTATTTGATTTAATCTCACCGGACTGAGTCAGGTACCATCTCTCTAAATAAGTTTATAGAAGTTCTCTTTTATGTTATCCTTATTGACATATTTTTCAATATACATCTGTCCCATACATTTTCCCACCCTTCATTCAAAATCTCATCCTCGAATTCCACATCGCAAACTATCTTAAGATTATCATTTTGTTCTTCACCTTTTTGTATCATTTTATATATCTCCTTTGTTAGCCCTCTTGATGAAATATTCCCTTCTACAAGTTCTCTGGACAAAACCCTCTTTTCAAAACCAGTTAATCCCCTTAGGCCAGTGTTCTCCAACCTTGGGTCCCCAGATGTTTTTGGCCTACAACTCCCAGCATGCCCCAGCCAGTGTAGCTGGCTGGGGCATGCTGGGAGTTGTAGGCCAAAAACATCTGGGGACCCAAGGTTGGAGAACACTGCCTTAGGCATTTTGACCTTTTAGAATTGGGCGGTGGGGGGGACTGCACAAAAGCTGGGAAACTACCAAATGATCAGCAGTTGGGGGAAAGGAGGCAAGGTCTTCTCTGGGTAACCCAGAGGATGGATTGGGGATCCTAGGCAGGAGGAGATGGCCTGTGGGTTTTTTTAACCCTTGAGTTAAAGGAAGGGGTGGGGGAGGCCACTGGTTGTTATCTCAAAAAAAAAGAAGAAGTGCCTTTTGCTTTCCTCTGCTGCTGACCTGCTCAGGTTTTAGTTTGACCTCCTTGGGATGGAGCTGGTTTTTCTCCCTGGATACCTCATCCATTTCTCCCACCTTAGTAGGCGATCACTCGTGACCGAGTAAGATTGTCTTCCAGGATAAAAAAAAAACGTACAAAAAGGAGATTTTAAAAGGAGGAAATTCTAAAGAAAATTGTGTAGACTCTAGCGATGGGTCCGTAAGTGACTGTGGAGGCCAATTCTAGATCCACACAGCTTCCCACAGTGAGGAGGACACAGGTGACCAGATGGAAGATGGTCCTGTAAAGGATTCATTTGACGTGCTTTTCGCTTAGCACGTTTCTCCCTTTCGCCTTGCACTCGGGCGTCTTCAAAGTCCATGGAACCTTTGTGAAAGGCCAACCTCCATTTAGGTCGTTCATGGGCCAGAGCTTCCCAGTTTTCGATGTTTATATTGCATTTTTTTTAGATTAGTCTTAAGAATATCTTTAAACCTCTTATACTGACCACCAATGTATTCCGCTTTCCATCCTTGAGTTGGGAATAAAGTAACTGCTTTGGGAGATGGCAGTCAGGACATTCGAACAACATGACCGGTCCACTGAAGTTGGCGTTGAAGGATCATTTTTTCAACGCTAGTAGTCTTTGCTTCTTCCAGTACACTGACATTTGTTCGCCTATCTTCCCAAGTAATTTGCAGGATTTTCCGGAGGCAACGTTGATGTAATCTTTCAAGGAGGTGGAAATGACGTTTATCGATAGTCCATGTTTTGCAGGCATACAATAAAGTAGGTAATACAACGGCTTCATAAACCAGTGTTTTGGTCTCCTTACAGAACAGTCCTGATCATCTGATAATCATTACAAATTAGGAGGGTGAGGGCTATTCTGCTCACCCTGAAAACACTCAAGACCCAGTCCTTGGTGGGAAAAGACACTCTGCATGTATATAGGAGAGACCGTCCCCCACCCCTTGACGGTGGCCAGACCCAAAAGAAGACAGGGCTCCTGAACCTTTAACAGTTGTGTAGGTGAGGGAATTTCAGCAGGTTTACCTCGCATGACTGCGTTTTCTCCTGCAGCTGGCCAGCGTAGCTTCCCCTGCCTTCTATCCCAGGGGGAACATAAAGAACAAAAGAAGAGCCATGTTGGATCCGACTAAAGGTCTGTCTAGTCCAATGTTCTGGTTCACCCAGTGCCCCAATGTGAAGCCCATGAGCAGGACATGAGTGCAATAGCACCCTCCTGCTTGGGTTTCCAGAAAATGGCACACAGAGGCATACAGCTGATACCGGAGATTATATATAGCTATCATGACAAGTAACCAGTGATAGCCTTATTCTCCATGAATGTGTCTAATCCCCTTTTTAAGCCGTCTGAGTTGGTGGCCATCACTGCATCTTGTAGGAGGAAGGAAGTGGAGGCCGCAGTGGGTGTGCGAAGGTGTGAGCAACATTGAAGTGGCTTCCATTTGGCTGTGCACACCCCGACTGCGTTCACCAGAATTTGAGCAGGGTGCTTGACTTTCTGAGCATTCCCTGTTTCGAATTCCCGCGACACTGCTAGTTACGAACCGTTTTGCATAGTCCTTCGTCCTCTCCCTCAATTATATACATCGCCTGTTCCACTGTGACTGAGATAGCTGGTTGCACTCCACTCCAATGGAGAAAACATTTCCAGACTGAATGACATTTTCCTGAATGTCCTCGTTCTGCATAGCATACTTTCCCCATGTATCATCAGACACATGGCCCACGATTCATGGCTCTCTTTGCATCTCTTTGCCATGAATCGTGGGCCATGTGTCTGATGATATCACTGCTTTTCCAGTGAACTGTGCTGACCTTCCAACCTTTGCTCCTGATTTCCTTACTTCTAGCCTTGCTTCTCCTGGGGATTATGACTGGCTAATGTTGGTGGCTTTGGCTCCTCTCTGTACCCTATTCTTCTCTGTCACCCCCTTTCTTGCCCCCCCATTCCATTAGTGGACATCCAATAAAACAGGGGTAGGTAACCTCTTTCAGCATGAGGGCTGAATTCAGTTTTGGAGAAGCTCCTGAGGGCCACATTCCAGGTCCAGGTGTTTTGGACTTCAACTCCCATAAACCCCTGCGAGCATGGCCAATGGTCAGGAATTATGGGAGTTGACGTCTGAAACTGATTCTGGAGATCTTCTTTCTTCCCACCACTGGGCTAGGGCACCCTTCCCCAACCTGGTGTTCTCCTGATGTGTTGGACTACAACTCTCATCATCCCCAGACAGAATGGTAGTCCAATACATTGGGAAGGCTGCCTTAAGTCTTATTAAACTCAGTAGTGCTGGCACGAAATTTGACGTGTTCTGCCATAAAGCACTGCTGTTGAAAAATGTTTTGAGACACAATAACAGGCAGATTTGATTGGAAACCATGCAACAAGACCTGTCATTCAGTGACTACCTTCTGCACATGGTGGATTGTTTAGTTAAAAGGTTCTTTTTCTGGCACCAGAAGACATAGGTTCATTGTTTGGTGCAACTAAGAATATTGTCCTCCATTCTCCCTGGATGGAGTCTGCCCTGTGAAGACTGGTCCCCATCAACTCTGTTCCATTTATTTTTTTTTTACTTCAGTGAAAGGCGACAGATGATTTATAAGTCTGATAAATCTTGTTTGGTTTGGGTTCCAGCTTCATTAATTTTTCTCCTTCTCCCCCACAATACCATAAATAATCACGGTGTGCCCATACATCATTTGCATTTCTATACCATTAAATAGCGGGAGAGCTTCCAGGTGACCTGAAGCTCTGCAGACAGTCCAGCAAGAGTGGTAAAGAATATGTGTAAGGCATGTGAATTATGTCTGGAATGAAATTTAATCATTTACTTATGTAGAGCATGCCCAGTGTCGCAATGCAGGAGGAACATATAGCTCAGCATTGTCATAATGGCCCAGCAGTGCTCCCTTCTCCCCTCTCCCATATATATTTCTCATCGGTACTTTTCATCAGTACGACTTCTCCACTTCTGGGGAGACCCCACCTGGGTTGACGTTCCTTTAACCCAGGGGTGCAGCACCTCTTGCAGCCCGAGGGCCAGATTCCATTTTGGAGAAGCTCTCGGGGGCTGCGTTCCAGTGGGGGGAAGGGCCAAAGGGGCAGGGCCAAAAAATACCACCATATTTTAGCTTGCAGCTCTTACGGTCAGTTACTAAGCCTTAGGAGAGGCATTTCAGCTTCTTACAATGGGGATAAACTGTGGCTCACTGCTGGCTCAGCTTGTCTGAGCGTGGAAAGCTAAGCAGGGTCAGGCCTGGTTATTACTTGGATGGGAGACCCCTCCTCTAGTTTCCTGCATTGAGCAGGGCCAGGGGGTTGGACTCGATAGCCTTGTAGGCTCCTTCCAACTCTATGAAGCCAGCGTGGCGTAGTGGTGAGAGTGTTGGGCTGGGACTCGGGAGATCCGGGTTCAAGTCCCCACTCGGCTATGAAACACACTGGGTGACTTTGGGCCAGTCACTGACTCTCAGCCTAACCTACCTCACCGGGTTGTTGTGAGGATAAAATGGAGAGGAGGACTATGTAAGCCGCCTTGGGTTCCTTGCAGGAAAAAAGGCGGGGTATAAATATAATAAATAAATAAATAAAATAAATGATCTATGAAATCTCAGCTGAGAAACCACCAACTGATCTGTGGTCGGGGTAAATCCAGTATCAAAGGCAGTATGCCTATGTACATCAGTTGCTGGGGAACATGGGTGGGAGGGTGTTGTTGCACTCGTGTCCTGCTTGTGGGATCCCGTGGACTGCTGGTTGGCCGCTGTGTGAACAGAATGCTGGACTGGATGGACCCTTGGTCTGGTCCAGCACGGCTCTTCTTACGTTCTTATGAAAAAGACCGTTCTTATGGTTCTTTATCTTTGAACAGGAATTCGACAGGACGACCCTTCAAACAGAGGATGCTCTTCTAGCTGCCCTTCAAATATAGGACTGTCTTCTGTAAAAGAGGACACATGGCCACTCCAGCACAGGGGGGAGCTGCCCTTTCAATTTCCCATAATGCCCTGGAGCAACACTATATCAGAGGAATTGTGGGAAATTAAAATGGCGGCTCCCAGGCCTTGTCTCCTTCCAGGGTGCAGAGGCACTGGCAGCTGCCCAATTGTGCCAGGTGCTGATGCTGGACCCGAACAAAACGTATGGGTAATATGTTAGACCCAGTCGCAAGCCTTCAGCAGTTTCTGTAGCTTTCTGTTTGCGTTCCTGCACTTTTGTACATGCCTCATTCTTCCATGGAAAGTGACTATTGGCTGGAAGCCTTTGATAAATAAAAGATTATATCATCTGAATATGATTCTATGTTGGGATTTCTTTTTCTTCCCTTTGCCAGCCATATCTCAAGTTTACACAGCTGTTTCTCATGTTGTTATTAAAACAGTGGCAAAGTGCCCCACGGGAGATGCCCTGAGAGAGGTGCGCACAAAGCTTTGCAAAGCGACAAACCGAGAGTGTGGATGTCATTAATAAAATATCTTGTTATACAGTTTTTATTTATTTTCTCACGGCAGCTTAACAAAGATCATTACCCCTTAATGACATGAAAGGCTAGGCAATCCAACAGATGGCTTTTGTAATAAGCCGTTCTTAGTTATCCTCTGCTGAAATAACTTGATAATTAGTGATGTGATTAAACTACATCTTTTTCATTTTTTTCATGTTCCTGCTCAAGCACAGCCTTGGTCTTGTCTTTCTCGTAATCTTTGTTTCAGTTACAAGAAAATTTTTCGCCAAGGGAAAATAAATACGGAATTGCACACATCAGTTCAAACTCGCAGAGTGTTTGAACTTGTGTGGCTTACATGAATTCGCATCACGCAATTGTTGGCATTAGAACAGTTTTGTCTGTTTGTTTTAAATCAGGAAGGCTGAAAACTGAAGTCTTGAGCCTACAATTCAAGCGGCATAATTGGCTCGCACAAAACCATGCTGCTGTTTTAATTTTCTGCATTGCGGTGATGTGAATTCAAGTTTTATACACATACACTCACACAAACTAAGGAAAACAAAACATAAACTGTAATGGATTCATGTAATATAATATGTGCAGTAACGTGATAAAAATCCCTGGTCCCCGCACACTTCTCCATGGCTGCCCCTCATTTGGTGGCTTCCTGGCTTTTGTGAAGGTTTCTTACCATTCTAAAGGGTTGAATTGCCTCTCCGAAGGCTTACTTACTGGCAGCAACAGGTTTAAGCTAAAATATCCAGGAATTTTGTGTATGTCACCTGCCCCTTTTGCCTTCGGTCCCTCCCACCACTTGAGTATGGCCCCTGGGAGCTTCCCCAAAACTGAATTCAGCCCTTGGACTGAAACAGGTTTGACACCCTTGATGTAAGAGAATTGTGAAAAAAAGAAAAAGTGAAAAATGCAAGCTTTTTTCCTCCCTGGAAAAGAGGGCGTTCCCCCCCCCCACTTGATGTCCTATTTCCCCCCAGAGTGTTCAGGCCCGGCTGGGGTCTGGGTGTGTGTGTGTCAACAACTGAAGGTACAACAGAGGGGCCAGCCACGCCAGAGTCCACAAACTCTCCTAGTCAGATCCAAAGTAGCCAACAGAATAGCCAGGCAGTGCAGACAAAAGGGGTTATGCAGAGAGAGTAGTCAAATCCAGGCCAAGGTCAGTTCTAGAGGCAGGCAGAAGGCAGGGCCTTGCAGGCAGGTAGCAGGCAGGAACCAGAATCAAACACAGTCACTATTTCCAGCAGCTTCTGTCAGCTTCTACTGAAAACGGTCCAGAAACTACAGCTGGTCCAAAATAGGGCAGCGAGATTGTTAACGGGGACTGGCCGACGAGAACATATTATGCCAGTGCTTTCTCATCTGCACTGGCTGCCAGTCTGTTTCCGGGCCCGATTCAAAGTGCTGGTGCTAACATTTAAAGCCCTAAACGGCTTGGCGCCAGGGTATCTGAAGGATCGTCTCCTCCCATATGTACCTGCCCGGACACTAAGATCTGCATCAGCGGTCCTTCTCTGAGAGCCCCTGCCAAAGGAAGTGAGGCAGGTGGCTACCAAGAGGAGGGCCTTTTCTGCTGTGGCACCCCGGTTGTGGAATGAGCTCCCCAAAGAGGTTCGCCTGGCGCCTACTTTGTATTCTTTCTGGCGCCAGGTGAAGACCTTTCTGTTCTCCCAGGCATTTTAATCATCGTAATCATTTTAATCTTGTAGTTGTTTTTAATTCCGTTATTGTAACTGCTGCTGCTAGCTCTGCTGTTTGTTTTTAATCTGTGGTTTTAAATTTTATATTGTATTTTATGATTTTAACGGTGGTAAACCGCCCAGAGAGCTTCGGCTATTGGGCGGTATAAAAATGGATTAAATAAATAAATAAATAAATACTGGGCATCTTATCCTGGAGCTGACAGAGCTCCACCTGCCGTTGATCACTTTGCTTGCAGGAAGTCCTCCTCGCGAGGAGCCCCTTTCCTCCCTGGCAGTGGAGCCTGGTAAATGCAACGTCAACGAGGCTGCATATCCACTCCGGATTTTATTCTGAACTTTTACGGTGCTGCCCATAGTGCCGAACCTAATTTTTTTTTGGGAGGTGGGTTCAGCACCATGGACAGCCCCCTTTTAAAGTTCAGGATCACATCCGGAGTGGATATGCAGCCCCACTGACGTTAGAGCAGTGTTTCTCGACCTTGGGTCCCCAGATGTTTTTGGCCTACAACTCCCAGCATGCCCCAGCCAGCTATGCTGTTGTAGCATAGTTGTAGGCCAAAAACATCTGGGGACCCAAGGTCGAGAAACACTGCGTTAGAGTCACCAGCCTCCGCTGCTCCCGAGTAGGCCTCTGCTGCAGCCTGGCACTTCGCTGAGGTTCTCTGTGCTGGGCCTGCCCCCTCTGGCGCTGTCACTCCCTGGGGCTTGGGGTGGTGGTGCTCAGCCTCCTCCTCGGAGGCAGAGCCCCCTTCTTCCCAAGGGGCTGGGACCTCAGCGGGCTCCTCCATGGGCTCAGGCCCCCGTTGCAGTGCGGGCCCTGGCAGGAACTGGGCATCGTCCCTCGTTGGGGCCTCTAACTCTCCCAACTCAGAGGAGGATTCCCCAGTCGAGAATATCTACACTTCAAACTTACATACTAATGGAACTGGCATGGTTTCACGTAAACATCCTAGGAATTATCCCCTCTATTTGCAGTGTCCAGGCTGTGTGTGCCATTGCTTATGTAGCCAAAACAGCACCACCTCTTGCACATGAGGGAGGTATTAGTAGACTTGGGGGAACCCCAAGGTTTTGCAGGAGTACAACAAATCTTTAGGGGGGGGGGAGAATGCTAAGGGGGGGGAGATGACCCAAAACAGCCAATGAGAACTGAGTGTGTCCCATGGTCATGACTTTGGCCCTGTGGGAGTGTGTCCCATGGCTGACGGTTGTCTGTGTCCCATGTGGGAGTGCGAACCATGGCCATGGCTTTGTCCCAAGGCTGACTGTTGAGGGAGATATGGAAAATTGAGGGTGACGGGTGAGGGAATGCAGTAGAGCAGCTGGATTCCTGGACAGAAGCATTCCACACTGATACATTTTGTTGCAGGTCAGTCCGACTTGTTGCAGTCTACTGAGAGTGCTACGGACGGATTCTCTCTTCAAATCTCTAGTTCCACACACAGAACTTCGCTTTCCTGGAATCAGGTAAGTCCCAGATCTCACACGCAAAGGCATCTGCTGCAGTCTGTTGTGTGTTGTGTTCCTGCAAATTTGAAAACAGAAAAAGGGGAACAAACAACACCCCTTTAAAAGAAAAAAAAAAAGTGGAAATGTAAGATTCCATCATTTTGCCTCTCAGAGGTTATGTTCCCTGAAAATAATGGAAAAGCTGAGCCGGGCTCATGTGCTGTATGCATTTGCAAGTTCCTTGTTGAAATGCTTCTTAACACTGAATGTTCTGGACATTTCTCAGATGCATGTCACTCTGAATTAAACAGCTTGTACTCCTCCTGGGTAGGTATGCACAGTTTTGCAGTCATGTAGTGCGATCCTAAGCATGCTTATTAAGAAGTAAGTTCTATTGCATTCAGTAGGATTTACTCCCATGGTAGGGATGGGGGGGGGGCAGGGAATTCGTTCAGTACCTAATTTTGCACTTTTGAACCACTACGTGAACTGAAAGTCAGCAGCTCTCCTACAAAATTTGCACTTCTCCGAATTTTGCAGTGGAGTCTTCCAATCGAATTTTGTTAGGAAGATTGCTTGCCAAAGATGTGTTGCTTAGGTGAAATCGTTTACAACAAAGATGCATGGATGAGGAGAAATGTGGGCAAAAATGGTTATGAATTTTCATGCAGACTTTTTAAAAAAAAAATTATTTTTTTAAAATAAAATTCTGAAACTTCGGGATGAACCCAAATTAAGACTGGAGACATTCTCCGTGTTCGAGATGCATCAGAAACAACTCAAGATTGGGAAAATGAAAAAGAGAGAACCTAAAAACCAACAGATTCATCCTCAGTAAAGTGACCTTAGTTAGGATTGCATCCTTAGCCTCAGGGACAAACCTGATGCAATGCAAATTGAATGGATGCAATCAATGGGCAGTGTGTGTGTGTGTGTGTGTGTGTGTGGCAGATCTGGAGTGGTGGGGGGAGCAGCAGCAGGACTGCAGGGGTGGGGTGGGGAATTTAACTGTTCGCCAAAGCCATGTTCCGTACAAAAATCCAGCCAAGCACTAATTTGCATCAGGCAGAAAGCCTCAGTGGGGAGTGGGTGGACAGGACACTGTGGTCCTGATCCTGCTTGACCTCCCCTCTTGCAGATACTAGTTACATATTTTTTTTTAAAAAAAAATGCACATTAGTTAAGCTCACGCAATCAACATCATATCTGCTTTGGTCTTCATTCATTTCAGGATACGGAGAACTGGCGTTTTGGATTGCCACCAAGGCTAACAACACTACTGGCATGGCCAGATGCAGCGGAGGCTGGAGGCTCCAATGTCAGTGGGGCAGTGTTTCCACTCCAGGTCGCAGTTTGAACTTTGGAGGCGCTGTCCACGGTGCTGAACCTGTTTTGGGAACGTTCGGACTAAAACCCAGAGTGAACACGCCGCCCTACTGACGTTGGAGCCCCCAGCCTCCACGGGCCACGGGCAATAGAGGTAAGTGCTCAGGACCAGCCCAGTCATGATGCAGAGTGAGGCAGTCGTCTCAGGCGGCAGATACTGGGAGGTGGCAGCAAGACGTTGGAGGAGAGAGCTGTGGGCCACATCGTCTGCCTGGCGCCCCCTAAGCTAACCCTGTTGCCTTCAGGTGCAGTGGAGGATGCTGTCCCATTGCCACGGCTGAAGAAAGAATCAACGGGCAGTCCAGTCGGCTTTTGTACATGGAAATCTTGTTCTTCACCTCAGGCAGCAAAATATCTTGAGGCGGCGCTGGCAGGGCTTCTCTGCCTTTAACGAACTGTGTGACAAATGGGGACTCAGCAGGTTAATCCTGCCATGTAGATGCAGCAATAAGTACAGGTTTGTCTGCTGAACCTCTGCCCGGGCCACACAGTTGTTAAAGGCACAGCAGCAGAGGCGGTCTTAGGGGGAGGCCCACTAGGGCTGAAGACCTGAATCTTTCATCTGGAGCCCCGAATCTCTGGGCGGCCATCTGCCCCACCACCCTGCTGTCCAGGGGCACTTGCTGAAACAAAGGCACAGGGGCCCTGATGATCTCTGTGGCATCTGATCCCCCCTGAATTAGCTGGCTTTTTTGCCCACACATGCTTCACCTTCTGCTGCCCTCCCCCCCGAATCTTTCCGCCTGAGGTTTTTTTCCTGAAATCAAATGCCTTCCTCTCTCCTGTCCATACATCCCTTTTTACAAAGAGGGGTGTCCTTAGGAGACGGGGTCCTTTACAGACACATACAGACTTTAGAGCATATGTAAATTAGCATATGCAAACTTGTGCTTTTTTGCTTTTTTTTTTTTTTTGGTCCTGTGGGCCTGATCCCCGGATCTTTTCAGTACCCAGGACCGCCACTGCACAGCAGCCCCACCACAATTACAGTTGGCAAGCCAACATGCCACATCTGTGTATCGCTGGCCACCTTCTTCGCTTCGCTTCAAATAATGAGAGAAAGAAACGTCTATACAAAATTGCTACACCATTAACTCAGCTCATTCCCTTTCTTTCGCTCCTACCCTGAAAGCTGTGCGGAATCCTAAGAAGACTGTTCAGATTTTATTTTAGTGCATCCTTGCAAAGAAAGGATCGGGGGGGGGAAACTGCAGCTTTGCCATTAACTTCTCTTTCTTGCAGCAATTACCTTCGCAATACATCATGCAACGTCTGCATCTGACCAGTGCCCTATTAAAGGGAATTGTTTCTACCTTCACCTTAATGCCATCGCTGCCTTTCACCTTGCGAGAGATTTATGTCCGTCACTGATATTGCTCCCCTGTGCTTGGCCAGAAAAGTACGGGCCTGTACTTCATTTTTTCCTTTATGTCCGAGGCCTTCTCATCCATTCTCATAACATGATTACTCTACAGGAACCGCTGGCTGCGGTCTCGAGAGTTAGTAAGGTTAATTTTGCCCCTCGCTGTCTTCTTTATGGCCTTTTCTCTATTATTCATTTTCAGAAGAAGTGGATTTATGTTTTTCCTTCGAACAATGGCATAACTTTGAAGCCAGTGGACCATATCATCATAGATTTGATCAGGCGTTTTTCAGATGTATGAACTTTGGCTTGGGGAAAAACTCACTAGGCCTGTAGCTCTTATTTATTTTGTTTTTATTATATTTATATCCTGCCTTTTTTCCCCCCTGCAAGGAACCCAAGGCAGCTTACACAATCCTCCTCCTCCTCCTCCTCTCCATTTTATCCTCACAACAACCCTGTGAGGTAGGTTAGGCTGAGTGTCAGTGACTGGCCCAAAGTCACCCAGTGAGCTTCATGGCCGAGCGGGGACTAGAACCCTACACCACCCTGAAAAGAGCCCTCTGGACTTGGTCCCTCTTCTTCAGTAGTGTAACCTGCTTGTTCACCTGGCTCTCTGGTGCAGACAATGGCGATGTTGAGAAGGAAGACCAGTAGATGCCACGACCTGCTTGCTCACTGGCCCTCTGCCTTTTAAGCAAGCAAGTGGTAGCAATGAGAGGAAAGAGGAAGCGGAGCAAGAAGAGCAGCTGGCGACAATGGTGGTGAGAAGGTAGATGCCCTGGCAAACGGGGCCCGTTGAGGGTGTCTTGCCCCAAGGCCCTCAAAAACCTGGAGCCAGCACTGCCTGAAATGATGCATGACAAGGTTCACGTGAACTGAGCTTAGCTTTCCACTCTTACCCCCCCACACACACACACAATTTTTATTTTCAAAAGAAAAAATAAAACACAAACATCACAAAAACACAACAACACAAAACCAAAATGGACTTCTGATTTCCCCCACAACAAAGGATAAGTAACATGATATACGCTACTCTGTAGTTTACAAATACATTTCTCTTTTTTCTGACATCAAACCTTTTTGCTTCCTATTTATCCGACTCACATGTTCATTTTAAATTTTTTTTTTTAGCAATACACATATATGTTAATTCTTCTAATTCTTCTACCAGCCTAGAACATTTCTACTTCTATTTAATACAATTCCCTATTTCTTCCCCTCTACCGCATTCATCAAAGGACGAGCCACCTCCCCTTACATCGATACCCCACACCCCAAGTTTTTCACCCCTTTTTTATTACATCCATAACTTTACCTTTCAAATACTAAGTAACTTAGCTTCCACTCTCGAGGCCCATATCCATGTGGGCTATTACACACAGAGATGCCATCTTTCCACCTCAGCTAGGATAATAAAACACCGAACAAGTGAAATGAAACCTAAGCCACGTGTGCGTTTAAACGTCCCTTATCTTCTCCGTCAAACTAGAGTTGCCACGACCAGCACAAAGGCCTTTCATCTCCCGACCCAAATGACTAAG
This sequence comes from Shinisaurus crocodilurus, assembly GCA_021292165.1. NCBI lineage: Eukaryota > Metazoa > Chordata > Lepidosauria > Squamata > Shinisauridae > Shinisaurus > Shinisaurus crocodilurus. The sequence continues at coordinate 9,468,937 of CM037880.1, read as the reverse complement.
CCTCATCCCACGAATCCTACACTCTTCCAAAGCGGGCGTGGGCTATTTTTAGCACTTCAGTCATCCGCGCCGGAGCTGACATAACCCTTCAGCATCAGGTGCCGTTTCGACATTCTTGGATGGCCATCCAGAGAGACCTCCCTCCACGCTCTGGCAGTCAGATGCAAAGGGACACGCTTCTTCTCCCGGCTCCTCAACCAGCGTCGTCGACTCGTCGCCATCTGTCAGGGAGAAGTGGGGCCTGCCCAGAAATAGCATCCCAGGTTCAAAAGGGCAAGGGGGGGAATTGCAATGAATCTACGGTAGGCGAGGAAGGGGTGGTGCGCACATGCCATGCGCTGCCCGGGAGTGTGTAAGGAATTACCTAATCATGCCACTCACAATTAGAGATGTGAAGGCCTGAAAAATAAAACTGGAGGAACAAAACCCTGAAAAATTAGCGGGGGAATGTTCCCCCCTTCTAATCTCCAAAATTCCCAGGGGGAAAAACCCCCCCATTTCTTCTGTTCCCCGACCCCCATTTTTTCTGCTTGTTTTTTCCAGGCCTTTTTTCCCAGGCCCAGAGATGTGAAGGCCTGGGACGACCCCCCCCAACCTGAAATTTCTGGGGAACACTCCCCAAAGAAAAATTATTGGGGGGGCATGTTGTTTCCCCAAATCTCCAAAAATCCCTGGGGGGGGAAATGGTAAACTGTCTGAGATGGTGGCTCTTGTATCTTTAATGAATTGGGGGCAAACCTCACGTCACATGCAAAAAAGCAGCTTAAGTTAATTTTAAAAATTAAGTTATATGCAAATGCATGCGATGAATCCCCAGCAGGATTTTTCCAAATGAAACGTAGCTCTGGATGGTTCAAGCTTGAGCATAAGGTATATGTATCTGGAACTCCACGGGTGGAGGAAGCGGCTTGGGGGGGGGGCATTGTTTCTGAGTGCATAAATAACTGGGCTAAGCACCCCCTTCCCCCCACACACTGTTCCCCCACTCAAAATCACAGCCTCCCAACACTGCTTTTCATATTTTCTTTAAAAAACCCCACTCTGTCGGGTCTTTGCTAGCTGTATCTGCATATAACAAGCACCTGTGTGCATTTTTCTTTAGTTTACCTTGCCTGGACACGTCGTGAAATCTCAGATCTGATCTTATTTATCCAGTTATCTGAAGCATGTTTGTCCTGCACGTCAGCCAAAGAGGCTCCCGGAGTGGCGGACAGATCGACAAAAAAAAACAAGATATGCCCTGCCCTCAGGCTTTATTCATTTATATTATTTATCATTACATTTATATCCCGCCTTTTTTCCTCTTGCAAGGAAACCAAGGTGGCTCACGTGGTGGTCCTCCTGCTCTCTCTCTCCATTTTATCCTCACACGGCAACCCTGTGGGGTAGGTTAGACTGAGAGAGTCAGTGAACGGCCCAAAGTCACCCAGTGAGCTTCATGGCCGAGGGGAGATTTGAAGCCAGGTTTTCCTAGTCCCAGTCCAATTACTCTAACCACTACACCAGATTGCCTTGCTGTCACTGTGCTTCCAGGTGATCCCTGATTGGCTGTGATTGCCTATGTGTGCCATACGGAAAGAAGGAAGAAGAAGAGGAAGAGGAGGAGGAGGAGGAAAGACTGAAGCAGCAGCCGTCAAGGAAATAGGGGCATCAAATAGAATTGGGGGGAAAGTGGCCATTTGTTCATCAGCTCTAATCCTAGATCCTGGGGCCAGAGTGTTGGCCACACACGTAGCCCATACCATGAACGATTAGCACGGAAGCTTTGACAGCTGGCACGGCCTTTTGGGTCCCAAGCTTGGTTCCTCTCCGCATTGGCTGAGATCCAAAGGGCTATTAACCTCATGCGGGGGGGGGGCTGCTTTCAATAACCCTGTGGTATTGTGGACCCCTCCCCCTTGAACGACAGGCTGCCTTGCCACATCGCAAGGTACTCTGGGAACTCCCCTCGGATTCACAAGCATTTTGCTGTGTTGCAAGTGGGCAAAGAGGGAGGGGGGGGAGAAGGGGGCTACTGTAATAATAATAATAATAATAATAATAATAATAATAATAATAATAATAGTCTAAAGCCCCTTGGGCTTATGGGGGTCCCTTTGATATCCTGGCCTTTGTTTTTGTGTCACAAGCAGAATGCGAGCTTTTGAAAACTCTTGGAGGCTTGGAAATGAAACGTTTCTAGCAAATGGGGGGGGGGGAGAGAAAAGAGAAAGGGGAAAAAAGGAGGAGAAAAGTCTCTTTTCATAATGATCCTTCTGTTGGAAAGCTCCTCTACTTTCCCCTCAAGTATAATGTGCTGTTTTGTTACAAAATAAAAGCAGGAGAGCTGCCCGGATGAAAGGAAGGCGGGGGGGAACGGCGAACGGGCAATGCAATGAAAACAAAAACCCCGTCACCTGCTGTTCGTATTAGAGAAGAGGCTATTTAGGTCCCTTGCTGTAAGACGCGCCATGCTGCAGCCCGCGGCGTCGCAATCTTGGCACGTTCGGTGCCAAAAGGGAGGGCTCGTGAATCATACCGGGCGGAGAGGGAAAAGGACTGTGGTCCCTGATGACAAACGCCGTAAAGTGTGGTCTGCAGAGATGCTTTTACACCAGGGATGGGTAACCTCTTTCAGCCTGAGGGCCCCATCCAGTTTTGGGGAAGCTCTCGGGGGCGGCATTCTGGGGGTGGGTGGGGCCAAAGGCTAAGTGGGAGGAGCCAAAGAGAAAAAGGGGTGGGACCAAAAATGGCAGCCTGTTTTAGCTTAAAGCTGTTCCTGCCAGTAACTCAGCTTTAAGAGAGGCATTTCAACCTTTTAGAATGGGGGGGGGCTGCAAAAAGCTGGGAAACCCCCAAACGATTGGGTTGGGGTTGGGGGAAGGGGGTTGGGGCCAGGGGAAGGGGGCGTCGCCTTCCGGGGAACTCTGACGGGGGTGGATTTGGCCTCCGGACCTGACGTTCTGCACCTCTGCTCTAGACACTGGACCTTTGCTAGAGCCGTAAGGGAGGTTGGTGACTCCATGGTGCTCCGTGGTGGTGGACCTATTTTGGGGATGGCAGTTCAGCACCATAGGATAGCTCCCAAAAAGCTCAGGATGAAAGCTGCAATGGATAAGGAGCCCCACTGACACAGGAGTCACCAGCCTCCCCTGGCTGGAGGTATTTAAGCAGAAGCTGGACAGCCATCTCCCAGGGATGTGGTCGTCGTCCCTTGCTTAGCAGATCCTGCACTGGACAGGGGGTTGGACTAGATGTCTTTCCAGATCCCTTCCAACTCAATGATTCTATGAGGGAAACTGAGCTGTTCTCACACCTTGGACCAATGTGCAGATCAGAACTTAGTTATCCACTGGCATTCACGCTTTCCAAATGATTCTGGGCAACAGTTCGCTCAAAAAAACAACCAACCAACCCCCGCCCCCCCATATCAAAATACATTTAAAAATGTATTTGAGAGGAAATAAGTTTTTGTGCAGATTTTTTTTTTTTTTTTAAGCCACAGAGATGAACATTGAAACAGGATGGAACGGACATTGGTGAGCCTAAGTGAAAGTGACATGATGGACCAGAAATGCTGACTTGCCCTGGTCAGGATCAGACCCTTTGGTCTCCCCACGGGAGTGAGCCACTCAGAGCACCATGCCGGGGAAGAAGGGGCAGTTTTGTTCCCTTGGGTTCCCTTGAGCCTTTTTCAACCCAGGGGGGGGGGCGAATTCCCTTCCAGAGAAGCTCTCGGGGGCCACGTTCCAGTGGTGGGCGGGACTGGAGACAAAAGGGCTGGCCCCCAAAGGCCAGCCTATTTAAGCTGAAAGCTCTTCGTCCCGCCAGTAACCAAGCCTTAGCAGAGGCACGTCAACCCTTCAGAATGGGAGAAGGCTGCACAAATGGTGGGGGAGCCACTCAATGATTGGTGCTTGGGGAGCAGGGGGGGTGGAGCCAGAGAAGGGGGCGTGGCTATCTGGGGAAACCCAGAGGGCCAGATTAGGACTGCAGAAGGGCTGGGTTTGCCCCCTGGCCCTGAGGTTTCCCACCCCTGTCTTAGGCCCTAGCATGGCTCCGCCCCTTCTCCTGGGCAGCCCACAGTTTCCTCTTGACCCAACCTAGCTATAAATGCTTCCAGGTCAGGCCTGCATCTTCACTTGGGCGGCGGCGGGCTCGGAGTTTGCAGCAGGGTGCCTGCCTGTTCCTCTCCTGTTCTTCTACCAGCTTCCCCTTCGCCTGCCCTGCTTTTCTGCCTGCGAGCCTCTTCCTCCAGCTGGACATCTTGGCTGAGCCCTTGCCCGGCAATTGACTCCAAATTAACCCTCCTGTCCCATGAGCCAATTAGCACTCTGTCCAACTCGCTGGGGGCCCTTGTGAGTCTTTGGGTTGACATGGCAATAATACGAGAGCCGTCAATTGTCTGAATTAACTTGGTTGCACTATAGAGGCTCGAGGGATGCCGTCTGGATTTCAAACCAATCAAGGCCCACTGCACTCCTTTCGCTTTTTTGAGCATTCATTTCGGCAGATGACTAACTTCGATATGAATACCCTTATTCCCACACTTGTGCAGAGCATCTGTTACCTTTTCTTTCTTCTTCTTCTTCTTCTTCTTCTTCTTCTTCTTCTTCTTCTTCTTCTTCTTCTTCTTCACAACTTCAGTTTCAAGAACTCCGAGGCAACGGGCCATTCCACAAATGGAGAAAGTCTTAATTTATCTGCCCTTAGATGTCATTGTGATGACATGCTAGTTTGCTGACATATGGGGACAATTTGGGAAGCAGGGAGAGAAAAAGAAGCAGCAGACATATGAACTGATGAAAAGAGGCAGAGGGAATGTTTCAGATTTGTGACCCAGCCATTTCCCAAGTGGCTGGAACACAGTGGTAACCCCTACATCCAAATCCCCAATTCCAGATTCTAAACTCTATTCAGATGGGGCTCAGTGAGCAATCGGAGAGCTCCTGGTGTTGTAGTGTTGTTGAAGCTAAATAGATGTGGACCAGAGCAGTGGTTGTGTCAGGGCTGGCCTGTAGGCAGTGGCACAAGATGAGCTGGGAGCCGAGAGCCAGGAAATCGGAGCTGAGGGGAAGTCAGGATGAAGACACTGTCCAGGACCCCTGAACCCTCATCCTCAGAAGAAGAGTCTCTTGAGTTAATGGTTCAGGGAGAGGACTCAGTTACAGAAAGGTATAATGAGACTTCCAATTCCTTAGGACCAAGTTCCCCAGGAAGATCCTAGGCACTTTCCCCCTGCATCTGGAGGAGGTCGCTATGCTGTCCTTGGAGTGTGAGGGCTCCAGCCATGAACACACCAGCCAGCACACCATAGCCCGAGGCTTCTAAAATAGGCCAGGCCCCTTTAACAGAGAAGGCCTTTAAGAGAGGAGAGACGGTGTAGAGGTGGGGCTTAACCAGCTGAAATGAAGCCAAAACCATACTTAAGGCTCAGTCTCAGTCCGCTGCTTGTTGGTGCAACATCCAGGCAAGCTTTTCTGACTTCCAGCCCCAATGCTACTTGGAGGTCTCTGAGGTGCTGTCCTATTCCTGTTCTTGCCTCCCATTTGGTTGGAATCCAAACTGAATTTGAGTTACCCAAGAGACCTTGGTGAATACCAGATCCAAAGTGGACACCTTGTAATCCAGGCCTCACCAGTGCCCAATGACGCTAAGCCCTCACCACAACAGAGGCAGAACAGAATAGAACCAGAGGACAAACCAGGAAGCAGGACTGAAGAGCAAGCAAGAAGTCAGAAACCTAGAGCAAGTCAGGAACAAGGGACACACCAGGAGGCAGAACGAAGGAGCCAGGAACCATGATCAAAGGACAGCTAAAAAAAATTACAGGAACGACCAGCAGAGCATAGGAATGTCTTGTTGCTCAGGCAACAAGGGCCAACTGGAACAGGAAGCCTTCTTATATTCCTTCCTGTACAGGAAGATCCAATGGCCTGCCTGGATGGGCAGGATCAGTCCACAGCCTGGAGGTATTTCACTGCCTACATCAGTAGATGTGGCAACCTGCAATTTGGTGACTCACTCATACAGGGAAGCCATGTATAGAACCTGAGACTGTCAGTTTGAGTGCCGGCAGCTCTTGACAGCTTGCTTGGAAGACTGCAGGGATCCCTACGGCAGCTGCTCTTAGAATGGGATACAGCTTTATATCAGAGATGAGATGAGCAAAATCCAGCTTCCTGAAAAGACACTGCTGACAATCCAGTCAAAAGCACAGCTTCTGGGGAGTGTTGGGTGAGCATTAGGGCAATGCTGAGACCCTTTGTGGGCTGGACGTATGCCCTAAAACTCTTCCCAGAATCCTCTGCAGCACGCAGGGGTTCCTGGAAGACAGGTTGATGTGGATGAGGTTCCCTGAAGCTAGAAAGCTAGGGATCATGATGGGCTATATGGAAGCTCCATGATGGGCTATATGGAGGGGTTTCAGGAACTGTGTACCTCGGAGTAATAGTTGCTAGGGAACAACAGCAAGAGAGAGCTGCTGTCTTCCTGTTTTGCTTGTGGGCTTCCTGGAGATATTGGACTGGTCACTGTGGGAAACAGGAAGCTGGAGTAGATAGACTTTTGGTTTCATCCAGCAGGTTTCTTCTTATGTTTGTATGAAAATAATTTATTCAATACTTGAATAAATGTATTTACGTATTTAAGTAAGGGTGCAATCCTATAGCATGTTTAGACAGAAAAAAGTCCTACAACTCCCAGCATGCCCCAGCCAGCATGGCTGACTGGGGAATGCTGGGAGCTGTAGGACTTTTTTCTGTCTAAACATGCATAGGACTGTGCCTTAAGAGCTTTCTTTTTAAGCCTGCCATTCAGGGGGCACTGCCCTCAAAAGGCGGCTTACAATATTACAGAAACATTAACATATAGATTTCATAGATCAAAGAGTTGGAAGGAGCCTGCAAGGCTATCGAGTCCAACCCCCTGCTCAATGCAGGAAACTAGAGGAGGGGTCTCCCATCCAAGTAATCACCAGGCCTGACCCTGCTTAGCTTTCCATGCTCAGACAAGCTGAGCCAGCGTAAGCCACAGGAATGAAATACACTCATGAGTGTGCACACACAGTAGTAGCAGCAGCAAATGATTTTTAAGTACTAAACGCAGACTGGAATAAATGCGTCTTACTGTTTTGTTTTTAAAGCCACCAATGATGAGGCCATGCGTGTCTCCCTGGGGACGGAGTTCCAAAAGTGTGGGGCCACCACTGAGAAAGCCCTACCCTTAGTCCTCACCATCCTAATGACTCTTACTAGTGGGCCTCCAGCACTGATCTTAATGCTTGGGCAGGCTTGTACAGGTGTAGGCGGTCCTTCAGCTATTGTGGTCTGAAACCATGTAGGACTTTAGAGGCCAAAACCAACACCTTGAATTGGGTCTGGAAGCTAGCAGGCAGCCAGTGTAAACAATACAGAATAGGAGTGCCCAGCTCCCACAAGCCAGCGTTCTGTGCCAGTTAGTTTCCAAATCATCTTCAAGGGCAACCCCACGTAGAGCACATTGCAGTAATCTAATCTGGGCGTAACCACGGCGTGTGTCACTATGGCCATGCCTATCCTATGTTGTTCACTTCCACGAGATGTGGTGAAGGCCACTTAGCTAGACCCCTCCTCTAGTTTCCTGCATTCAGCAGGGGGTTGGACTCGATGGCCTTGTAGGCCCCTTCCAACTCTATGATCCAGGACTCTATGAATCTATGAGCTTAGTTGGCTTTCAAAGGGTGTTAGACACCTTCATGGAGGGGGAGAGGTCTATAAATAAATATTGGCTATGGTGGGGGGCTTAATGGAACCTCCAGCTGGAGAGCAACAGTGGGAGTTGACTGTTGCCTTCAACCCCATTTGTGGGCTTCTCAGATGCGCCTAGTTGGTTGCTGTGGGAAGCAAGATGGTAGATGGATGTCTGGCCTAATCCAGAAGGGCTCTTCTTGTGTTCTCCAAACTGGCTCAAAATACCCAGCTGTCTTGCCTTACCTGGAGGAGGATTCTTCAGATGAAGAACAGGAGGGGGCCAGAACAACGGGCCCCAACCGGAGTCAGGCGAGGCACTAGAGGCTTTGGCTGACAGCCCTCCCCTGGAGCCACCGGAAGAGCAACCCGGCCCCTCCCATGCCGTGCCTGAACTCCCCCGAACTCAGGAATCAGAGCCTGAGATAATTCATCCCTCTGAATGGCATAGGCTCAGAGGCTAGCAGCGGAAGAAGAACAAAGGGAGGGTCCGGCATGGGGCCTCCCTTGAAAGCATCATGCTGACCTACCGTAATTAACCAGCTGTGCGGATTAACGACCGCTGAAGCCAGCCTGTTGCTGCAGACAACAGCGTTTAAACCTCTGTGCTTTGCCTTGCTATTCTGGACCTGTCAGATTCCTAGTCTCTCAACTGCCCGCCCCCCCCCCGGACCACTCTTTTTGACACCCCCTGACTGGCCTTGACGCTTGACACAACTGACTCCGGTGAACTGAACTCTGGAACACCCTGATCTCGCCTCTGCTCTCTCCTGCTCAGTATACTGGAATTCTCATGTAAGACTCTGGACTGACCTGCTTGCTCTCTCTTTGTTATCCCTGAAACTATCCAAGCTGTGACCGGGGCACTTGCCGGCCTGGGAGGCGGCTACGGATGTACTGATTCGCCTCGCGCGGGCATAGCGGGCCGAAATCGGCCCCGCTCACGCCCGCGCGAGGCTCGCAGGGCCTTACCTTTTCTCCGGGGCGGCTCTCCTCTCAGCGCCCGCACCGCCCGCACTGGTCCCATCACGTCACATCCGGCACCGGAAATGACGCGACAGGATCCTGCACAGGCACACTGGACCCCCACGTCACGTATTGCACCTGCACAGGGTCCCGTCGCGTCACTTTCGGGGCTGGATGTGATGTGACGGGACTAGCGCTGGTGGCTTGAGCAGTGCGGAAAACTGCTCCGCGCCGCTCTGAAGATCGAGGCGGGGGGCCCGCCGCCGCGGAGAGTTGAGGCAGCTGAGAGGCGCCCCCCCCCCCGATTTGTAAGCATCACGGAGCAGGACACCAGCTTGGTTCCACTACAGGGTTTGTGTGTATTTTGGAAGCAAAGGTCTTTGCTGCAAGAGGGTACGGTTTTATCACTGTGCGAGCGTGCCCTGGCTCTGCGTAAGGGGGCCAAGGACTTGGTGCTACAAGTGGTATGCAGATTACACGGGGAAGGAGGGAAGTCTTTGTGGGAGGGAAGTGTTCCTTCCTTAGCCAGGTGCTCCGTTGGTGCAGCTGCAGAGCACGTCTCTGTTTAGGGAGGCTGTGAATGATAGAACACGCGCCAGGATTTTACGGAGGCGTTGCTGCTGTGTTAGATTATCTGAATGAAGGAGGGAAGCATGCTTTATTGGAACCACAGTTTGCTTAGCGGTTATATACAAACAGATTAGCTGTTGCTAGTTTCTTCCACAAATCCCTGTGTATTAAAGATTGGCTGCAGCACTCTTCTTCTTCTTCTTCTTCTTCTTCTTCTTCTTCTTCTTCTTCTTCTTCTTCTTCTTCTTCTTCTCCTCCTCCTCCTCCTCCTCCTCCTCCTCCTCCTCCTCCTCCTCCTCCTTCTCCTTCTTCTGGCATTTTTTAAAATTTAAATGTGGCAAAAAAAACCACCTTTCAGTCCACACCTCATTCTTATCCCATGAATATTCCACTTCAAGATTCATTAATTAAAAATTTAGCAGCTCAATATAATCAGGTGCAAACGTTACTATGATGTATCTTGGGGACATTGTACATTTTGCAAACCTGGACTTTGCCCACAGGTGTCCTCTCCATGGAGAACTGCAGCCAGTCACAGCTTCCTGATGAGAGTGCCTCTATGATCGATGCACATGCAAGCGTTTACGGTACATTCTTAGGTGTATACGTACGGCATCTTTGGGGACGGGGGCTGCGTCACAGAATTCCTTTCCCAGTGAAATCTCCAAGCCCCCTTCAGTCGCCATCCTTGGGAGATCTGTGACAGCATGTTTTTATTCCACCGGGCTTTCTGAGAACTAGATTTCTCTCGCTTTAATACGAGATGAGCTGCAGCTAATGTCGGTGTATTTCCCCCCACCCACCCCCATTTTATACATGAATATTTTCGTTGATTGATTTCTTGCCACATCATACTCCCCTTATACAAATCTATGGAGTGACTTCACTTGGAATACTGTGTACAGTTCTGGTTGCTCTGCACCTAAAAAAGGATATTGTAAAGTTGGGAAAAGTGCAGGAAAGGGCAACTAAAATAATCAAGGGGCTGTGGAGCAACTCCCCTATGAGGAAAGGTTACAACATCTGCGAGTAAGGGGGAGATGTGATAGAGAGCTGTACAGAATTATGCATGGCATGGAGAAAGTGGAGAGAGAGACATTTTTCTCCCTCTATCATAATGCTAGGACCCAAGTGGGCTCATCCCATGAAGCTGATTGGTGGGAGATTCAGGACAGATAAAAGGAAGGTCTTCTTCACATAGGCACAGAGTTAAATTATGGAACTCACTTCCACAAGATGTAGTGATGGTCACCAATTTGGTTGGACAGCTTTAAAAGGGGATTGGACAAATTCCTGGAGGAGAAGGCTATCAAGGGCTACTAGTCCTGATGGCTAGTTGCTACCTCCAGTATCAGAGGCAGTAGTATGCCTATGTACTCCAGCTGCTGGGGAACATGGGCGGGAAGGTGCTGTTGCACTCCTGTCCTGCTTGTGGGATCCCTGTGGGCAGCTGGTTGGCCACTGTGTGAGCAGAATACTGGACTAGACTGGACCCTTGGCCTGATCCAGCAGGGCTCTTCTTGTGTTCTTAATGGTATTGTGGTTGAACAGTGGCCTAAAGATCTACACAAAAAAAGGAATACTGTGCGAAAGTGATGCTTTGTTTAGTTTGTACAAATCTTTTGCAACCTCTCTCCTCCTGCCCATTGGCCCTGCTATTTATGATTTCCATAAAGGGATTTCCCAAAGAGATTCCAACTGCAAGTCATTGTAGCAGTGGAGAGGGTAGTGGTGCAGTCTGATAGCTTTAGGGTGCAATCCTATACATGTTTAGACCAACAACAACAACAAAAAAGGCCTACAACTCCCAACATGCAACTGTATTTATTTATTTAGGGCGCAATCCTATGCAAGCTTGGACAGGAAAAAATGGCCTACAACTCCTAGCATGTCATTTAAAATTTAAAATGGTTAAAATGGGCATGCTGGGAATTGTAGGCCTTTTTTTCTGACTAAACTTGCATAGGATTGTGCCTTTAGTAAGGGACCCCTCCCCTCTTTAGCTGGTAATGTGCATTACTTCACTAACTTCACAATGTGGTAAACTAGCCCTGCTTCGTTTTTTGGGGGGGGGGGTTAAACTAGCCCTACTTCTCATTCTGACTGGGTTCAGACAACATGATAAACCACGCTCAAGGGTTGAAGTGTGGGTTGTCACTGAACCATGGGTCGTTGTTGAAACGTGGGTTATCGTGTTTTCTGAACCCAGCCAAGATAACCAACCATGGTGAACAACCCACGGTCACAACCTAACAACAAACCATGGATTCTCTTCCTGGGTTGTTCATGATTCACAAGCCATGGCTTGTTAGCACAGCTGGGTTCGGACAACACGATAACCCACTGTTTCAGCAACAACCCACAGTCCAATGACAGCTCACACTTGACCCATACTCAACCCTTGAGCGTGGGTTATCGTGTTGTCTCAACCCAGTGCCCTGGATCAATGCCCCAAAGCCCTGCCCGTGGTGGCACCCCTGCAGGTGTGTGTCTTTCTGCACTTCCATAGCTACCCGGAACATCTTATGACAGTGACTTTTAGAGAAAAGGTCTAAGCTTTCATTTGATCAACTCAGCCTGTTAGATTCTTCCCCCGGACTGCCCACCCCTTATTGCTTCAGCAATGCAATCATAGCTAATGAACGAGCTCATTTCTCAACCGGCTGCCTTTTCTCTCCTGGATGGGATCATTATTTATTGCCAATCGTTTGCTGGCTGGCTGCACTTGAAACGCAAAGCCCCTTGGTTCCTGGAATAATGCGCCGTGGCCCAGAAAGCACCTGAGCAGCGCCCTACTCAAATGTAAATCATGATCATCAATTAAAATTAACAAGTGGCCAGTCCTCAGTGGACACCTGCTAAGGTCACAAATCAGGGGGAAAGCTGGAGGGTTTCCCCCCCTCCCTAGCAATCTTTATTACAGCAGAGTGTTGCTTCTCAACAGGAGAGAGAGAGAGCAAGACAGAGAGAGAGAGAGAGAGAATGCCCCCGTTAATGCTTCACACAAAGCCCAAGGTCAAGACCAATCTCAATTACTGGAAGAGCAATACCAGAAGAAGACGTGTCCTCTACAGCTGCTGATAGTGGCACTGGCAATAGCATAGAATTGATTCCCAAAAAGGCCACCGGCAAATCTCTTACTTTGGCAAATGCACCATCCGCAATGAAAGTTGCGTGATTCCCTGTACGAACACAGGGGATGTGGTGAGAAGCAGGGCCAAGAAAGCGCTAGAGGAGCAAGAAAGCGCTGCCGTAACATAGGAGCTAGAGTGTGAGCGACGTTCTCAGGAGCCCCTGGTGCTGCTGCTCCCTTCTGAACTGACTCACCTGGTGGCCTTGGGCGAGCCACTTGCATTCTCAGCATCAATGGAGCGGCTCAGTGGTAGAGCAGAAGGTCCAATCCCCTACATTCTACTTGAAAAAAACACAAAGGACCTCAGTGTCATCGGCCTGGTCCTACACACACACACACTGGCATTCTACAAGCGAAATAAATAGGCGCGAACCCTTCTCGACCACTTCTGATCAGGTTCTAGCGATAGACTCTAACTAGCAGTGATGGCCAACCTTTTTGAGCCCAAGTGCCCAAACTGCAACACAAAACCAACTTATTTATTTCAAAGTGCCAACACTGCAAAGTGCCAACACCTGAATACCGAGGTTTTAGTTTTAGAAAAACAACTCATACAGTTGTCCGAACTAATTAACATCTTTTGTCTTTAAAGAAAAACACAACAGAGCTTTCAATGATACAAACAGTTTTTTGTTGGAAAAAAAATCAGCTCAAAAAATTATTATAGTACTACATTGTACACATAGCCTGAAGGGAATTTATACCAACTTTTAAAATAATTAGGCACATGTATTTTTGGATAAGGGATTCTCAACTTGTAATATGATTATATGCCAGACTGAAATTGTATAAGGCAAGCTTTACTCCAGGTCCTTTCCCTGCTTCTACAGGTGTCGGATTAGTCAAAGTAAAAATCAACCTATACTAGGATGAGCAAGATAAACAAGAAAACTAAACGTGCTTAACACATTTTAAACACTTTATGTCTTGGACTGCAAACACTGCATTAGGTAAGCCTACTGCAGCACGAGAGTTGAGCCACAACACTCAAGAGTCCTGGGCTGAAAAGACCACGGATAAATTTATTTGTACATTTATTTTTATTCATTTGTACATTGATGATGAGTTGCCTTCCGGCCGAAATAGGGCCCCCCCAAGGTGATGTACAGTTCTGACTTCCCTGTTGCCCGTCGGAACAGACCATGGCCAACTAGATAGGGCCAAAGGCTTGGATTGGTGTATGGCAGCCTCCCGCATCCAGCCTTCTCAACTGCTTGGCCTAGAGAAGAGCAGAGCAGAGGGGGCTGGTGGCTCGCTCCGACGCCAGCGGGGCTGTGTATCCACTCCGGATCTCACCCCGGACTGTAAAGGAGCTATCCACGGTGCTGAACCCTATCCCCAAAATAACGTTGGCACCATGGATAGCTCCTTAAAAGGTTGGAGTAAAGCCGGAGTGGACACACAGCCCGGCTGACGTTGGGGCCACCAGCCTTCACTGTGAAGGGGAGACGTGCAAGGCAAACGATGGAGCAGGCTTGTTCCCTGTGACTTCACAGGGCAGGACTAGAAGCCATCGGTGTAAATGGCGGGGGGAAGTGGATTTTGGCTAAGCGTGAGGAGAAGCAACCTGGTGCTAAGAGCCGTTCAGCAGATGGAACAGACGGTCGTGGAAGGTGGGCTCTGCTTTGATGGGGGCGTTCGAGCAGATGCTGGATGGCCATCTGTCAGGGATGCTGGAGCTGCACCCTGCACGGCAGATCCTGCACTGAGAAAGGGGTGTTGGACTAGATGACCTCCAAGGTTTCTTCCAGGTATGATTCAACTAACTTTGTATCTAAGTGTTTCTAGAGTGGTTGCTTCCCATCTTCTCCCCCCCCCCACACACACACAGCTTCCAAGAGAGAGAGAGAGGGGTGGGTGGGTACACAGTCTCCTAAGTTAGCGGGATGAAACAATGTCTCACAGCGAGGGTTGTGCAGATCATCAACACCTGAGTTCTCCAAAGTGCTCCGAAGTCCATCTTGAAGCTCGCTTCAACTCGAGTCCGTATCCGTTTGCGAGCTGTGCTTTTGTTTCTTTTCGCATGAAAATCCGTGTGTATTTTTCAAACGGTACGCATCAATTCTGCACGTCTTTGAAATGTACGCAATCATCTCCCGTTGACTGGAGTGTGTTTGTGCACATTTTTCAAAAAGAGTATGCATGCTGCCGAATACATTTTTTGGGGGGTGAGGGTGTCCATGAATCACACTGCGAGCTCGGAAATGGACCTACTTTGACCACAGATTGCATCTGTGTTCAATCCAGAAGGGGCAAACTGGGTAAATCCTGATTTTAAAATGAACTGGGGAAAAATTCACATCTATCTCCTACTCATGGTTATCATCATTAGCATTCTTTCTCACTCACTCAGCAAAGGCACAATTTAGGAATAGATTTTTTTTTATTTTTATTTTAGGAATAGATTTTCATTATTAAAAAAAAAGAGCACATGTGATGATAGTGAAATATAAAATGTAACCACACTATATGCTTTTGAAATACCTTTTGTGAGTGTGTGTGTTTGCTTTGTAGTTCAGCTGAATATATCCAAGACCACGAAGACCTGTTTGGGCCAGTCTTGGCTGCACATGAGCTCAGACTGATCAGCAAAGCGGAAGCTGCACGAAGATCAAGAGAGGACAAATTCTCTGTTTTATTGCAATACTATTATACTGTATTGCATTTGCATTTTAGTTATGATTCTATAGCAGAATATGTGTACACCGCTTAAGAGATTTTATTATATGAAGATATTTATATTATATATTTTTTAAAAAATTAAAAATTAAAATGGTTAACCTGTGTCTGGGCTGTACCGCTCCAGACTACAGGTGGGGGCTTGCATGACTGAATGGCTCCTCCCTCCACAAATACCCTCCGTCGTACTTCATAGAAAGCTAGATATCAGGAAGAGCACAGAGTTTGGCCTTGCATTCTCTCTGGCACGGTCAGTTTCTATGTGCAGATTATCTAGATGTAAATACAGCATTGGAGACACATTCAACCACGTAAGTCCAGGTTTAAAGTTTTTGTGGGGGAAGGGAGGGCATTTTGCCCCGCACGGGCACATGGGGCTCATGCCCCAAATCTGTTGCTTTGTACCCTGAATTTGCCAGCCGACGCTGCTCAAAAAAAAACATCTCCTGCCCATTACTGCCATGCACAGTATATAAGGTGGACCAAGGGCTTCCCTCCAATTTAAACCCAAGCATTAAACCAGTGTTCTCCAAGCTTGGGCCCCCAGATGTTTTTGGCCTACAACTCCCAGCATGCCCCAGCCAGCGTAGCTGGCTGGGGCATGCTGGGAGTTGTAGGCCAAAAACATCTGGGGACCCAAGCTTGGAGAACACTGTATTAAACTATGTAAGGGTTAGGAAATCACAGCAGAGGAAATCAGGCACCGTCGTGCGATGGTGTTGGCCGTGGCTCGCTCAGAACAAAGCCAGGCACCTCTCAGGCACAGGGAGGGAGCACACCAGGCAATTATTTTGTATTTATCCATTTATTTGAAGCATGTTTGTCCTGCATGTCGGCCAAAGAGGCTCCCAGGGTGGCTTACAGATCAATTAAAAAAAAAAAAAACCAAGACATTGCCTGCCCTAAGGCTTTATTCATTTATCTATATTATTTATTTATCATTAAATTTATACCCTGCCTTTTCCCTCTTGCATAGGCACATCGGAAGCTGCCTTAGGCTGAGTCAGACCCTTGGGTCCATTCAGCCCAGTACTGTCGACACTGACTGGCAGCAGCGGCTCTCCAGGGTTTCAGGCAGGATTCTTTCCAGGCCCTACCTGGAGATGCTGACCAGGGATCGAACCTGAGACCTTCTGTGTGCGAAGCCTGTGCTCTCTCACACTGAGCTCTGGTCCCGCCCTACGGCACCTGGTATTCCAAGGCGGTCACCCATCCAAGTACTAACCAGGCCGGACCCTGCTTAGCTTCCGAGATCAGATCAGATCCGGCTCTTCAGGGCTGTTCAGACCAAGGTGGCTTACATGGTCCTCCTCCTCCTCTCCATTTTTATCCTCACAGCAGCCCTGTGAGGCAGGTCAGGCTGAGAGAGGACAGTGACTGGCCCAAAGTCACCCAGTGAGCTTCATGGCCGAGTGGGAACTAGAACCCGGATCTCCCGAGTCCCAGTCCAACACTCTCACCACTAAGTCACGGGGAAGGAGGTGCGAGAAAGCAAAGTCATTCTTCAGTCCTTAAAGTGACAGTTCTTATGACGACCAGCTGGGACGGAAACTGTGCGGGTGGCCTGATGCAAAATGGTGACTGCTAGGTGACCATTGAGGGAGAAGAAGCTCTCAAGGTTGCTAGAGTCTCAGCAGAGCCGATGGAGTAGCCCTGTTCTTCGATCATCCCAGTTGCAGGACACCTCAAGTTACGCTCCACCTGCCAAATTCCGACTGTCAGCAGGACCTGGTGGCTCCAATGTCAGTGGGGTGTGTATCCGCCCCGGATTTTACTCTGTACTTTTAAGAAGCTATCCACGGTGCTGGACCTATTTTGGGGCTGGGGTTCAGCACATGGATCGTTCCTTAAAAGTTCAGAGTAAAACCTGGAGTGGGTACACAGCCCCAATGGTAAGGGAGCCCCCAGCCTCCACTGAGCCTGATGGGATGGCCGCTGCTAGTGACTTTTGGAGAAAAGCGTCCATACCACTGCGTCCATAGCACTGGCCAGCACAAAGTGGAAGCACTCATTGGCATATTCCAGATATCTCCTTTAAAGAGACCTCCACAGTGAGACGAGAGCCTGCCATGCCCATGCATTCATGCCTGGGCTTATTTCTGGCCGTCTCGAATGGGCCCGTCACCCATTCTTTAACTGCACTGACATGGTACGACAACAAAATGCAAAGCATGCTGGCCCGCGGCGGTGCCCTAAATAGCGTTTCGCCGTGGTTCCTTGCGCGTACCCTTAAGGAGAAAGCCTGGAGGAAGTGGGAGAGCCTGCAAGTGTATCTCTGTTATGATCGGGGCTGCTACGGGAATTTTGCCACGAACGTTTGCAAGAGTCAAGGACAAAGACTCTGTAGTTGTCATCTCCAACTGTAGGATATGAAGGAGAAGGAGAGACCACCCACAACAACCCAAATCACAAGTGTGCGACGGTCACCTTCCTCCAGGATATTTTGGTGCAAAGCCAGATTTCATGGGTAAGGATGAGTAGCAGTGCCTTGCAAAGTTCACAGCCGCTGCCTTGTGATGAGCTCAGAGTGGGCTGGTCAGCCTCTTCCAGCCCGAGGGCCGAATTCAATTTCGGAGAATCTCTTCTCTTGGAGGCCACATTCCAGCAGTGGGCGGGGCCACAGGCAAAAACGGGTGGGTGCAGAAATACAAAAAATGCCAGCATATAGCAGCTTAAAGCTCTTACTGTCAGCAGCTAAGCCTTAGGAAAAAAACATTTCAACCTTTTACAATGGGAGGGGAAACTGCACAAAGTTGGGAAACCACCAAACGATGGGGGCGGGGCCTGGGAAAGGGGGTGGGGCCTTTGGAGGAAGCTCACGCTGGCTCAGCTTGTCTGAGTGTGGAAAGCTAAGCAGGGTCAGGCCTGGTCATTACTTGGATGGGAGACCCCTCCTCTAGTTTCCTGCATTGAGCAGGGGGTTGGACTCGATGGCCTTGCAGGCCCCTTCCAACTCTATGATCTATGCATCTATGAACCCCAGAGAGCCATACTGGTGCTCTGCAAGGGCTGGAATTGAGTCCCCGGGCTCGCAGTTCCCCACTCCTGAGCTTGGACATAGGCCAATATATACAGGGCGGTGCGTATCCCGCACTTTTATGAAGCGCAGAGGGCGGTGTTGCTTGCAGAGCTCAACGTCCTGCAGAGATCAGCTTTCAATTTAAGTGACGTGAGTGACCATCCATGCCTGCGAGTGACGTAACCGCAGACTTGGAGGAACCCGGGGGTTAGCAGAAGTACAAACGGTCTTTAGAAACAACTGTAACTGTAAGACAGGGGACACCTGCCCCCCCCAAAAAACAGTACAGTGGGGGACTCAGCATACTCAGTGGGAACATGGAGTAAACCGGGGGGGGGGGGAGGACTCAGAGAGGGAATGGAATGGAAGTATTCTGTGGGAGGCCGTGTATTACCCCAGGGGCCTGGTCCAGCCAAGGCACCTCGCTTTAGATTCGAGGATAATCAGGAAGAAACATAAACCACTTGTGTGAAAGATAACATACTGTTTATTGAATACAGTGATGAAACACGGAGGCAGATTATCAATGAACAAGCAAAAGAAAAGCTCACACGCCTCCCTCTAGTCGCAGGGCTTCCTGGGGCCATACAGAGGGTATGGCTGGCTGGCTGAAATCCTGAGCAGGAGCCCTCCACGCTGCAACATTTTGTTGCAGGGCCCACTCACACCATCAATCAGGCTAGTAGGATGTCAGAATCTCTCAGCGGGCAGAGCCACAGCCCCTGGGATGCCAATGAGGTCTGTTCTGGCAGCAGGGGGAAAGGTATTTGCCAGCACACTCCTAAGCTGTTGCTTTGCCGTTTGGTCTCTGGGCTGCGGCAGGCTTCAAGGGAGCAAGCCCTGCGTTACCAGAAAAGAGAGGGAAAGGAGGCAGGCTGTGCATGTTCAAAAAGAAAAGAAAAGATTATTTATCTGAAATACTTATAAGCTGCCTTTTAGGGTAAAATCCCCCCTCCCCGGGCGGTTTCCTTACATCAATTTGTGCAACATAAATAACAATAAATTTCAAAGACGATAAAACCACAAAAAATAAAAATCAAGAAGTAAAAGCCAGCAATAACCCTAAAAACACATCTAGCCCAGTAAAAACCACTGAGATCCAATAAACTATTACAGGCTAAATCATTTTATAAATCCAACGACCCGACCTGCTTACAACCTGACCTGTTGGACAGTCAAGCTGTGCTGGCTTGGGCCGATGGGACTTGTAGTCCAACAACATCTGGAGGGCTACACGTTCCCCATCGCTGCTTTCAGGACTTTAAAAGGCCTGCAGTGCTTGGTCCCGATGAGCGCCCATTGGCAAACCATTGCACTAGGAGACCTGTCCCTTGTGTCCTGCCAGCCTAGTAGTTCTCATAGACCAGGGCTCTCCAACCTTGGGTCCCCGGATGTTGCTGGCCTACAGCTCCCAGCATACCCAGCCAGCATGGCTAATGGCAAGGGATTCTGGGAGCTGTAGTCCAGCAACATCTGGGGACCCAAGGTTGGAGAGCCCTGTCATAGACAGGCCTGGAGCGCTGGGCCAAAAAACAACAGAATGAAATTTAATAGGGATAAATGCCAAGTGCTGCACCTAGGGAAGGAAACCAAATGCAGAGTTACAGAATGGGGGACACTTGGCTCAACAATACTACAAGTGAGAAGGATCTTGGAATTGTGGTAGATCACAAACTGAATATGAGCCAGCAATGCGATGTGGCTGCAAAGAAGGCAAATGCAATTTTGGGCTGTATTAATAGAAGTATATAGCTTCCAAATCGCGTGAGGTGATAATTCCCCTTTACTCAGCACTGGTGAGGCCTCATCTTGAGTACTGCGTCCAGTTCCGGAAGGATGCAGACAAACTGGAAGGGGTTCAGAGGAGGGCAACAAAGATGATCAGGGGACTGGAAACAAGGCCCTTTGAGGAGAGGCTGAAGCAACTGGGCATGTTTAGCCTTCAGAAGAGGAGACTGAGGGGAGATATGATCGCACTCTTCCAGTACTTGAAGGGTTGTCACACAGAGGAGGGCCAGGATCTCTTCTCGATCATCCCAGTTTGCAGGACACGGAATAATGGGCTCAAGTTACAGGAACCCAGATTCCACCTGAACATCAGGAAAGATTTCCTGACTGTCAGAGCAATAAGACAATGGAACCAACTACCTAGGGAGGTGGTGGCCTCTCCCACTCTGGAGGCATTCAAGGTGCAG
The DNA here is from genome assembly GCA_021292165.1 of Shinisaurus crocodilurus. Classification (NCBI taxonomy): domain Eukaryota; kingdom Metazoa; phylum Chordata; class Lepidosauria; order Squamata; family Shinisauridae; genus Shinisaurus; species Shinisaurus crocodilurus. The sequence goes on along the minus strand of CM037880.1, from coordinate 9,448,669 downwards.
CTGGACAATCATCTGTCAGGGATGCTTTGACCTGGATTCCTGCATTGAGCGGGGGGTTGGACTCGATGTCCTGGTAGGCCCCTTCCAACTCTACTATTCTATGATTCACTTTTCTATGATTCTATGAGAGTGGGGCATGTGATGATGATCCAAGAATCTTGTGGCACCTTAAAGACTAAGATAATGATTATGGCATATGGTGGCCAGCCTGGTGACCTGCAGACGTTTTGGATTACAAGTAGGCATGTATGGATCTTGTCAAATCCGTTCCGTCTGTGTTTCATGGATTGTCTGGAGTCTTTTGTTCTGCCATCGGATTTTTAAACCAGAATTTTATTCTACTTATGCCCATTCACATTAGCGCAAATCCGCCCACCAAAGTGAAAAACCGGTCTGAAAGTCTGCGGGACCTGCGGGACTTGGGAAAAGCCAGTCCGTTGCGGAATCTGCCCGTTGGATGCGTCAAAATCTGAACTCAGTTGAATCCGTTGTGGATTTCTCCAACGTCACTATTTGTTGGCTGATTTATTTACAAGATTTATATGTCGCTCCATATTCTGCTATGGAGATTTCAGAGCGGTGAACAATAAAATATAGAACAGATAAAAGAATGAAACAATATGTTAAAAACAGAATCAATAAAACCGTGGCTGGTTAGTTCAGGAAGGCTTCCTGAAATAAAAATGTTTTCAGGAGGCGCCAAAAACAATACAATGTTGGCACGCCTGCCTGACCTCCAGAGGCAGGGAGTTCCACAGAAAGGGAGCCACCACACTGAAGGCTCGTCCCTGGGTGGACTCCAATTGGGCCATAGGTCCATATGGAACCACCAGGGACATGCCATCTGATGACCTTAGTGACTGAGCAGGTTGGTAAGGTAGAAGGTGCTTCCTTACAGTTCCCATGAGCCCCAGCTAATTACAACCCTCATAAACCCAGCCAGCTTGACCAATGGTCAGGGATGATGGGACTTGTGCTGGGGAAGGCTGGCACTAGCTTTCATGGGCCAGAGTATTCCGCCTTCCTCAGATGCAAATTGTGTGTGTTTTTCTTATGCCAAGTGGCAATTTACACCAAACTGCGGGAAATATCTGCCTTTAATACACGGCTGAATACTTTGTTCTGTGCACCATATTCCAGCTCCCGCCAGCACGTCCATTTTCTAATTCATCAGCCTTGCAAGTATTTATTCAACGAAGGTCTTATGCAAATTGCATCCACTGCACTTCTCAAGTGATTCCTTCCGCAGCATCTCTTTGAGATCCGTGCCACGGTGAAACATTTGTTTGCTCAAGTTAAGAGTCTCATGCAGCAGGTGAACTGCAGAGAGAGGATCAACCTTGCTTTTAAAATGCAAACTGAACATGTATCTGGAAAACAGACCCAATGCTAATTTCAAGTTCAGGTGATTTCATCACAACCACCACGACCTTCACATTTAAAAAGGGGGAGGGTTGTTTTGTTTTTTTCCTGGAGGAAAATAATAATAATCTTTGAAACAAATAATGACTGATCTATCGGGGGCGCTGTGGAATCGCTCTTTTCTGCCACACTTGTCCAGTGCACTTCAGCTACAAACGTGCTGGACTGCTTTAGCTGGACTGCTTACCACTGGTAACAGGGGGAAATAATGCTGGCCTACCTCACAAGGCTGTTGCAAAAATTACTCAGAGCTGATCTAGTTGTTACGTTCTCCAGAGAGATCTCATTCATTTTTTATTTTTTTCATTTGTTACATTTCTATACTGCCCAATAGCCGAAGCTCTCTGGGTGGTTTACAAAGATTAAAACCTTTAAAATACATTATAAAAACCATATGCATACAAACATATAAACATACAGCACAGAGACACACACATATCTATAAACAATTGTGAACAATCAACAACAAGAAAAAATCAAGACCTAACTAAAACCGCATCGTATGCTGCCAAATGCCTGAGAGAAGAAGAATGTCTTAACCTGGTGTCGAAAATAGAACAATGTTGGCTCCAGGCGGGCCTCGTTGGGGAGATCATTCCAGAATTGGGGGGCTACCACTAAGAAGGCCCTCTCCCTTGTTGCCTCTTTCTGAGCCTCCCTGGGGGCACCTGGGGGAGGGCCTTAGAGGACGACTGTCAGTGTATGGGTAGGTTCATGCTGGGGGAGGCACTGTGTCAGGTATTTTGATCCCGAGCCATGTAAGGCTTTATAGGTCAAAACCAGCACCTTGTATTGGGCTCGGAAACATACAGGCAGCCAGTGCATGGCTGAGCAGGGATTTGAAACTGGGTCCCCTAGTCCAACAAGCTGGCCCCTATTCTACACTGGCTCACTCACTGTGTGGCAGGCAATGAATGAGCAGGAAACTTGCCGTGGTGAGGCTGATCTCCGTAGCAAGTGTAACATCTAGGCCAGCTCTGAGATAATGCATGCTTGCAAAGTGATCTGAACTCTAAGAATACTCCGTGTAAGTGGTATTCTTCTCTCCAATGCATGCACCCACAGGCTGAAAAGCGGGATGATGCATATAAATTCAACATGCTGCACTCTCTCCCTCCCTCCCTCCCCTCCCCTGCTGAACTCTTTATGCGCTGAAGATCTTATTTGTACTTGCTGCCGGGCTGCCTGAACGATGTGGCATCCACCCAGGTGACTTATCCTAACCTTCAGTAGGATGCCTTAGATTTCTAGCACTGTATCTGGGTTAGAAGTTAGGCTAAGGGTGCAATCCTATGCGGGTTTAGACAGAAAAAAAGTCCTACAACTCCCAGCATGCCCCAGTCAGCGTAGCTGGCTGGGGCATGCTGGGAGTTGTAGGCCAAAAACATCTGGGGACCCAAGGTTGGAGAACACTGTCCTAGAGGCACCCCATTAGCCATGCTGGGCAACAGGATGCTAGTCCAGGTAGGTCTCTGGCCTGATCGCGCAAGGCTCTTCTTCTGCTTTTAAATGTTCAAGAATTCTTAGGTGGGCACCATCCAGTCTGCTAATTCTAATTGTTAATTCATTCTTCTGAAGCCTTTTCCTTTGCCAAGTCTGGTTACATAAGCTCTTCTTTTGCTTTGTTTTATTTATTTATTGGGAGACACAGAGAGAGAATGTACACATAGATACAGAATGTACTTAGATTTAAAAAAAATTGGCAATACAACATTACTAAAGATATCAAAACATTAAAACTATCACAGAAGCCATTCCTCTACACATAAAAACATTATACCGTAGTCAAAATAGTAAACCTGCTGTTAACATCCAAACACACGCAATATAAAGATTTCAGTATTATCAATAATATTGCTAAGCTTTTCTAATCAATAACTGTACATAGGAACATATGAATGTAAGAAGAGCCAAGCTGGATCAGACAAAGGGTCCATCTAGTCCAGCGTTCAACCAGCTGCCCACGGGATCCCACAAGCAGGACACGAGTGCAACAGCACCTTCCCACCCATGTTCCCCAGCAACTGGTGTGTACATAGGGCATACTGCCTCTGACACTGGAGGAAGCATATAGCCAATCAGGACTAGTAGCCACTGATAGCCTTCTCCTCCATGAATTCATCCAGTCCCCTTTTAAAGCTCTCCAAATTGGTGGCCATCACTACATCTTCTGGAAGTGAATTCCACAGTTTAACTATGCGCTGTGTGAAGAAGTCCTTCCTTTTACCTCTCCTGATTCTCCCACCAATCAGCTTCATGGGATGACCCCATGGGGTATTATGAGAGAGGGAGGAAAAAAAATGTCTCCCTGTCCACTTTCTCCACACCCAGAAGCAATGTGGAGAAAAAATTCTTTCTCAAATCAAAGTCAGTGAAGAATAGGGACGTACTTCATCTTGAAACGGATCATTCTAAAATCAGTATGACCATCCATTCTGATGCAAGATCTTTTACTCTTATGGGCAAGCACTTGATGGCTAGCCTAGGACTGCCGTTGGCCGGTTCATTTTAATATTGGATATGCGGCACAGCTTTCCTTGAGCTGACAGCCTCCAGTTGTGTTGGATTACAACTCCCATGCTGGTTGGGGATGATGGGCGCTATAGCCCCACCCACCTGGAGGGTGCCAGGGCCAGGCTGGGCAAGGCTGACATAGCCAATGCCTTTAAAAAGACCAACGACTTGTTACCAAGAGAGATGTTACCTGGCTTTGAGTCTTCAAGGGAGGGGATGGGTTAAAAACGGAAGAGAGTAGAAACAACACTGACTGTTTGTACTTCACACAGGACCTTGTCCCCTGCTCAACAAAGCGCTTTCTATTACTGGTGCCCTGAACACTGCCTAGCAACAGGGATATTTGTGCCCAACATAATAGTAAACACAGCAGATGGGGCCTGATAGATACGGTGCCAAGAGAGCTGGAAAGAGTTGGTTCGGCTTGCCATACGTTGTTCCGACTTGGAATAACGTCAACTCCGTAGCAAGGGCCTCAGATATCTTTCTTGGCGAGCGCTGTCAATTTCTCCATCGTTTCTCAATAGGTCAGCTGAAGTCTGGATGAATCATGATTTCCACTGAGTTTGGACTGGACAGCAGGCAAGCTGTGATCAGGATTCGGGCTCAGGGCCTGACCGTGGGCGGGGAGTGAGAGCCAAACACTTAGATTAGGTCTTAATATCTTAACATAAGAGTTGCCAGGAATCGAGTTGGCCTTGGAGTCACACGGTCTGACCTGCAAGCACCCCAAACACCCCACCCCTGTCCACAGTACCAATTTAGCACATGCACTGCCAAATTCTAGACCTCTGAAGGTCTAAAAGCTACTGGTGTGCAATGACTTTCCCCACCGGCTACAGCAGTCCAATGGGAACATTTGGTACAAAGGAGGAAAACAAAACTCAGCCTCATTGGTTGGAACTTTTAAGTGAGGGTGGAGCATCTATCAGCAGGACAGCCCTAGGATAAGGCCAGGCATCCTCCACAGGACAGGACCCTGGGAATTGTAGTTTAATAATTCTGAGAATTCTCTGTCATATCAAGCTGCAATTTCCAGAGTGCACTGAGGCAGGGCATCAGATGAGATTGGCAAGCATGAGAGGCGCCGCAGGGTCTTCCCTGCGGTGGCTCTGCAGCTGGAACTCCCTTCTGGGCGGGAGACTTGCAGACACCACTCTCTTCCTACTTTTAAGTGTGCTCTGAAGTCATTTCTTTTTTTTTTTTTAATTCTCAAGGCTTTTAACGAATGATTTCCTGCTGACTCTTTTAAATAGTATTATGCGATTTTGTTTGTATGTGTCCCCCAACCCTGTTTCGAATTCTAGTTTTTAAATTGCATTATTCTTTTCATTGAGGAAGCTTTCTTTGGGATTTTTTAAATTTTATTTTAAAAGGTGGGGGGTATAAATGGTGGGAAGCACTGTCCAATGTGGCTGCCAGTAACCCTCCCGAGCTCGGAGGAATCCCAGGGAGGCTGGGAGGAGCACGGAGGCAACGACTGCCTCCGCACTTCTTCCACCCTCCGAAACACTTACATGGCCGATTTCGGCGGTCTAAGTGTTGCGTTTGACCCCTGCTCACGAGGAGGAGGGGCTGAGGCATCACTGGGATTCCTCATATCCTGGAGCCTTGCCCCTCTCCTCCCCATCTGCCCAGCACTGGCTTCAAAGTTGGACTTGAGGAGCTCAGAGCGAGGGCTCTGACTTTTCCTATGGCTGGCCAGACAGTGTCTACCGGCCATAGGATTGCACCCTAGCTAGATCCAATAAATAAAATCATGCCCCTCCCCCCAATGGTTTGATACCATGTTTATTCGTGGATTTGTTTGTTTTATTTATTTGCAGCATTCAGCCAAAAGAGAATGCCAGGCTGGCTTACAAAGATTAAGAATGAGAGGCTCTGAGCGCTCCCGCCGCGTGAGCTGAGCCCAGATGAGTGAGCGAGCTCCAGGTGAGCTGAGCGTGAGCTCCAGGTGAGGGCTTGCCGGCCTTCTGGGTCCCAGACTCTACATTGTTTATGTAGAAAATAGTGTAAAATATGTTAAAAACAGCTGCGATTTGTGCGAATTACGTAAATCGTGGCCATTTTTAATGTATCATATGCCATTTCCTATGTAAACAACTTAGTGCTGGAAACTGGAAGTCACTTTCCCAGCTCGGCTTGCGAGAACGCGAGTCGAGCTGGGGAAAAGGTAGGGCGAGCAGAGCTCGGGGGGTTGAGTCGGGCGAGTTCGCCGGACTTCCGCCCCCCAATTGAGCTCCATGCACATCCCTAAGTCAGTCCCTGCCCTCAGGATTACAATCTAAAAGGTACGACAGTAAAGGAAAAAGCATTGGGATGTTGAAGGTTGTCATTTATTTATTTATTACATTACATTTATATCCCGCCTTTTTTCCTGCAAGGAACCCAAGGCGCCTTACATAATCCTCCTCCTCCTCTCCAACAACAATCCTCACAACAACCCTGTGAGGTAGGTTAGGCTGAGAGTCAGTGACTGGCGCAAAGTCACCCAGTGAGTTTCATGGCCGAGTGGGGACTAGAACCCGGATCTCCCGAGTCCCAGTCCAACACTCTCACCACTACGCTACACTGGATTTAAGAGTGCACTTGGCTTAATAAAATCATTTTTTTCTTCATGCACTTGGAGATCCCCCCGCCCCGTTCCTTCCCCTATCTCTCCCCTGTACCACATTTTTGTTGTTTTGCTTAATATCCAACAGATCTTTCGTTGGTGCCTAAAGCATGCTACAAATTGGTGCTACAGTTGGCGCCAGCCAGATACCAGGGGGGAGGTCATTCCATAAGGTGGAAGCCACCATGGAGAAGGCCCGCTTCCTGGCTGCTGTGAGAAGGCAATCTGCCCGTCATGATACAACCAGCAAGGCATACAACAGGACAATTCGTGGTAGATAACGGGATGAAAACAGCAGGGACAGGCCTGCAAGGAAGGGCCATAGCTCAGCGGTAGAGCACCTGCCTTGCATGCAGGAGCTCGCAGGTTCGATCCCCAGCAGCGCCAGGTAGGGCTGAAAAAACTCCTGCCTGAATCTCTGGAGAGTCACCGCTGCCTGTCAGTGTCGACAATACTGGGCTAGATGGAACCAGGGTCTGACTCAGTATAAGGCAGCTTCCTATGTTCCTAATGACAGAATGCAGGTTTCCAGGGAGCCAGTCAACGCCCGGCACCACAGGACCCTGGAGAGCTCCTGGAGTGAGCAGATGTTGCTCCAAGTCCACAGTGCAGCAGAGGCTACATGATGGCCAGAGTTCTATCCATCCCATGAAGCCTTTGGACTCCTCAGGCACAGAGGGATTGAGGAGTGACCCTATCTTGCCCATTTATCTATGTCAGCAATAAGATCACACTCATCCACTGTTCATTGGATGCTTCCAAACACAGTGCCTTCATTGCGCTCTGGACTAAACGACTTTCAAGGTCCCTTCCAACGCTACGACTCCATTCTTCATGCGGTAAAATGTTGCAGTGTGGAATGTTGCTGTTCACCCAGTTGACTGCTTCCGCCACCCAACAGTCAAGTCAGCAATCCACGGCTGTAGCATGCTCTGTCTTCACTGGGCTGTTTCTGGGTGGTTTCTCCCTCACGTCCCACCCTACTGACTTTGTGTACTTCTGCAAACCTTGCGGTCCCCTGCCCCACCCACAGCCTGCTGATACCTCCGTCTTGTGAGTGGGTGGCAAAGCTTTGGCTACATTCATGATGTCACTCCACAGCCTGAACATCATACACAGAGGGAATGGTGGTGTGTGTGTGTGTGTGTGTGTATGTGTGTGTGTGTCTTTCTGTCAGGGTAAATCGGTGACTGACAAAACAGAGAGAAGCACAGTCCTATACATGCCTACTTTTGAAATAAGCCCCATTGAGTTAGTGGTACTTATTCCTGGGTAAGTGTGCATAAGCGATCGTCAATATTTCTCAAGCTGGAGCCACTGTAGCTCCAGGCACTGCCACCATGGCCACTTGGGGGCCTTTCCTGGGCCAGGGGGGAGCCTCTCCTCTTCCCCCAACCCCCTGCCCGGGGGGGGCATGCTGTATGCCAGACTCAGCTGGGGGGCATTTTGGGGCCTCTCCATCCCCCTCCCCTCCCATGTTGCCCAAACAAGTCCTCATCAGTCACTCACCAGGCAGGCAAATTCCAAAAGCTCACTTGGTCCTTGGACCGGGATGGATCTTTTTCTTGACACGGAGAGAGTGTTCTGCTCTACGAAGTGCTGCAAAATCTCCCAGTGCAGGCCACGTTGCTCTTTCTTTCTCTCTCACCTGCCAGGGGGTAGGGCTGAGACTCAGATCTTTCATTTGGAGCCCCAAATCTCTGGGAGGCCCTCTGCCCCACTACCCTGCTGTCCAGGGGCACCTCCTGAAATAAAGGGACAGGGGCCCTGAGGATCTCTGTTGCATCTGATTCCCCCGGATTAGCTGGCTTTTTGCCCACACATGCTTCCCCTCCTGCTGCCCCCCCCTTGAATCTTCCTGCCTGAGGTTTTTTACTGAAAGCAAATGCCCTCCTCTGCCCTGTCCATACATCCTTTTGGGTTTGTTTTTTTTTACACTTTATAGGGGTGTCCTCAGGAGACAGGCTCCTTTACAGACTTTAGAGCATATGTAAATTAGCATATGCAGATTGGTGCTTCCCCCCCCCCATCCTGTGGGCTTGAGCCCCAGATTTTTTCCGCTACCCAGCACCGCCTCCGTCACCCACCCATTCCATTTCCCCTCCCCCTCCAGCGCCTGCGGAGTGCACCAGCACACAGCCAGCCAATCAGCTTGCTTTTTGCCTCTTGGGCTCCTCCCCCACCTCAGCTAATTGGTGGATTGCTCTTGCATCCCCCTCTTCCCCAGTCACCTTTCAGCTGAGGAGCAGCGGGCCCCCTCCCTCCCCACCCCTGAAATCTCCTCTGGTAGCCCAGATCACAGCAGCCCTGGCTCACAACTACAGCAAACAACAGAGCCAAGCTAGAGAGACCCTGCTGAGAGTGCAAAGAGAGAGAGAGGGTGACAGGGAGAGAGGCATAGAGGTGATTGGGAGCCCCTTGTGACTGCTGGGCCTTGCAGTGAAGGTCACCGGTGTTTAGGATTGCAACAGGACTGTGGCTTATGCTGGTTCAGCTTGTTTGAGCGTGGAAAGCTAAGCAGGGTCAGGCCTGGTTATTGCTTGGATGGGAGACCCCCTCCTCTAATTTCCTGCACTGAGCAGGGGGTTGGACTTGATAGCCTTGTAGGCTCCTTCCAACTCTATGAACTATGAAATCCACTATGAAACCTTCTCAGCCTTTTGGCTAAGATCAAGTGTAGAATTGCAGCCTGAGTTAAATATCTCGGCTTCCACTTACATGATGAGTAAGACAGAGCTGTTAGATTTTAAAACAGGCCCTTGTTGGGCCCAAGGTGTTAAAACTAAGCCCCATTACTTATGGGCTGTGCTAACTAACCAAGAAGACACTCATCGGCATCTTATTGTGTGTGAGACAGTAAACAACTTTTTCTCCTGCTTGTTTTCATGTATTTATTTCGGGAGAGTCGCATAATGAAGCTCAGGCTTCGAGGGGGGAATGTCTGCTGTAGATGGTTCTCTCCACGCACCCTCCTCCTCCTCCTTTTAATGATTTCAATAAACAGCAGTTATTCCCTCCATCCCTTTCACCTTGCATTCGGGCTTCTTCAAAGTCCATAGTGGGTTGGAAGACGCCTGTGTGTGAAACTGTTTTATGTGGGGAGATCGGTGCACAACGGATCACCACACAAACTTGACAGATATGGACTTTGAAGAAGCCCGAGTGCAAGGCGAAAGGGAGAAACGTGCTAAGCAAAAAGCATGTCAAATGAATCCTTTACAGGACCATCTTCCATCTGGTAACCTGTGTCCTCACTGTGGGAAGCTGTGTGGATCTAGAATTGGCCTCCACAGTCACTTACAGACCCATCACTAGAGTCTACACAATTTTCTTTAGAATTTTCCTCCTTTTAAAATCTCCTTTTTGTAAATTTTTATCCTGGAAGACAATCTTACTCGGTCACGAGTGATCACCTGATGATGACTTATTCCCTACAGCAACGCTTTTAAAAAAAATTATTTTAAAAAAATAAACAAACAAATAACTAACTAAAGTACCAAACGATAGATTAAATTCAATGGTTCTAATTCTTTTGGGTGTTTTTTTTTGTCTGTTGCTCTCTCTCTCTGTGTGTGTGTGTGTGTTTGTCTTTTACACCGTATTATTTATTGAGCAATTTTTCTTTGCTCGATACATTGGCTTTAAAAGATTTTGCCTAAGGATCCCTCAGAGGCATCACACCACCATTTATTATAGAAACAGGAAAGAGCTATAGTGTAAATAGCACAGGATGAGCCCAAAGATTTTGCTGCATCACATCAAAGATGTTTTAAAGTTAGAGACGCAGGTTATTTCTTTCCCCCTTTCCCTCCTTTGAAAGCTAACATAAGGAGAGCTGTGTCGCAGCAGACCAAAATCCTTATCTAGTCCAGTCTTCTGTTTTCCCACAGTGGACAACCAGCTGCCCATGAGAAGCACGTATTAAGCAGGACAAGAGGCAACAGCCCGTTTCCTTTACTGTTCCTCAAGAGACATGCTCTGAGGCATGCGGCCTCTGGTCCTAGAGGCAGTATATAGCCATCAGAATGAGTAGCCATTGGTAGCCCTATCCTCCATGAATCTGTCTAATCCGCCCCCCCCCCTTTAAAAAAAAAAGCCATCCAAGTTGGTGGCCATCACTACATCTTCCGGTCGTAAATTCCACAGTGTAAATTCCGCCAGTAACCAAGCCTTAGGAGAAGCATTCTTTTTTACTTTTTACTGAAATGTTTGGACTGAACATTGACTGCAGGTTTCTCCCTTATGCCTCAATAAATAAAAGGGCTAGAAGAAAGGGTCTCCAAACATTTTGGGTTAGTGGGCACATATGAAAAATTGAGAGTGTGTTGTGGGCAGCCTCACAAAATGGCTGCCATAGGGGTGGCTTGCCCATCTCCAAAATGGATGCCATGGTGGGTGTGGCCAGTCACACACAAAAAGAAGGCAAACGGGTGAGACAAAAAGAAAAGTAACTTGCCCCAAAACCTAAATACAATGCAGAGGTGGGGTCTGAGCTCCAAAACACAAAGCCACTCCTTTGAACCCACAATTTTCTGTTCCAGCACTCACTGAGAGCCAATGTGGCGTAGTGGTGGGACTCGGGAGACCCGGGTTCTAGTCCACACTCGGCCATGAAACTCACTGGGTGACTTTGGGCCAGTTCCCGACTCTCAGACTAACCTACCTCACAGGGTTGTTGTGAGGATAAAATGGAGAGGAGGAGGATCGTGTAAGCTGCCTTGGGTTTCTTGCAAGAGGAAAAAAAGGCAGGATATAAATAAAATAAAATAATTAATAAATAAATTTCACAGAAGGCAAATTGTTGAGGCTCAGAGAAGTGGGGCCCAGAGGCATTCTTGGAAACAAAGATGGCATTGGAGGCTGACACTTGACTTTGCAGGATGCTGGCCTCCCAGTTAAGAAGAGTTTTTTTAAAATAAATAAATAAATAAATAAATAAAAAATCCTCAAAAATGAAATAAAAATCAGGAGGAGCAGAGAACCTGCGGAATGCCAAGGGAGGTGCTCACGGGCTCCATGTTGCAGACCCCAGAGTCAGAGATGTGAAAGGGGGCCTAGAATATTCCTGAGAAGGGTGTCCAGTGTTCCCCCTCCCGGAGCTCTCCTGAGGTAACGGTACAGCCATTGGACTCCATATACAGGAGCTCCTCACTCAGAAGTTTCTGCTTCACGCCCCTGGCCTGCTCCCAGAATCCCATGCTCCGCCCCTGGCCTGCTCCCACAATCCCATGCTCCGCCTCTGGCCTGCTCCCACAATCCCATGCTCCGCCCCTGGCCTGCTCCCACAATCCCATGCTTCGCCCATGGCCTGCTCCCACAATCCCATGCTCCGCCCCTCCCATCTCATTCTTCATACACCTCTTTCCCATGGAAGACTTTGATTGGTGCATCTCCGGCCACACGGGCCTCGGTTTGTGCCCCTGACTCAACGCCACCTGCCGGTCCAGGGGCCCTGAGCACCTGATGCCGTCTCTGGACTGCTTCACTTGGCAGCTATTTATTCATATTTTTGAAAACAGACACATACACGTGCGTACCTACAGCCCCACCCCACCCTGGGGCACACGCTTTCTTCCGTTTAGAAAAGAGGAAGGGCAATATGCAAAAATGCAAGATTTGCCAGAAATAGGTCAGGTTGAAGGCGGTCCACCCAGCTGTAAATTATCCGGAGCCCAATAAAATCTCGGTGGATGAGACAGTTTGAATGTGTGGGGGCATGAAAACATAATGATATTAAATTAGAGCTTGCCTTCCAGAGCGGGAAGCGGGGCCGTGAATTATGCAGGTGAGAGTGCTCCTCTGGAATCGATTGCAGCTCTCAAGTCATTGCCCATGGACAAAAGCTCGTAAATTTTGTTTTATTTTGGCTGTCGGGAGTAATGCGTGTCACGGAGAGTTTAAAGAAACATGCTCCTTCTCTGCCTCAAACTGAAAAAAATGGTGGGGGGGGGAAATACTGTTTCTTTTCTCCTCCTTTGCTTTATGTGTTGGACTGGGACGCGGGAGATCCGGGTTCTAGTCCCCGCTCGGCCATGAAACTCACTGGGTGACTTTGGGCCAGTCACTGACTCTCAGCCTAACCTACCTCACAGGGTTGTTGTGAGGATCAAATGGAGAGGAAGAGGAGGAGGATTATGTAAGCCACCTTGGGTTCCTTGCAGGAAAAAAGGCGGGGTATAAATATAATAAATAAAATAAATGAACCCCAATGAAGCACCAGTTGTTGTTTTTTTTTAAATGGGTCTCTCTCTTCACAGCAGAAAATATGGTGCTCTCACACAAGAGGGGTTAAAAAGACCTCCCATGTCATAAGAACATAAGGAGAGCCCTGCTGGATCAGACCGAGGGTCCATCTAGTCCAGCATTCTGCTCCCACAGTGGCCAACCAGCTGCCCATGGGAGACCCACAAGCGGGACCTGAGTGCAATGGCACCCTCCCACCCATGTTCCCCAGCAGCTGATATACATGGGCATCCTGCCTCTGATACTGGAGGTAGCATAGAGCCATCAGGACTAGTAGCCACGGATAGCCTTCTCCTCCATGAATTTGTGCAATCCCCTTTTCAAGCCCTCCAAATTGGTGGCTGTCACTACATCTAGAGGAAGTGAGTTCCATAGTTTAACTACATATGTGCTGTGTGAAAAGGTCCTTCTTTTTATCTGTCCTGAATCTCCCAGCAATCAGCTTCATGGGATGAGCCCACTGGGTCCTAGTATTATGACAGAGGGAGAAAAATGTCTCCCTGTCCATTTTCTCCACACGGTGCATAATTTTGTACACCTCTATAGATGTGTCTCTTAGCTTTTTCTAAGCTAAACAGACCCAGATACTGTAACCTTTCCTCATAGGGGAGTTGCTTCACAGCCCCTTGTTCATTTTAGTTGCCCCTTTCTGCATTTTCCCCAACTCTACCACTCCTGGGGCTCACGCTCTGGGACTCAGGGGCTGGAGATGGGAAGCTGGGGCGGAGCCTGTTGGGGAAAAGGGCGGAGCCTAATGTTCCATGGCAGGAGGTGGCACCTGATAGGTTGGAGGACAGAGCAAGGCTTTCCCCAGTGGCTCAGGAGTTGGAGCCTCATGGAGCTAAGTGCAAAAAAAATACCAAGAAGGAAGAAAATACCGTGCCCCCTTAAATTCTGGCTCCTCACCTTGAGATTCTAGCCCAGGGGTGTTGAACTTCTTTTAGCCAGAGAGCTGAATTCCATTTCAGAGAAGCTCTCAGAGGCCACATTCCAGCAGTGGGCGGGACTGGAGGCAAAAGGGGAAGCCCCCCCCCCAAACCAGTATATTTTAGCATAAAGCTCTTACTGTAATTACGCCTTAGAAGAGACCAGCATTGACTGGTGGCTCCAACGTCAGTGGGGTGGTGTATCCACCCCGGGTTTCAGCCTGAACTTTAAAGGAGCTATCATGGTGCTGAACCTACTGAAACCCTGTATATCATATCTATTCACCCATGTAACCTTGCCTGACCAGGCTCACTAAGTGCTTCCAACAATGACGGAGACTCTGTGATGCGGTAGAAGTGCTCAGGCCAAACCCAGATACTAACAAATGCTGCAATTCAATTGCAACTATTGACGTTCAGCCATAGCCGCCAAGTCATATTTGGCACGCAGGATAGAGAAAATGACAAAAACTCATCATCGGCACCCACCAGTTGGTCCAAAGTAAAAATCCCTTTATTATTATCTGTCTATGTCCACCACAAAAACATTTACTTACCGATTTTTAGATTTGGATTGCCCCGTAAAGTCAAGTTAGCCTGAGAGAATGGATCAAAGTGTAATTGATGTGACATTATATGCCACTAGTGGCGGACGATCCACGCCCACCGAACTGGGCCAAAAGTGGACGCCTGCCGAGCCACTCAGCGGACCTCTGGGTTCCTGGCGGAGTGCTTTTTATGTAGAAAATGGCATAAGATACGTTCAAAGCGGCCACAATCTGTACTAGTTACGCAAATTGCGACCGTTTTTAACGTATCTTACACCATTTTCTATGTAAAAAGCGCTCGGTGGGAACCCGGAAGTTGCTTCCCCAGCGCAACTTGGGAGAATGTGAGTCGAGCTGGGGAAGCGAGTAGGTGGGACGGAGTCGAGCCCGGTGAGTTCGCCAGACTTCCACCCCACGGACGAAATCCTCACACATCCCTAAAAACGCCACATTACACGCCTCTGCTCTTTAGCCAAAAAGGCAACAGGGTGGCGGGGACTCATCTGGGGACTCAAATATCTGTAGTAAGACAGTCCCTGCCCTCAGGCTTACAATCAAAAAGATATGACATGGGGATTCTGTCTTATGTTTCATGAATTGTGAGGTGTCTTTAGCTTTAGGTCCATCGTCCACTCATTGACAGCAGGTTCGGATCTTTTGCAGGAGAATTTCGTTAGCTTCCAAATGCACACTCGCGCTCTTGTACAAATGTTAAAAAAAAATGATCTGCAAGTCCGCGGAATTGCAGACACAACTTGGAGAAAGCTGCCGTGTGCTGGGGCATCCGCAGGTCAGATTCAAAGAAATCCAATCTCATTTGGATCCGCTGTGGACATGTCACTTGACTGCACCCAACTCGGATCACTTGAAAAGCATGTTCCAACTTAGCAGGTAAGGAGTGGGGGAAATAACCTTTCCATCCTTTGATCGAGTCACAAGGTGACTAAAGGGGCAATTATATGCATGTTTAGACAGAGAAAAGTCCTACAGCTCCCAACATGCCCCAGCCAGCGTAGCTGGCTGGGGCATGCTGGGAGTTGTAGGACTTTTCTCTGTCTAAGCATGCGTAGGATTGCACCCTAAATGGGTGTCATATGATCAAATGTAACTATATACTCATGCGAATTGTGGTGCTCTTTATTCATTCATTACATGGAATGATGTCAAGGAGCCACCTTTAGGTACACTTTAGCGGAGTGTTTTGCCTGCATGCGAGTCCTGAGTTCTAATTTCATTTGGGAAGAATCTTCGGGGGGGGGGGCGAAATGCAGCCATTCCTTGTATATATAAGTAACTGCCACCTCCTCTTTACTGACCTTCCCTCTTCGGGGCTGATGCTGTGACCTTTCTTTTATTTTTGCTCCTTAGGAAAAGCATTTCATTGGAATGCTAAAACCCACAGGCGTGAGTCTTGATTTCCTGTGCGCAGATCTATTGACCAAAACTGATGTGGCTTTTGTATTTTCGACCCATATAGGATTGCGTCTTATGCTTTTAAAAACACACACACACACACAGAGAGATCAAGTCACCTAAATGATTTTATTTATTTTTATTTCTTACGTTTATACCCTGCCTTTTCCCCCTCCTGCAATGAACCCAAGGCAGCTTACATGATCCTCCTCCTCCTCTCCACTTTAACCTCACAACAACCCTATGAGGTAGGTTAGGCTGAGAGTCAGTGACTGGCCTAAAGTCACCTAGGATGCAATCTTATACAAGTTTAGACAGAAAAAAAGGCCTACAACTCCCAGCATGCCTCAGCCAGCAGAGCAGGAACACTCTTCAGATACCCGAAGACGGGCTGTCATATAGAAGAAGGCAAAGACTTGCTCTCTGCTGCACCGAATCACAGGATTAGTTCTTATGGGCTTAAGTTACAGGAGGGCGGATTTTGGACATTAGGAGAATGGTAAGAACAGTTTGACAATGGACACAATGATCTGGGGGGGGGGCAGGCTTTTCCTCGCTGGAGGTTTTCAGACTGTCAGTTTTCCTGGCTGTCATGCCTGACCCAGGCTAAGACGACTCGTTGGATGACGATTCGGAGAGCACAGAGTCCAACAACCCTGTAAGCATCATCCTGACACCGACACCCCTAGACTACCTCCAGGGAAGCTACGCCGGGTCGTCCAGTACTGGTGGACACTGAGGAACCCCTGGACAGGCCCTCGGGAGGACCATACATCCCCCATAGTGTGAGAGGAGGAAGCCGAGATCCACCCAGCCCTCGAGCGTGCCACAGCGCCAGAAGGTGAAAGGCACAGGCCGCCACCAGCCAGGGGCGAAGCGCATACCTCAAGAACTGTAGCAACTGGACTCCTCGTGAGTAGGGCCCTCCTCGTGAGGAAAAATTCTTACACAAGCCTGTAGATGAACTTCAGCCGAGCCCTGGGTGGACCTCGGGAAGCTCTGGCTATATCAGCTCTCCGATGGAATTTGAGAGCTGTTGGAAATAGCACCTTTCCTCAGCTTCTAGTGCTGTGCTTTGTAGTCATGGTTGGGGTTGTTTTTTTTTTTTAAACAAAACAAAACAACCTTGTTCTGTGGTGGAACATTTGTGTTACTGACCTTTGGACCTCTGCTTCTTGGACGGTGTTTGTATCTGGCTGCTTATCTGTGTTTGGAGCCTGACTCCCTCTTGCCTGGTAATGCTGTGCCTTTTTGACTGTTTACTGACCGCTCCTGCCTTGAACTGCTCTCTTGCTGGACTGATACCTCTGTGCCTGCCCTTTTCTCTGTTTATTAACTTGCCATTAGATTGGCCCCTCTATTGCCTTGATGCTGAGTCTGACCCAGCCGAAGTGGAACACAAGCAGAGGTTGGGCATCTGTGTGTGTGTGTGTGTGTGTGTGTGTGTGTGTTGGACTAGATGGCTAATAAGAAATCTATTCTTTCTTCAAGAAAGTCGTGTGCTTGTGATTGCAGCTTAAATCAACTCACTGTTGCAGCCCTCTTGCTTTTTTTTTTAAAATTTTTGACCGTTACAAGTGCTGGTTTTAAAGCTGGCCGTGTTAAGCGGGGGCTTGCTTTAAGGCCCCGGCATTCTCTTGTCCCATCAGACAACAAGGAGGAAGCCCACAGATATGGAAACAAAAATAAAGATTTTGCAAAGCATGGTGTCCCTGAAAGCAATGGCCTCTGTACAGCTTCCAGTGGGACTCTTTTTCTTTTTTTAATCACGGTGACGAGTCTCCTGTTTTCCACAGGCTGGCTGTTTCCCTAACTCCCACTTAAACTGTACTCCTTGGCTTGTTCCTGGCAATGGTTTCTGGATCTGGCGGGGTTCCTAGCAATGTTGCAATCAGGAGTGAGCAAGAGCATTTTTCTCTTAGAATTCAGCATTGACCAGACCCCAAAGTCCTTAAAAGTCTGAATGCCTCTGGACATTGGAAACGGAGCTGGAGCTAGGACTGTGACATATAGGGTAGCAACTTGCAGATTGCCCCCTCCAAAAGAGGATGCCAATTTGCAGAACATTTGCATGTGCTAATTTGTATCTCTAGAGCAGTGTTCTCCAACCTTGGGTCCCCAGATGTTTGTGGCCTACAACTCCCAGCATGCCCCAGCCAGTGTAGCTGAAGAGTAGCTGGCTGGGGCATGCTGGGAGTTGTAGGCCACAAACATCTGGGGACTCAAGGTTGGAGAACACTGCTCTAGGTGCAAGTTTAGAAATAATGACTAGAATTGAAATAGAACTATAATTGTAATAGAATACAATGCATTTCACCCATAAGGGGAAGGTGGTGACTTGTGTGTCTGCTGTCCAGGTGCTAAGAAATGTTTACCTGCAACTTTTGAAGCCCCGTGCCCTTCCATCATACAGTTCTTCAGCTTTCAACCGGACTTGGACTGGACCGCCTTTGAAATGGAGTATGCCTTGAAAGAAAGGACTGTGTCTCCTCTGTATTGTAGGACGCCTGGCCACCAATGACCTCCAATCAGCTCTCCAAAATCTCTGGAGGAAATGAAGGTGGGCGTCAGACTTGGTCCTGATCCCTGCCTCACTTTCCCGCCTTCCTTCATTTCTTGCAACAGGGCGCTACTCCTGTCGCTCTTGCCTGAGCAGAGAGTAGGAAGGGAATTGTGTCTCAACAAGAGACAGAGGAGAGGCCAGTAGGGTGGCCACTTCCACATCACCAAAAAGGGGAGGGGCACCAATTTGCATATGCAATTTTAGAAATAGCTACAAGGACGATAAAGGGACTGGAAACAAGGCCCTATGAGGAGAGACTGAAAGAACTGGGCATGTTTCGCCTTCAGAAGAGGAGACTGAGGGGAGATATGATCGCACTCTTCCAGTACTTGAAGGGTTGTCACACAGAGGAGGGCCAGGATCTCTTCTCGATCATCCCAGTTTGCAGGACACGGAATAATGGGCTCAAGTTACAGGAACCCAGATTCCACTTGAACATCAGGAAAAAATTCCTGACTGTCAGAGCAATAAGACAATATGGAACCAACTACCTAGCAGGGATGGGGACTCGGACTCCAAGACTCGACTCGTGAGTCGGACTGAGTCCCCCCTGTGACTCGAGTCAGACTCGAGTCCCAATATTTTTAATGGGACTCGAGACTCGACTCGGGACTCGAGACCAAGGACTCGTGTTCCAAAATTGTGTTCCTCAAATGCAACATGGATAGGTTTTAGGAAGTACAGCAAGTTTATTTTTAAAAATCATTTTCCTAAAATGCAACCTTTCAGACATTTTGGGTTTGGCTGCCTCTGCCTGCCTGCTTTGGGGTTCCCTGCCTCCTCTGCCTGTCTGGTTATTTTGGGTTTGTCTGCCTGGTCTGTTCTTGCCAAAATCAGTTGCAGAGTTTTGAAATAAAAAGGCACACTTGTGCCTAGGATTTATTTAAGCCACACATCTGAAGTAGCCTTATTTTGTTGGGAAACACCCCGCCCCATTGATTTTAATAGGGACTCATGGAGTCAGCTTTGGGAGTGACTCGTGACTCGTGAGTCACCATTTTGGACCAAGGACTCGGACTCGAGACTCGGGTCCAAAGACTCGTGACTCGACTCATGACTCAAAACCAAGGACTCTTCAACATCCCTGCTACCTAGGGAGGTGGTGGGCTCTCCCACTCTGGAGGCATTCAAGGTGTGGCTGGACAGCCATCTGTTGGGGATGCTTTGACCTGGATTCCCGCATTGAGCAGGGGGTTGGACTCGATGGCCTGGTAGGCCCCTTCCAACTCTACTTTTCTATGATTCTATGATTCTAAATGGGAAAACAATGTATTTCACCGTGGGGCAGAACACTGACTAGGGGGCCTGTCTGTCTGCTGTCCAGGCGCTAAGTGTGGATGTGTTTTAAGTCCCCTTCTGCTTTCTGATGGTTCTTTGACTTTAGTCCAAGTCTAGTTTAGGCAGCCATCAAAGAGAGGGCTGTACTCTGCCAGCACTCCAGAGTAGAGGACTGCCCTCTGTAAACTAGGACATCTGGCCACCCTAGCCCAGGCAACCATCTCTGATGACAGAACTGCCACTCCCAGGTGGCACAGCAAGGCAAAAGATGCTACACAGACAATGTGCTAAGCTCTGGCCCAAGATGGCTCCATCCACCAATACACAAATGGGCTGGACCAGAATGATCATGTGACTGGATGGATGCCCCCTATGTAAGGAGACACACAGCTGCCATTCAAGGGGAATAGTTTTGCCTAAACAAGCCTTCCCAAACTTTGGGTCCCCAGATGTTGTTGGTCCACAGCTTCCATCACTCCCAGCCAGCATGGCTGATGGTCAGGGATGATGGGAGTTTTAGTCCAATGCCATCTGGGGACCTAAGTTTGGGAAAGGCTGAACGGCACTTCAGAAGGCCCTATCTGAGGAAAGATTAGAAGAACGGATAGCTAGCAACTTTGCACGTTATGTTTTTAGCATGAGCGCAGGGGGACATGCTACAAAGACCGCGTGTGAGGGAGACATTTTTCTCTCCATGGCTTGTTATAACGCAACAGTATATAGGCTGAGGCACGTGCACCATAAAATTATAACATTGTCCTTGTTACGTGTGAAGTGGCACGGAGTCTCTGTCTTTGTCAACCATCTCAAACCTCCCCTGGCCGTTCAAGTTTATTTGGAAGTGTCATCTGTGACATTTTTAGCCTCACACAACAACCCTGTGAGGTAGACTGGGCTGAAAGAGAGTGACTTGCTCAAGGTGAACTGCTGAACTGAGCCAGGCTATGAAGCGGTGTTGCTGTCTGAGCCTGAAATGCTACACATTACCATCAGGTCTGGGGGAAATTGAAAATGGCTTTTATCTGAACAAAAGCTTGGGGTCTGAATGGATGTATCTTGCCCTGTAAGCAGAATCTTTTCATTCATTGTGCAGCCGTGGTGCTATTTTAAAACTGCCTCTCCTGCCTACTCGGAGTCGATTCTTGTGCCCCGGTCATTGAGAAGATGCAACCCATAATCAAAACTGGGGGTTTGGGTGGGGGGAGGGGTGCCCTTGCATTTCTTTGAGTTGGTTTAAATTAATAAGGAGCTGTCACAGCATTGAGTCATAGGGGATGCTTTCCTGGCTCTTTCTTTCCTCTCCCCCCACCATCCTTGAGAGGAGGCCCCAAATTGGGAATTTAATTCCCTTTGGCGTGCTTGAGAGAGCAGAAGACGCCTCAGCCACTTACTCAGTGTGGAAGGCTGCCAGAACGTGAATGAAGCTGCTATGTGGGATGAAGGAAAGTGCCAACAGGAGTAACCAGGATAGGGTTCGTTGGTGCCACCATTAAAATTCAGTGAGGGTTCCTGCCCCACCCTAGGAATTTGGCCAGCCGGGGCTAGATTTCATAGATCATAGAGTTGGAAGGAGCCTACAAGGCCATCGAGTCCAACCCCCTGCTCAATGCAGGGAACCAGAGGAGGGGGTCTCCCATCCAAGTAACAGCCAGGCCTGACCCTGCTTAGCTTTCCACACTTGGACAAGCTGAGCCAGCGTGAGCCACAGGCTTTCCTTTGCATTTATTTAAAAAGGTGGGGAACCTTTTTCAGTCTGAGGGCCAAATTGGTTCTGGATGTGCACGTTGGGGGGCCATTTGCCAGCAGCGGGCAGGGCTGCACCCCAAAGTGGGCGGGGTCATCCCACTGCTGAGATGTGGCTCCAGTGTGATTGACCAGACCCCATCATGCCATACATTGTAAAACATGTCACTTTTTAAAAGAGAAGTTTACACACACATACACACACACACACACACACACACCCTGTCTTACCTAGAATGTCTCTTGCAATTCTCTTTAAGAACAGACCAGCTTCCCCCAACTTATTGTCCTCCAGATAGTTTGGTCCACAACTTGCAGCATTCCTGACCGTTGTTCATGCTGACTGGCGCTGATCGGAGTTGAAGTTCAAAGCATCTGGAGGACACCCGTTGAGGAAGGCTAAGAATAGGCTTTTAGATCTATCTATCTTTTTCTCTCTCAGTGGTTCTCAACCTTTTTTTGCCCCATGCACCCTTTTCACCATATGTCAGAATGTCATTCCTGTTACTTATTTTTTAACTTTTAAATTTTTTCTTTATAAAAAAAAAAAAGATATCTTTAAAATTATAAGTGAAGTGGTTTATGGATAGATAGAAAGAAACAAGGAGTAAATGTACTATACTAGAGAGGGATTCTTAATATTCTTAATAATGGGATTTTAAATTGGATTAAAATGTTGTTTTGTTTTTGGTTTGCCGTAACTGAATGTGAGGTTTTGTTAACGGAGAATGTTGTAAGAATAACTGTGGTTGCTTAAGCTGTGGAGAAGATTGGAAGTCCTCTTTAATTGTGTATATTGTTTGTTATATATGTGTTTTTGTGTTTGTATGAAATGAAATAAAATTCATAAAACACAAAAACACAGAATGTCATTCCCCCCTTTCCAAGATCGTCTGACTCAAAAGTTGCATTCCAAATAATATGCATATACTATATAATAACTATACATGGAATATTTCCACAGATACCAAGTGAAATATTTATCTTTATTTTTAATTTAATCTGTGCCATACAATAAGGTGTGATGTCCTGTAGATTATGTAGATTCTACCAATCTGTAGAATTGTAATTTGTAGAACGATCAGTATTCCAACAGTTTGAGACTGTGGCCCCAATTCTCCCCCCCCGAAACCCTAAAATCCCCCCCCGGGGGAATTCCCCCCTGGTTGAGAATCCCTGATCGGTCGATCTAGATAGATAGAATAGATAGATAGATAGATAGATAGATAGATAGATAGATATAGAGATGGCAGAGAAGAGGTTGCTCCTTAATTAAAACGTTTTTTAAAAGATCAGAGTGAATGATAAGGAAAGAAAGGCAGAGCTGCTTTAAGAACTAAGCTACGTTCCACAATCGAATGCAGTATGTTTGCCACTGGAAATAAAAATTAAAAGGATTGTTTGCAATTTCACGACTGAGGTAATGAAGTCCATTAAAAAGAACCCTGCAGTTGGGCAGTGAAACATGGAAACGGCTATAACTTTTGCAATTCCGCAGCTCGCAACTAACCCATAAATTGACAATTTGGTAATGTAAAAGAGAGAGAGAGAGAAAGAATCAGAATAATGTGCTTAAGAATTGCATAGGAAGACAAAAACCTCCAACTCAGATTGTGTCTGAACTTGGTACTCCTGTCCTGAGCTGCAGCACCAAGTCACACGAACCTTTTAGGTAGTCAGAGAGAAGTGGGTTCAGAGAAGTGCAGCCCTATATTTCTATTCCTCTTTTGGGTAAGTGCCAAATGGACTGGGGTGATTATGAATATATAAAGCTGCCTTATGCCGGATCAGACCATTGACTCATCTAGTGCGGCAGCCCTCCTCCCCAACCTGTTGCCCTCCAGCTGTGTCGGACTGCGATTCCCAGCCTGCAGGCCATCACATCTGGGGAACGCCAGGTGGTGGCAAAAGGCTATAGCGCAGCACCGAACACAGGAAGCTGCCTTATGCAAAGCCCGACCATTTGCCTACTGAGTCCAATACTGTTTACTCCAGGGGTGGGCAACACGCAGCCCATGGGCCGCATGCGGCCTCCTGACCTTTTTCAGGGCTCCTGCTGCCCCCCCCTGCTGTTGCCGGTGGTGCCCCACCCCCCAAATGGCAGTTTGCCGCCAAGATTTGGCGGCGCGGCAGCAGCGGTGACAAAAAAGGGTAAATTCTAATTTAAAACGAGGCGCACGGGGAGGAGATTTTGCTTGAAAACAAGGCATGTCTTCCCCACTTGCCTTGTTTTAAAGCAATGCCACCGAATTTCCGTGGGGGAAATGGTGGTGCTGCAGCAGTGGCAGTTCCAGGGAGGGGTGTGGTCCCCGTGGGGTGTGTGTCCCGGACAGTGGTGTTGTGGTCCCTTTTGAAGTGCTGGCACCCATCATGATGCATGTCCCCAAGGAGAGACCAAAATTCCTGGCAGCAGTGCTGATCCATATCAACAAACCACTTCTGGCAGTTCTCATCTCCACCAGAAGCAGGTCTGTTGTAAAGCAAAGGGGTCTTAATTGCCCAATCAAGACCCGGCCACTAAGGATGTCGGAGGAAATCTGCAATGGACTCGATTGTGTTCGAATTTCTAAGAATCCAACCCTCAGATTCAGCAACGGACCGAGTTTTCCAGAGTCACATGGATTCCGCAGATTTGCAAACCAGATGGTTTTTTTTTTAAACGTTCTGTACACTTATGCAAATTTAGTCGTAGAAAAATATGGAAAATAAGAAAACACTGGCCAAAAATGCACATTTCCCCCCACAAATAGGCAAAAGCATGAAACTACGTATTTCTTGGGGATTTGCAGATGTTGTGGGGACCTGCGCATTTTCAGGAATTTGCGAATTTGCATACGAATGCATTTCTGCAAAATCCGATTCTGTCAATGAACGGACGATGGAACGAAAGCTGCCTGACAATCTGGAAAAAAACGGATGGAATGGATTTTACAACGTCCGTAGATTCCCTACCCCCCCCCCAATACTTTGCATGACAACAGGGAACAATATATTGCTGCTGGGGAAATCCATTTCTCCCCCTGCTACTGTGAAGATTGCAGCTAAGCTACAAGGGAACAGGGAAGCCTGAGGGAGTGGCAGATGACATCAGCATCCCTGCTGATAAAAAAAAGTGCCGGCGTTGCATCCCTGCCAGCCTTGGTTCCACTACACCACTGGCATGTGCAGAAACCTTTCATGCGGGTGTAATTCTACTCCACATTCTAATTGTACACATTTTCTGATCATGCAAGGAAGGCTTTTGTATGTGTCTTTGACACAGGCCAGAAATTAGGGATGTAACCGTTCGCCCCGCGCAGGCGTAGCGGGCCGAAATCAGCCCCGCTCACATCTGCGCGGGGCTCGTGCGGGCCTACAGGCCTACCTTGTCCAGTGGCAGCTCGCCTCTCCGTGGCGAGCCGCCTGCGCCGCCTGCGCCGGTCCCGTCGCGTCCCGTCCGGCCCTGGAAGTGACGTGACGGGACCCTGCACAGGCGCACTGGACCCCCGTGCGACGTATTGCGCCTACGCAGGGTCCCCGTCGCGTCACTTCCAGGGCCGGATGTGACACGACAGGACCAGTGCCGGCGGCTCGAGCGGCGCGGAGAACTGCTCCGCGCCGCTCAGAAGATCGAGGCGGGGGAGCCGCCCCCGCGGAGAGGCGAGCCCCCCACAGGTTCGTGGCACATCCCCCCAGAATCAACAGGTTAAGCTTTTTGCTGGCATGGAGGTGTAGTGATAGGGAAAGCTTCTCTATCTGCCTATTACACTGATGCTTATTCGCTGAAGGCACAATCCTACGCACGCTTACACAGAAAAAAGGCCTGAAACTCCCAGCATGCCCCAGCCAGCTATGCTGGCTGGGGCATGCTGGGAGTTGTAGGCCTTTTTTTTTTTTGTCTAAACGTGCGTAGGATCATGCCCTGAGCCTGCACACCTTTCCTGTATTTATACCAACTGAACGCCTAGCAGGGCTCTGTGATGACTATGGGGGTGGTTACAATTCCCCACTAATCTTGTGATCACTCCAGCAAAACTTCTTATAAAAGAACTTCCCCCCGCCCACAACACACACACTTAAGGTTAATTCACAACTTTCAGTAATGTATTATCCAGGCAGACATGTGTGAATGACCCCCAAGACACAGGTGTATATTTTTTTTTTTAGAAAAAGTAAAGTTGAATTTATTTAAGGAAATCAGAGTTTACATCAGGGGTGGGGCAATGTGCAGCCAGCAGGCCACATGCGGGGGCCCTGTCTTTTTCTGTGCACCCCACCACCACCACTGCCCCTGCCGCCATGCCACCAAATACGCCACAGAAATTTGGTGGCACAGGGGATGGGACCCAGGAAATTAGTCTTCTTTTAAAAGCCAAAATGGTGGTTTGCTGCCACAATCTGGTGGTGTGGTTCCAGCGGTGAAAAAAAAAAGGGGGGCTATTTGAAAGCAAAGCAGCCCCCGTTTCCTGGCTGCTGCATTGCTGAATTTCAGTGGCAAACCTGCTGTGCTTGGCTTTTGAAAGGAGGCTATTTTTCCTCACTGCTGCCATGACGACGCCAAATTTCAGGAGCGTGGTGGCTGGGGTGGGATCCGAGGGAGCAATGCGACCTCTCTGGGATTTGTCCACCCCTGGTCTGGTTTACATGGTATTAAAAGTAAAGAGGAGAAACAAGTTCAAATATAAGAATTTTTTTTTAATTTAAAATTTAAAATTATGTTTTCCAAATAGGCCTCATCTTGAGTACTGCGTCCAGTTCTGGGCACCTCACTTTAAGAAGGACATAGACAAACTGGAGAGGGTTCAGAGGAGGGCAACAAGGATGATAAAGGGACTGGAAACAAGGCCCTATGAGGAGAGACTGAAAGAACTGGGCATGTTTAGCCTTCAGAAGAGGAGACTGAGGGGAGATATGATCGCACTCTTCCAGTATTTGAAGGGATGTCACACAGAGGAGGGCAAAGATCTCTTCTCGTTCATCCCAGTTTGCAGGACACGGAATAATGGGCTCAAGTTACAGGAACCTAGATTCCACCTAAACATCAGGAAAAATTTCCTGACTGTCAGAGCAATAAGACAATGGAATCAACTACCTAGGGAGGTCGTGGGCTCTCCCACTCTGGAGGCATTCAAGGTGCAGCTGGACAGACATCTGTCAGAGATGCTTTGACCTAGATTCCTGCACTGAGCAGGGGGTTGGACTCGATGGCCTTGTAGGCCCCTTCCAACTCTACTTTTCTATGATTCTATGATTCTATGAAAAGGAAAAAAAAAACCATAAAAAGCAAAACAAAACATATAAGTAATACATAATCCCTCCACAATCCCTTCCCAAACTGGGTCAATTTCAAAATTTTCGTCTTCCATCTTTTATTTTCAATTTCTGTTCCAGTGTAGTATGTTGATTTATCCTATTTCATTACTTTATAACCTTCTTTTCATGAATCCCACCGATTTCTATAACCTTCTACCAAGGTTATTCGATTCGATTCCCCCCATATAGTCTATATATTTTCATCAATCCTTCCTAAAAGTATCTCTTTTCTTTATTCCTCTATGCACTCTGAACTTCTGTGCCAACTTTTCATTTATTGCTATGTCCCAGATTTTCTTTTTCCACATAGGTATTGTCAACATCTGGGCATTCTTCCAATTGCATGCTATTAAATGCCTCACAGCTGTTAACAGAAAAGCAATTAATTTCCCCCCCTCTTATCTTTCTATTTTCTTTTACAAACATGTTCAATAAAGCTAACTCTGGTGTTTTACAAATCTCTTGATCGGTAATTTTTTCAATTTCTTGACATATCCTGTCCCAAAACTCGCTTACCTTCCTACATTCCCACCACATATGCATTTGAGTTCCATTAATTTCACATCCTCTCCAACACAACATTGTTATATAAGAATAACAATGCAGCTTCCTTCCTTTGTTCGTTAGATGTCTTTGTTCACAGTTCTTGGTTCACTCCATTTCTAAGAATGGAGTCCTGCCCATGCCTCTTTCAGAACAAAAAGGCACAAAGAAGCAACAAGAGGCTCTTGTTGGAACACACCCACACTCGGGCTCTTTCTAAGTCCAGAGGAACTTTTCTCTGGCAAAATAAAACTCTCCAGTTGCATCCGTTATGCAGGATTGATATTTCCTTTAATCGTTGGTTGGGTAGAAATGTTTAGCCAATAAAGGTGAGAACTCACAAACTGACCCAATGAAGGAGAAGACTAAACTCCCAGTCATAGAAGAGAATGCAAATATAGGACTTATTTCCAGGCCTGGCTTGCAAATACCACGCACGCACGCGCACACACATGGGATGGGGGCAAAATTCATTCAGTTCGCATTGTAGTGCGTACCAATCTAATTCACATTTCATGAACCGATATGTGAACCGAAAGACAGTTAGTTATCCTTCAGTATTTGCACTTCTCAGAATGTTGAGGTGCATTTCTCAAATGAAAAAAATGCATATATTAGGGGGAAGTGTGCTCACAAATGAATTATTTAGATCCATGCCAGTCGGGCTTCAGGCCTGGACATGGGATGGAGACGGCCTTGGTCGCCTTGGTGGATGATATGAGGAGGGCTTTGGATAGGGGCGAATGCTCTTTTCTAGTCCTCCTCGATCTCTCAGTGGCTTTTGATACCGTTGACCATGGTATCCTCCTGGACCGCCTGGAGGGGTTGGGCATGGGAGGCACTGTATTGCAGTGGTTCCGGTCCTTCCTCTCTGGAAGGTACCAGAGGGTAGTTCTTGGGGAGGAGGCTTCGGACCCTCGGCCGCTCACTTGTGGAGTTCCGCAGGGTTCCATCCTCTCCCCGATGTTATTCAACATCTACCTAAAGCCGCTGGGAGCTATCATCAGGAGGTTTGAGGTGCGGTGTCATCAGTATGTGGATGACATGCAGCTCTACCTCTCTTTCAAGTCCTCACCGAGGTTGGCCGTTGAGACCCTGTCCAAGTGCCTGGAGTCGGAGGGTGGGTGGATGGGAAAGAACATGCTGAAGCTGAACCCCAACAAGACCGAGGTACTTCTGGTAGGGGACAAGGGGAGGTTAGGGGATGTTGACCTGGTGCTGAATGGGGTACATCTACCCCTGAAGGATCAGGTCCGCAGCTTGGGAGTCATTCTAGACTCCCAGCTGTCCATGGAGGCTCAGGTGTCAGCTGTGAGCGGTGTGGTGCTGTATCAGCTCCATCTGATACAGCAGCTGTGCCCCTACCTTCCTAATCATCTGCTCCCATCAGTGGTTCATGCCTTGGTCTCCTCTCACCTGGACTACTGTAATGCGCTCTACGTGGGGTTACCGTGGAAGATGGTTTGGAAGCTACAGCTGGTACAGAACACGGCGGCTCGCCTGGTTAAAGGCAGCCGCCGGCGGGATCACATCACTCCAGTGCTCAAGGAGCTGCACTGGCTACCAGTTGCTTGCCGAGCCGAATTCAAGGTGTTGGTTTTGACCTTTAAAACCCTATACGGCTCTAGTCCAGTCTATCTCAAGGAACGTCTCCAGCAACACCAAGTAGGATGCTCAACAAGATCTGCCACAGATGGCCTTCTCCTTGTCCCTTCAGCCAGAGCAGCTAGACTGGTGGGGACTAGGAAGAGGGCCTTTTCTGTGGCAGCCCCCGTACTGTGGAACTCTCTCCCGAGTGACCTCCGCCATGCCCCCTCTCTGCTGAGCTTCCGCCGCTCACTAAAAACTTGGCTGTTCAGGCGGGAATATGGGGTGGGCTAAGATTTTAAAATTGTATACAGAAAAATGCATTATATTATATTATTTATTTATTTTATTTGTACTTTTTCTATACTGTTAAATATTAAGAAAAATCCCTGAGCGGTTTCCATATAAATATTAAAATCATAGTTAAAATCACATTTAAAACACAATTTTAAAAACAATATAATTAGAACAATAATAATACATGGCAGCAGTACAGGAGCAGCAAAATGGGACAGCATTGTTAATTTAATTATGGGCCAGGGAAAGCCTGGGTGAACAGGTGCGTTTTCAGGAGGCATTTAAAAGATGCCGAATTTTCTGCCTCCCAAACTACATAAAGGAGGTTTTTTTTCCACAGGGTGGGTGCCACTACTGAGAAGGCCTGCCATCGAGGTATTGCACGTCGACATTCCGATAATTTTGCAATGACCAGCAAGGCCTCCTCTGATTATCTTAATGGTCACTTGGGCTGGCTATATATATATATATAAGGGAAGGCGGTCTGCTAGGTATTCTGGTCCTAAGTTGTTTAGGGCTTTGTATGACAATACCATAACCTTGAACATGGCTCGGCAGCTAATAGGCAGCCAGTGCAGTTCTTTTAGCACAGGTCTTATGTGAGCATAGCTGGGTGTACCAGTGAGCACCCCCTCTGCTGCTTTCTGCACTAGCTGCGGCTTCCGAACCAGGCCCAAGGGCAGCCCCACATAGAGTGCATTGCAGTAGTCTAACCTTGAGGTTACCAGTACATGGATCACGGTGGCTAGATTATCCCTGTCCAGGAATGGGTGAAGTTGGCATACCGATCGAAGCTGGTAGTGGGCACTCTGGGCCACCAAGGTCACCTGGGCTTCCAGTGACAGAGATGGATCCAGGATTAGCCCCAAACTACGTACCTGCTCCTTCAGAGGGAGTGCAGCCCCATCCAGAACAGGCAAACAGCCCAATGCCCGGACCTGGGAACTGCCAACTGCCTTATTAGGTAAAATAGCTTGCAAAGATGTATATATTGGGCAAAATTGTGTACAGAAAGCTGCATTAGGAGAAATGCACATGGAAATGCTTACAAATTTTCACGTGGACTGTAAAATAAAAATAAAAAATCACAGACCGATGTGGAAATGGGATGAAGCTAATTTAAGATTGGAAAAACGCAAAACTGAGAGAAACTGAAATGGACAGATTTATTCATCCAATACATGAAGCAACTTACAGTGGGAGGGGGCAGAAGCTTAAGCTTGGGAGAAGGTGGTTCTGGTGTGGTTAAGCAGACCAACCTTAAAATTCCAGCAGGGGTTTCATTCAAAGGGTTGGGGATGCTCAGTGTTAAAAACAGCAGCAACAACAACATCCTACAATAAAATCAGCAAGCAAAATGCTACACTGAACAGCATTTTCAAATTACCCTGTTCTTGCCAAATCCTGGTCAAAAAAAGCCAGCCCAAAGTAAGGATTCGCAGCACTTCCCACCCACTAACTATAGGAAAGTAGTATCTCAATGAAGAGCCATCAAGACCAGTAGCCACCGATTCGTCCAATCCCCTTTTAAAGCTCTCCAAACTGGTGGCCATCACTACATCTTGTGGAAGGGAACTGTGTAGTTAAAACTATGCGCTGTGTGAAGAAGCACTTCCTTTTATCTGTCCTGGATCTCCCACCAATCAGCTTCATGGGATGACGACCCCGTTGGGTTCTAGTCTTATGAGAGAGGGAGAAAAATGCTTTCCTATCCACTTTTTCCCACACAATACATCATTTTGTACACCTCCTCTTACTCGCCTTTTTTCTAAGCTAAACAGACCCAAATGTTGTAACCTTTCCTCACTGGGGAGTTGCTCCTGCCCCTTGATCATTTTTAGTTGCCTTTTGCTGCACTTTTCCCAACTCTACAATATCCTTTTTTAGGTGTGGTGACCAGAACTGTAGATAGTATTGTAAGTGTGGTTGCACCATGGATTTGTATAAGGGGATTTGTATTATTATTATTATTATTATTATTATTATTATTATTATTATTATTATTATTATTTAAAAAAATGCTTTCCCTCTTCCTCCAGAATGAAGTGGTGCAGTTTAAGAAGCATCCCACA
Organism: Shinisaurus crocodilurus; assembly: GCA_021292165.1. NCBI lineage: Eukaryota > Metazoa > Chordata > Lepidosauria > Squamata > Shinisauridae > Shinisaurus > Shinisaurus crocodilurus. Next base: position 9,417,614 of record CM037880.1, on the reverse strand, counting down.
ATGTGGTTCTGCAGAATACGTTGATCAGCCCACCATGTTATGAAATGACCTTATGCCAATAATACTCTGGTTGCTATCATGCAATTCCCAGCACAGAGACCTTTCCAGTGTGATAGTGTGATTCTGCAGTGTGGCTTGTGCAGCTCGACTTTACATCAGTGGCAGGGATGGGGGAGAAATTCATTAACTTTGCTTCTTAATGCGAGCTTACCAAATTTTGCATTTTCAAACCACTATGAGAAACTCAGCGATCCTTCAAAGTTCACACTTCTCCGAGTTTTGCAACGGAGCTCTCAAATACGTGTACACTAAAACCTTGGATTGCAAGTAACTTGGTCTGAGAGCGTTTTGCAAGACAAGCAAATTTTTTAAAACAAATTTTGACTTGATAAACAAGCGACGTCTTGCAATACAAAGTACTGTAGTACGGTCAAGAAAAATGAAGACTTTACACTATCATTCTTTATTGCAGCTTAAATTAAAAATGTGTGTACAAATTTCTTATGGGGAATTTCGCTTTGATATACGAGTGCTTTGGATTACAAGCACGTGTCCAGAACTAATTACGCTTGCAATCCAAGGTATTACTGTACATACATATATCATGCATGTATTAGGGGAAATGATGATTAAGAATACATTATTTTCGGAACCTTGCTTGCAAAAAAAAAAAAAAAGTGCATATTAGACAAAAGCGCATGCACTAGAAGACACATGCACAAATTTTTTTACAACTTTTCATTCAAACTTTAAGAAACATTCTCAAAGTTTGGGATGAACTGAACTTAAGACTGGAGAAATTCTAAAAGTTCAAGATGAACTGAACTTAAGGGGGGGGGATAGAAACAGAGAAACCAAAATTGACAGATGCGTTCCTCCTTGAGACTGCCAATGTTCAACCGGGCTATGGCACGGTGTGGCTCGTATCTTGGAGTTATATGAGTTGCACGTTGGCACTCAGCCAGTGTCAAAACCACCATCCTGCCATTTGCTTTGGTGAGCACACAGCTGAAAAGAACCCATGCGCCAATTCACAATGATGTTTTCTAGCCCCCCCCCCCAAGATCCTGTGCACTTGGAAACCGTACAACCGTGTGGCAGATGAAAGTTCTGTGGATGTGACTTGTTTCCTCGCAGAGCCATTTGCAAATGCTCTTTGGATACGTCTTCAGATGGAGATGAGGTCCATGCACCACAACTGGTATGCAGTGGAGGCTGGTGGCGCCCATGTCAGTGGGGCTGTGCATCCAGGTTTCAGCCTGAACTTTAAAGGTCCTATCCATGGTACTGAACCCTACCAGCAAAATAGGCTTAGCACTATGGAGAGCTCCTTTAAAGTTCAGACTGAAACCCAGGGTGGATACACAGCCCCACTGACATGGGAGCCAACAGTCTCCCCTGCTGGTATGCGCAGGTACGGTTGGATGGCATGTACGATGCTGCAAGCCGGCTTCCAAATATCCGCCCATCGTGAACCAATGCCAGCTTGACTGGGTGGCATGTCACCTATCGCTCCAGCATGGATACATCCCACAGTTCATTTGGCCATCTGCTGTTTGTTCACAACATACTTGGATTTTAAAGGGCGCGGAGCAGAGAGAGCTGATTCATCCAGGATGGAGGAAACGCCAAACGGCTCTGCAGAACCGCTAATTGCTGAATGCTGATGCGGAGGGGCAAGACGGCAAGAAACGGGGGAGAAAGGGAAGGGGGCCTGTTGATCTGATAAAAGGCTCACATTTCAATCTGGAGCCAATTACTGGACATGAATAAGGTTCACTGGACTGGAGAGGAATGCATTATATCTTCTAGACCAGTGTTCTCCAACCTTGGGTCCACCAGATGCTTTTGGCCTACAACTCCCAGCATGCCCCAGCCAGCTACGCTGTCCTGAATCTCCCACCAATTAGCTTCATGGGATTGCTAATTGCTACTCTTGCTGGGGCATGCTGGGAGTTGTAGGCCAAAAACATCTGGCGGACCCAAGGTTGGAGAACACTATTATAGAGTGTCATATTTTTTGTAAATATATATCGTTAATTACTAAGCGCCATATTAGGGATTGCTCTTCCTAAGAATTTCATTGCAGACAAATGTTGCATGTAGGCTCCAGAGCAGAAGAAATAAGCTACATAGCTTCTTCTTTTATAATGACATTTCCCCAATGCACGTATCTTGACTGTTGAGGCCTCATCAGACATGATAAAAGGGCTCTTCCAGGTGATGGAAACCCCTGTGGGTGACAAGGATGGTTGGAGGCAGAAGAGAGACAGAATCTTCCGGGGCAGGGGTGAGAACATATTGAGGAGCATGAGCTGGGAGTATCAAAAAGTAAGAGGCCCACATGGTAGGCTCATGGTAAGAAGGGAAAGTGCCTATGAAAGGGTTAACCAGGGAAGTGCCCAGAGAAGAGCGGGTGGAGCCTATGACTCCAGGATTTAAGGAAGCAGGCACTGGTGGAAACTGCAGAGGAGTCACGGAAGGAGGATTCTAAGAAAGGCCACAGAGGAAGCCAAACTTGAAGGTGGCAGAGGTGGAGATGGGCCACACACTGGAACACGGAATGGAGGAGGGTGGCGCCTACGGCAAGGTGGCTCAGGGCAAATGTAGGCTATGGAGGGTGGGTTGGCGGCAGAAACTGGATCCCGGCTGGGAGCTGTGTGATGGAAACAAGGCACCGCAGAGCACCAAGAAATGCAGGCCTGCCTGATGGGTGTTGCGCGTCGCTCCGTGGTGATCGAGCACCTGCTTTGCATGCAGAAGGTCACGAACTAGCAAAGCACTCGCACAGATTCTGCTTTTCTGCTTAGCGCAGAATTAGCGCATCAGAATCGATCCAATGCCAGTGGTACAATATCGTGTATATGCCTAAAATATATGCATAGGGAGCCCATGTGCCCTACTTTGCAGAAGACAGTCCTCTGTCTGAAGGTGTCCTCTATCTGAACTGCTGTTCAATCCAAGTCCCCTGTTTAAAGATAAAGAAGAAGCTGGGAGAGGTGGGGGGGGGGTTGAAGTTTCCCATCCACAGTTAACATTTGGACAGCAGACTGAACAGGCAGCCACACACAGGCCACTGGGTCACAGCCCCCCCCCTTATGGTGAGATGCATACAGGCCTGTGGCTCACGCTGGCTCAGCTTGTCCGAGCGTGGAAAGCTAAGCAGGGTCAGGCCTGGTTATTACTTGGATGGGAGACCCCTCCTCTAGTTTCCTGCACTGAGCAGGGGGTTGGACTCGATGGCCTTGTAGGCTCCTGCCAACTCTATGATCTATGAAATCTATGGATTGTCTTTCTATTTGAGTTGTAGTAATTCATTCTAAATTTGCATCGAAACCAGGGGTGGGCGACATGCGGCCCACGGGCGACATGCGGCCCCCGCTGCTCCCCTAAACTGTAAACGCATGTCAGGTGTTTCCAACAGGTCTACTCGGTATTAAACATTGTCTTTGCCGCTAAAGCGTTTCTAAATTTTAAAAACTGTTTTTAAATTGTGTGTGGTGGGAATTTTTTTTAATGGTTGTTTTTATTGAATTATGGTCCTGTTTAGGAATTGCTGTAAACCGCCCAGAGAGCTATTCGGCAGTATAGAAATGAAATAAATAAATACGCAAACAAAGATCTTTTTCTTTTTAAAAAGGCACTCAGGACAGCCAGTTTGAACCTTTTGGCGCTCCGTGGCCACTCTGAATGCCGCTTGGAAAAGTTTTTTCCAGTGCCGTGGGGGGGGGGGGAGAGATGTGGCCCTTTGGCGGCGGCGGCGGCGGGGGGAGTGCAGCCCATGGGGAGTGCAGGGTGATAATGGTCCCCTGACCTCCCAAAGTTGTCCACCTCTGGTCTAAACAAATCAATTAACACGTGCAAATTTTATGCAAACTGATGTCCTTTCTTTGGTGTGTGATCCATTTCCTCTGTTCTGGTAATGTGGAAGTGGCTAGCGTGTACATACATGAGGTACAGGGCTGTCCAAAGATATTTAGGCCATGAGATGACAACATTCCAGTGGGGGGCACACACACACACACCCCACTCTCAAGGGGGGGGGAAGTCATGATGATGGAAATGATGGGGAGTGGAGACATGGGCTAGGTTTGCACACAACAACACGCTAAGCCATCATGGCTACAGTAAACCCTAAAACAAGCCAGTGGCTTCCGAGGGTGGCTTCGTTCGAAGCCATGGCTAAGAAACACTGACTGGGTCTGCACAAAAATGCTACGCCTCCGTGTCTTGGCGTGTCGTGTGAACCCAGTCGGTGTTTCGTAGCCACGGCTTTGGAGCCACCCTTGGAAGCCATGGCTTGTTCTAGGGTTTACTGTAGCCACCGTGGCACAGCCTGTTGTGTGAACCCGGTCATGGGGTGAAAGAAAGAAGGTGCCAAGGAGAGGAGTGGGGGGGGGGAAGCTACTCAAAGGGCCTAGAGAAGAGATAGGAAGGCCTAATGGCAGGCTAGAAATGGGCAGAAAAGGGGTTGCTGTCTTTCACGGTCTCGATTGTAAATGGGAGTTCTGCCAATTTTGGTTTCTACTGTCACTGCAGCATTTTGACCTGGCAGCCGTTAGAAGGAAGACGGCCAAGAAAGCAATCGCTGGCAGCGGTGCAGAATTCCGCAAATTGATTTGCACTAACTTGTCAATTCATCTAGTGCATTTACTTCTAATATTAATAAGGTCGGACTGGGGGGAATTAATTAGGGAAACCAATACATACGGAGGAAATGGATGTTTGGTCCAACCACCTTGTTATGGTATCCGGTGGCTGTACATTGGACGGAGTAAGAGAAGAAGAAGAAGAGGGCATTCCACAGGCGGTTGATGGGCTAAGGATTTCGTTCAGTTGTCATGAACAAACTAGACTGCAGTTCAAGCAACAGATAAGGTAAGATTCCAGTCCTCATGGTTCTGAATAAAAGTCTGATTTAAACAGGAACTTGGGAAGCTGCCTTAGGTGAAATGAGAACATTGGTCCATCTAGCTCATTATGGTCAACGCTGACTGGCAGTGGCTCTCCAGGGTTTCAGGAAGGAATCTTAACCAGCTGTACCCGGAGATGCCGGGGGTCAAACCAGGGATGGGGACTCGGACTCGAGGACTCGACTCGTGAGTCGGACTGAGTCCCCCCTCTGACTCGACTCGGACTCGAGTCCCAATATTTTTAATGGGACTCGAGACTCGACTCGGGACTCGAGACCAAGGACTCTTCAACATCCCTGGGCTGTGCCAGAAGGAGTGGAGAGGAGCGCATTCGCCAGCAAAGAGCGCATGGAAGCGAGGGGTGCTGCTGCTCGGCCACTATGGACGGCTACCAGGAGTGCAGCCCCAACAGTGTGTCAAGATTTATTTTGATTGATGTGTTGCGTACTTGGGAGAGGCAGAGGAAGGACCTGAGATTACTCTGTGTGGCTGCTCTGAGTGTGAAGTAGCCTTATTTTGTTGGGAAAAAAACCCATTGATTTTAATAGGGACTCGTGGAGTCAGCTTTGGGAGTGACTCATGACTCGTGACTCGTGAGTCACCATTTTGGACCAAGGACTCGGACTCCGACTCCGACTCGGACTCGAGACTCGGGTCCAAAGACTCGTGACTCGACTCGGGACTCAAGACCAAGGACTCTTCAACATCCCTGGGCTGTGCCAGAAGGAGTGGAGAGGAGCGTGATTGCTGGCGAAGAGCGCATGGAAGCGAGGCGTGCCGCTGCTCGGCCACTATGGACGGCTACCAGGAGTGCAGCCCCAACAGTGTGTCGAGATTTATTTTGATTGATGTATTGCGTACTTGGGAGAGGCAGAAGAAGGACCTGAGATTACTCTGTGTGGCTGCTCTGAGTGTGTTTCTGGTTCCAGCAAGTTCATCACCAGTGGAGCGGGTGTTCAGCGAGGGTGGAATTGTGATGAGATCTCACCGTTCCAGAAGGGGGACCAAACATTTAGAAAAAATCATGTTCCTCAAATGCAACATGGATAAGTTTTAGGAAGTACAGCAAGTTTATTTTTTAAAATCATTTTTCTAAAATGCAACCTTTCAGACATTTTGGGTTTGGCTGCCTCTGCCTGCCTGTCTGGGGTTCCCTGCCTCCTCTGCCTGCCTGGTTATTTTGGGTTTGTCTGCCTGGTCTGTTCTTGCCAAAATCAGTTGCAGAGTTTTGAAATAAAAAGGCACACTTGTGCCTAGAATTTATTTAAGCCACACATCTGAAGTAGCCTTATTTTGTTGGGGGAAACCCCCATTGATTTTAATAGGGACTCGTGGAGTCTGCTTTGGGAGTGACTTGTGACTCGTGACTTGTGAGTCACCATTTTGTACCAAGGACTCGAACTCGGACTCGAGACTCGGGTCCAAAGACTCGTGACTCGACTCGTGACTCGAGACCAAGGACTCTTCAACATCCCTGGGTCAAACCTGGGACTTTCTCTATGCAAGGCAGGGGCTCTGCCACTGAGTTCTAGCCCTCCTCCATCCAGTTGTCATGAACAAACTAGATCAGTGTTCTCCAACCTTGGGTCCCCAAATGTTTTTGGCCTAAACTCCCAGCATGCCCCAGCCAGCATAGCTGGCTGGGGCATGCTGGGAGTTGTAGGCCAAAAACATCTGGGGACCCAAGGTTGGAGAACACTGATTACTAGACCGAAGTTCAACCACAGACTTCAGTTGTGTAGGAATGGTAATAGCGACTCTTGCTGGGTACTTCCAGGATGAAAGATTCCCACACATGGATGCCACCTTGAGTCCAGACATGGAAGAAAGACAACACAGAATAGACGGTGTAGAACTGCTCATTAAAAGAAGAGGCTGGTAAAAGGCTGAAAATGTGAGAGGTGCCATTAACCCACATCTGTTAAGCCTTTGTCGGTCTTCCTCTAGGGCAGTTGGCAACTTCTGGGGGCCAGCGGCTGCACTGCCCCCCCCCCCCAGGCACCACCGGGGACTGCATCCTCCTGCCCTTGCAGTATCACCAAATTCGCTGCCAAAATTTGGCTCCGTGGCACAGCGAAGAAGCCTGCGATTTTGCTTGAAGACAAGGCAGGGAGAGAGCACTTTGTTTCCAAGCAAAAGTTGAGCTTGGAAAAAAAAGTTTCCAAGCTGTTGAGGTGCTTCCAGGAGTCTGATGTTGCTTGAAAATGTGCATTCCCTGCACACCTTGTTTTAAAGGAAAAAAAACACCTTTTTTGGGGGGGGCTGCCGTATTACCATATTTCGGCAGCAATTTTGGCAATGCAGCGGCAGGCTTGAGTGGGGAGATGCGACTAAGGCCAGGGTGGGCTGCATGTTGCCCACCCCTGCTCTAGGGTCTTATCATCACCACCACCCTCATCATCAAACTGTAGACCCCACTTCTGGAGAAGGGCTACAGCTCAGTGGTAAGAGCCCCTGCTTTGCCCGCAGAAGGTCCCAGGTTCAATCCTCGGCATCTCCAGGTAGAGCTGGGTAAAATTCCTGCCTGAAACCCTGGAGATCTGCTGCCAGTCGGCAGCGTTGACAATACTGGGCTTGATCCTGATGGACCCATGTTCTGACTTCACCTAAGGCAGCTTCCTAAGTTCCTGCTTAAGTCAAGACTGTGTTCAGAACCATGAGGACTGGAATCTTATGTTAGCTTTAGGGGAAGGGCCATGGCTCACTGGCGGAACACATGCTTTGCAAGCCTGCCTAGATCTCCAGATAGGGCTGGGTAAGTGGCTCCTAGGGGTGCGGAAGCTCTTTCAGCACTTCAGCCTTTTAGAAGGGGGGACAAAAAAACTGCACAAAGGCCAGGAAACCACCACGTGATTGGTGGTTGGGGGAGGGAAGGGTGGGGCCAGTGGAAGGAGGCATGGCCATCCTGGGAACTCCAGAGGGCCAGATTGAAGCCCACAGAGGGTCAGATCTGGTCCCTGGGTCTGAGGTTCTGCACCCCTGTACTAAATAGTCCACCGAGGCTCCCAGGCAATACTGTTTAACTGGTTTTTTTGACCGATGTATTGTTGCAAACATAGTTAGTTAGGCAGCTAAGCTGGAAATTCCTCCACGGCAGCCATTTGTAATGTGGTTTGTTTCTGCAGAGCCCAAAATAAACTGGATTTTTTTTTTAATTTTTTTTTTAAAGAGTTCTGGAGTGGTCCTTGAGCCAGGCAGCCTGACGCAGTCTGCCCTGCCGATTCCTTTCAATTTCTTTTTCAAAGGTTTCATCTTGAGAAGTGCCTCATGAATCATCTGGCATTGTCGGCTCCTTTTCTAAGCCCAGCACTACAGTGAATTTTCCAGTGCTGTGTGGGCCGTTCATTTCCCCTTTAAGGGAATTGCTACATTGGGATGTCACAAAGCAGTTGATTTCTGAAACGGGGGAGTTGGCTGCTGCGGGGGCTGAGCGGTCACAACTTTTAACCTTCTGTTGGCAGTGCTTTTTTTCTGGAGAAAAAGGTACCGGAACTCTTGGATTACATTTCCTCGGGAGTAGATGGCGATTAAATTGTAATGCAATTAATAGAAGAAAAGGTGCTGGAACTCAGTTCCGGTGAGTTCCACCAGAAAAAAAGCCCTGTCTGTTGGAGATGGTGCCCTGCCATAATCTCAGATCGAAAGAGCAGTGTTGAGTTGCCCAGTGCCAGCAAAGGGTTGCACCTGTTGAACCTTGGCCTGTTATATTCATTCATTCATTCTTTCATTTCATCATTTCTATACCGCCCAATAGCTGAAGCTCTCTGGGCGGTTTACAGCAGCTCCTAAACAGAACCATAATACAATGAAAACAACCGTAAAAAATTTTTCTACAATACCAAATTTAAAAACAGTTCTAAAATTTCCAGCAACTTAGCAGCAAAGACAATATTTAATACTGGGTAGACCTTTAACACAGACTACCATAAAAAGGATAGAAGCATCTGAAATGTGGATTTGTCGCAGGATGTTACAAATCTCGTGGGCTGAGAGGGTGACCAACAAAGAAGTCTGGAAGAGAATGTATAAAGATCAAGAAATGATAAAACTCAGAAAGCTAGAATATTTTGGTCATACGATGAGAAATGAAAAATATAGACTGTTGCCGCTGATTATACTATACAAGGAAAAATAAATGGGAAAAGAAGTGAAGGGAGGAGGAGGAGGAGGTGGTCTTGGGTGAAAAACCTTTGGGTGCAATACAACATCATTGTTAAGAGCAGCCATATCTAAAGACTGTTTAGCCATGATGATGTCCAACCTCCGGTAGGAGAGGAAGAAGAAGAAGACCTGTTGAAAACACCTGACATGAATGCCCCCACCAAACCATTAAATAACCTTAGATGTCTTTAAATGCTTCAGCACAGAGGGCTGTCTTAACCTGGTGCCAAAAGGATGACAAAGTTGGTGCCAGGCGGGCCTCAGTGCGGAGCTCATTCCACAGTTGGGGGGGCACCACTGAGAAGGCCCTCCCTGTTGCTGCCGCCCTCCGAGCCTCTGCCAGAGTTGGCACTTGGAGGAAGGCCTCAGATGTTGATCATAGTGTCTGGGTAGATTGTGGTTGGGAGAGGCGTTCTGTCAAGTATTGCAGTCCCAAGCCGTTATACACAGGAGGATTCCTGCAAGAAGAAAAAGATCAATTCTACCAACATAGGAGGGCATTTAAAGGAAGGGGATTTGAGGGTGGAAGCGGCGGACTGTGCTGTTAAAAGAGAAGTACGGTTTTGGGAACTGCCTGGTCTCTTGAGACAACAAGCAAGCAGTGCCGGCTCGAGGATTTTGGGAGCCCTTGAGCAAGGCACCCTCAATGGCCGCCTCCCTCAGCAAGTCTACCTTCTCACTGCCATTATCACCAGCTGCTGCCGCTCCACATCCTCTTTCTCTTCATTGATGCTGCTTGCTTGCTTGATGGTAAAAAAGAAGCCAGTGAGCAAGCAGGCCATGTGGCATCTCCCACTGCTCCTTCTCACCATCACCGTTGCCTCGGCCAGAGTGAGAGGCAGGTAAACAAGCAGGTTGCAGTGGTGAGAAGGAGGAGGAGGAGCTCTTGCCAGTGGGCCCCTGCTGGGGTGTAGGCCCTTGGCAGGTGCCCGACCATACCTACCCCTTGACACTGGTCATGACCAGAAGAAAGAGAGACGCAGAGAGTGGTGAGGGGGAAGGGTTTCATCGGGGAAATGTACTGATGGGTTTGGGGTGGGAATGGAAAGAGTATGGGCCACTGAGTGGCCAAAAAGAAACAAAACATGATTAGATGATACAGGTAGTCAGTATCCAGGAAATTGATACAGTCATGCCTTGGACTGAGAGCATAATTCGTTCCGGAAACGTGCTTGTAATCCAAAACACCCTTATATCAAAACGAAATCCCCCCCCCCAAAAATATGTACAGAGATTTTTAATTTAAGCCATACTACAGTACTTGTATTGTAAGACGTCGCTTGTATGTCAAGTAAAATATATATATATATATATTTAAAAATTTGCTTGTCTTGCAAAACGCTCTCAAACCAAGTTACTTGCAATCCAAGGTATTACTGTATTCTATTTACTTGCCTCTGTGGGGCCTAAGATGGCGGCCGTTTCGAGGTTCATTGGGTGGACTGAAATGCATGCTAGCCACCCTTCTGTTGCATAGCTGCCTACGATCAAACTGATCAGTGATGAAGGAAATCTATGCTCGATATGCACAGAAACTCTCTGACTTCATTCTTCTTCTTTCATATCGTCCCCAACGTGTCAGTCCCTGGCATCGGAAGCAGGCTGTAGGGCCGCGACCTCGTTCAGATCAAGTCATCATGACATCACAACTCCACATCACAACTCCCAACTGCACAACACAAGTCCTGCTAGGAAACAGTTGGCATTACGCGGTGGTGGTGGGAGTAGCGGTATGGTATTGGGATGATTGCCACCTCCCAAGACTCCTTCGGGTCTGTTCTCCCATTCGCTTCTCGAACAGCAGTTCTTTACTCCAGTAGTAATGATAGCAGCGAAGTACTTCTCTTCTATCTTGTGCGCATTGCTGATAACAGCTGAGGGCAAACTACCCCACCTCACTTTGGTGCTTCTGCATTGATCTGCTGTTAAAGTGCTTTAGGGTTCAATCTTATGCATGTTCAGACTGAAAAAAAAGTCCTACAATTCCCAGCATGCCCCAGCCAGCCCTGCTGGCTGGGGCATGCTGGGAATTGTAGGACTTTTCCCCCCTGTCTAAATATGCGTAGGTAGGATTGAGTCCTTTATAACTGAAGATACTGCTGGAGGAAAACTACTGAAGTTTGAGACAGTGCAGACATGAAAGCATTCTTAGAATGGCTGGAAGTGTTCTCCACTGGGTATTAAGAACTGTCAGGCGTGCCCAAATTCTGAGCAAAGGGAGTCTTTTTACATTCTGGTATTCATGGACTCAGCATCAGAATGGACTTCTTTGATGAATTGGCTCAAAAGCCCCTCCATGAATTCCTTTCGTCTTAATTGCTCTGTTTGTAATTTAAAATCAATAACAATATCTTTTTTAAAAGAGTCGGAATTATGTATCTTTGTGTATGTATATATACACGTGTGTGTGTGTGTGTGCGCGCTGTGTATATGTAATAGTTACATATTATGAACCGCCCAGAGAGCTTTAGCTGTTGGATGGTAAAGAAATGTAATAAATAAGTAAATAAAAATTAGAAATAACAAATGTTGGATGTTATAATTGCTACTGTTATCATTGGTGTGCCACATCCGACTTGTTAGTTTATTTATTTATTTATTATATTTATACCCCTCCTTTTTTCCTGCAAGGAACCCAAGGCAGCTTACATAATTGTCCTCCTCCTCTCCATTTTATCCTCACAACAACCCTGTGAGGTAGGTGAGGCTGAGAGTCAGTGACTGGCCCAAAGTCACCCAGTGAGTTTCATGGCCGAGTGGGGACTAGAACCCGGATCTCCCGAGTCCCAGTCCAACACTCTCACCACTACGCCACACGGGACAGTACAATGATCCTCTAGAGATGTTTATATGATCACCCTTCCTTCACGCATTGATGGGGGAGTGGGCATGCAACCGGTGGCCACACGCCTCTGCCATGTGCACCGGCCACACTTTCTGCTAGTTGTGCTTTTGGCCAGCATGAGAAGCAGCCCGATGTCTGTTCTGGCCTACATGCATAGAGCACCTCCACGTGAAGGGGTGGACCAATCAGAACTCCCCCTCGCCCTTTGCATGGAGATGTTCTATGCATGTAAGACCGGTACGTACACAGGACCTCTTCACATGTTGGGTGAACATGCAGCTGGCGGGGGTGTGGCTAGGCATGGTTGGGCACCTGCCAAGGTCCCACATCCCAGCAGGGGCTTACGGACAAAGGCTCCTCCTCTTCACCAGTTTCAACCTGCTTGTTGGTTCAGCTGCCTCTCGCTCTGGCCCAGACAACGGTGGTGGTTAGGAAGGAGGAGGAGCAGGAGATGCCACGGCCTACTTGCTTTCTGGCTCTCTGCTCTGGCAAGCAAGCAAGTGGTAGCTATGATGAGAAAGAGGATGAGGAGCAGTAGCAGATGGTGACAATGGTGGTGAGAAGGTAGACTCACTCAGGGAGGGCCCCCAGTGAAGATGTCTTGCCTAAGGGCCCCCAGGAATCTGGAGCTGGCTGTGGGGGCAGTATGTGTGTTTGTGATTGGTGGTGTGGCTGTGCCAGGCACGACCCAACTCCTCTGTCACCATGAGAGGGGTTCCTTCTACATTGTTGCCTCCCCAAGCCCAAGGAGGTCCTGCTTGTAGTTCTTCTATCTGCCTGGCTTATACTTTCGGCCAGAATATAGCATAGAGCGGTCTCCCCGCTGGCCCTACATGTCTGGAATTCTCTGGCAAGGGTGGTTTAAACCAAGCCTTCCGATCCTTGGGAACATGTCATAAACTTCTAGTCTGACAAAACCTTTTCAAATGAGTTATTAGAACACTGGAACTTCATTGCAGTGAGTTCCAATCTTGTTGCCTGGTCAATATTTTAGAAATGTACAGCACCCAGGGCATATGTTGAAACTGGGGCATGATATGTGGAATAGATCAATAAAAAATAGAGTGACAGTAACCTCACGGGCTGACATGGGGACTGTTCTAGGAAGGCAAAGAGGAGTGGGAGAATCGTATTTAACATCTACCTGAAGCCGCTGGGAGCTATCATCAGGAGGTTTGGGGTGCGCTGTCATCAATATGCGGATGACACACAGCTCTACCTCTCCTTCAAGTCCTCAGCAAGGTTGGCTGTTGAAACCCTGTCCAAGTGCCTGGAGGCAGTGGGTGGCTGGATGGGAAGGAACATGCTGAAACTGAACCCCGACAAGACCGAGGTACTTCTGGTGGGAGACAAGGGAAGGTTAGGGGATGTTGACCTGGTGCTGAATGGGGTACATTTACCCCTGAAGGACCAGGTCCGCAGCTTGGGAGTCATTCTAGACTCCCAGCTGTCCATGGAGACTCAGGCGTCAGCTGTGAGCCGGGCGGCGCTGTATCAGCTCCATCTGATACGGCAGTTGCGCCCTTACCTTCCTAATCATCTGCTCCTATCAGTGGTTCATGCCTTGGTCTCCTCTTGCCTGGACTACTGTAATGCGCTCTATGTGGGGTTACCCTGAAAGACGATTTGTAAGTTGCAGCTGGTACAGAATGCAGCAGCTCACCTGGTTAAAGGCTGCCGCCGGCGTGATCACATCACTCCGGTGCTCAAAGAATTGCACTGGCTACCAGTTGTTTGCCGAGCCGAATTCAAGGTGTTGGCGTTGACCTTTAAAACCCTGTACAGCTCCGGTCCAGTATATCTCAAGGAGCGCCTCCAGCAACATCAAGTAGGCCGCTCAACAAGATCCGCCACGGACGGCCTTCTCCCTGTCCCATCAGCCAGAGAAACCAGGCTGGTGGGGGCTAGGAGGAGGGCCTTTTCTGTGGCAGCCCCCAATTTATGGAACTCTCTCCCCAGTGACCTCCGCCATGCCCCTTCCTCGATTAGCTTCCACCGGGCATTAAAAACGTGGTTTTTCAGGTGGGAATATGGGGTGGGTTAGGATTTTTAATTGTGTTTTATACTCTGTGTGTGTGTGTGTGTGTGTGTGTATTCCCCCCGCCCTGTATTTTATTGCATTGTACATCACTCAGAGTGGCCAGATGTCTGGCCAGATGGGCGATTCATAAATATAATAAATAAATAAATAAATGAACAGTCACTAGGTAACCATCCATTTGGAGCCACAGCTCCCCTCTTCCTGGAGTGAGCATCTTTCTGCTGCAGGAGTGGCCCACCCCAATTTTGTAAATATCAGTCTTTTAACTGTCAAAAGGGCTCAGAGAATCCATTTACATTGACCATTTGTAAATTTCCATGAAGTAGGTAAATAATTTAAAAGAGCGTGTACATCGGTGAATATTAAAGACTGTTCCAGTACAAAATTTATCTGAGTAATAAACTCCTCCCAAAAAGAAGCAACTACTGGACATTATATTTACAAGAAGCATTCGCTGTATTGCATCACCAGCAACTAGCTGAATTAGACAATCCCTTATTACAGAGACATCGCAGTGTCCAATAGAGACGAAAAACAAACCTTTTTGCTGAGTAAGACGCTGCCTAAGATCCATAGACGTGACAGGTAGAGAGACGCCAAAGCAGTAGCTGGCTGGGGCATGCTGGGAGTTGTAGGCCAAAAACATCTGGGGACCCAAGGTTGGAGAACACTGCCTCAGAGGACCTCAGCCAGGGTGTTTGCTGCATCTCAACACCAGCGTCCAGGTGGCGTGGCTTTTAGCAGAGACATGCAAATTGGTTGTAAGATGGAGGTTTCTTCCACCTGGACCTGGGTAAGGTGGAGTCAGTGTGGTCTGGGTGAGTGGGCCACTCCAGGCTTGTCCATAACAGTTACAAAGATCAGGTGGTGGCGAGTCAGCCTGTCCGGGAGAGACATATAACAGGGTGTAGACCCTAGACAGGAACATCGGAAGCTGCCCTATACTGAGTCAGGCCCTCGGTCCCTTTAGCCCAGTATTGTCGACGCAGACCGGCAGCAGCTCCCCCGGGGTTTCAACAGGATATTTCCCAGCCCTACCTGGAGGCGCCGGGGATTGAACCTGGGACCTTCCACATGCAGAACAGGGGCTCTGCCACTGAGCCACGGTCCCTCCCTACTAGATCGATGCGCGCCCTGAATGGGAGCTTTCCTTTGGCAGGCTGCGGGTGGCCAGAGACGGCCGAGCGGCAAGCACAGGTCTCTCTCGCTACGGGCAAGTTCTGAGGTTCTGAAAGTGACCTCAGTAGCTATCTCTCCGCTCACTGCGGATCAGTATGCACAGCAAAGCAGAGGAGGCTCCGCATGAAAGCGCTGAAGCACCAGGCGTGCATGATGGGGACCGTTTCCCTGTTAAGTATTTCCCCCCCCCTGCTGTTTGATGGCCGGGCTGAGGCGATTGTGGTTGTCAGGCCCCGTGCACGTTCCACATCCCTTTCTCTGACTTCCGCCACTGCTTTGCCTTTCAGCAGGGGAGCTAGGTCCAAAACCGGCTTGTTTTTCCCTGTTGCTGAACATTTTTTTTGGGGGGGGGGTTAATTAAGTGCAACCTTATACTACAGTGTGTCAGTGAAAGTCACCAGTATGTACACACAGCATAGGAATATCCCCAAACCCACCCACCCCGCCGCCGCCATGAAGGGCTTTTCCTTTGGCTTGGCTTCCAGTTGCTGGTTCTTGCTTCAAAATGTGTGAAATTTTCCTGTCCTTCTCAGTCCACAATCCTCTAATCTCAAGAAAAGGCCACGGCCAATGTTTATTTCTTCTTCTTGTTGTTGTTGTTGTTAATGATCGGGTGTCAGAGCATTGCTGGGAATTGCTAGGGCTAGCAGAAGCAGAATACGCAACGCAAACGCGCATGCACATTTGCTGAATGACTGCCAGGATTTACACAGGATGCAGAATTTAGGCTTTACATGGGTACCTGGTTTCAGGGCCTCCGAGCAGACTTGAGGGGCTGTATAGAAAGGTTATGGCTGAAGCCCTGTACTTTGGAGCCTCACCTTCTAGGGGTTGCAGCACCAGCCTTTTGGGCTGTCAGCAGAATGCATCTGGAACGTGAAGAAAGCCCCCTCAGTTTATTCGGCCTCTAACATCAAATGTGGAGAAACCATGTTTGGATTATCCCACCTATGTCTCCAAATGTGGAAAGACCAGGGATGTTGAAGAGTCCTTGGTCTCGAGTCACGAGTCGAGTCACGAGTCCGAGTCCTTGGTCCAAAATGGTGACTCACGAGTCACGAGTCCTGAGTCACTCCCAAAACTGACTCCACGAGTCCCTATTAAAATCAATGGGGTTTCCCCCCAACAAAATAAGGCTACTTCAGATGTGTGGCTTAAATAAATTCTAGGCATAAGTGTGCCTTTTTATTTCAAAACTCTGCAACTGATTTTGGCAAGAACAGACCAGGCAGACAAACCCAAAATAACCAGGCAGGCAGAGGAGGCAGGGAACCCCAAAGCAGGCAGGCAGAGGCCTTTGTCTTGGACAATTCAACTGTTGAACAGGTCAAGAAGAGACCAGGCAGGCAGAGGAGGCAGGGAACCCCAAACAGGCAGGCAGAGGCAGCCAAACCCAAAATGTCTGACCCTAACCCAAACCCCCCACAACAACACATCAATCAAAATAAATCTCAACACATCGTTGGGGCTGCGCTCCTGGTAGCTGTCCATAGTGGCCGAGCAGCGGCGCGCCTCGCTTCCATGCGCTCTTCACCGGTGATCGCGCTCCTTCTGGCACAGCCAGAAGACTCGTCAACAGCCCAGGGATGTTGACGAGTCCTTGGTCTCGAGTCCCGAGTCGAGTCTCGAGTCCCATTAAAAATATTGGGACTCGAGTCCGAGTCGAGTCAGAGGGGGGACTCATCCGACTCACGAGTCGAGTCCTCGAGTCCGAGTCCCCATCCCTGGGAAAGACCACATCAGTTTTCTGCCACTGTTCCCTTTTCAACACTCTGAGACTTGGGGGGTCTATGGAACTCTCTGCCACAAGGCCATCTCAACTATAAACACCCGTAACCATGAAACCACTGCCACCAAAATAAACCCTCTGTATCTTATATACCTGAGTAGCCTGGTAGCTAATATAGGCATGGGATTGACACCACCACCAAGAGACAAGATGAACAAAACTAAGGTATTTCTTAAGTGTGCAGTTGTATGGGGATAACCCTCTGAACTCAGAGGATTACAGGCATCCTATGCAAGGTGGGAGGAGCATGGCGGCAAAGGTCACTTCCATGCTCTTCCCGCTCTGCAAAACAGCTAGACAGCTGTCTACCTGAAGGGGTAAAAGAAGGAGGTTGAGCTGCCCTTAGGATACATCATATCCTGGCGGTGCCGGTCTCCTCCCCATCCCGTCCCCTGGAATGCCACTAAACCTCTTCTCCGAGGTCGCTTTTATGACCTCGGAGAAGCGGCCAGCACAGTTCTAGATGATGTCTAGGGTCCGTCGCATTGCTCTGCCTGGGAATTATACATACAAAGTAACACAGTGTTATTTTTCAAATAAAAGATGGGATTGCTTAAATGATCAGCAAGAGAGGCCCTTCTCATTTGCCCACCTGTGTGAGAGCAGATAGGTAGGCGACTACACAAGACAAGAGAGGGCCTTTTCCTCAGTGGCCCCACACCTGTGAAATAACTAATACGTTGCCATCAGGGGGTCTGCCACAGGCCCCATCATTGCAGGCTTTTAAGGAGATCCTGAAAACACCCTACTTTACTCTGGCCTTCCCCTGATTATGTTTTAGGGGGCTGGGTTGTGTGGCTGCAGTTGTCTGTTGCAAGGTTTATGTAATGCTGGTGTTTGTTTTTTTTATTTTTTAGAATGTTTGCTGCTGCTGCTGCTGTTTTTACTGTTTTTCTTACTGCATCGGTTTTTATTATGTGTTTTATTGTTGCATGCTGCCTTGGGAGGGCTCCTGCCTTGAAAGATGGCCAAGAAATATTATTGTAAATTGATGATGATGATGATGATGATGATGATCTTAAATTAAATATCCTTGGTTTCCATTTCTTAATAAAACAGTGTTACGCAGCTAACAAGCCCTCAATAGTAGGCATGTTTGGGCACCGGCCAAGGGCCCACACCCCAGCAGGACCCTGCTCCGCTGTCATGCCTGACCCAGACCAGAATGAAGATTCCGAGACTGTGAAGTCCAACCACCCTGTGGGTCCTCCTGACAACACTGATAGCCATAGCACTTCCGGAGAAGCTACATCATCCTTCACCATTGGTCGTGTGCCAACCAGGGCTGATGGGAATTGTAGGCCAAAACCTCCCGAGGACCACAGGTTGCCCAGCCCTGGCCTAAACAATGCCTTGTTCTTCCAGCCCGGAGTCATTAGAGCTCAGCTTCTGTGTCTTTCCTGGGTGCTGCATCGGCCAGCTCTGCCTTCGCTTGGGCTCTCTGGACAACTTCCCCCCCCACCCCCACCCTTGCCCGCTCCTGGGTCTGAAGGACGAGAAGGTTTGTGGCTGGCCTGAAGTTTTGCCTCGGCTCACCCCTCCTTCTGGCAACCGGGTACTCCACAGCTTTCCGTTTAGCTGCGGCAGAGATGGCCGCCAGCTGTCAACCCTCAATGCCTCCGACGACAACACCTTGGGTGTGGAAGGTGGAAGGCATGGGAACCAGTGGCCAGCTACAATAGGATGCTTCGGCACAGAATTTTTTATCTCTAGCAAGACGGATACGAATTCAGGGCACATCAGCAATCGAGACCTCTTGAAACCATTCTAAGCCTATTAAGGGCGCAAAAAGAGAAAAAGGCCTACAACTTAAGACAAAAAAGGACTACAATTCCCAGCATTAAGGAGGAAAAGGCCTACAATGCCCAGCATGCCCTAGCCAGCTATGCTGGCTAGGGCATGCTGGGCATTGTAGGCCTTTTTTCTGTCTAAACTTGCATAGGATTGCACCCTAAATAAATAAATACAGTTGGGGGATATAGTGCACGTTAACCCCTTGCATGGACACATACAGTTGAAGTCTGACTGATGTGGGTCACAGCAACATAAAGAGAGGCGCATCAGAGCACATCCAACAGGGATCTTTATATTTCCACCTGTGTAGAGAAGCTCTGGTTGCCTCCAAGCAGCGTTTGCTAATTGTTTCAAATCCAAATTTTTATTTTTATTTGCCGGCCTGCTCTTTTACAGATGTCACCCTCCTCGATACACTTCAGCCCGAAACAGAAACACCTATTACAATCCAACTGATGGGCTCCTTCCTTCGAAAGGTCAGGCTCACGTTCCTCACCACAGCCCGGGTTTTTTTCTCAGATTTGTAGTAACGTCAATTTATTTTGTTCCTTCCTTCCTGGAAGGAAAAAGAACAACACACAACCGGTGGAATTATTATGGTAGCGCAAAAAAGGCCGGGAATGTTATGAAAATGCCCTGTGGCCAAACACAGCTGAATATACATTCCTAGAGGCCGCTGGATTATTTTTTGGGTTGTTGTTTCAAAGGTTAGAGTTATTTCAAGATCTTCTTTTATGATAGCACATATTGGGAAAGCTGCCACTGGTTTTGTTTCCTCCTGGCTGAAAATTGTAACCTTGCTGTTGCTATGCTGCGTTCTGTGGCAACTCAGAAACTTTGCAGCAACGCAAGGGAGAGGATGGGAAGCCATCTGGCCTTCCGCAGCGCTGAGCCGAGGGTTGCAGAAAGGACCGGTATATCAACAAACACATTTCTCTGTGGCAGAATGTTCCAGAACATTGTCTCCTCTCTACAGCTTCCACTGTTTACTGCGGATGACCTCCAGGCACAACCGAATGGCTCTAGCCGCAGGGATGGAGCAGGCAAATTCTGCACTTCCGGCCCCAGCAGTTCAGGCCTGCGTGGGGCCGTAACCTGGATTGATCCCTGCCAGTTTGCACAGCGGAGAGGAATCAGCAAGGAACCAGTGCGGGCGTGCAGTCCATACAGCTGGTTTCCTACAGAGGCTGTGGGGGTGTGTGTGTCTGACTGAGAAAAGGTTTATTGTCTTTCCTCAGGGCGCTTCCTACACTGTTGGTTGCACACTACGCTGTCTCTGGCTGCACCCACAGGGCTTGTTTTACTAGAATCAAGCAGTAAAACTTTTTTTCCCCTCTGGTATGTACCCACTTCAGCCTGCAGGTATGTGAGGGCTGGATGTTTGAATTCTGCCCCACAAACAAAGCAAAACAAAACAAACAACCACCAAACATGCACATGGGACAATAACGTGTCAGGGAGAAAGCTAGACAGAACCTCGCTCCTTGAGATATTGGTTCTCTACATGTAGGTTTTGGTTTGTTGTTGTTTTTAATGAGAAGAGGGCCTTATTATGATATCCAGCTCTCACCAAGCCTGAAATGGTTGTGTCCAGGAAAAGCTTCACTGCTTGATTCTGCTGCCTGTATAAACCAGAGGTGGGCAACTGGTGGCCCTCGAGACGTTTTGGCTCCCAACTGCCATCAGTCCTAGCCAGCATAGCCAATAGTGAGGGATGATGATTGTGGGCCAAAACATCAGGAGGGCCACAAGTTGCCCACCCATGGTATAACCCGTCTCTCACTTTCTTCATCTGGGTCTGGTGGCCATCACAATATTTTGTGGCTATGGATCTTTTAAGCCTTCCCACTCCACGCCTCATAACCACAAAGCTCAGGGCCAGCTCCAGGTCTGAAGGGGCCCTCATGGATCCCTTCCCATTTCTATTTATTTGTTTATTACATTTATATCCCACTTTTCTTCCATCGTGGAACTCAAGGTGCCTACATGCGGTTCCCAGGTGGTTCATAGATTTCATAGATTATAGAGTTGGAAGGAGCCTACAAGGCTATCGAGTCCAACCCCCTGCACAATGCAGGAAACTAGAGGAGGGGTCTCCCATCCAAGTAATAACCAGGCCTGACCCTGCTTAGCTTTCCACGCTCAGACAGTCGTCTGTGCTGGTAGGCCCTGCTAGGTCCCCAGCAGCTACCTAAGGATGTTGGGTGTTGGTACTGGGCTGGACAAAGCTCATTCTTTTTCCCATTCTTGAAGCATTATTGCCTCTTCTCCATCACTGAACACATCTCCACAATGTCGGAATCTGCTCTGCTGGGAAGTGCTGTAGCTCCATCTGGTGGCTGCTTTTCAGAAGGCAGCCCGGCCTATGCTGCAGTACTTGCAGGGTTCAGCCCCAGACCTCCAGCTGCTCCCAGGCTTGCTAATGCAGACCAGCTGGGAGCTGCAGGAAGCCCTACACAAGGGCTTTCTCTTCCCTCAAGCCTTTGCCACGGCAACATGAGTCATTGTGGCCTTTTCTGTGGCGGCCCCCATACTGTGGAACTCTCTCCCGAGTGACCTTCGCCATGCCCCCTCTCTGCTGAGCTTCCGCCGCTCATTAAAAATGGCTATTCAGGCGGGAATATGGGGTAGGCTAATGATTTTAAAAATTTTACTGTTTTATATGTATTTTATCTTGTGTTTTTATCTTGTGTACATCGCCCAGGGTGGCTGGTTGCTGGCCAGATGGGCGATAAATTAATAATAATAATAATAATAATAATAATAATAATAATAATGGTGTCTGCAGATGGTTCCTGACTCTGGTGGCCAACTCTGATCCTCACCTTGTCTGTGTTTGACCTGCATCTGCCCTTGACCTATGCTTCTTGCCTCTGGCCCCACCTTGCCTGGTTTGTGTCTGACCTCTGCCCGTTCTTGGCCTTTGTTCACACCTCTGGCCCCCGCTCTGCCATGCATGTGTTTGACTATTGCTTGCTCTGGACTCTGCTTTGTCTCTGGCCTGCCTCTGCCTCCATCACCCCTGGCCCTGGCATTACAGCCAAGGACCCTTGCCACTCACGCCCCGGAGCTGACACACAATTAATTCCCATAGCTATTAATCATAACCTGAAATGACTCCTTTTGCAGGTGTGTGTTCATATACCTCCCACTCATCACTACAGTCCAGTCTCTCTACACGGGTCCATATTCCACATGGTGTTCCTCAACAGCCCCCCCCATCCCATGTGATACAATGTGTGTGGCTGGTGGCTCCAATGTCAGTGGGGCAGTGTATCCACTCCGAATTTCAGTCTGAACTTTAAAGAAGCTGTCTGTGGTGCTGAACCTAATTTTTTTGGGGGGGGGGGCTAGGGTTCAGTACCATAGATAGTTCCTTAAAAGTTCAGACTAAAGCCCGGAGTGGATACACTGCCCTGGGAGTGGGCAATCCACCCACCACCCGACTCGCGGCACGCTCGGCGAGCTGGATCGAAAGTGAGCGCCAGCTGAGGTGCTTGCTGGACTTCCAAGTTCCCAGCGCTACATTGTTTACGTAGAAAATAGTGTAAGATACATTAAAAGTGGCCGTGCTTTGCATCGCTTGTGCAAATCGTGGCCATATTTAACTTATCTTACGCCATTTTCTATGTAAACAACGTAGTGCCGGGAACCCAGAAGTCACTTCCCTGGCTTGGCTCGCAAGAACACGAGTTGAGCCTGGGAAGTGGGTAGGGCGAGCGGAGCTCGGCGGGTTGAGTGCGGCGAGTTTGCTGGACTTCCACACACACCCCCAATCATGCTCCGCACACATCCCTAGGCTGCCCCACTGACACTGGAACGCCCAGCCTCCTATACACATGCAATCCACCCACCATGAGAAAGGGTGCCACATCATACACACTTTACAAATTTCTATTCATTACAAATGAACATTAAATACAATGTATATAATTCAATTATTTCAATTTTACAATTTTTTCTCAAAACAATTATTTCAATTTTTTCAAAAGTCCTGGCTATCCAGAATAAAGTCCTTCCTATAACCAGCATTGTTTTTTTCTTATTTCTTTTTTCTTCTTACCAAATGGTAAGCAGACCACCAGGTTTATGTAGTTGTTGTCACTTTGAGGTTATCCTACAGGAAAACCGGTTTGTATTCCCGTTTCGTTGTCTTCCTCGGGGATACTTCCTCAATGTTACTTTAAACAAAAAATAATTTCTCCAATGTCCTGGACTGCTTACAGTTCATATTTTGTTCTAACATAAAGAATTTATCATAACACAAAAGCATTTTACAACAAGCTAACCCCCGTTAGCAAACCTTCCTACCAGAGGCCCCTCCCCAAACTTACATTTCTTGTCAGCATACTGCTTCTCATTCGCGTGTTCATCCAGAGTCCTAACCAAGGCCACTCCATGATCCGCATAGGAGTCCACATAACTGGAGGCAGGAATAGCCCGAGACAGTTTGCTTCTTGAGGCAAAGGACAAGGTGGCGCCCTCTCTTTCCCATGTACAGAGGTGAATGCAATGTGCTGGTGTCTTCGACTACACCTCAGGACAGCAGGCTACTTTTGGTGGTGGAGGAAAGGCCATGTGTTAGGGTTGTATCATCGAGCCTCACGCGGGCAAACGAGGCCGAAATCAGCCCGCTCACGCCCGCACGAGGCCTTACCTTGACTTCGGGGCGGCTCGCCCTCTCCGCGGAGAGCCGTCCGTGCGGCCCGATCCGTCCCGTCACTTCCGGGACCGGAAATGACGCAACGGAACCTTGCACAGGCGCGCTGGACCTCTGTGGCGCGTTCTGCGCCTGATCCCGTCGCGTCATTTCCGGTCTCGGAAGTGACGGATGGGGAAGAAGACGCCCGATCGAGCGGCGCGGAGAACCTCTCCGCACCGCTCAGAAGATCGGGTCGGGTCGGCGCCCCCGCGGAAAATTGGGTCGGGGCGCGACCCGGCCTTGGAGCCACCGCTACATGTGTTGCCCACAAAAGAGGGGAATGGCTGGGGGGGGGGGAGAGAGATTCAAGAGGAATGGCCAGTGCCCAGCGGGCTGCCGCCACTGCCCCCAGCAACTGCCGCCTGATGCAGTTGCCTCACTCTGCCTCATAGTAGGCCTGGCCCTGATTGCAGGACTGGGTGAACTGGTCCCAGGACCCAAGGTCAATATTAATGAATTATTAAGTCCATGCACTGTGCACCTGGTAAGAACCATATCAAGAATAAGACAAGACTTCCATCCTGATTCTCTGTTGAGGCCAAGATGTGGATAAAATATGGGATTTCGGAGTGGGTTGCCCGTTTCTCCCTTTTGCTATTTGTTTTGGGGTAGCAAGACAAAATGCCGAAGAGGGGAACATGAGCGTGTTTACCAATGAGCTGTGCGGCAATCAAGGTACTGGAGTAGGGAGAGCTGAAAATAGATCTCCTCAGAAAGACTTTGATCAAAGAGGAGAACAACAGGGGAGGGAGAGGAAAGGAACGGTTCACAGCTCCGCTAATGAGGTGCACGGGTACTGTTGTTCTGCCAAGTTCAGGCATTACTCAGCTTCAATGCAAACATTTGGCTTCTTTTTCCCAAGGCTGAGGAGCAGAGCTGGCCTTGCCCTCCTGTCCTTACAGCCATATATGTGTGTGTCTCTCTCTCTCTCTCTCTCTCTCTCTCTGTGTTATATGATGTTATGATATGTTATGTTTCTGTGCCACCTTTTGTCCAAAAGGCCCCCAAAGCAGCAGCTTACAAAAAATATACAAAGACAATATTCAAACAATACACGAAAAGCTTACAGCAATATCATGATGACTATTTAAAACTAAAACACATTGAGGACTGGGTCCGGTCAGTGCTTGGAGGGGAGACCACCTGGGAACCGCATGTAGCCACCTATTCATCCATCCTGCCTTTCCACAACACACGCAACACATCCATTTAATATCATATATACAAATATCAGTTCTCAAAAGACCAGTTCTTATGTAGCCAAGACAGCACAATCCACACACAAGAGGGAGGTATGTCAGCAGTCTTGGGGGAAGACCACGATTTGCAGAAGTAAAACATTGGGGGGGGGGGACATCCAGAGGGGAAACTCCCACAAAACAGCCCATTGAGGACTGTGTGTGCCCACTGGCCATGGAATGGTGGCTAACTGGCAATTGGAAGAGCAGACAAGATTTCTTTTCTGGAAGCTTGCCTACCATTACTGATCTTCTCCTTGTGAAGTCCCTGATAAGCTTCTTAGGTTCCCTGCTGCAACACATTTTTAGAAACGACCGGCGGATTTCACCAGGGGCTTCAAGTTCTCCTTTATGCTCTGATGATGTAGTATCTTCCATATAAAAGTTGGTGGTAGGCCCTTCCCTCTTCATACCAAGCTGACCCTCCACATGTTTATTGGAATGTGTGCATAGTGGCCAACTTGGGCATGTATAAACTGGAAACGCCTGAGGAGTACAGAGGAAAAACTGGGATGTACCATGTGCCTTCTCTGTCAGAAGTGAATGTACCATTTCAGGCAGTGGGTTCTGTTGATGCCCTGTGCTGTAGCCTGGGTTGCAGGGTTCTGCTATGGTCTGATCTTGAACAGAGTCTGAATAGGTTAGGTTTTACAAGGAAGCCAGACAGGAATAAATCAGCACCATGGAAAGCTCCAACTAGGACTGAAAACCAGACAGGGTTGTCCTTATGTTGCTCCAACAAGGAGCAGAGCAAGACTGAGCCTTAAATAAGAGCTTGTTTATGTTTATTGGAATGTGTGCATAGTGGCCAACTTGGGCATGTATAAACTGGAGAATTTTGTCCAGTTGGCGCTGCCTCTATCCAGGTCCCTCCAACTTTGGGTCTCGTTGCTGGCTTACAGCTCCCAGCATACCCAGCCAACATGACTAATGGCAAGGTATTCTGGGAGCTGTAGTCCAGCAATATCTGGGGACCCAAGGTTGGAGAGCCCTGCTCTAAACTGACTGAGGCTTTGTCTCTTAAAGTAGCCTGTTCTGTTAGCAATCTCAGGATGCGAGAACTACATTGGGAAGTACGGCTCGTTTGAGCTCGACAGACTTCCTGCCTGCTTCCGACCCAATGATCGGAAGTGAGCTGAGTCAGGGGTTCTCCACGGACTTCCATCTCTAGACAAGCTGCAGTTTGTGCAGCTTTTTTTAAACGCAAAGGAAATTTGCGCAAATTGCGTAAGGTTACACAAATTGCATAAAGTTGCACAATTTGCGTAATTTTACGCAATTTGCATAAATCAGGGTATTTTGCATGTTTTGTGCAAACACGTGCCTGAAAAGCGTGTGGATCTAGCACAGTTTGCATAAAATTGGCTGGCTTCATGCAAATCACGCTGGATCACATGTGCTTTTTGGGTGTTTATTTGCGTAAAACACACAAAATCTACCCCGATTTATGCAAATTGTGCGGGGCTTGCCTTCCTCCCTGTGGGGCTTGCCTGGCACCAACATTGCTTTTTTTTTAGTTGACATGCCGAACCTTTATATTTCCTTAGGCTTGTAAAACAGGGGGAGGTTGGAATGGGAGCAGCCACTCCTTCAGGTACCCGGTCCCAGAGCCGTTTAGCACTTTCAAAGTAGGCCAGAGCACTTGGAATTGGCCTTAGAAGGAGGATTATGTAAGCCTTAGAAGTAGGCCTTAGAAGCAGGCGAGTCATCTCAAATTTAGCCAGGGAATTGTAATATGAAAAATGGGAACATGTCATAAATAATGAAACTTTGAAGCAGAGCAGCTATTTTTATGCCGGGATCACTGGGCGGTTCCGCGCTCTTGCTCGGAGATCAACCCAAACAGATCTGCCAATGTGCAGGGAAAGCTGTCTAAGGTCTGGCAGCGGCTTGTCAAGGCTGCCTTTTCCTCTCGCCAGCCATATCGGTGAATGGTAAAAAAAAAACCTCGTGGCATCTTTTAAGCCAGTCTGTGGGAGTTCATTCTCGACGGTCGGACAGCTCACAGAGGCCCCGCACAGATGTTCTTCTCTACATATGGAAGGGCGGAGGAACTGCGGTTTGTGGTCTCCCCATGGGGCAGAGCCGGCTCCAGACTTCTGAGGGCCCCTGGGCGAGAACACCCTCAACGGGACTCCTCCTGAGCGGGTCTACCTTCTCACCTCCATTATCACCAGCTGCAGTTGCTCCTCCTCCTCGTCTTTCTCATAGATTTCATAGATCATAGAGTTGGAAGGAGCCTACAAGGCTATCAAGTCCAACCCCCTGCTCAATGCAGGAAACTAGAGGAGGGGTCTCCCATCCAAGTAATAACCAGGCCTGACCCTGCACAGACCACAGCATCTGCTGCTGCTGCCTGCCGCTGCTCCTCTTCACCGCCACCGTAGTCTGGGCCAGAGCGAGGGGCAGGTGAGCAAGCAGGTTGCCATGGTGAAGAGGAGGAGCAACTCCGTGTGGCGCTCATCCGTGGGCCCTCGGCAGGTGCCTGACCATGCCTGCCTTTGACGCTGACCCTGCCTTCTGGTCCTCCTGCTCCCCCTGTGAAAATGACTGCCATCATGCATATAAGTCAGCTTTTCAACATTCTTATGAATACGAGCTACTGGAAGCAATCACGGGAGAGGACTGTTGCCTCCTCCATGCCCTGTTTGTAGGGTTCCAGCCAGAGGCGTCAAGGGAGCTGCCTTAGAACAAGTCAAACCATTGGCCCATCTAGCCCAGTATTGAGAGCCAGTGTGGCGTAACGGTGAGAGTGTTGGGACTGGGGACTCGGGAGATCCGGGTTCTGTTCCCCGCTCGGCCATGAAACTCACTGCGTGACTTTGGGCCAGTCCCTGCCTCTCAGCCTAACCTACCTCACAGGGTTGTTGTGAGGATAAAATGGAGAGGAGAAGGAGGATTATGTAAGCTGCCTTGGGTTCCTTGCAGAAAAAAAAGGTGGGGTATAAATGTAATAAATTAATAAATAAATAAATAAATAAATAAATAAATAGTCGATGCTGACTAGCAGCTGCTCTCCAGGGTTCCAGGCAGGGACTTTCTTTTCCAGTCCTACCCAGAGTTGCCGGGGACTGAACCTGAGACCTTCTGAATTCCAAACAGTGGCTCTACCACTGAACGATGGGCCCTCCTCTGGTGGACCACTGTGGGAAACAGGTTGCCTTTCTAGATGATCCATTGGTTTGATCCAGCAGGTCTCTTTTAATGTTTATATGTGGCAACCGGACAGCTCTGGCAATTTCCATGGTACGTCCTTATTTCCGCAGCTGTTCCTTTGCTGCAGGATGGGGTAGCAGTGTTGTCGGGGGGGACTTCCCCCCCCCCACACACAATCCACCTGATTTATACGGTTCTTCCTTACAAAAGTAGCGCAGGACCAGGAGACCAGAGTTTTAGTCCCCACTGGGCCATGCAGCTCACTGGGAGACTTTGGGCCAGTCACTGACTCTCAGCCTCACCTACCTTGCAGGGTTGTTATTATGAGGATAAAATGGAGAGGAGGAGGATCATTTGCACTGTCTTGGGCTCCTTGGAGAAAATGCAGAATATAAATGTAGTAAACAAATAAATCTTATGTCTGTAGTGTGGAACATCATGCCACTCAGAAGCTGGTTTTCATCTGGAATTGCAATGCATTCGCAATGCTCCAAGTCCGTCTTGGTGAGAATAACTGAGCAGTTAAAGCACACTAAAGGTTTGTTAATCCAAGGGAGCTGTTTATAGGAATACAGCCACCCACAGCCCTGGAGAGATTAAATATATCTACAGCCATTTTAAAATGATCTCCCGGAAGTCGGGTCTCTAGCTCTTATTTCTCTCCTCCACCCTGAAGTGATTCAAAAACAAGCCGTTCCCCTGTTCCTTACGTTGGGTTGATTTCCCTCCTTTGACGTGCATAGGAATTACATCTGGGCCGGACGGGCGGAAAGGGCGAAACCGTTTGCCCGGGGTTGAGTGTGCATTTGTGGGCGTGCGCAGAATTCTGTTGTCACTCGTCTGGAGAAGCATCCTGTCACTGCAGTCGGCTGTGTGGTTTGGCTGTAGCGGAGAAGGAGGAGGAGGAGGAGGAAAAGAGCGGCGCTAGGCTGAGCATTAAAAAGTAGCTCAGATAATCTGGGGCCTCGTGCAGGGCTTCTTTTACTGTAAGCACATCTGCCAGCCACCGCCTCTCTAGTCAGCCGGCCAAGGCAACAGCGAGGACAACTTGTTTGTGTTTTTTCCCGCGAGAACGCTCCTAGTAGCTTATGTCAGAGGTGAGGAATGCAGGCCACCCTTGGTCATGAGATCAGGCCTCGTATTTTTAGGCTGTTCGAGTTACCATGTTCTCTGAACAACAAAGCACGCTTTGCCTTTCAGAAGTTTGGGGCCTGAGTGGAAAGCGCAACAGAAGCCTGCCTTTCCGGCATAATCGTGTTCTGCATTTACATCGTGCTGTGCGAGCGTTCAGATCAGGGCCGGATTCAGGCCAGTGGATGCCCTAAGTCAGTGTTTCTCAACCTTGGGTCCCCAGATGTTTTTGGCCTACAACTCCCAGCATGCCCCAGCCAGCATAGCTGGCTGGGGCATGCTGGGAGTTGTAGGCCAAAAACATCTGGGGACCCAAGGTTGAGAAACATTGCCCTAAGCACAGCCCAATAAGGGTGCCCCCCCACTCGGCCCTTCCATTGCTTAGCTGGCAGGACATTAAGACTCAGTCAGTGCTGAAGGTGAAATAAGACATTAAAAACTCAGTTTTCTTCAAGCCCCCCCCCATGCCAGAACACACAACTATATTAAATATAAACTGTTTTTTAAAAAAAAATTATTTAACACTAAATAGCAGCAAGCAATATAAGCCAATTACTTACTTATAACTAGGGCAACAGAAAGAAGTACAAATTTTCATCACCTTTATGCATTTTAAAAATAAAACTGTTATAATGCATAAATTTGTGGTACTCTGTGGTGTGTCCCCCCCCTTCCCTTGGTGCCCGAAGCACGTGCTTATATTGGTTAATCCAGGGCCGGTTCAAATGCCTCATTTACATTGCCTCAGTAATCCTGACAGTAAAGGCCGAATGAGACGTTACAAACGAGGCACGTGAAAACCGTCTCCCGACACTTTGGGCTCCTGTCTTGAACTGAAAAGAAGAGGCTGTGACTGGGAATCGCAAAGTGGCGGTGGAAAGGGGTTGCTGAACCACTTCCCCTTCCTTCTACACAGGTCCCGGCCTCCTTCCCTTTGTGGGGAGAAAAGCAACTGGTGGGAGATTTTCAGCAGACTAACGGGAGGAAGGAAAAGGGTTAAGCAGACCTTTCCCTTCACTCTTCAACCCCCATTTGTTGCATTGCAAACCTCCCAGGCAGCTTTTCAGTAAAAGTGGCTCACGCTGGCTCAGCTTGTCTGAGCGTGGAAAGCCAAGCAGGGTCAGGCCTGGTTATTACTTGGATGGGAGACCCCTCCTCTAGTTTCCTGCACTGACCAGGGGGTTGGACTTGGTGGCCTTGTAGGCTCCTTCCAACTCTATGATCTATGAAATCTATGAAACCAACTGATGGAAAACTTTTCTTGCACCTTTTACCTAGCATCCTGTTTGGCCATAAGATATGTTGTTGTTGTTGTCTATTATTATTATTATTATTATTATTATTATTATTATTATTATTATTATTATTATTATTATTGGGCTTAAGCTGAGAGATAGTGGCTTGCCTGAAGCCAGGGGTGGGCAACTGTTGGCCCTCCAGATATTTTGGGGCCCACCACAACTCCCATCAGTCCTAGCCAGCATAGCCACTGGTGAGGGATCATGGGAAGTTGTAGGCCAAAACATCTGGAGGGCCACCAGTTGCCCAGCCTTGCCTGCCCTGAAGCCAACTATTAAGTTCATAGCTGAGGGAAGATTTGAACGTCTTACCTCAGAGCTATCTTATCCCAGAAAGGCAGTTATGGAGAATAGAACTGTCAAGGGCTATTCAACATGAGAGCTAGATGGAACCTCTATGTTCAGAGGCAGTCTATTTTTGAATACCAAAAGCTGGGGACAAGCAATAGAGGAAGGCAATTGCTACCAAGCTTGTGGGCTTCTCAGAGGCATAAGAACATAAGAAAAGCCATGCTGGATCAGACCAAGGGTCCATCTAGTCCAGCATTTTGTTCACACAGTGGTCAACCAGCTGCCCATGGGATCCCACAAGCAGGACATGAGAGCAACAGCACCTTCCCGCCCATGTTCCCCAGCAACTGGAGTACATCTGGTTGGTCACTGTGAGACAGGATGCTGAGTCAAGATGGACCCTTGGCCTGAGTCAGCAGGGTTCTTATGTTCTTCTTAGACTGATGCTGGGCTGGTTCCCATGACACAGCTGGCTCATCTTGGGTTATTTAACCCACAATGAGCTGTAGTGCGTGGCAGACATGTATGGGCACCATTGTGATTGTGCAACCCCCAATCGGGCCAATCGGGTTGTGCCATGGTCATCCAAACCTGGTCATGGTGGGTTATTCGAGGGTTAAACAACCCTCGCTGAACCCTTACTGCAAATTGTGGGTTAAGTGAGGGTTGTTTAACCCTTGAATAACTCATGATGTTATTCAGACTGGGTTCAGACGACATGGCACAACCCTTGATTGGCCCAATTGGGGGTTGTACAATCAAAATGGCCATGGCACATGCCTAGCCTCGCGCCGCAGCTGATCGTGGGCTAAATAACCCACAATGAGCCAGTCATGTTGTGTAAACTGGGTCATTATATCTCCTTCTGATAAGGTAGAATGTATAGAGCCCTTCCTTTGGTTTCTGATGTAAAAGCTTTATTCCCAGCCTGTGTTTTATCGATCGTAAAATGTCCCCAGAGGAAGATAAGCAAAATGCGGTGGGAATGATTTAATAAATAACAACCGTGCCTCGTTGATGTCGAGTGCTGCATTTCTTCACTGATGGAAAAAAAGGGAGCTGGATTGCATGGTCCTTTGCTCTGATCCTACAGGGCTGTTCTTATGGGATTATAGAACTGGAACACACCTTAAAGTTAATCTAGCTCAAATCCCTATGGGTTGATGGGAGTGCGATTCTGTGGAGAAATGGGGTGTGTGTGATTCTGGCACACGCCATTTCTCTGCAGAAACTTAAATTCTGCGGAGGAAACAGTATGTGCAGTGAGTGTGTGTCCTGTTTCCAGCAGAATCACTGGAAATCCAGCCGTGTGGTCACTCCCAGTGGTGGAATGGCTGCTTCCGGTGGTGGGGGAGCAGTGCAGCCCATGGCGGGTTTGGGGGGGAGGCCAGTGTGGGCCCCCAAACCATTGAAGTTTCCCATCCCTGTAATATACACTTAACCTGGGGGTAAATCCCATCCAAGCTACCTCAGAGTAGACATGCATAGGATTGTCCTATAAGCCTTTGTGCAATGCTTTGCCTAAATGCTCCAGATACATTGAGCTTGTTAATCACTTTATCTACTTTCAGTTTCATCACAGAATTGAGATTTGAGCTCTACACAAACTTCTTTCCCTTTACTGCTTTTCTGCTGCATAACCTCTAGGTGGAGCTGTGCTATAGCGGAATAGCACAAATACACAAGTGGAAACAGCACTTTCAGAAATGATACCCATTTCCCCCGCTCTCAAACAAAACAGGGAAGAGCTCTGAAAAAACAGAAGAGAAACTGGAAGATTGCGACGTTGTCTAAATAACTCATAAACAACCATGAGTTTACAATAAAATACTTGTGTAGAAAAGCTCATTATCTTGTAATCCTTACAACCGAATTGTATTTAGTATTTATGTAGTACTTTTTTGTATCCTGCCTTTCTTCCATCATGGAATTCAAGGCACTGAGTACAATTGCCTTGGATTATTAGCCCATATTACAGACAGGTAGATGGAGGATCTCAAGAGAGTGACTTGCCTAAGGTCCCCTAGTGAGTTCACCGCTGCTGAGTTGAAATGTGAATTGGGGATTTCCTGAGTCACAACACTCCCCCTCCACCCGTTACCCTAGCTTATCCCTCCCCAGCCTAGTCACGCTAGCTGGGGATAATGGAAGTCACAGTCCAACACATGGGGATGGCAAGACTGAGGAAGACTGCTCTAGTTCTCCAAAATGTAGCTGAGCTAATTGTGCTATTTTTGTGCAGCCCATGGAGGGAGCGGGAGGGTCTCCACGGGAGGAAGAAGAGCTGCCCTTCCTCCTTCTCTGCCCCAGCCTTGTCCCCGCCTCTCAGTCTCAGGGATGTTGAAGAGTCCTTGGTGCCGAGTCTCGAGTCCCATTAAAAATATTGGGACTCGAGTCTGACTCGAGTCAGAGGGGGGACTCAGTCCGACTCATGAGTTGAGTCCTCGAGTCCTGAGTCCCCATCCCTGTTCTGCACAACTTTATCCTGGAGTTGCTTTGATAGCTCCTTGGTCCTCATGATGCTGTTTGTTTAGATATGCTCTCCTCTCCGACAAACTCTGGGGCCTTCCAGAAACAGGTAGGTTGAATCTGAGATCACGTGGCACTGGAATTGCGCACAGGTGGACTCCATTCAACTACAGTATGTGACTTTTGGAGGCAGTGGGTTGCACCAGAGCTTCTTTAGGCATGTCACAGCACAGGGGGTGAATTCTTATGCAACCAACAAGTGCCACTTTGTTTTTGTTTACTTGACTTTTGTACAACAATAAAAGTATTTTGCACCTTCACAGTGTTGAGTATCTTGCATACATCAAGTAGTAACAATGCCAATTGAATCTGTTTCAATTCTAGGTTGTAACACAACAAAATGTGGGAAAGTCAAAGTGTGTGTGTGTGTGTGTGTGTGTGAATACTTCTGCAAGGTGCTGTATGGAGCCAAAACAGGAAGGAGGTATCAGTCTGCTTGTGAGAACCAGGAAGTTTGCAGAGGTGGACAAAAACTCTTTTTTTTTTTTAAAGAAAGCCTAAGGTGGCAAATCAATCAATCAATCAATCAATGCACAACCATCCCATTGAGGACTGAACTCAGTAGCTGGCAGCTGGCGGCTCAAAAGTCAGTGAGGCCGTGTATCCACTCTGGATGTAACTCTGACCTTTAAAGGGGGTAGGGTTCAGCACCATGGGTAGCTGCATTAAAGCTCCAAGTAAAATCCAGAGTGGATACACAGCCCTGCTGACATTGGTGCCACCGCTGCTCAGTAGCCATGGAATGGCATGTCAGTTGAAAAAAGAAAAACTAAGTGGGTTGGGGATCAGGAATGGAGTCTCTTGGAGTTGGGTCTGGCTGGCATCAGGTGTGAGGCCATGGCATGGTAATGTTTTGTAGCAAGCCTCACTTTCTCTATCTGTATCTATAGCTTCACCACTGAGATAATTTTATGTTATTCATTCTATTTATATTCCACATCAGCTGGAGAGTTCCTGAAGCAGCTTACAATAAAGTTGCTCAAATGCAATTAGTAAAAGAATTTTAAAAAAACACACACTCAAGCAGCTTATCTTAAGTTAAACAACATCAGAACATCATATACCATCGCTGCACTCACAACCAAACTCCAGAAAACTGTTAGGCTGTTCAGCATTTCATAAGGCAAAAGCCCTCTTGAAAATAACAGCTTTCACCACCTTCCTAAAATCCACAAGTCACCTGGCCAGGTGAGCCAATCTGGGCAGAGAATCCTAGAAGATTGGGTGCCACCACCGAGAAGGTCCCAGGGTTGGCTCACTTAAGCTATTTTTCTGTCCCATGTGAACACATTACTGGGTTCAGACAACATGATAACCCACACTCAAGGGTTGAGTGTGGGTTGTTGTTGAACTGTGGGTTGTTGTTGAAACATGGGTTATCATACTGTTTGAACCCAGCTGAGATAACAAAGCATGGTGAACAGCCCACAGTTCACAACCCAACAACAAACCATGGGTCCTCTTCATGGGTGGTTCGTGGTTAACAAGCCATAGCTTGTTAGTGTAGCTAGGTTCAGACAACATGATATAACCCATGTTTCAGCAACAACCCACGGTTCAATGACAACCCACACTCAACCCTTGAGTGTGAGTTATCATGTTGTCTGAACCCAGTCTTTGGATATGGAGGGAGTAACTGTGTTTCCTCAGCTTGTCTGAGCGTGGAAAGTGAAGCAGGGTCAGGCCTGGTTATTACTTGGATGTGGGAGACCCCCTCCTCTAGTTTCCTGCATTGAGCAGGGGGTTGGACTCGATGGCCTTGTAGGCCCCTTCCAACTCCATGATCTATGAAATCTATGAGCAGGGGGTTGGACTTGTTCTATCTATAGAACAGGAGGCCTGTGGCTCATGCTGGCTCAGCTTGTCTGAGCGTGGAAAGCTAAGCAGGGTCAGGCCTGGTTATTACTTGGATGGGAGACCCCACCTCTAGTTTCCTGCGTTGAGCAGGGGGTTGGACTCGATGGCCCTGTAGGCCCCTTCCAACTCCATGGTCTATGAACCTATGAGGATCAAATCCTCTTCCATATTAGTGAATCAGCTGCTGGGGCTAGAACCTGCAACCCACACAGCAGTCCAATGTGGAGACCCACCAGGACTAGAGGATAACTACAGCGTCTCCTCTCATAGTCAAAGGATCCCAGATTCGAGAGTGGCTGAGCCCATCCAGCTGGTAGTTCGCTCCCTTCAACAGGAAGAGCTATAAAGGCTAACAGATATAGTAGCGCGGCCTAGTTGGGCTGGATTTAATGTGAAGATCTGTCTGATAAATGGAGGATATGACTGTCTCTGGTGGGCCACAGTGGTTCTCAAAGCATTTGAAACTAACAACACAACAGCTTTAGATGATAAGTAAAAAGAGACAAGTTTGTAATGTGCCTTTTTCCCCCTTCACTTTGTCAGGTCACCATAAATAAAATTCTCAGCTCTTTGGGCAATGTGGTCTCTCTTCATTTGTTTGGCTCATTCTCCCTCTCACGATCTAAAATGCATCTTTGCATTATGTTCGCGTTCCTCCTGAATTAAATTTCATTTGCTTTGACTTCACCATCACCCCCTTTTGCAGGTGAAAGACAGCTTGTTGCAGATACCTACCACATCTCTCCGAGAGATACTGCCTCGCCCCATATTCCCATAGACTTTTCCTCTTCCTCAACTGCTTCTGTAGGCACGGAAACCTGATTTCATCATTTTCTGCTGTCTCTGTAGCCTAGGAGATAAGTGAAGAGCAATGTGATTTATGAACTGGGCATCCGGGACCTTTTTGTTTAGGCTGCTTGAGTTCGGTCTTCAACAAATAAAAAGGAAATTTAGGAAAATTCAGAATCGGAAGTGTTAGGAAGTAGATGGAGCGTTCTGGGGAACTCTGGTTGGCCGAGGTCTCTGACTGTGGCGCTTGTGTGTTTGGGAACACACGGCCTCCATTTACACTGTATATGGTTGCTGCAAGAAACATCTATGCATATTTATTCAGAACTAAGCCCCAGGTATACAATGCGCCCAGTGGAAGCTGGTGGCTCCAACATCAGTGGGATGGTGTATCCACTCCGGGTTGCAGTCTGAACTTTTAAGGAAGCTATCCATGGTGCTGACCCTATTTGGGGGCGGGGTTAAGGGTTCAGCACCATGGATAGTTCCTCTAAAGCAGTGTTCTCCAACCTTGGGTCCCCAGATGTTTTTGGCCTACAACTCCCAGCACGCCCCAGCCAGCATAGCTGGCTGGGGCATGCTGGGAGTTGTAGGCCAAAAACATCTGGGGACCCAAGGTTGGAGAACACTGCTCTAAAGTTCAGACTAAAACCTAGAGTGGATATTGTTGGAGGACATGGAAAGGAGTCGGTCCTATACTGGTTAGGACGAGCAGAGCTTCCCCCCTTATGCACAGCCTGGTTATTGAAACTGATTATCACCACGTGGGTTGCTAAGCCCTGCTAAAAGTCTCTTAAAAGGAAATGGATTGTCCAAACAAGGTTTAAAACTAATAATGACGTTTATTACTTTTACTTACAGTCTGTTTATTCATATATGCAGGGTGCATACAGGCAGATTAGAGTCTTTGGGGAAAGAGTCTGCGTCATTGGAGATCACTGGCTGGAAGCCACCTCAGACCGTGTGTCCATCAGGTTGGGGGGAGAGAGAGAGAGAGAGAGAGGGCTGGCCACAGAGAGGCTGGAAGTAGGGAGAAGGGGTTACAAAACATGCAATCCCTGGGGGATTGTTCAATTAACCCTTTCCTCCCACTGTAACTACCGTATTTTTCCGTCTATAAGACGCCCCCATGTATAAGACGCCCCCCACTGGGCAGTTTCGCAACCGTGCGGTTCTCTCCTCGGTTTACTTCCATGTATAAGACCCTCAATTTTTAGTCTAACAATTTTAGGAAAAAGTATAGTCTTATACATGGAAAAATACTGTAGTGGTTGCATTTCCTCCTTGATTTAAGCAGGCAACATTACAGTTTCCATCAGATACACCGTCCCATTGACACTGACGCCACCACCAGCCTCTACTAAATGCACCTCCTCTCAGGTAGATGGACATAGGACTGCAGCCACAGATGGGGAATTCTGCACTCATATCAAAATGTACGCTGGTGCTGAAAACCCATAGCCCGACATGGTTCCCCATGCAGCAGTCGCTTGCACTCCAAACCCATAATAGCAGGAAAGAATAACACCGCATCTTGCCATGTGTAAGAGCCTATTTTTAACAGTGGTGCTTGTCAGATTGAAACACTTGTCATGCAAATTGGGCCAAGAATACAGCTAAATTAAAGGGAACAGAACACTCCACACATACGGGGACGCAGATGAAAAAGAAGCCTTTGCAAAAATGAAAATAACATAAAATCACCCCCCCGCCCTCCAATTTCTTGCAGTTCCCCCCCCCCCTTTTGAAAGCCCATCCATACAGTCAGCCCTGCCCCTGATAGCTAGAAGAAGATATTTCAGTTTCACTTGGAAGGAAGACAAAGCCCTGAACGCCTGGTCGATCACGCTTGGGTGAAAATAATAAAAGGGGCAGGGAATCGGGAAATAAAAGGAACAAGATTAATTGACAGGCACAAGAGAAGATAAGTTACTCAAGTGTATTCTGACACCCTTGGTTCCCATGTTGCTCGAAAGCTCACAGTTCCAGGAAAGAAAGTTATTCAAGGGCCGAAACGGACTCATTTAATAAATAGCCTCACCCAAATACCCCACACCGCAATACAGCCTCATGGGAGCGTCATTTAAGGAAACCGCATGAGAGAGAACGTGTTTCTTTCTGAACGTGGGGGGCAGGAGTGCGTCGGGCAGGGCCGGTGTGTCAAGGTTCGGCCTGGTCGAGGCACCTGCCGAGGGCCCACACCTTATCAGGGAGTCCACTGACCAGAGCCCCGTTGGTCTGCTCTCCTCCTCTTCAGCACTGCAACCTGCTCCTTGAGCCACCTCTCACTCAGAGGGAGTCGTGCGCAAACAAGCATGAACAGCAGTGGTGAGACAGTGGCAGCGGCCCCTGCCTGCTTGCTCACCGGCTCGCTGTCTGGCAAGCAAGCAGAAACGACTGAGGAAGAGGAGGAGGCAGCAGCAGCGGATGACCGGGGCAGCCAGAGAGTAGGCTGACTGGATGTGGGGGGGGGGCATTGTGGCTGTCTTGCCCAAGGGTACCCCCAAAACCTGGAGCTGGCACTGGTGGGCCAGGTCAGAGAGCCAGTGTGGCGTAGTGGTGGCGAGAGTGTTGGACGGGGACTCGAGAGATCCGGGTTCTAGTCCCCTGCTCGGCCATGAAACTCACTGGGTGACTTTGGGCCAGTCACTGACTCGTAGCCTAACCTACCTCACAGGGTTGTCGTGAGGATAAAATGGAGAGGCGGAGGAGGAGGACTATGTAAGCCGCCTTGGGTTCCTTTCAGGAAAAAAAGGCGGGGTGTAAATATAATAAATAAATAAATTAAATAAAGAAATATCCAAATCTAGCCCTAGAAGCTACCAGGGATGTTGAAGAGTCCTTGGTTTCGAGTCACGAGTCGAGTTACTACTGGACATTGCCACCACATATGATTAAAGGAAGCATTCGCAATGTTATACCTCCGGCAGTTAGCTGACTTAGACAAACCCTTATTAAAGAGGCAGTGTGGCAGGGATGTTGAAGAGTCCTTGGTCTCGAGGCACGAGTCGAGGCACGAGTCTTTGGACCCAAGTCTCGAGTCCGAGTCCTTGGTCCAAAATGGTGACTCACGAGTCCCGAGTCCCGAGTCCCTCACAAAGCTGACTCCACGAGTCCCTATTAAAATCAATGGGGTTTCCCCCCAACAAAATAAGGCTACTTCAGATGTGTGGCTTAAATAAATTCTAGGTACAAGTGTGCCTTTTTATTTCAAAACTCTGCAACTGATTTTTGACAAGAACAGGCCAGACAGAAAAACCCAAAATAAGCAGGCAGGCAGAGGAGGCAGGGCACCCCAAAGCAGGCAGGCAGAGGCCTTTGTCTTGGACAATTCAACTGTTGAACTGGTCAAGAAGAGACCAGGCAGGCAGAGGAGGCTGGGAACCCCAAACAGGCAGGCAGAGGCAGCCAAACCCAAAATGTCTGAAAGGTCGCATTTTAGGAAAATGATTTAAAAAAATAAACTTGCTGTACTTCCTAAACCCTATCCATGTTGCATTTGAGGAACATGATTTTTTCTAAATGTTTGCCCCCCATTCTGGAACGGTGAGGTCTCATCACAATTTCACCCTTACTCTTCGCCGGCGATCGCACTCCTCTCCACTCCTTCTGGCACAGCCCAGGGATGTTGAAGAGTCCTTGTTCTCGAGTCCCGAGTCGAGTCTCGAGTCCCATTAAAAATATCAGGACTCGAGTCCGAGTCGAGTCAGAGGGGGGGACTCGGTCCGACTCACGAGTCGAGTCCCCGAGTCCGAGTCCCCATCCCTGGAAGCTACACTGGGCAGTCCGCAAGGACAGTGAATCGCTTTGGAGCCTGACATACCGCAAAGGGGTTACACAGTTGACCCAGGCCCAAAAAGAAGTCCAGGCTGCCTGTATGTATTTTATTTTTATTTATTAGATATGTAATCCACCCAAAACCCAACATTCTCTGGGCTTTGCCCAAGAGCGGCAAAATCCAGGAGTACCTTTGCCCAGTTTAGGCTGCTGCACCAGCTCGGGGCCAGTGTCAAGGGTAGGCACGGTTGGGCACTTGCCAAGGACCATGCCCCGGCAGGGGCACACTGACAAGAGCCCCCTGGAGTTGCTCCTCCTCTTCACCATGGCAACCTGCTGGTTCACCTGCCTCTCGCTCTGGCCCAGACAACGGTGGTGGTGAGGAGGAAGGAGGAGCAGGAGATGCCACGGCCTACTTGCTCTTCGCCTATCAAGCAAGCAAGTGGTAATAATGAGGAGAAAGAGGAGGAGGTGGACTCCCCAAGGGAGAGGTTCCACTGAGGGTGTCTTGCCCAAGGGCCTTCAAAAATTTGGAGCTGGTGCTGCACCCATTCCTCGGAAAGTAGGGTGGCCAGAGGACAGTCCTCTGTTTGAAGGGCTCTCAGAGGAGAGTCCTCTGTTTGAAAAGCTGTTCAAGTCTTGTTTAAAGATCACAAGAATAGAGAATAGGGACCTTGACATTCCCCATCAACCGTTGGCACCGTGATAGCAGACTGAGGAGGGCCACAGGAGGTCACCTGGTTGCAGGCTTCCCCACTATGGTCACCTGTATTGTATTTCTATTTAAATTGGAGTAATTATCTCTACATTTTCATCTATACCTTCCGGTGTGGAAAGAACTGTGCCTGCTACAAGGTGGGGGGGGGGGTGACCACTCTGAGGCACTGCGACCTCAGAAGAGATTTCCGAGGTCGCAGGGCCTTTTATGGCAATTCCTATGTGGCCCCAGACAAGGTCAGAGGGACAAAGGATTGTGCCCTTAGTCATGGAACTGACCAGATGGAAAATGACTTGGACTTAATCCTTGAGCCACCATTTTCTAGTGCTTGGACGGGAGTAGTCAATGGGAGCCCCTCCCCAATTTCGACAGATGTTGTGGGTCACCAATTTTATTGACTACTGTAGAGCTTGTATTGACTACTGCAGCATTATGGCAATTAATTCCGTAAGGGGAAATTAATTTGTGGAAGGGGAAATTCATTCTTGCATTGTCACTTAAAATTCAAGGTACTGGCTCTCCCAAAATTAGTGGCATACATTTTTGTCCTTCCTGATAACCCCTGGGTGGTGCTGAAAAAAATGTCCATAATCTTATTTTTAGAAAGTTGACTCAATGCTATATATTAAAATTGACAGTTAAACCCAAATCATTTCAAAGAGGCCAGAGCCAAGAGTGGTTAATGCTGGAATTTTTTCAAAGGGGTTTAAATTAGTTTTAATACGCTAGGCAAAGCATCCATTAAAAAAAGAGAGAAAGAAAGAACCCTAATCAATGAGTGTTTGGATTTATTTATTTATTTTGCATTAAAGAATCCAGAGAATTTAAATTCACTGCGATGTGTGAGGACTTGGAGGCCAGCCAGCATTTTTATTAGACTGAGCTTGCACATCATCAAAAGTACTTAGGAAGGGATCCATAGCAATCTTGAGGCTCAAGCTTTGAAGAATTGCCACAAAACTCCAGTGGATGGATTCTGGAGGCCCAGCAAGAAAAGGACTCATAGAATCATAGAAAAGTAGAGTTGGAAGGGGGCTATAAGGCCATCGAGTCCAACCCCCTGCGCAACGCAGGAATCCAAGTCAAAGCATCCCTGACAGATGGCTGTCCAGCTGCACCTTGAATGCCTCCAGATTGGGAGAGCCCACCACCTCCCTAGGTAGTTGGTTCCATTGTCTTATTGCTCTGACAGTCAGGAAATTTTTCCTGATGTTTTAGGCGGAATCCGGGTTCCTGTCACTGGAGCCCATTATTCCGTGTCCTGCAAACTGGGGCGATCGAGAAGAGATCCTGGCCCTCCTCTTTGTGACAACCCTTCAAGTACTGGAAGTGTGCGTGCTATCATATCTCCCCTCAGTCTCCTCTTCTGAAGGCTAAACATGCCCAGTTTAGCCTACATTCTGAACGGGACTCCAGACCTCTCAAAGTTCAATACAAATTAGGATCACCCCTCCCCTACACACATGCATGTAAGTCCTAGCACAGTGTTCTCCAACCTTGGGTCCCCAGATGTT
This sequence comes from Shinisaurus crocodilurus, assembly GCA_021292165.1. Taxonomy (NCBI): domain Eukaryota; kingdom Metazoa; phylum Chordata; class Lepidosauria; order Squamata; family Shinisauridae; genus Shinisaurus; species Shinisaurus crocodilurus. The sequence goes on along the minus strand of CM037880.1, from coordinate 9,375,892 downwards.
TTTGGCCTACAACTACCAGCAGCTATGCTGGCTGGGGCATGCTGGGAGTTGTAGGCCAAAAACATCTGGGGACCCAAAGTTGGAGAACACTGTACCTAGCGGCTAGTGATGATGTCAGTATCAGACAACAGTGCCCCCCACGTCTCCAAGACTACTGTGGCTTTAAGCCAGTGGTGGGCAACTTGCGGCCTTAGGGCCACGTGTAGCTGTGTAGGCCAAAAATGTCCATAATCTTATTTTTAGAAAGTTGACTCAATGCTATATATTAAAATTGACAGTTAAACCCAAATCATTTCAAAGAGGCCAGAGCCAAGAGTGGTTAATGCTGGAATTTTTTTTCAAAGGGGTTTAAATTAGTTTTAATACGCTAGGCAAAGCATCCATTAAAAAAAGAGAGAAAGAAAGAACCCTAATCAATGAGTGTTTGGATTTATTTATTTATTTATTTTGCATTAACGAATCCAGAGAATTTAAATTCACTGCGATGTGTGAGGACTTGGAGGCCAGCCAGCATTTTTATTAGACTGAGCTTGCACATCATTTCATGCAGCCCTCGGCCTGATTTGAAAAGCCCGCTGTAAGCAAGGCCGTTAGAAGCCGGGCTGGGAAGAAGTCCAGATGTTAGCAGCTGGTGACAATGGTGAGAAGGCAGACTGAATGAGAGAGGGGGGCTATCGAGGGTGTCTTGCCCAGGGCCCCTCAAAAACCAAGGACCGAACCAGAGCCAGGGAGAGCACCGCATCGTTTCCTAGAGAAAGTCCCAACCGAAACAGGAAGCCCTTTATAGGCCTTCCTGCCTAGAAAGAGACCAATGGCCAGTTTGGTTGGGGGTGGAGCCAGTCTGAGACAACTTTACAACTTGGGGGAGATGTACTGAGTAACAGTCTTGGTGGGGCACAGAGTTGAGAGAGTCCCCTGCTTCTAGCCCTAGTGGCTTCTGACGGACCTGAAGTAAAGCTACCAGCTAGAGACAGTAAGGCCAGACCTCATAATAATAACCCCATGCTCGCCCCCCGCCCCCGCTGCCGCCCCATGCTTTTGGCTTACTGTCTGATGTTGACTGCTACTGAAAAGAAATAAAAAAAATAGATCATTGGAGGCCGAATGGCTCAACACCACATGGCACATTGGGTGAATATTTGCACATTCAGAGGGAAGTTGGGAAATTTTCGGCATCAAAATTCGCTGAGCATTTGCACAGCCCAATTGCTTTCAGCTCTGTTTCTATTTGCTGGCTTCCTTCTCCTATCCATATTTACTATACATGTCTTCAAACTTTTAAAGCTCTTCACAATCTTGCTCCTTCATCTCCCCTCCTTGATTTCTCATTATAAGTGCCCTCTCACTTGGTCTGTTATGATCAATCTATAACCTTCCGGTTAGACCTCCCGTTCTCTTGGCACGGCCTTATCTTTGCCCTTGCCCTATGGCTCAAACCCTATCTGCCTCTTAATAGCCCTTTTACCTCTTGGTTCAAAAACCTCCTTCAAATCCACTTCTTTAGCGCTGCCTTTCCTTGTATAAACTCTTAGGGTGTTCTAGTCCTTGGTCCAGAACATAGTCTTCCTTTTGGTTCCTCCTCTCCTTCCACCTCCTTACATTTTCTATTGTGTCCATTAGTGTTAGCTTGTGGGCCGACAGAGAGGGAATTGACTTTCTGAAAACTACGTACATTGCCTAATCATTTCAACAGGAACAACAGAGAGTCTTGTGGCATCTTAAAGACCGACGGCCTCTAGTCCATGCAAGCTTATTCCATAATAAATGTGACGGTCTTTAACCTGCCACAAAACTCTTTGTTGTTTTTGCTGCAACGGATCTCACATGGCGATCCCTCTGGAAATGGTTATAATTCCAGGTTACAGTCATGCCTTGGATTGAGATAATAATTCGTTCCGGAAACGTGCTTGTAATCCAAAACACTCTTATATCAAAATGAAATGCCCCCCCCCCCCCAATTTGTACAGAGATTTTAAATTTAAGCCATACTACAGTACTTGTATTGCAAGACGTTGCTTGTATATCAAGTAAAAAAAAATTAAATAAATACCGTATTTAAAAATGTGCTTGTCTTGCAAAACGCTCTCAAACCAAGTTACTTGCAATCCAAGGTATTACTGTATATGAAAATGAAATCTGAAGAAAAGAAAAGAAAAAATCCTTCCCCCCACCCCAACCTCCAAATCATGGATGGTGGAGCAGGCGGGCAGGGCCAGATATCTTTTAATGCTTCCTTTTCACCCGTAGGCCAAGTCAGCTTCCCGTAGTCAACTCTGGATAGGAAAGGCCTGGCTAGGGCAGAGGGGCCGAAACAGGTTTCCGTGAGGCAAGACACTTCAGCTGCCGCTTTGCTGGAGCTGGAAAATGGGTACTGAAGGGGGGAAATGGTGGGGAAATCCATGGTGTGTGTGTGTGTGTGTGTGTGTGTTGAATTCAGGGAGGGTAGAATTGTGACCCCCCCAATAAGATGCAACAGATTCTCCCAAATGGGCTAAAAATATAATAAACAAACAAACAAATAAATAAATAAAATAATTTATTTATTATAAAAATATAAATCAGTCAATCAGTTAATCAGCCCCTGAGTCCTTTAAGCCCTTGAGAGCCAGTGTGGCGTAGTGGTGAGAGGGTTGGTCTGGGATTTGGGAGATCCGGATTCTAGTCCCCGCTTGGCCATGAAGCTCACTGGGTGACTTCGGGCCGGTCAGTGTGACTCTCCGCCTAACCTACCTCAGGGGGTTGTGGTGAGGATAAAATTTCATTTATTTCATTTCATTTATTTCATTTCTATACCGCCCCACAGCCGAAACTCTCTGGGCGGTTCACAATAATGTATACATAAAACAACAAAAGCATACAAAATAGTTTAAAAGATTAAAAACCAAATTTAAAACACAGTTTAAAATAAAAATCCAAAAACTAATAAAACTGAGCCTACAGGTGACAATCCCCCCACCCCCCGTGCTTTTCCGAGCTCTTAACTATTAAATGCCTTGGCATAGAGGGAAGTCTTAACCTGGCGCCGAAAAAATAGTAAGGTTGGCGCCAGGCGGGTCTCAGTGGGGAGTTTGTTCCATAATTGGGGGGCTACCACTGAGAAGGCCCTCCTCCTCGTTGCCACCAACCGAGCCTCCCTTGGAGGTGGCAGTCGGAGGAGGGCCCCAGATGTTGAGCGTAGTGTCCGGGTAGATTGCGGTTGGGAGAGACGTTCCGTGCGGAGCGGAGGAGAACCTTGTAAGCCGCCTTGGGTTCCTTGCATGGGGGGAAAAGGCAGGATATACAATGTGTTGTTGTTGTTGTTGTTATTTAAAATGAAAGGGGGCAGCCCTTTCATAGAGCAAGGGTGGGGAATCAGCAGCCCTTGGGCTGGATGCGACCCACAGGGACTTTCCCAACTGGTGCATGGGCACTCTCCCTTGGCCCCGCCCCACAGCAGTAGTCAGGCTTGGACAAAACCTCCGGTTGGAGCCATTTGGAGGATTTTTTCAAGCCCAAATGGCTTCACGGGGACGGGTGGGCATGTTGGTGTCTCTCTCTTTCTCTCTCTGTGTGTGTATAAGCAGTGCCAACTCCAGGTTTCGGGGGGGCCCCTTGGGCAAGGCGCCCTCAGTGGGCCCCCCGACTCAGCCTACTCCCTCGCCGTCACTGCCACTGTTGCCCGCTGCTGCTGCTGTTCCCCTTCCCCATCATTCCTGCTGGCTTGCCAGGTGGGGGGTGGGGGGGTGCGATGAGCAAGCAGCAGGGGTAGCTCTTTCTCACCGGCGCGAGAGGTTGCAAGCAACGCTGAAGAGGAGCAGGTCAAGGGGGTTCTCGTCAGTGGGCCCCTTGACCGACCATGCTGACCTTTGACGCCAACTCTTTTTTTTTTCTTTTTCTTTTTTCAACTTTTATTTTTTATTCATAATAAAACAAACAAACAAACACAAACACACTCAGCTTGTCTGAGTGTGGAAAGCTAAGCAGGTTCAGGCCTGGTTATTACTTGGATGGGAGACCCCTCCTCTAGTTTCCTGCATTGAGCAGGGGGGTTGGACTTGATGGCCTTGTAGGCCCCTTCTAACTCTATGATCTATGAATAATGGACTTCCAATCTTCTCCACAGCTTAATCAACCACAGTTAATCTTAAAATCTTTTCTGTTAACAAAAAATCACTTCCAGTTATGGCAAAAAAGAACCCTAAAAGGAACAAACACTCCACTCTCCCCCAATAAACATCAACTATTTAATCTATTAAATTCAACATTTATGGATACTCCAAAAAAGAAAACCTATAGTTTCATTAAATATTGTTTTCAATTCCAAAATACAGTATATTAAGAATCCCAAAAGTAAAAAGTAACTATAAACTAATTAGCAAATGACCACATACCAAAAGCATTTTGTATTTCCACCGCTCCCGCACTCTCTAGTACCTAACCATCGAATCAACACATTTGTATTATTACAATTACTCATTATTCCTTTCTATCTAAACAGAAATTCCTTCACTTTTAATCTCCAAGATATATTTTTTTAAAAGGAAAGAAAAGAAAGATAAGTCTAAAAAATTAAGAAATAAGTGACGTCTGACAGAACAGCAGAAGCACATAAGCCATCATGCTACTTATAGAACAAACAAAAAACAAAAGACCTTCCCCTTTAATACTTCAAAGCCTCCACAAAACAACACCCCCAACAACAACAACAAATTATTATTATTAATAACGCCAACTCTGTGTAGGAGTGTGGTTGGTTGGATGAGTGTGTGCGCGTGAATGTCCTGTGCACTGGTACGCAGCCCCCGGAAGATTACCCATAATCTATCCCGCTCTTTAAGCTGCGAGGGGAGGGCAGTCTCCTGCTCACGGGGTGACTTTGGGCCAGTCACTGACTCTTAGCCTAACCTACCTCACAGGGTTGTTGTGAGGATACAATGGAGAGGAGGGTTATGTAAGCCGCCTTGGGTTCCTTTCAGGAAAAAAGGCGGGGTATAAATATAATAAATAAATAAAATGTATCCTATGTGCGGGGAGGGGATTGGGCCAGAGGATGTATCCTAGTCTCCGGGACTGTTTTTGCACTCGGCGTGTCTGCACGCTCAGCCCCTAGTTTACTAATGGGTTTCTCGTACCCTGCTTGTTCCTTTACACGACGACGCATTCCGGAAGGACACAGCCGTGGTGTTGTCCTCTTCCTCCCATCCAGTAGCGGGGCTTCCTTCCCTGCCCGTTCACGGGGGGCCTAATCCATTACGGCTACAAAAAGGACTCTTTCTTTTCTTTTCTTTTCTTCTTTTGGTGTGGCAAGAGCTGCTCTTCCTGTGTGAGGTACCCCAGCATGGAAACTTTGGCACATGTTGTGGATTCTGTGAAAGGAGAGAGAGAGAGAAGCGGGGAAACAAAACCTAGCCAGAGGGAATGTTAAAAACTGCAAAGGGCCTCATTACAGGGGGAATGGAGCTTGTATGGTGCGTATGTGGGGGAGAGGCAATGAATGACATGCCAAGGGAAGGAGGAGGAGGAGGAGGAGGCCTGCCATCTAGCGGGTTCTACCGGCTGCTTCATGTCAACAGTTACATAACCTCTCTCGGTGAGGAATTATTTTTTAATGCAAATCAAGGGGAGGGAGCTGAAACGCAAAGGAATTTTTTCCGACACCGGTGGAGAACGTCAAATCCTCCCCCCCCGCCCGACCACCACCCGACCACCCTTTCCAGCTGTGTAACTGTTAGGAAGCAGCAACTCCATTTCTCGTTACTGGGACAAAACGGCAGGCAAGGCCGCCGTCTTCTAACCCTCCTCTCTCCCCACAACCATTTACTTCAGAGTAGTCCAGCAAGGCAGAATTATTCACGCTGGGTGCCGTAGAAATGTCTGCCGTTCGGCAAACAGCGATTTTGCTTGTAGCCCTGAGTTTGGTTCCGAGATGAGCAAAGGCTCCGTCACCTGTTGTTGCTCACTGGCAACTCAACCGGCTGGAGAAATCAGCCCTGTTATTGTCAGCAACTAGAGGCCACACAACGCCAGATCTGGCCCCCTGAAGAGTACCAGTTGGCCCCCACTTGCAGACCAAGGTCTGCAGGCCCAGCCCTCATGGCCTGCACTTCCAAAGGGGAGGTACCAAAGGGTCTTGGAGGGCCCATGTGGACCTGCAGAGGAGAAGGGTATGGGCCCCAATATTGATACTGGACAAGGATCCGGCAGCTGGAATTGGTTGTGCGAGCCGCTAGACCTCCCCGAGCCAGAACCCCCTGAGGAACTACCACCACCTGCACCCGAGGCCTCACGATCTCGGTCTCCCTGTTTTCAAAGATGCCAACAAGCCCACCTGAGAACAACTGGACACTGGGTGGGAGCACAAGAACCCAGGCAAGGCTGCTGTCCTGTCTTCCCACTCCTTGGAGAGGCAGTAGTGCTGACGTGGGGCAATATAAATGGCTTTGGAGCGAGTTGTCTGTTCGTTTTGGGAGCCATCTGTGGGGATCTGCCTTTGATCTTTGCTTTTGTAGCATTTGTTGGATCCCAGCTTAAGTTGGGCATCTTCTTGTCCTCAACCTAGTGCTCTCTAGAGGTGCCAGCAGGTTGGGAAAAGGCTCTTCATCTTGTCTATCAGATCATGGATAGCTCTTGCCTGCTGCTGGTTGACAGGCATATGTAGCCCGAGCCCTCTGTGGGTTCTGACCCGCTATGACTCCACATCCAAGGGAGACATATGGGGAGGGAGCAGTGGCCGTGGCAATGGGATTTAGTGGCTGCCCCTGGCTTGCCATCCTCCCGCCTCTTCTTGGTGTGACCCTCCCATAACAGTAGTTGTTGACCACGAGATCCCAAATCATTTATCTTCATTTATTTATTATTATATTTACGTCCTGCCTTTTTTCTCTCTCTCTTGCAAAGAAGTGATAATTCCCCTTTACTCGGCACTGGTTAGGCCTCATCTTGAGTACTGCGTCCAGTTCTGGGCACCTCACTTTAAGAAGGACATAGACAAACTGGAGAGGGTTCAGAGGAGGGCAACAAGGATGATAAAGGGACTGGAAACAAGGCCCTATGAGGAGAGACTGAAAGAACTGGGCATGTTTAGCCTTCAGAAGAGGAGACTGAGGGGAGATATGATCGCACTCTTCCAGTATTTGAAGGGATGTCACACAGAGGAGGGCAAAGATCTCTTCTCGTTCATCCCAGTTTGCAGGACACGGAATAATGGGCTCAAGTTACAGGAACCTAGATTCCACCTAAACATCAGGAAAAATTTCCTGACTGTCAGAGCAATAAGACAATGGAATCAACTACCTAGGGAGGTCGTGGGCTCTCCCAGTCTGGAGGCATTCAAGGTGCGGCTGGACAGACATCTGTCGGAGATGCTTTGACCTAGATTCCTGCATTGAGCAGGGAGTTGGACTCGATGGCCTTGTAGGCCCCTTCCAACTCTACTTTTCTATGATTCTATGATTCTATAACCCAAGGTGGCTTACGTGGCCATCCTCCTCTCCATTTTATCCTCTCAACAACCCTGTGAGGTAGGTTAGGCTGGGAATCAGTGAGTGGCCCAAAGTCACCCAGTGAACTTCATGGCTGAGTGGGGCACTAGAACCTGGATCTCCCCAGTCCCAGCCCAACATTCTAACCACTACACCACACTGGGTTATCTTTGGATGGAAAGGAGAGGCAAGATCTCCTGTTTTTAACCAGCTTTTCTTTTCTTTCAGCTCACTTGAACTTCTGATTCATTCCTTGATCACACGAGTGGCCCAGCAAATTCATGCGCGAAGAGGAAAAGGGTTGCTATCCCAGAATAACTGAGTCCCAGTATTGGGGTAAAGGCGGATAATAAATAATAATAATAATAATAATAATAATAATAATAATAATAATAATACCAAAAGAGCTCTGATACAAGGAGTTCACAGTTCTCTGGAGAAGCCAAGTAGCCTACGAATGATCCCCATGAAGTCAAGATTCCTGGCAAGCAACCAGGGCTATGTTACTGTGCAAGTCGGATGGTGACTACCCAATCTACAACCTTAACTCCCAGAAGAGAATGCTGTAGTCCATGGCTGGGACCAAAGCCAACAGTTATGCTGGCTCAGCTTGTCTGAGTGTGGAAAGCTAAGCAGGGTCAGTCCTGGTTATTACTTGGATGGGAGACCCCTCCTCTAGTTTCCTGCATTGAGCAGGGGGTTGGACCCGATAGCCTTGTAGGCTCCTTCCAACTCTATGATCTATGAAATCTGTGAAATAATCCAGGAATGCCAACAATGCGAACCATTTATTCACTATTTCTTTGTTTATAGTATTTTTAAAAAATCTCATCTTTTTATACATGATTCTCAAGGCAGCTATCATATGATTAAAATGATTTTAAAGAACGTAATAATAAGAAGAGCATTTAAAGCAACATTATTAAAAGAGCAGCAAAAACCTTAGCAGTAGCTAAAACCAATCTAAACCCCATTAAAAGCTTGGGAGAACAAGAACCATTTTGAAGTTTGAACCTGACACCTAAAGGAAGTCCGATTTGGCACCAGGTGAATGGATTCAGGGAAGAAAGTTCCAAAATCAAGGTGCCACTATCAAAAAGGCCTGTCTTTATTATCCATCCATCTCATCTCAAGAGGTGGGAACACCCAGAGAGGTCTTCTGATAATCTTATGGTGCAATCCTCTGCATGTTTAGACAGAAAAAAAGTCCTACAACTCCCAGCATTCCCCAGCCAGAATGCTGGGAGTTGTAGGACTTTTCTCTGTCTAAACATGCAGAGGATTGTACCCCTAACTGGATAGGTTTGTTTGGGAGTACACAGTTCTTCAAATACCCTCTTCCCAAATATCCTATGATTGTGGCAACCACTTGGACTTATAGACCTGGTTTGCACATAACACTAACCCATGGTTTCTTTAACCCATGAGTTGTTGAATTCTGGGTTGTTGTGCTGTGTGAATGCAGCCACGCTAACAAAGCATGGTTTGTTAACCATGAACAACTCAAAAAGAGAACCCATGATTTGTTGTTGGGTTGTGAAATCTGGGTTGTTTAAACCATGGCTTGTCGTTACGTGTGAACCCAGAACCATAGGTTGTTCATGGGTTGTTTTGCCAGGCTACAGAGGTGGTGGGCAAGCGTGGTAAAAAGCAAACAAAAACTCATCCGCTCTACATGCCAGTACTACAGTGCTGCAAAAGCATTTGGGATGCAGGAATGGAGTGGGTGAAGGAGGAGGGAAACAAACAACCCAGGGACTGAGAAAACACACCATGGTTTATATGATCGTCTGGCAGACAAACCCTGGGTTAATGTTATATGTGAACCCGGTCATAATGACTGGGTTCGCACCTTTGGGGAAGGAAAATAAGCCATTGTAGCCTATTTCCCCACCCCATGGCTTCTTCTAGGGTTGCAAACCACCCCTACCCCCCCACCCTCACCGGGTTCAGACAGCATGACAAACCCTGCCCAGTGAAGGTAATGATGGTAATTCATCAGCATGCGACTGGCACGCGTGGGGCAGGAAAGTAAGTTATGGTGGCTTATTTTCCTTCCTCGATCGTGCGAACCTGCCCAATGTATCACTGTGGAAAGCACTGATGCCAGACTGTGTTGATGAGTTTCCTTCTCTCCTGTTTTGCTTCTATGTCCTAGCAGGTTGGAGGAAAAGGAGGCTGGCAGGGAAAAAACTAGCTCCTACTCTGAGTTGGCCTGAGGACTGCTTTTCATGATACCTGGAGCAATGTGGTTGCAGCTAGCTCCCCAGTTGCTCCTGCACTACTCTGGTGACACACGCACTGGTCCAGGCGCACAACATGTTTACATAATATGGCAGCAATGCCCACCCTGCTGGAAAGAGCATTGCTGCCTTGTTAGGTAACATGCAGTACATGTTATCCTGATCCTCATGATATCCTGATTAGTAAGCTAGCTAAGAGTGGGCTAGATGGAACAACTATCAGGTGGATCCACAATTGGCTACAGAATCGGACTCAAAGAGTGCTTATCAATGGTTCCTTCTCAAACTGGGGAGAGGTAACGAGCGGGTACCACAGGGCTCGGTCCTGGGCCCGTGCTCTTCAACATTTTTATTAATGACTTGGATGAGGAGGTACAGGAATGCTTATCAAATTTGCAGATGACACAAAGTTGGGTGGAACAGCTAATACTCTGGAAGACAGAAACAAAATTCAAAGTGACCTCGATAGGCTGGAGCGCTGGGCCGAAAACAACAGAATGAAATTTAACAGGGATAAATGCCAAGTGCTGCACCTAGGGAGAGGAAACCAAATGCAGAGTTACAGAATGGGGGACACTTGGCTCAACAATACTACAAGTGAGAAGGATCTTGGAATTGTGGTAGATCACAAACTGAATATGAGCCAGCAATGCGACGTGGCTGCAAAGAAGGCAAATGCAATTTTGGGCTGTATTAATAGAAGTATAGCTTCCAAATCGCGGGAAGTGATAATTCCCCTTTACTCGGCACTGGTTAGGCCTCATCTTGAGTACTGTGTCCAGTTCTGGGCACCTCAGTTTAACAAGGACATAGACAAACTGGAGAGGGTTCAGAGGAGGGCAACAAGGATGATAAAGGGACTGGAAACAAGGCCCTATGAGGAGAGACTGAAAGAACTGGGCATGTTTAGCCTTCAGAAGAGGAGACTGAGGGGAGATATGATCGCACTCTTCCAGTATTTGAAGGGATGTCACACAGAGGAGGGCAAAGATCTCTTCTCGTTCATCCCAGTTTGCAGGACACGGAATAATGGGCTCAAGTTACAGGAACCTAGATTCCACCTAAACATCAGGAAAAATTTCCTGACTGTCAGAGCAATAAGACAATGGAATCAACTACCTAGGGAGGTGGTGGGCTCTCCCAGTCTGGAGGCATTCAAGGTGCGGCTGGACAGACATCTGTCAGAGATGCTTTGACCTGGATTCCTGCATTGAGCAGGGGGTTGGACTCGATGGCCTTGTAGGCCCCTTCCAACTCTACTTTTCTATGATTCTATGATTCTATGAACCAGGTAAGATAAAATGTGCACAATACTCCAAGCACCACACCAGGTAACGGGTAAAGTAGGTACCCTTAAAACATCATACCCCCCATGAAATAAAGATATTCTTGTGTGATTGCTATGCTACCTCGACCTTTTACAGAAGGCTTTTCTCCACTACTTTTAATGCACAGCACCATCTTGAGCATGTTTGTTTTCAAAGTGTGCCCCACTGTGTTCAGTGGGACTTACTCCCTTTGTAAGTGTGTTTCAGATGGCAGCTTTAGTCAGCAATTGCCTGTCCTGCCATGGCTTCTCCTGGAGCAGGACGTGTTGTAAATTAGCCACAACACAGTTTTCTTTTCGAAAACTCAAGACTCTGACTTTAATAGCACGTTTAATCTCTCAGTGGATGTGGTGGCACTTTCATAATAGCTGCAACTTGGTAACATTGACTCTCCAGAGAGGTGGTTAAAAGTGGTGGCAGGGTGGGTGGGGTGTTGGCAGGGAAGGAAGGAAGCAAGCAGTGCATGAGTGTTTTGTATCGATGTACAGTCATGCCTTGGATTGAGAGCATAATTTGTTCCAGAAACATGCTTATAATCCAAAACACTCTTATATCAAAACAAAATTCCCCCCAAAACAATTCGTACAGAGATTTTTAATTTAAGCCGTATTACAGTACTTGTATTGCAAGACGTCGCTTGTATATCAAGTCAAAAATAATAATAATAAATATTTAAATATTTGCTTGTCTTGCAAAACGCTCTCAAACCAAGTTACTTGCAATCCAAGGTATTACTGTACATGCATTTACATGCATATGCATGGATACAAAATGCCCATGTACTGCTTTCCTTGCATGTGCACTGGAGGCAAGATGCATCGACCTACTACTCGAGATTCAGCCCTGATTACAGCCTGATCTTGTCTGATCTTGGAAGCTAAGCAGGGTCGGGCCTGGTTTGTACTTGGACGGGTGACCACCTTGGAATACCAGGTGCTGTAGGGAGGGCACCAGAGCTCAGTGTGAGAGAGCACCTGCTTTGCATGCAGAAGGTCCCAGGTTCGATCCCCGGCTTCTCCAGGTAGGGCTTGGAAAGAATCCTGCCTGAAACCCTGGAGAGCCACTGCCAGTCAGTGTCGACAATGCTGGGCTAGATGGACCAAGGGTCTGACTCAGTATAAGACAGGCAGCTTCCAATGTTCCTATGTGTTTACTCGGAGGTGGTCCCTACTCATTTCGGTGTCGTTGAGCAGCACGAGATTGCAGCCTGAACTTCTAGGAGGGTGTTGAAACCTGACAAATTGCAAATCGAGCAATGTAACGCTAGGAGAAAGGCACCACCTCCAATATCTCGTCGACTGATAAAATAGGGACAATTATTTACCAGGGACAGGAACCAGAAAACAGAGATCGTCCAGGGTAAATAAACTGGTGGGATGTTCAAAACAGCAACAAGGACAACAGTGCTTGGAATTCCTGCCACACAGCTAGTGAGTGGGGCCAAAGGTAGATTTCAAAGAGGTTTAGGGCAGAATCCTATGCATGTTTAGACAGAAACAAGTCCTATAATTACCAGCATGCCCCAGCCAGCCATGCTGGCTGGGGCATGCTGGGAGTTGTAGGACTTTTTTTCCTGTCTAAACATGCATAGGGATAGGATTGCACCCTTAGGCTCTTTAAAAAGCTGCCATTTCTTAGAAAGATGATTAAAACTGAAGATAATTAAAATTGGGAGGAACCCTCCCCCTGTACACATCTTTACACCATGGTCATAGAACATCCCTTTCTATCCTGAGTCACTTCGGCTTTGCAGCTTACAATGGGAGTGATCTATAGCCTTAATAGCAAGATGCCATTAAATCTCGCTGTTTATGGATATGACAGCTGGAGTCTGCAGCATACGATGGCGATGCTGTTGGCAATCCAGGATGCAAAGGGGAATGTGCCAGTGTCACTTGCGTTAAGCTTGCACGTTTGTTTGATGCCGCCCCTCTGTCCTAAACATCTCCCTAACGGCATCTGTTGGGCGGCCTTATGTTTCAAGTCAGGATGAACAGATGGAGACAACGGGGCTCTCTGGAAACACACCACATCCTCTTCTTCCTTGTTTATACAAGATCCAAAAACATAACTTGGGAGACAGAGGTGTGATGTCTCCCAAGTTATGTTTTTGGATCTTTACAGAAAATCACAGGGAAACCTGCCGGAGTGAGCTCCAGTCTGACGGCAAAATTTACCTGGCCAGATTTGGTACTCTTTGATGTTGCACATCAAATGTTGTTCCTTCCCTAAATTTTGCAACCCACATTTTACATCTCCCAAATAGTGCTTGCCTCTAATTTTGTGCAACCCAAATTCGCAGCCTCTGCATATTCCAAATGAGAACTCAAAAGACACTGTCTGTGACACTTGACAAATGTCCCAAGGACACAAGATACTGTCTGAAGTATATCCCAAGGTACTATTACTTACCAGTACTTTATTTACTAGTATGTAAATTGTCAGGCACTCTGAAGCTACAGACTCTGATAAACAGTCTCGAGCCCCTAAATGCTTGATCTACTGTAGCAGTCTGCCAAAAGAGGAAACCACTGTTCAGCCCTAAAAGAGGCATGAAAGAGGATTATACAATTTTGCATGTTGGGAAGAGTGTGGATAGAGAGCTGTTTCTCTCCCGCACCCCATACAAGAACTCAGGATCATCCAATGACATTGCTTGATAGTAATTCAGGACAGACAAAAGAAAGCACTTCTTTGCACAATGCATGATTAGCACGTGGAATTTTCTGCCACAGTGACTGGGTTCAGACAGAACGATAACCCACACACTCAAGGGTTGAGTGTGGGTTGCCGTTGAACCATGCGTTTTTGTTGAAACGTGGGTTATTGTGTTGTCTGAACCCAGCTGAGATAACAAACCATGGCGAACAACCCACAGTTCATAACTCTCAACAACAAACCATGGGTTCTCTTCATGGGTTGTTTGTGGTTAACAAGCCATGGCTTGTTAGCGCAGCTCGGTTCAGATAACACAATAAGTCACGGTTCCAACGAGAACCCACACTTGACCCATTAGTGTGGGTTACTGTGTTGTCTGAACCCAGTCAGTATGTGGTGATGGCTGCTATAGCTTAGATGCCTTCAAAAAGGGACTGAACAAATTCAAGGAGGGTAGGCCTATTGGACCAATGACTATATGGAGCCTCAGTCTCCAGAGTGAGCGGTGGCATGCCCCAGAGTGCCAGTTGCTAGAGAGCAGGGGTGCTGAACCACAGGCGCCCAGAGAGCTTCGGCTGTGGGGTGGTATAGAAATGAAATAAATGAAATGAGGCGCACCTGGGGTTACAATCTGGCCTTCCAGAGTTTCCCAGACGACCCTGCCCTCTTCCCCTGGCCCCACCACCTTTCCCATGACCATTGTGATGGCAGAGTGCAAAAGCAGCAGCAGACTTCTCTCAGATAAACACACACACACAGGACTTGTTTGTAAGTAGATGCTTTTAAAAGATAAGTAACTGTAAGAAATGATTACTTAGGTACTAAAGCTTTATGGTTGCAGTAGTGCAGTTTCTTAAATGTTACTCAGTCTGTGAGGTAAGGAAAACACACAGGTCGAGTTCCTTCATTGCTAAACCCAGCAAGCGTCAGTTAACACACTAGACCAGTCTGTCACAGGAGTGTTAGAATGGAATTCAAACCTATTGCTAACCAAGGTCCAGCATTCCCTCCCCAGATTCAATCAAGTAGTTCAGTCCACTGAACCCTGCCCCATGACAGGGATGGGGACTCGGACTCAAGGACTCGACTCGTGAGTCGGACTGAGTCCCCCCTCCGACTCGACTCGGACTCGAGTCCCAATATTTTTAATGGGACTCGAGACTCGACTCGGGACTCGAGACCAAGGACTCTTCAACATCCCTGGGCTGTGCCAGAAGGAGTGGAGAGGAGCGTGATTGCTGGCGAAGAGCGCATGGAAGCGAGGTGTGCCGCTGCTCGGCCACTATGGACGGCTACCAGGAGTGCAGCCCCAACAGTGTGTCAAGATTTATTTTGATTGATGTGTTGCGTACTTGGGAGAGGCAGAAGAAGGACCTGAGATTACTCTGTGTGGCTGCTCTGAGTGTGTTTCTGGTTCCAGCAAGTTCATCACCAGTGGAGCGGGTGTTCAGCGAGGGTGGAATTGTGATGAGATCTCACCGTTCCAGAATGGGGGCCAAACATTTAGAAAAAATCATGTTCCTCAAATGCAACATGGATAAGTTTTAGGAAGTACAGCAAGTTTATTTTTTAAAATCATTTTTCTAAAATGCAACCTTTCAGACCTTTTGGGTTTGGCTGCCTCTGCCTGCCTGTCTGGGGTTCCCAGCCTCCTCTGCCTGCCTGGTCTCTTCTTGACCAGTTCCACAGTTGAATTGTCCAAGACAAAGGCCTCTGCCTGCCTGCTTTGGGGTTCCCCCTTCCCTGCCTCCTCTGCCTGCCTGGTTATTTTGGGTTTTTCTGCCTGGTCTGTTCTTGCCAAAATCAGTTGCAGAGTTTTGAAATAAAAAGGCACACTTGTGCCTAGAATTTATTTAAGCCACACATCTGAAGTAGCCTTATCTTGTTGGGGGAAAACTCCCATTGATTTTAATAGGGACTCGTGGAGTCAGCTTTGTGAGGGAGTCGGGACTCGTGAGTCACCATTTTGGACCAAGGACTCGGACTCGAGACTCGGGTCCAAAGACTCGTGACTCGACTCGTGACTCGAGACCAAGGACTCTTCAACATCCCTGCCCCATGACTAGTCAGAGAAGCTTGGTTCCTCCCTTTGCCCTTCAGCCAGACTATACACAGTCTACCTTAACCCTTTAATGGGCAATTGACTAAAAAAAAAAAAAAACCCTCTCCCTGCAGAGCTTACATCTTCTTGTTGCATATTCCAGCACATGGATCATTTGGTGATTTTCCAGCTTTTGCATGGTTTCCCTCCCCACCCCAATTCTAAAAGGTTGAGATGCCTCTCCTAAGGCTTAGTTCCTGGCCTGTAAATGCTTGAAGCCAAAATATGCTGGTATATTTGGTATCTTGGCCCTGCCCTTTTGCCTTTGGCTCTGCTAACCACTGGAACGTGGGCCCAAAGAACGTCTCCAAAACTGAATTTGACCCTTGGGCTGAAAAAGGGACCCCTACTGGAGAGCAATAGCAGGATAGAGCTGTTGTCTTCAAACTCGGCATGTGGTCTTTCCATAAGCATCTGGTTGGCCCCTATGGGAAGCAGGATGCTGGGCTAGATCTATCTTTGCTACGATCCAGGAAAGTTCTTTGATATAACTGTTCTTCTCCACAGCTCTTGTGTGCCACTAATGCAGGTGGCTAGAAAGAGGCACTGCACCTTGCAGTCTAACATGCCCAGTCGGAGATAGCTATTCATCAGGCGATCACTCGTGACAGAGTAAGATTGTCTTCCGGGATAAAAGGAGGAAATTCTAAAGAAGATTGTGTAGACTCTAGTGATGGGTCCGTAAGTGACTGTGGAGGCCAATTCTAGATCCACACAGCTTCCCACAGTGAGGACACAGGTTACCAGATAGAAGATGGTCCTGTAAAGGATTCATTTGACGTGCTTTTTCGCTTAGCACGTTTCTTCCTTTCACCTTGCACTCGGGCTTCTTCAAAGTCCATGGAACCTTTGTGAAAGGCCAACCTCCATTTAGATCGTTCATGGGCCAGAGCTTCCCAGTTTTCGATGTTTATATTGCATTTTTTTAGATTAGCCTTATGAACATCTTTAAACCTCTTATATTGACCACCGATATTCCGCTTTCCATCCTTGAGTTGGGAGTAAAGTAACTGCTTTGGGAGACGGCAGTCAGGCATTCGAACAACATGACCGGTCCACTGAAGTTGCCGTTGAAGGATCATTTTTTCAATGCTAGTAGTCTTTGCTTCTTCCAGTACACTGACATTTGTTCGCCTATCTTCCCAAGTAATTCGCAGGATTTTCCGGAGGCAACGTTGATGAAACCTTTCAAGGAGGTGGAAGTGACGTTTATAGATAGTCCATGTTTCGCAGGCATACAATAAAGTTGGTAATACAATGGCTTCATAAACCAGTGTTTTGGTCTTCTTACAAATATCCTGATCCTCGAACACTCTATGTTTCATTCGAGAAAATGCGGCACTTGCGGAGCTCAGACGATGCTGGATTTCACTGTCGATGTTAGCTGTAACAGAAAGATAGCTGCCAAGATAGAGAAAATGATCGACATTTTCCAGTATTGTCCCGCCAAGCTGGATAGATGGCATCACCAAAGGGTTAGCTTGCACTTGCTGATGAAGATGCCTTATACCGAACCCGAACACTGGTCCACCTAGCTTGGTATGGTCTAGACCAGCATTCCCCAACACAGCTGTGCCTGATGTTTTGGACTACAACTCCCCACGTTCCTGACCATTGGCTATGTTGGCTGAAGCTAATGGGGGTTGGTTTCCCCTTTACTCAGCACTGGTTAGGCCTCATCTTGAGTACTGCGTCCAGTTCTGGGCACCACACTTTAAGGAGGACGTAGACAAACTGGAGAGGGTTCAGAGGAGGGCAACAAGGATGATAAAGGGACTGGAAACAAGGCCCTATGAGGAGAGACTGAAAGAACTGGCCTGGGCATGTTTAGCCTTCAGAAGAGGAGACTGAGGGGAGATATGATCGCACTCTTCCAGTACTTGAAGGGATGTCACACAGAGGAGGGCCAGGATCTCTTCTCGATCATCCCAGTTTGCAGGACACGGAATGATGGGCTCAAGTTACAGGAACCTAGATTCCACCTAAACATCAGGAAAAATTTCCTGACTGTCAGAGCAATAAGACAATGGAATCAACTACCTAGGGAGGTGGTGGGCTCTCCCAGTCTGGAGGCATTCAAGGTGCAGCTGGACAGCCATCTGTCAGGGATGCTTTGACCTGGATTCCTGCATTGAGCAGGGGGTTGGACTCGATGGCCTGGTAGGCCCCTTCCAACTCTACTTTTCTGATTCTATGATTCTATGAACATCTGGGGGCAGCAGGCTCAGGAAGGCTGGTCATATTGACCAGCAGCAGTGCTCCAGGGTTTCAAACAGTGGACTTTCCTCAGCCTTCCTGGAGAGATGCCAGATTGAACTCGGGGCCTTTGGTGCACTGCCACTGAGCTACGGTTCCTGCCTGCCATAACACAAGGGATGCGAGAGACCAATAGGGGTTTTCTACCATGACCTACCGCATATCTCCCTAGACTCTGCCCTACACTTTTAGTCAACTAGGGATGTTTTGATATAGGAAAATCCAGCTCATTTGAGCTCGACATATTTCCTGCCCACTTCTGATCGGAAACGGGCTGAGTCGGGTGGGTTTTTTTTTTTTTTAGGACTACTGTCCCTAAGACGGGCTGCAATTCACACATTTTTAAAAATGGTAACAGATTTATTTATTATTTAATTAATATATTTATTTACTGCCCATCAGCCAAAAGGCTCCCTGGGCGGTTTACAAAACAAAGCAACATAAAAATATCAACAAAAATAATATAAAAACACAAGCATATAAAATGTGATAAAAACAAGCAGCCAAAATCAATTTAATCCAGAGGCACAGTGGCGATAATAAAAGGAATAAAATCAACCATTAAAATATTGGGCAAATAAAAAGGTCTTCACCTGGCGCCTGAAAGAATAGAGGGTAGGCGCCAGGCACACCTCCTTGGGGAGCTGATTCCAGAGATGGGGTGCCACAACTGAGAAGGCCCTTCCCCTAGTAACCACCCTCCTAGCATCTTTTGGAGGGGGCTCTCTGAGAAGGGCCTCCGAAGAAGATCTCAGGGTTCGGGCAGGCTCATATGGGATGAGGCATTCCTTCAGGCTTCAGATGACCCGGCCCCAAACCGTTTAGGGCTTTAAATGTTAACGTAAGCACTTTGAATCGGGCCCAGACTTCAATTGGTAGCCAGTGTAAATCATAGAGGACTGGCGTAATACGTTCTTGTTGGCCGATCCCAGTTAGCAGCCTCGCTGCCCTGTTTTGAACCAATTGAAGTTTCCGGACCATCTTCAAAGGCGGCCCCACGTAGAGCATGTTACAGTAGTCCAAACAAGAGGTTACCAGAGCATGGATCACTGTTGCTAGGCTCTGCCTGTCCATAGATTTCATAGATCATAGAGATGGAAGGAGCCTACAAGGCTATCGAGTCCAACCCCCTGCTCAATGCAGGAAACTAGAGGAGGGGTCTCCCATTCAAGTAATAACCAGGCCTGACCCTGCTTAGCTTTCCACGCTCAGACAAGCTGAGCCAGCGTGAGCCTCAGGCCAGATAGAGTTGTAGTTGGTAAATCCGCTTAAGCTGATAAAAGGCGTTCCTTGTCACCAAGTCCACTTGTGACTCCAGCAACAGTTTGGAGTCCAGGAGCACCTCCAAACTATGAATCCTGTCCTTTAGGGGAGTGCAACCCTGGCTAGCACAGGTTGAGTATCATCCCTCTGAACAGATGATCCACCCACAAACGGCACCTCCGTCTTGTCTGGATTGACCCTCAATTTATTGGCCCTCATCCAGTCCATTATCAGGCCCAGACACTGATTCAAAACAGCCACTGCCTCACGTGAATTTGATGAAAAAGATAGCGCTGAGAGTCATCCACATATTGGTGACACTTCAGCCCAAACCTCTGGATGACCTCTCCCAATGGTTTCATGTAGATGTTAAAAAGCATGGGGGATAAAATGGAGCCCTGCGATACTCCATGGCGTAATTGCCATGGCGCAGAGCAATAATCCCCCAGCACCACCTTCTGGAATCGGCTGGCCAAGTAGGAGTGAAACCACTGCCTCAACTCCCCCAGAACCATCATCCCGGGGGTCCGCAACACCAAATCCGAGACTACCTCAGTCAGTACAGGCAGGGAGTCTGATTGGCAGTGGTGGGGGGGGTTGCAAGATTGTTTGCATTTCTAAGTGAAAGTGAAAGCTTTGATTTTAGCTTGCTGGCAGCCTTTTGTTAAAGCTCAACATGTTTAACCTATGCAATCAGAAGTAAGCATCTCTGAGTTCAGTGGAGCTTATGCATAGGATGGCAGTGATGCCCCATAAACCTAATTTATGGGGCAGTGATGCCCCATAAACCTAATTGTGAGATTTTATTGGTAGTTTGATTTTGGAAGTCTGAGTTTTATGATGGAGCTTTTTAATCAGAGTGTTAGCTCCTTTGAGTATAAATAATGGAATGCAGGATATAAATATGTATATCCCCGGGGCTGTCATGATGAGCTCCAACACTTCAAAAATTTACCACAACTACACTGAGGAAGTGCTCCAGAGTTCAATGGGGGCATGAATCTGAACTCTCTTCCCTGCCCCTTGCAAGACAAACAGCGGCTGGTGGGGATTTGGAGCAGGACAATGGTGGAGAGCAAAAACTCTTCATTTCCCAAACACTAGGTCCCAATCCAAAGCCAGAAGTGGGGACAAGGTGATGAAGCTTTGAGCGGCTAGCAAGGATTGTACCGCTTAGGACTGCAGGTGGGCAATGCGGATGTTAACAGCTCCCCTCCCTATAAATAAGTTTTTAAAAAGCTCCCTGCAAGTAGAAAACTAGCATAACAGGAAGAAGTCTCCCTCCTGCTGGTTGTGATTGCTTTTATACGTGCAGCGAATTCATTCACTTTTTACTTGTGTGTGTGCATATGTATGTCGGGGGGAGGCATTCAAAAGTGTTATCCCCCCCCCCCATCCTGGCGCAGTCTACCCCACACCTCATTCTGCTGCCTGCCCTACGAACCCATATAAAACCACGAGGATCATTCGCGTCGCCAGTACCTTCGTTTGACCCTCAGCGCGGACACTGAGCATGCGCCAGTCGCTCTTGCTTTTGGCTCGGGCCTCGAGCGCCCCGAGGCGGCCGCTCGAGAGGGAATGGCCGTTGCCTTAGCAACCGGCGCGGCCTACTCCGGCCCAAGGGCAAGGCCAGGCCTGCGTGGATTAGACCCGCCCCCTCCCCTTCGGCTGCGTCGAATCTGCGATTGAAGGCGCCGCCGGACCGGAGTCGGCCAGCCGGCCGGGGCTCCACCCCCGCGGGGCGAAAGTGCTGCTGCGGGCCGCCGCGTTGGCTGCCTGACGGAGTGCGGCTTCTCCGGCGGGGCGGAGCCGAGCGCAGAGGGAGGCCGCGCCGGCCGGGGGATTTCATCATGCTGGGGGCTGGGCCTGGCCGCCGTCCTCCTCCTCCTCCTGCTCCTCCTCTGCTGCTCCATGCCGTGGCCCCTTAGCGTCCTCCGCGCCGCCTCGCTCGGCCGCCTCAGCAGCAGCAGCAGCAGCTTCTTCCACCACAGCCCGGCCGCCTCCCTCCTCTGCCGCCTGCCGCCTCGCCCCGCCGCCTCGCTCCACACGGCCGGCCGGGCCCGGACCCGGACCCAGCTCCAGGCAGCAGCCTCGCAGCGACCCCGGGCCACAGCCCTCGCCCGCCGTCCCGTCCCCGCGTCCTCCTCCTCCTCTTCTTCTTCCTCGCCGCCCCCGCCAGACCCCGGCATGGACGGGCCCGCCGCCGAGGCGCTCTTGGCCCCACTCAGGCAGGCGGTGCGGCAGCAGGTGAGGCTTCAGCCGGCTGTGAACTGGGCGGGGGATTTCCGCATGGCCAGGGAGCGGCTTCTCCTGACATCCTTTCGACGCCGCTCGCTCCCCCCCCCCTTCCCCAGTTCGGATACCCGACGAGTCCCTATACAATCCCTGGATATTGTTATTATTTTATTTATTTATTACATTTACACCCCGCCTTTTCCCCTCTTGCAAGGAGCCCAAGGCGGCGTGCATAACCCTCCTCCTCTTCTCCATTTTTATTTTCACAACAGCCCTGTGAGGTAGGTTAGGACATCGTTCTTGGGGTACATATGTGGGGGCGGGTGGAGGACTTTGTTCCCGCTTTACTGGGCTTCCCATCTGTGGGGTCTCTCAAGCTCTGGACCTTGGTTCTTGAAGGGCGTCTTCTCTTCTCTCCTCTCCCCCCCCGAAATACTTTTAGGGTGCAATCCTATGCATGTTTGGACAGGAAAAAAAAGCCTACAACTCCCAGCATTCCCCAGCCATCTTGGTTGGCTTGGGAATGCTGGGAGTTGTAGGACTTTTTTTCCTGTTTAAACATGCATAGGATTGCACCCTTAGGCCATAATCGCAGAAAGATCCAGAACCTACTTCTGAGTAAACTTGTATAGGTCTGTACAGTACTCTTGAGCTAAGGATGCTCAGTGAAAAGATGGGGATGTCTCTGGATAGCCATTATATCTGAATCTCTGGGTGGGCTTTGCCTAGAATTCTGTGTTTTAGGGGATTCCCCCCCCCCCCCCATAATTGCCCCTTTGGGTCTTGGTTTGCATATATTGCTGTTCCCCTAAAACTTGAAAAACTTCATCTATGAGTTTTGGGTCCAAAACTTTCTTACCTTGGTCCTTTTTCTACAATTAGATTTGTGCATTGCTCTGCCCCCTATTTGCATGGTAGCTGTAGGATTAAGGGATATCTATAGGGAACTTAGTTTTGGTGATTCTAAAGGATCTTTTATCTGCAGTTTAGGGTTTCTGTGTGTAGACTCTACACACAAATCCCCAAAACTACAGATAAAACATCCTTTTGAATAATTTTTGTCTTAGCTAGAATCCCTCCTTTCTGTATAATAGTTTTTGCTCTATAAATGTCTGAAGTTAGATTCATCTGGATATCCCTAATCCTATAGATTTCAAACTAGGTGAGGTTTTTGCCTCCGAAGTCTCTGACTTTTTATACTGTTTCTATTCTCCCAGAGCACCAGAGGTCTGTGCAGAGGTCCCTTTCCCTTTAGAATCAGGTTCTATGGTAATAAAGCTTGTTTTTCTGTAGTATTCTCTTTCATACAGTTAAATTCCTATGATGTTTTGGTGCAGAGGTTTATCAGCATATAGATCTGGGAATTCTGTGAGATCTCCCACCATAGCTGTGAGAGGCCCCTTTCCCATTTTGAAACCAGTCTAGTGGTGGGGGACACTTCTCACTACAATAAGCTGAGCACTAGTGTGGCTCTTTGTTACATCTAGAACTGAAACCGTGTGATCTCTTTTCTCTGCTCCCCAAATACAGTACTTGGTCTTGCCTCTTCCAATCCCTTTCTTTGGTTGCTATTCTGTAGCTGAGGCATCTTGTAAACAGGATGCCTTCCCTGCTACAGAGTGAAATGACTGTGTAAGCCCATTTCCTGTACAGGGTGGAGTCCATGTGGAACATCACTTTCTATTTGACACATCTCTTACAATGCAGTCCTAGACATGTCTACTCCGTTGTAAGTCCCATTGAATTTAACAGGGCTTACTCCCGTGTAAGTGGGTTTAGGATTGCAGCCTTCGCCGTCTACAGTTTAGATTCACTTGGGATGTATTAATCCCAGTGGAACTTTAATTTGTCCCTTGTGGTGCTCCCTAGATATCACGGATGTGACACTTTGGATTGGGTCTCTGTGCTTTCTCATTAATTGATCTGCATCTTGCATGGCCTTTCTCCTTTAAAGATTTGGGCCTTGGGGATATATTTAAACTTGCACCAGGGCCATGTGCCCACTGAAGTTTTGTGCCTCTTTCTTCCATGCACTGAGCCAGTACATTTCTCTAATAATAACTTTTTGTGTGGGGCGTTCCTATTGTAAAGCTTTTCTTCTCACCCCATCTGATGTTTGGATCTGTTTGATCCCTTCAAGATTCTTCTGTATCTCATCCTCCTTCATGCCGGATTATATGTCTGCCTGCCCCACTCTTACAGGATTGGACCTGTTTGGCTGTATCACATTTGACAGCTGAGCAAATGCCTCATATATATCCATTTATTTGACAGGTATTTAAATGGATGGTTTGGTTTGTGTAAGTTCCCCACTATAGTCACATGGTATTCTTGCTGAGCTAGTCATATAAAAAGGATGCAGATGGTTGTCCTTTACACAACAGGATGGGGAGCGTGTTAATTATAATAGGCTTCGGCTAATTTTTTTTCTGAGTCATCATACGTACTCCTAAATTACTTGTTTGTAAGGATGCTCTTACTCAGTAAAATTAAAGTAGCTTGATACAAAGGTCAGAAGTTATTTTAAAACCCCCACCATATCCCTAGTTTAGGTGCACAAGCGCTGTGTGTCTTTTAATAGAAATATCCCTGCTTTCTCATTACTGGGAGAAGAAGGTAATACTCTCAAAGGCTAGGTGCGGGAAGGGACTTTGAGAGGTGCAGAGTGTGCAGTGTAATATGAAATTGCCAAAAAGGAGAGGCTGACATCTGGCAAATGAAGAGGCGGTGTATTGGGACTGGTAGTGGCCTGCATTACAGATGAGTCCTCATTCCTTCATTAGGGAAGGAGCACTTTAATTATACCTCTGGGGAGATCTCCTTGATCGAGAGATCAGTCAGGCTGGGTGGGTTAGTGTTTTCCTCCTGCAGCAGTGCCTGATGCAATAAGCTGCTGTGTTAGAGGGTGGATCCCTTTCCCTGTCATAAGGGACAAAGCTGCAGTGAAAACTGCCACATCAGTGCTCCTCTCTTGCACTTTCTTTGGGCAGGTTCCCTTAAGCAAATTGTGTCCTGTCAGCACACCCTCTTCTTATGTGACTGGGGTTCTCCCTTGGTATTTGGCATGCTTTTGGTATTTTCCGGTGTCTTTTTTTGCTGTTTTCACACTTGGTAACAGCCCCGCACATTTATGATGCCTTTCTTTTGGCCTCGACAGCAGCTGCTTTACTGGGATTTTTCTCTCAGCAGGCCCCTTCTCCTTTTCTTGGTTTCCAGTGTGTGTGTGTGTGCGTTTTTAAAAAAATCTTTCAGTTCCCTCCCTTCTGCCACGTTAGCTTGCAACTGCAGTGACTTAGGGTAAAACTTTCATAGTTAGAATGGTGCTGGTTATTAGAATGGCTACTGCAGAACTGGCAGGTCCCGTCCCACCCCACCCGGATAAGTTTCTGGCTTGTCATGCTTTTATATGTCTCTTATTTTAGTCTTGTATAAAAAGGGATTCCTTGCACATCTGACGCTCTCTCTCCCCCTTGCCCAGGTCTTTCATATGTAGCTGGAGTGGAATCTTGAATTTTTCCTCTCCCCCACCGTCTGCTCTTCTGTGCATTGCTTTCTGTGGAGCAAATGGATAAAAATGAGCCCACCACTGTAGATTTTTTTTTTTAAAGCAGTCTGAGTCAAGTCTTTTAAATATGGAAAAGATTAGTAGGTGGATCATAAGACCCCTAAACCGAGAAGTGTGAAACTTGGAAGATTATGGAGTCAATCTTTTAATTTGGAAGTTAATCCTTCGGACAGCCTTAGGTTATATTAGGGGACGCATTGTGTTGGTCCATCCAGCCCTGAATAATCTTTCCTACTGGCACCAACTCTCCATGGCTTCAGATGGTGGGACTTTCCCAGCTCTGCTACCTGAGGCACCTTGTATGCCCCTCCCCGCATCATACACATAGGTTTTACATTGAGTATACCAGCCTACTCAATCTGGCGCCCTCCAGATGTGCTTGACTACAAGTCCCATCACCCCCAGCCTGCATGAGCATGATTGGAGTTGTGGTCTGACACGTCTGGAGGGCACCCGCTTCGGAAGGCTGGTGTATGCCATCTGGGAAGCTTGTGATCATGGCTTCCCGCTCTGCCCTCCGGATGCATAAGCTCTGAAAAGCGCCACATGTACAATTTCTGACAATTTATGCACGAGTTAAGGAATTCTGTGTAGGAGTTCTGAGATCTTATACGCAGAGGCCATGGGCTGAACCTGAAACCTGTCGCATATACAAAGCATGCATGAAAGGTTCCAGGACTATTGTGCCTGTGAGGAAACGGAATTGCTGGAAGAGTGGACTGTCAATCTAAACTACGTTCTTAAAAATCTGTCCCATTTTTACCTGTGAAACCATCCATGAATCCTCAAAAAGATGTCTGCAATGAACTGCATTGGTGTTTTTCAAATCTGTATGATTTTCACTGAAAGTGCCTTAACAACTTGCTTCCGCCGGTTTTTTGTTCGCCTTCACATCTTTCAGAAAAGAAACATTTAAGATACTCCCTGCATTTCTTCATGAGAGACCTCCCCCCCCCCAATGCTTTAAAAATCATTGTGGGTCAGGTATTAGTTGTCCCTCAAATCCATGTCTCTGTTGTGAGTTCCAGTGGCAGAGAAATGCTGTTTCTTCTCGTGATTGTCACCCCCTCCTCCCGTATATGGGATGTCGAATATCTGAACTGTTTGCAATTCTTTTAGGGAGAACTTGTTCGAAAGTTGAAGGATGAGAAGGCTCCTCAGGTGGATGTAGACAAAGCAGTAGCTGAGCTCAAGGCCCGGAAGAGAATCCTAGAAGCAAAGGTGAGTGTCGGAATAATTTTTTGGTGCTTTTTGTTTTTTCCTCTTACCCTAGAGTAAATGGCCCAGTTTGCAAGTAACTTTAATGGTTTAGTTTTGTGAGGACGAGTCCCTCCCCTCCAGTTTTTTCAGCACGGTCACAAGTAGGAGATCAGAAGCTTCCACTTCCATTTTAGATTAACCGCTGTTTAACATTCGCATCTCAGCCCTGCATTGTAATCTTAACTACGGTTAGTGAAAACCTGTCAGCTTCATAAACTATGTTTTGAAATTGTCTGGTTTCAACTAACTATAGTTAAGGTTAATCACATATTCTTCAGGTTAGGATGCATTCACAAACTAAGGTTAATCTAAAACAGAAGCAGAAGTCTGAACCTCTTGTGGCCACACTAGAGGGAGGAGCTTGTGAGACCGAGGCTCACTTTGGCTTGACCTCATAACCACGCTTGAGTTTAACTTGGTATGATTTAGTGCTATTCCGATGTTGAAAAGATTATTGCAGTGAAATTGCTAGCATACAGGATGTCTAAACCTGACAACTGAATGCTTCCACGTTTCATGCATGGAAATGGGAGGCTCCTAGACTGCGTATTTAGCACTCAGTTTGAAAAATCCTGAAAAATGATATTGGCATATATATGTGTGTGTTTTAGAATTTTCTATCTCATCTTTTGCCTTCCAAGGCAGCTTCCATATCAAAATGCCCAACTGTACTGGATTTTATCGTTTGCATTATAACAGCAGTATATTTGAGTGCTTGCCTGGTAGTCGTTAGCAACCCATGCAGGTAAGTGAGCAGGCTAGTAGAAATGTTTGCAGGCTAGTAGTCATTTTTGCCGGCTAGGAACATTTGTGGGCTTATTTGTAAGGAGGAGCTTGTGAGACCGAGGCTCACTTTGGCTTGACCTCATAACCACGCTTGAGTTTAACTTGGTATGATTTAGTGCTATTCCGATGTTGAAAAGATTATTGCAGAGAAATTGCTAGCATACAGGATGTCTAAACCTGACAACTGAATGCTCCACGTTTAATTGTGGGCTTATTTGCACATCAGTTAACTCAGAGGTGAGGAACCTGTAGCCCTCCCGATGTTGGGGGATTCCAACTTCGAGCAGCCCCAGCCAGCATGGTCGGTGGTCAGGGACGATGGGAGTTGCAGTCCAGCAACATCTGGAGGACTACAGTACCAGACTATCTGAAGGCCCACCGCTCCAAGTTAAATAATTAAACAGCAGCACAAGGGGGTTATAAAACAATTGGGTCAGTTTAAAAAAATAGGTTGCCACATCAGGAGGCTAAAACAGCATAAAAGGCACAGTGGAATTAAAAGGTCTTTGCTGCCCTCATAAAGCTCGAGAGGGTTTCAGAGTCTGGGTGCCACAACTGAGAAGGCTGCTTTCGTGTCCCTACTAAGTGCACCCCTGGTGGTGAAATATAAAGCAGGGCTCAGCTGTTGGGACACAGTGAGTGAGCAGGTTTATTAGGGAGCCGGGGGTGGGGGGGCCTTCAGATAGCCTGGTACTAGGGCAGCCTTCCCCAACCTGGCGCCCTCCAGATGTGTTGGACTTTAACTCCCAGCTGGGAGTTCCCAGACAACTGTGTACAGGGCAGGCTCATAAAACTATGAAATACATCTCCATCCCTGTTGCTTAACCTGTATAGTTGAGTTGAAGGACTGATGGGCAAACACTGTCACTTTTTTGTCATGTGAGTGCCTAGCTGCTGTTCTCCCTCTCAAACTTCATTTTATTTTGAAATTTGGCATCCCAGCTTTCTTCCGAGCCAGTGGCGGGGGGGGGGGGTAGTTACTTTGGAAGCTAAATAAATGTTTTGTTGGTAATTGTGGAGGACCAGCACCCTGGTCCCATGCGTGAGTTCGGCGCTTAACGGGTTAACCAGCACTGAGCTACAGCCCGTACAAGCGGTTGAAATTGACCCGGAGGTTTGCGCAGCAAAAGGAAACTCCAGAGCCTTTGTATGACTATATAAGGCGTTTATTTACTACACGTTAAATGGAGCAGAACTAATCGCTTTCTAGGAATACTACAATGTCAACACGACCTGAAGTAACCCCAAGGTTTGTGAATGAAAAGGTTCCCAGGCTAGCGTATTGGGGAAAACAGTTACCTTAGCTCAGAGACTTTAAGCTGGTTAGTTTTCTGCCTGGCTCCGGATCCGCCTGACCCGGGGAAGAGAACAGCTTCGCCCAGCCACAGCTGGAGGACTGACTTGATGAAGCGACCCGTGGTCCCAACAACTCCCAGAAGATGTGCAAGGGGTTTTCTACCCCACCTTTTCCCACTCTCCCGCCCCCTGCCTGTCAGGTGGGCTTATGCCTGCCCCCTGTGTGGCAGGTGGGCTTATGCCTGCCCGGGGAAAAGATGATGTCTCCTGGTCCGGGGTGTACTTTACAGCTCATAGTGGCTGCCCTGTCTTCTTGATGGTCCGCAACTCTCCTTTGTGGATTCCGACCGAGAACTTCCTTGTTGGTCTGCAGGTTTCGTCTGGCGGAGCCAGCACCTCCAGTTCCCCTCCCACCTCCTGTGGAGAGGTTTATGCAGACAGAGCTTGGCAGGGAAATGTGTGCGTGTGTTGTGTGTGTTCATGTTCCTTTTACAGTTGGGCTTTCTCCATAGTAATGGTACTTGCACTGAGGACCAGGCTCATTCCTGCATTTGACCTTAAGGGAACGGCAGTGGGAAAGCTTTCAGTGTTGAGTGGAACTGATACTGTTAAGGGTCCTGTACAGTTAAGCGTCAGGGGGGCTATCTTGATGTAGTTCAGCTACACCTGCATCCTAGGAAAATGGCTTGAGGGGCATGTGTTGGTAGCAACGTACCTGCAGGCCAGTGATATTTTTCAAGCAGGAGCCACTTCGTCTCTAGGCATTGCTGCCCAGGCCGCCTGGGGGTGTCTTTTACTGCAGTTGCTCTTTGCCTCTTGGGCTCTTCCCCGGGCACAGTTAATGTAGGCTGATTGCTCCTGCATTCTCCTCTTCCCTCCCACTCAGCCACCTTACAGCTGAGGAGCGGCAGATCTCTTGACTCCCCACCCCTGAAGCCGCCTTTGGTAGCCCAGATCGCAACCAGCCGGCCCACCGCTAAAGCAAACAAGGCAAAGCTAGAGAGCCCCCTGCTGAGAGTGAGCAGTTACTGGAAAGAGAGAATGAGAGAGAGAGAGAGAGAGGTGGAGAGCCACCCTTGGGGTGATTGGGAGTCCTCAGTGGGAAGAACACTGCTGCAGGCTGCATTCTGAGCCATCTGTCTCTCTATGCGCAAACAGAGGATTATGGGCACTTCTCGGCGGTGCCTCCATCACTGTCTCCTCGGCCTGTCGGCATGTCTACTTCAGAGTCACGGCTCCGAGGCAACTGAATGCTCCATGCCCTATGACCGTGTCTAAGTGTGACTTTTACCGATGTTGGGAACTTCAATCGCAAGCAGAAGGCATCCTGCCTGCATTTGTCCACTTTCTGCAGGACACTGAAGCTTAAAATAGAGAGGAGAAAAAATAAGGTCTGGTTTTGCTGAACTGTTAGCATACTTCTGTTTTTCAGGAACTGTCTTTGCAGCCTAAGGATGATATCGTGGACAGACCTAAAATGGAAGATACCCTGAAACGAAGATTTTTCTATGACCAAGCATTTTCTATTTATGGAGGTACACAATTAATAATTACCATAGCAGCTGTAAGTTATTCAGAGCGTGGTTTCCTGTGTTGTTCACGTTTTGTTTTAGCCATAGGCCCTAATAAAACGAAAGGTACAGGATGCACTGGTCAATCTTCTATAATAATAAAAGAGGATGTGTGTCTGTCTTGTCTGTCTCCAAGTCTGTGAGACCTAGATACCTGAAACTTGGCATTCTTACTATGGGAGCCCTAGTGGTGTGCACCTCAGGGTTATTTGGTTTTAAATATGCATTAATTAATTTAAATTAATTTAAACGTGTCTGTGTGTTTTGAGGCCTGCAGCACTGTTGTCAGTCACTAGGTGGCAGACTTTCTTAAACATGCATAGCTTTGCAGTGGATACAATTCAAAGCCAGTGGAGAGTGGTCGGAGGGACAGAGTTATATGTCTCCCCCTTCCTGTGGGTCAGAGAATGGAGTGGGTAGACCCCTTCCTCAAGGAGCCATAGGGGTGCACCATGGCAGGGGCGGCCACAATGTATGCAACTCTTAACAGCTGTGTAACTTTGCCTGAAGGCTTCTCTGTATCACACTAAGGGTCTGTTTGCTAGTTTAAACATAAGACAAGCAATAAAATAAAATAGAAATCTTGAGATGATGAAGAAAATAAAATAAAACATGAGCATCTACAAAAGGTTTCATGATATTTCATTCACGTCATAACACAATAAAATAATTCTGCTCTCACCTTATTTATTATTGGCAAGTAAATAGTCTAATTTTTTGTAGATTAGGCCAATTAATTCACCCTGTCGGTAACTGAGAGAAAGTTTTCCAATCCTGAAGACATTTAATTTAGAGAGCAGAATTTTAAGAGCAGCTAAAATTTGCTTCTCCTCAAGTGCCCTCCAGAATCTTCATATCTGAGAATGCTTGTTCTACCCTTTAACTTGGCTGAATCAAGGTGAAATTTCCAGCTACCTGAGCTGGACAGCAAACCTCCAAGATAAGGAGGTGTGATTGGATGTGTTTGATCTGTTATGAGTCATGGTACTAGATATGGCGTACAACTGAAGATAACTTTTTTGTTTTGTCACGGTACTCAGCAGATTGCTGCTGCAAAAGCTGTCCAGGCCAGCCAGCAATCTACATGCACCAATTTGAGTATAAGATAGGAGCACAGAGTTTCTAGCATAGAGCAAGATGGAAAGCTTCCCCTTGCAACCTGGGATGGGGTGGGGAGAAAGGTCATCTCCAATTAGTTCTCTAGTAATGTAAAAAAAAAAAAGTTATAGAAAAAGGGCAAGGATACAGCTCTGCCTAAC
Source organism: Shinisaurus crocodilurus (assembly GCA_021292165.1). Lineage (NCBI taxonomy): Eukaryota > Metazoa > Chordata > Lepidosauria > Squamata > Shinisauridae > Shinisaurus > Shinisaurus crocodilurus. The sequence goes on along the minus strand of CM037880.1, from coordinate 9,344,611 downwards.
CAAGCAAACATCAGAAATTGTGTTGGATAGAATACTAGTACAGCAGTCAGCAGTCTAAGTTTGTAGATGCATTTTTATCCCCAAGGTTTTTGTCTAATGGCTGGGGTCTCCAACATTGGGGCCCATGGGCACCAATGTGCCCATGGACACTTCTCTGGCACCCACCATGCTCCTGTCCCTCCTCATATTTTATATATATATATATATATATATATATATATATATTATATTATATTTATCCTGGAGGTTGGCATACCACAATGTGAAGGGCTTCCCTCCAGCACCATCTTTATTTGGGTCCAAAAGAGTGGTTTTATGTTTTAGAGCTCAGTCCCCACTTCTGCCTTGTACTTAGGTTCTTGGGCGCAAGTTACTTTTCTTTTAGTTTCACCAGTTTGCCTTCTGGGAAATGAATGCTTTGTGATTGGCCATGCCCCTCCATGGCAGCCATTTTGTGAGAGCAGCCACAACGCACTTTTCAAAATTCCAAATGTTCCCACCAACCCATAAAGGTTTGGAATCCCTGGTCTGTGGTATTGGAAGCCGTCTTACAAATGCTTTACAGTGGTTCCGCTCATACCTGTAGGGTTAGATTCAGAAATTTGTATTGGGGGGATTTTTGCTCGACCTCATGGCCTTTGAGTGTTGGGTCCTGCACAGTTCTATCCTTGGTAAGAGAAGTGAATTATACAGGCACGAAAAAGAGGGCCTTTTGTGTGGTGGTACCCTGACTCTGGAATGCCCTCCTGAAGAAGATCCAAATAGTGCTAATGTCGTATTTTTTTAGGTGTCAGTTTTAAACTTTATTTAAAAATCTACCTGGACAATTTAATTTCTTTACAGCTTAGTTTGTATGTTGTTTAGCTGGGGTTTGAGTGGTTCTATCCCTCTGAGTTTTATGGCTTGATGCTTATGTATTATTGTTTGTTTTATCTTTATACACCGTCACCCACTTTTGTGGGTAAAGGGTGATGGGAATTTTGTTTTAAATAAATAAATATAAAATTTAGACTTCCTGATGTACATTTTGTATATCAAATGTACAAGGACAAAGCTGTGATCAACACTGGAATGGCTGGCCCGGAAGCAGCTTGTCTTTCTGCACATCCAGGTTCCATTAATCTAGCTTGACCAACACATACTTGGCACTGTTTAGACATAGTTTTAGTCTGCTTAATGTTTTCCCATATGAAGTGCTTAAGTTCTGTGCAAGTGTAAGATGCCTGGAACAAAATCATGAGCATAAAAATAATTTTATTTCCCAGTTAGTACCTTGTGCAGTTAATCACTGTGTTCGCACATCATAGTGAATCGGGATTCTGGGGATCTTGGTTTGCTGTACCCTTTATGAGCCAGGATTGTATACCAGGGTTTGTTCTTGGCTTTACAGATCCCTGGCTTGTAAAGAGCATAACAAACCAGGATCTTGGATTCGGACCTCACGGTAAGCTTTTGATTCCTGGTTAGCTTAGTTGCTCCCACTAGCAGGAGTCAAGTGTGGCATAGTGGTTAGAGTGTTGGACTGGGACTTGGGAGATCCGGGTTCTAGTCCCCGCTCAGCCATGAAACTCACTGGGTGACTTTGGGCCAGTCACTGACTCTCAGCCTAACCTCCTCACAGGGTTGTTGTGAAGATAAAACGGAGAGGAGGATGAGGATTATGTAAGTCGCCTTAGGTTCCTTGCAGGAAAAAAGGCGGGGTATAAATATAATAAATAAATAAATAAGTGGGAGTAAATGGGCTGTGAGCATGCAGCTTGTTAAAGGTAAGCCAGGATTCAGTAGAATCCTGGCTTAATGTGAATTTGGCCAATAAAATAACAGATTATGTAAAAAAAAACCAAGAGCTGTTTCATATATTGCAGTTCCTTTGACTTGAAAAAAAAGTCCACTTGCACTGTATTTCATATATTATGATATACCGGTATATGCCTTTTCCTAATTAAAACTTAATCTACTTGCCCAACACTGCAATGTATGAAACAGCCCTGATTGTTTATTTAATTTACCTCTTCAGTACTAAAAGACTCATGTGTGCCTACCTAGGATCTGGAGGATTTGCTTTCCCTTGGGTCTGTGCTTATGTTCCTCTTCTTTTAATAGATAAACTTTTAGTTGTTGCCTGTTCTTCTTTCAAAAACTAAGGATGTGCTTGGCCCGCATGAAAGAAATTCATAGAAATATTTATTAAGAGAACTTATATCCTGCCTTTCCACAATAAAATAGTGCCCAAGGCAGTGATACACAGCAGTGTCTGAAATTTTGAAGCTACTCATGATTTTCTCTGCAAGATTGTATAGGCAAACATCAGTTTACGCTACAATCCTTCTGGAGCTCTTAAGTCCCTCCCCCCCTTGCCTGCTCAGTCAGGCTTTAAAAAGTACATTAGCATAGATTTTGCCCTTTAAATTCCATTGAAACAAGGCATTTGGGATTGACTTCGAGTGTTCAGCTGAAACTGAAGCATGAATTACTTCCAGGTCTCATGCAAAGGGAGGTGGGGATGTGTATATCCACTACAACAAAAAAAGTGCTTTCCCTTCGTCGACAAAATGTGCATTTAGCCACTGAGGAGATAGGCATCACTTCCCTCCACTCTTCCTATGTGTCTCTGAAGTGATGATGGAGGAAACATGAGTCGCTTGTGCTTCTTCTCTGAAGCTGCCATTGGTATAGATGTGTCTGTGTAGCCTCATTCTAGCCAAAAGCTATCATATTTACGGCCTGATCCTCTGTATGCTAAGCCTCGTCCCTACACCATGAGGCAGAATTGGGCTTTTGCATTATAGCACCATAGGAAGTTTTAACATAGGGTTAAAATTCTGGGTGGAGTTCCAGTCAGGTTGGCCCAGAGGAGACTGTAAATAGGAACTCTGTATGTTCACAATCTCTCTCTCTCTCTCTCTCTCTCTCTTGCAGGAGTAAGTGGCCTGTATGATTTTGGCCCGGTTGGCTGTGCTTTGAAGAACAACATAGTTCAAGCCTGGAGGCAGCACTTCATCCAGGAAGAGCAGATTCTCGAGATTGACTGCACCATGCTCACGCCAGAGCCTGTTCTGAAGTAAGCACAACCCCATCTCTGTGTGCCTGCATGTTCAACAGTGGTGACTAGATTTCTTGAGCCTTAGAGACTTCCAACTCTGTAAGAACATAAGAAGAGCCGTCTTTGGCCACTGTGTGAACAGAATGCTGGACTGGATGGACCAAGGGTCCATCTAGCCCAGCATTCTGTTCACACAGTGGCCAACCAGCTGCCCACGGGAAACCCACAAGCAGGGCCATGAGTACAACGGCACCCTCCTGCCCATGTTCCCCAGCAACTGGTGTACATAGGCATACTGCCTCTGATACTTAAGGTAGCATATAACCGATAAGAACTAATTTTCCAACTCTATAAGAACTTACATTTATCATGGAATGCTCAGTGCAAATTATCATACACACATTCTTTCTCTCCCCCCTCTTCCCCCCCCCGCCAAATAATCTACAAGACTTAAAACCACCTGGGCCACAAGAGCACGATAAAGTTTCAAATTAGAAAATCCCATTATGAATCTGAAAATCCTGAAGTCTTGAAACCTGTCAGCTTCTGCTCCTAAAAGCAAGGGACCGCAGCAGTTCCTTGCCTTACCTTCTCCACTCCCCACCTCACTGGATGTCACTTAACCTAGTGGGCCATAGCAGTTGAGAGTGAGAGCTCAGGTGTCCCAGGTTCAAATATTGGCTAGCTATGGATTAACTTGGTGACATTAGTGTTAGTTTTCAACTAAACAGAGCATGTCCACTATCTGAGAAGACATACTTTCATGATTATAATATGGTCTGTTTTGTACCTGGTAGCGTCTTCTGTTGCAAAAGTGTAGGAATAAACACATGAAGCTGCGCACTGAACGATGTGTTGCCCTTCCTTCTTTCCAGTGTTTCTGCTTTCTGTTTTTACTTCTGCTGCTTCTCTTGAAACTGGATAATTCTCCTGCCATGCCCCAGTCCCACCCCTATCCCTGAAACACAAAGTAGCGCACAGTCCAGAACTTTGGCTCATTGCAGTTCACATGTCCTTGCTGAGAGACAGCTGAGGGCTCAGAACTTTCTAGAAGCAAGGGCAAGTTTCTAGAATTTAATTACTGGGTGAAGGAGTTTATTTTCAAAAGCTACAAAGGAAATGACCTGGTTCACTGGGAACAGTTAAATATTTGTAATTTGAGAACTGAGCTAACTGTAGAGCTGAGGAGTTTAACGAGCAGAAAAATAGGGTATGTACAAGATCATCATCCGGGCGGGCACTGTGGGTGCTTCTCCTAATGGTGTGCAGGTTGGCATCTCCTGGAGCCAAGGGCTGCACCCCAGTCTGATGACTTGCCAGTTTGTCACCCCAGTATCAAGCCCACCATGATATAATACATGACCTATTTATATATGCTTGACTTCAAAAAGACTTCCCATCGTGTCTGTTTATCTAGAAAAGGGTCTTTAACCTAGTGTGCATGACCAAGGGCCATTGATTCAGATTGAATAGATTATGCTTGTATCCAGATTTGATTTTAGCCAGGCTATTTTAATAAAAGAGAAACTTACAATTAAGGTAAATAAATGATTTTTTAAGTTTAAAAAATCATTGATTTTTCACAGAGTTCCTTAGGGAAGCATATTTCTCATTTTGAGAACCATGGAACCTCATACCAGTCCACCGCTGTAGCTGTTTTGATGTTAATTCAGTGACTATTTTTAATGTTAAATTTTCCACTGCAAGTTGCTGAGAGAGTATCTTATCTTGATGCTATTTGGGATGATAATGCTGTTTCTCATTCTAGGACCTCCGGCCATGTGGACAAATTTGCAGACTTCATGGTGAAGGATGTGAAAAACGGGGAGTGTTTTCGAGCTGACCACCTCCTAAAAGGTATGCACTGTTGAAAGACCAGGGTTGGCTGGAGTGTTTCATGTAGGTTTATCTTGCCTCAGCAGGAGATGATGTAACAACCTCTTGTAGGCTATTAGATCAACCCTGATCAACTTTCGAAGGGTTGACTTTTTCAACCCTGCAAAAGTCATGTCAGCATTTATTTATTTATTATATTTATACCCCGCCTTTTTTCCTGCAAGGAACCCAAGGCGGCCTACATAGTCCTCCTCCTCTCCATTTTATCCTTACAACAACCCTGTGAGGTAGGTTAGGCTGAGAGTCAGTGACTGGCCCAAAGTCACCCAGTGAGTTTCATGGCTGAGCGGGGACTAGAACCTGGATCTCCTGAGTCCCAGTCCAACACTCTAACCACTACGCCACACTGGCATAAGTATGTATTGGGGCAGGCTGACGCATCTTCAAGCTTCGTATTTTCAAGATGTTAATGCCCACAGCAGTCAGGGCTGCAAGCTTACCTTCTCGTAAAAAGAGAGCAGAGAGACTTGGGGTTTTTCCAGAAATACCTGGTGAGAATGTGGTGCTATATGTGTATTGTGTTGGTGAAGCCCTGCCTTGAGTCGGGCTCTGGTTGTCTTAGAAATTGCCTCTCCCACTATGTTTGATGGAGTTTAGATAAGTTACACAGTTTTGGCTTTAACTGTCCTGCAGTTTAATCTTTTGGAAGTTGGAGAGGGTGTTCTTCAGTGGAAGAGGATGTCCTGGTTTTGGTTATTCTTCCGTGCTCTTAATCCCATTTGGTGGGAGGAGTCCTTTCCCCACCCATGTTCCTTCATTGCCAGCTTCTGTATGGAAGGCCCATTTCTTTGGTACTTTTTGGTTGCTTTGATGCATCAGGGTCCTCATCCATTAACCTTCATTAAGAGCTCAAGACCATATTTAAAGGCTAGCTTATGCTGATGATCAGGGTTTGCATGTGACTTTCTGTAGTCTTATGTGCGCATGGCTTTTAATATCATCAAAGTACGAAACATGAATTATTGCAAACCCTTTCTGATGAGGAGTTCCATTTGGGCGCCTCAGTTTGTCGCAAAATAATTTAGAAAGGAAGAATTAGAATGGTAACATTTGTTAAGTGTCTGCAACACAATGTAACACAGCATTCAGTCTTGATAGAGATTTAAACAGTTTTCTGTGGGGAGAGCGGGGCTCTCCCACTCTGGAGGCATTCAAGGTGCGGCTGGAGAGCCATCTGTCAGGGATATTTTGACCTGGATTCCTGCATTGAGCAGGGGTTGGACTCGATGGCCTTGTAGGCCCCTTCCAACTCTACTTTTCTATGATTCTATGAGCCCTCATTAAATCTGGTTGACCTGCATGGGCCAGGGACCTTCTCTCATTGAGCATGTGGGAAGAGATCTTCCTCTGGTTCATGGACTTTCAGATTTTACCTTCAGGAGATTCTTTCCACATTGCCATTTGTGCTGAGGAATCCCAGTGCATTCTGTGTGAATATCCAGGGATATTCTAGCATGTCCTGGTCTGGCCTATTGGGCCTCGCTGTCACCTCCTTGAACTGAGAGTATGGCTTGGAACATGCCCAGCTCTCTCCTGTGGCTGTGCTTTGCAGAGCGTCAATAGTGATGGGCAGTCTCTCTTGGGGAAGCTTGTGTGCTGTTACTGAACTCCTCAGATCTGTTTGAAAACTGCTGCTCTTGTTCTCTGTTTGCATTTTGGTGTGCTTGATGGTTGGCCATGAACACCTCTTTCTTTCCTTCCTCCTCTTGCAGCTCATTTGCAGAAGCTGATGTCTGACAAGAAATGCACAATGGAGAAAAAGGCTGAAATGGAGAATGTGCTAACACAGGTCAGTAGGTGGTTTGGCAAATGGAAGTGGAGGTGCAGGCTTTCTAGTGCTTTATCTTCCCAGGGATGAAGTAAGATACTGAACGAACCTGCAGAATGTGCAGGCTGATATCTTGCAAATTAGAGCTTCCTACATGTCAAATCTCAGTGCTGAATTCATTTGCCTTTAGGTTGCAGTATGTGGATAGCAAAGAATCCCTTTGTTGAGCCCCCTGGCCTGCCAGCTGCTTCCAATTATTGTTGCTGCCTGTTCACCTGCCCAAGCAAGCAGTGGCAGGAGCAAGAAGAAGGACCAGCGGCTTCTGCTCACCTTGCCTAATTGTTCTGGGCACTGATGCAGATTAGATCCACAGGGGGAGGGCAAGTGATGAGGAAGAGGAAGGACGCTAATGGGGGGGGGGGCAAGGAAGTAATCTTATCCATGGTGTCTCCAAAAGCTGGAGCTGGTGCGATTGGTGTACATGGGGATTCAATGGGATTGTGGGCCTTGTTTTAATTCACTTTCTGGGCGTATCTTTCCCTGCATAATTCACACATTGAGAAATGTGTGTCCATTGATTCTCATGGCGCACCCCTGCTCTAGAGCCTTATTTTGTCATCAGGAAAACTCTCATAAAATGTCTTATTGGAAAAACTGTTCTTGCGCTTCCCCCAATAAAATGCTAGGATAATCATCAAACAGTCCTTGCAGCTGCAACATCTTGTAGTTTACTCTGAAGAGGTTCATGTCCTGTTAAAGAGCAGAAGGGCTGAATAGAAGTAGACCCTGCTGTAACTTCTTATGTTAATTTGGTTGTCTTTCATGTTTTGTTCCTAGCTGGACAACTATGGCCAGGAAGAGCTCGCAGATCTGTTTGTGAATTACAACGTGAAGTCCCCCATTACAGGAAATGACCTCACTCCTCCTGTGTCTTTCAACCTTATGTTCAAGACCTCTATTGGGCCAGGAGGAAACATGCCCGGGTATCTTAAGCGTTGACATCCTTTCTCTAATTTTCTGTGCTTGGTGAGCGGGGCTTGGCTCATGCTGCAACTGAATGCGTTGCCACTGTGGTCTGTTTCTATCCAGCCAGCCCTCCTAATCTTCTGGAGGAAGTTCTGGGAGTCTTTGATTCATTCATGGGGAGAACAATTGAGCATCCCAGCAGGGAGGCTGAAGGGAATAGGGGTAGAGGAACAGCCAAGGTGTGCAGTTGTGGATGTGTTAAGCCTGGCAATAAAAAAAGAAAAGCAACCTTATTTCTCAGGATAAGTGCGGTATCTTTCCCACCTATGAATTGGGAGTGGGAAGATTGGCACATGCTAGGAATCAAGTCACAAGGCCAGGTCCCCAGTGGAAGGTGAGCTTGACTACAAATGGCCCTCTATGAATCCATCCTCAGCCTTTGCCAGGAACTGCTTACACCAGCCTCCCCCAATCTGGTGCCCGGCAGATGTTTTCAACTACAACTCTCATCACCCCTGACCATTGCCCATGCTGGCTGGGGCTGATAGGAGTTGTAGTCCAAAACCTCTGGAGGGCACCAGGTTGGAGAAGGCTGGTTTACATGAAACTGTGCTCTGTAAACTGAACTTAATGTGGGTTTTGTGTCTTTGAATTTACACTAAGATAGCAGGCGACCAAAGCTGTTGCTGAGTGGATTGCTCTTGGCATCCCTATGGGTACATCACCTTTGCTGTTGTAGGATGAGCTTAGAGAATGACGTGGCCAATTAGATTGACGTAAAAGGGCTGTGATGCTTCCAGCCGCTGCCCAATGGTATCAGTAGAGCAGGGCAATTAAAGGTGCAATCCAGTGGTCCCTAGAGAGTGTCCCAGGGACCATAAGATGTTTCAGATTCCCCTTCCTGAAGCTGTAGACACTACTACGAGTTTGGGAGGGGGGGACTCTAAAATCCGGTCCCTCCCCCTGCCCCCTTGCAACTGCTGCGGAAAGAACTGTGGTACCCGCTTTCTGAGGTTGTGAAAGTGGCATTGGAGGGACCTCATAGAGGTCAAAAAGGGGGTGTTCCAGTGGGCAGGGAGAGGAGAGGCCTGGATACACTGAGAGCCAGTGTGGCGTAGTGGTGAGAGTGTTGGACTGGGACTTGGGAGATCCGGGTTCTAGTCCCCGCTCGGCCATGAAGCTCACTGGGTTGCTTTGGGCCAGTCACTGACTCTCAGCCTAACCTACCTCACAGGGTTGTTGTGAGGATAAAATGGGGAGGAGGAGGAGGATTATGTAAGCCACCTTGGGTTCCTTGCAGGAAAAAAGGCAGGGTATAAATATAATAAATAAATAAATACAAGAAATGGTGTGGCCTCTTCAGCCTCAGCCCTGCCCCTGGCAGTGTGCCTCCTTTAGATGGGCTCAGAGGCCCATCTAGAGGAAAAAGGGAAAAAAGAGGATGGAGAGGCAAAAATTGCCTCCGCCACTCCTCTTGGCCTGCTGGCAGCAACCCAGCAGGGCATTGGAAGCTTGGAAGCCTTTGAGATTGGAGGCGTCCTTCTAAAGGGCGGCAACCCAGGAGGGTTATGCCCTCCATGAAAATCAGTTTACAGTTGAACAAATATTAGTGCCGGTGTTCTTAGTGCACCAAATGCAGGAACAAGAAAAACAAAATATGGATCCTAACAATAAAATGGGGGCAAGCCTGCAAGGGAAGTCTAGGAGCTCAGAACCTTGGCCCCTCATCCCGGTCAAGTGAGCCAATGCATGGAATAGGAGCAGCCTGGGGGAGAGGAGATTCTGGCTGAGCCTGAGCAGGCTAGCTATTATTATGTTGCACATCCTCATTGCAGGACGAATTGCTCCAGAGGTACAGCTGGGGAAACCAGGCCTGTCTGCTATCCGCAGAGTTGCTTTCCTGATTCCTAACCAGTTTTTATTGTTGTATTATTTGTGTGTGGTTTTTAGTTACCTGAGGCCAGAAACTGCACAGGGGATCTTCCTGAACTTCAAACGCCTTTTGGAATTTAACCAAGGCAAACTGCCTTTTGCTGCTGCTCAGATTGGGAATTCCTTCAGAAATGAGATCTCTCCTCGCTCAGGCCTCATCAGAGTCAGGTACTGCAAGCTTTCTCCTTTGACAGAGAATGTGGAAAATAGACTCCTCTTCTTTCTGGATGGTAGGGAATGCAGCCTTGTCCCTGCCAGAATGTAGTGATCACGTCTATGATAAGCCTTCCTAAGATGGCCTCCCTGCCTCTTTCAATGCTCAAGATGGGATGCTGATTTCTGAGTCCCCATTGTGTAGTCTTAAAATATATTTATGCAAATATATATAACTCAGATTTACACTGCTCTCCAACATGGACTTCATTTGAATTCTTTTGAATTCAACAACCGAAACGCCCCCTTCCCCAAAACACTTTGTCTCATGCCTTCCTCTTTCTTGATGCATCAGGAGGGTGAATTTGGCTGAATATATAGTAATAAATATGAAATAGCGGGAGGTAAGAGTCTCTGGCATGCATGGTATGAAAGGCTATACAGATTAGTTGCCCCCAACTGGATTTATTTCAAAACAAGGCAATGTGGCTGTGCAGAAGTGTATTGATTTATTATTTTTTAAAGGAAAGAAAATGTTTCATCTGTAGTAGGCTTCTAGGACCTATCAGTTGGAGAAACAAAAAAGAAGAGGAGAAAACAGGGTGATTGTGGAGAATTGGTGTGTTTGACCCAACCCTAACGTCAGCTTACAGAGCCCCTATAGTATACTGGAGGGATTTCCTGAAGTATGTAGTGAGGTTAAAAATCTTCCCTTTTCATACTATATGGAGGGCTTTCAGGATGCAGGAAAGGGAAAAAGACACCCTTTGCCTATACCACTTTCCATAAACTTTCTCCCCCTGATAACAGTGCTTAGATTTGGAGCTAGCATCCAGCCCTGAAGCCGCATTCTTTTAACTTAACTTAAAAACAGTAAAGTTTTTCAGAAGGGTGGGAAAGTAAAGATTTCTTCCCACCCCCCCATCCCAGCCCCAAACAGCACTGCAAGGCTCCTATCAATGGCTGGGGATCCATTGGAACACTTTGTTGCAGGTCTTCACGTTTCATATTTCCCAAACATGGATGCCTACTGATAGTTTCTGGTAGAGTTGTCATGTTAGTTTACAGTCAAATAGAGCATTTTTACTACTTAGGAGGGTGTATAGCTATAATAACAGCATGTCTTCTGACTTGCAGCAGCTATGATAGTGTTGTCTTCTGTGGTAAAAGTCTGGGAATAAACACATGAAGCTACACACTGAAAAATGTGTTGCCCTTCCTCCTTTTTTGCAGTGTTTCTGTTTTCTGTTCTCACTGCTGCTCCCACTTCTCACTTCTGCTCCCACAATTTATTTATTTAATTATTTATTTATTTACATGTATTTATCGCCCATCTGGCCGGCAACCAGCCACCCTGGGCGATGTACATAAAATAAAAACAGGATAAAATACATTTAAAACAGTATAAAATTTTAAAATCTTAGCCCACCCCATATTCCCACCTGAACAGCCAAGTTTTTAGTGAGCGGCGGAAGCTCAGCAGAGAGGGGGCATGGTGGAGGTCACTCGGGAGAGAGTTCCACAGTACGGGGGCCGCCACAGAAAAGGCCCTCTTCCTCGTCCCCACCAGTCTAGCTGCTCTGGCTGAAGGGACAAGGAGGAGGCCGTCTGTGGCAGATCTTGTTGAGCGGCCTACTTGGTGTTGCTGGAGATGCTCCTTGAGATAGACTGGACCGGAGCCGTATAAGGTTTTAAAGGTCAAAACCAACACCTTGAATTCGGCTTGGCAAGCAACTGGTAGCCAGTGCAGCTCCTTGAGCGCTGGCGTGATGTGATCCCGCCGGCAGCTGCCTTTAACCAGGTGAGCCGCCGCATTCTGTACCAGCTGTAGCTTCCAAACCGTCTTCAAGGATAACCCCACGTAGAGCGCATTACAGTAGTCTAGGCAAGAGGAGACCAAGGCATGAACCACTGATGGGAGCAGGTGATTAGGAAGGTAGGGGCGCAGTTGCCGTATCAGATGGAGTTGATACAGCGCCGCCCGGCTCACAGCTGACACCTGAGCCTCCATGGACAGCTGGGAGTCTAGAATGACCCCCAAGCTGCAGACCTGGTCCCTGCAGACAACTCCTGCATTGCATAGCTCTCTTGCTGTGGTATTTAGTTACTAGAAAAGGCATTTATTTTCGTAAGGTGCAAGGAAATAGCCTTGCATTTTTATACAGATAGTAGATATTTGCAAATTGTAGAGCCTGGGCAGCAAAAGAGCAAAAGCAAAACAGGCATATAGGTGATGGGCACAGGGGATGATCCATTTAGTGATATACAGGATGGGGGCTGTGATTACTTGTCAAGCCCTGCTCCCCAGTCCAGTATTAAACTCAAGACGATAATGTATGCCCTCTTGTGCCATATTTCTACTGCTTGACCTCCCAACAGTTCCCCCATGGTTCTTTATTTACAGGGGGGGAAAGCAGCCTTGAACTCAGTGTAACTTTAAGAACAAGTGCTTGAGCTTCCTTTTTTCCTTCTCCCTCCACCACTTTTTCCTTGTGTGTCATGTCTTTTAGATTATAAGCCTGAGCCTTGAACTAACATAGTCCTGATCTTTGTAAGCCACTTTTAGTAAAAGAGCAGGGTTGACGTGTTTATATTCAGGTTTCATTCTAAGCAGGCTATTTTAAAGAGAGACCTTATGATACATTTTTTTAAAAATCATCTTTATGCAGCCTGGTTGCCCTCATAACTGTCTAGCAATATGCATCACCCTTGCTTATTTGCAGTCTGGGTGGTTAAAAATGGCCTATCTGTCGAACTGGGAGGTGATGATAGTGTTGTGACCGATGCTAGCAGCTTGCACTGTGTGAACTTAGCCCCTAGTCTCCATCTGCCAGAGTCCGGGAAACCATGATACTGAGAGCATTGAGCTGGTTGGGGTTGTATATGCGGGGCTGTGCTGTGCAAAGTGCATAGGTTCTTTAGCTTTTGGGGAGATGTTACAGTGACTATCAGACAGAATAGCTGTGAAACCTAGGGCATGTCTTTTGTGTTTTAGAGAATTCACAATGGCGGAAATTGAGCACTTTGTGGATCCAAGTGAGAAACATCACCCCAAGTTCCAGAACGTAGCAGACCTCCACATTCTTCTGTATTCCTCCAAAGCCCAGACCAGTGGGCAGTCAGCTCGTGCCATGCGCCTGGGTGATGCTGTTGAGCAGGTAATGCAAGTGTACATTGTAGTAAGAAAGTAGGCAGGAGACAACTTCATTGACTTTGCTGGTTAATCAGCTTTGTGGACAGGATGTGGTCGGCATTTGGACTTTTCCATTAGTTCAGGAAGCAACATACAAACTAATTCTGTGTTGATTCTACAGGCTTAAGTCAGTTTAACTATGATGATATCTTCCCTAAGGAACCCTGAGAATTCTAGTCCTGTGAGCTAGGGATTTCTGAATTCTCAGCACCTTCCAAACACAAAACTTCTTGGGATATCCTGGGGGAAGAGTTGCTGTGTTAGGAGTTCGGTGTTGTAATCTGTTGGAGTCTTCACCGTGACTGAGATTTGAGTGAGCCCCACTGCTCAGTGATAAACCACCAGTGTGAACAAGTTCTACATGTAGGTTTAATCTTTGAATGCCGGCCACACTTCAGAATCAGAATTTTGGGGATTTTTTAAAAATATAATTACGCGGAGGACCTATTTCGTACCATAATACACATAGCAATGTGCAGTATAGTCAGTGCGTATTTTCTTGAGGAAACAGTTTGTGAGCTCCACTGTTCCTTCTCTTTCTCCTAGGGTGTAATCAATAACTCGGTGCTGGGCTACTTCATTGGCCGCATCTACCTCTACCTCGTAAAAGTCGGCATCTCTCCAAACAAGCTCCGCTTCCGACAGCATATGGAGAATGAGATGGCTCATTATGCCTGTGACTGCTGGGATGCAGAGTCCAAAACATCCTATGTAAGTGATTTGATTTTGTATTTTTGGGGGGAAGTGTGCTTCTCAACAAGGGTAGTCTAGGCCAGCAGAGTGATGTCTGAGCAGGAGTTGCAGTGATGAGGTCTTGGGGCATATCTGCGCTAAAGAGCTGAGCCTGTGTTAACTGTCATGAGATCTCTCCCCAAAGGAACTCTGGAAATTATTTTATAATGTAACTTCTAGAGAATTCTCTCTGTATGCAAACCTCCTCAAACCGTATTTCCTGGATACCTTGGAAAGGTTATCTAGTCACTTCAAAATTGGTTAATATTTGGATACCGTTGAAATTCATTCTAAAATCTTATCTGGAAGCATGGCATGTTGCGTGTTCAAAAGGCAAGTCTTCAAGAGGTTTGTGTCTTATTTGAAGCCTAAGCAATAGCCTGGGCTGAAGACTTGTAGTGCTTGAAGGGAAAGCGAAGGCCATAATTAATATCTAAACTGAGGGGTGGGTAATTTATGGTCTGCGGTTGATTATTAGTACCGATGTAACAGCAGCTCAATCTCCCATCTTCTCCAAGAAGTTAGGGAGCAACCTACTGGGTCACGCGGCACACTCTCCTTGTGTGCAGATTTCCCCCCTCCATTTTTTTCAAAACTAGTCATGGTTAACTCCAAACTACTATATGCAAACCATGATTTGGAGCTGACCATGATTAGTGAAAACAGTGGTTGAGACCTTGGCAAGGAGTAACCTTTATTTTAAATATACATTTATCTTTTAAATATACACATTTTTATTTAACTATACAAATTCAGTTTCAACTTTTAATTTATTAGGATTCCTCAAGATGTGGCTATTTTTTTCATGTTTAAATAAGTGTAAATAAGTATGCCATAGAATAAATAGAGGGAACACAGCGGCTGTAAGTTGACATCTCTTGTGATCATGAGAAGTGTCTAAATGTCAAATGTAGCTAAGGGCACAATCCTATGCAGGTTTAGAGAGAAAAAAGGCCTACAACTCCCGGCATGCCCCAGCCAGCTATGCTGGCTGGGGCATGCCGGGCGTTGTAGGCCTTTTTTCTCTCTCTAAACTTGCATAGGATTGTGCCTTAAAACGCACAAACTAACTGTGGTGCCCCCATGCAATAGATGCTACTTATTAATTTTTGTTTAATTAGTACATCTATATCCTGTCTTTTTCCATCCTGGAACTCAAAGCAGCATACATGAGATGCCACTGTGGTCTCCCATCCAGGCTTCATCGAAGTGGCAAAGTTATGTGCCCTTCAGACAGTGCCCTGGGGTCTTCTTCTCTGGCCTTTAGTACTGAACAAGCTGCCTGCTGAGGCTTTTAGACACTTCAGGTTTCAAACCCAAATTATGAAATTGGCATCAGTGTTGGGTTAGCTTCCCCCACTGCCATCTTAATATAAGCTTTGTTGCAGTCTTGGCTTCTTAGCTTGCAGTGTGCTAATTTTGCAGATGTACTCCAGAGACTTGTAAATGAGGACAGTCTGAGATATATATTTCCCGTCCACATTCACACGAAGGTGCATGCTTCATATTTTTGGCTTGCATACTCTTGCCTAACTCCTCCTGTTTATGGCAGACTTGTTTTTGTACACACTTGCAGGGTGGTAAGGAATTTTGTGGTTGAATTGGGTGAAGAGAGAGGGCTAGGTAAGCATAGGGGGCTGTTGATGTTGGCATTCCAGGTTTTGCAAGAGCTTTGAGAGTGTGGAGGTGCTTCAAAATTCATTGTGGTGCTGTAAACAAAGATAAGTCTTCATTTTGGGCTTTTTCAGGGGTGGATTGAAATTGTTGGCTGTGCTGACCGCTCCTGCTATGACCTCTCCTGCCACGCCAGAGCCACCAAAGTTCCTCTTGTAGCTGAGAAGCCTCTGAAGGAACCCATATCCTTTCAGAATTGGTCCTTTCACAAGGTAGATTCTTTCTAACAGGGAATCAGGCATGGAGGAAGCCAACAGCTATGAACTTCCAGTGATGCCAGTGTAAACCTGAAATGAGATCTCTGATGTCGTAGTGACCCTGTGCCCAAGTTAGCTTATGCACCACTATTTCATGGTATTCCGGTGACCTGCTCAGATTGTAATTCAGGCTTAACCTAGGAGAGTTGTCTAGCCCAGCAATGTCCTAGAATGCACTGGATGTTTTTCAAGGATTGCAGAGAAGAAATTGGTAAGACTGGTCAACTCCAGATGTCTTCACAACCTGGAAACAGACATTGTAGGTGAGGTTGTGAGTGAGAGAGCATCTTGTACTTGACCATCATAGTGTGTGCACTGTGAGGTGAAATGGATGATGGGTGGACAACTCATTGAATAAATTGAATGCCAGGAATTGCCCTGGCAAAACCAAGGAAAACATGAAGAAGAGGCTCTTCAGTTTTCCATTTCCAGACTAATTTTTCAAAAGTAATGAAATAATCTAAGGAAACTTCTGCAAGTGCACTCTGAAGTATGGAGTCATGCTAGCTGTGCTCTAGCTTGACATGGCATATGCTGGCAGGGCATTGCTGCCTTTCCCCGATCAGCTTGAGCCATTGGCTTGGGTTGATGCCATCCCACCAAGAAGTGCATTTGCATTCTTCTGAGGCAGCTGCATTCCCTGAAGCAGCTCCTGTAGGTTCCTCCTGCGCCGCAGGTGAAATGCACTGTGGTGCTTTCAGCGTCTGACTGTGGCTGGGCTAGATCTTGCATATTCCACAACATGGCTCTGTATGGAAGGATCCTGAGCCCGTGCGTAAACAGGGTAAATCCCCAGAAATCCCGTCGTGGGCTATGTTCCATACAGTACATAGGATGCAACTATGAATTCTGAAGGAACAATAAATAGCAGGAGGGCAGCAAAGCTTGTATTAAGCTGCCATGCATGATGTGATATGGGGGAAATGCTCCACTTTCCTTTGGATTCCTTAACGCCAGCTGCACAGAACAGCAAATATTGTTCTGTTTGAAGCCAATAAGGGAGCTGTTGGCAAGGCTTACAAGAAGGATGCCAAGCTGGTGCTGGAATACCTCTCCATCTGCGATGAGTGTTACATCTGTGAGATGGAAAAACTATTGAATGAAAAAGGGTAAGTGAGGCAGGCGGCTACCAGGAGGAGGGCCTTTTCTGCTGTGGCACCCTGGTTGTGGAATGAGCTCCCCAAAGAGGCTCACCTGGCGCCTACATGGTACTCTTTCCGGCGCCAGGTGAAGACCTTTCTATTCTCCCAGGCATTTTAATCATCTTAATCATTTTGTAGTTGTTTTTAACTCTGTTATTGTAACTGCTGCTGCTAGCTTTGCTATTTGTTTTTTTTAAATATGTTTTATTACCTAATTTTTTTCCAATCTTACAGCTACTAATGAATAAAACAAAAATACAACATAAACATTGTGCACCCCCCCCCACCTCTTGGGACCAAGTTATATTTCTCCCCAAAATATTTATATATGCTGTTTGTTTTTAATCTGTGGTTTTAAATTTTATATTTATACTGTATTGTATTTTATGGTTTTAACTGTTGTAAACCGCCCAGAGAGCTTTGGCTATTGGGCGGTATAAAAATGTATTAAATAAATAAATAAAAATAAGCTGAGCCTGGGGGAAGATGAGAAGGCACTGTTTCTATTTTGCTTATGCTGTGGCGTTCAGATTGAAGTGCAAATAACCTACAGCCACCCTTGCTAACCAGAATGTCATATAGAATGTGTTTTGGTTCTTGCCAGATCACTTTCTGATCTTGGAAAGTCTAGATTTTCTTGAGGACATGGTTAACCAATTGTCATTTGTGTCATAACTCTGTATTATGTAGAAATAGCTGTTTTTCATGGGCTGAAATATCCTCTTGGCCCATAAGGACCAGTACTGCAGTTATCGTCTGCCAGCATTCCAAAATTTTGGCAAGGGCTAAAGAGCGTGTGTCTCGCCGTTATAAAGGAAATCTGAAAATTTTTGAACAGCTTCTCTTGAAAAATATACAAAGCAAAAGGGGGCTGAATAAGCTGCGGATCGGAATTGCTACAAGTTGCTCTCCCTGCCCTTGCAAGCCTTGAAAAATTCCATGGGTGTGTCTGAAAATGAATGGAATATGCCCAATTCCTCTCAAAATACAAACGGCTAAGAGAGAACGGTGCTTGCGTATTTATCTAATTTGTACAATTGCCCTATTTCAAGTTTTCTGGCTGCAGTATTCTAAACGTCGTGAGCGTCGTGATCTTTTAGGGATGTAGACTAGAAACCAACTGTCAGACCTGTGAAGATGTGAGGCTGCCTAAATCCATCCTTGCAGTTGTTTGCAGAGGGGCACAATTCTGCTCTTCTCCAGGTGGTTGCCTTGAGGAAGAACAAACACGATCGGGACTTTGTTGCTGGTACATGCCTTGATTTGGCTGCTGGTCTTTGGTTTGCTCGCTCCTTTTCTTTCTTTCTTTTTTGCATGTCATCTCTGCTTTTGATGACTTTCAACTTTGTTGGGCCCGTTCTTTTGACTGTGGGGTATCGCCGTTATTAGGCTCTCCTCCACCACTTCTCAGTTGACTTCCTTGAACTGCACAGAGAACTCTCCTTCCCAAAAGGAGCCTAGTGTTGATTTTGAAGCCCCTTTTCTTCTTTACAGGGAATTTACTATTGAAACTGAAGGGAAAACTTTTCAATTAACAAAGGACATGGTCAGTGTGAAGAAATTCCAGAAAACCTTACATGGTAAGTCTCTCCACCCCTGCTGTCATTAAAAGTTCACAGTTGGAAGACATCCCCCAAAGCCAGTGGGAGCCGTCCCATTAACTGTAGCGTAGATAATTATGGCTCAGTTAATGTTTCCTTGGAAGTGTGATAGCCACTGAAATGGCTTCCTTGTGGTCAGGGGTGCAAACTGCCTTCGTAAACCTATACAAATACCAATCATGTAGTTTGACTGAATTGCATAATTACTTCCCATGGCAGTGCCTCGACCCCAATGGGGCCCTGCTAGCTTGGGCATAACCACTCAGCCATGCAATTCACTTTTGCATGTGTGACTGCTACAATGTTGGAGCACCGATACCCCCAGCAGAGTCCTGTTAAACGCAAAAGCTCACATAGTTGGACATCAGCCCAAGTTGGTCCAGGAAAATATGCCATTTTGCCTGTCTGATACCCCCTTTTATTTTGTAGTGGAAGAGATTGTTCCCAATGTGATTGAGCCTTCATTTGGTATTGGAAGGATCATGTATACAGTATTTGAGCACACATTCCGCATCCGGGAGGGAGATGAACAGCGAACGGTAAGATTTCCTGCAACTTTAGCTTGGTTTGGGAATAGATGTATCTCTACATGGATCCCTAAGGAGGCGTCTGTGGATTATGCAGTCCAATCGGTTGATCCAGTGACTGGTGTGGTGGCTTTGGAGTTATAGACTTGGTTCAGATCCCTGCTCAGCCCCAAGTGGACTTGAGTGAGTATTTCTCTCTCAGCTGCCTTTCCCCAGCTGTAAAACAGCAATAATGGTGACCACATAGGCTAGCTGCAAGAAAAATGTCAAAGGGTTTTCACTTTGCACACTAACTATTCTATGTAAATGATGACTTGCAAGTTCCTTGGATCTGGGAAGATATTAGGTCTGCCTAATGCAGTTACAACTTCCCTACACACAACCCATCTCCAAATAGTCAATTCATGTTTCTCATACTGTGTGAGGTGTGCAAGCATACAAATTGAGCAGTTGCTGCCTCTGTTGATTGCCAGATCAGTGAGCACACAAACACTTGCACCGTGTGCAGTTACGTTAAACAACATTTTCCTGCTGTGGCTCACGCTGGCTCAGCTTGTCTGAGTGTGGAAAGCTAAGCAGAGTCAGGCCTGGTTATTACTTGGATGGGAGACCCCTCCTCTAGTTTCCTGCATTGAGCAGGGGGGTTGGACTCGATGGCCTTGTGTAGGCCCCTTCCAACTCTATGAATCGAAGTATTGCTTTGTGAGAACAACTGAAATGTGTGAAGTGGGTCT
This sequence comes from Shinisaurus crocodilurus, assembly GCA_021292165.1. Classification (NCBI taxonomy): domain Eukaryota; kingdom Metazoa; phylum Chordata; class Lepidosauria; order Squamata; family Shinisauridae; genus Shinisaurus; species Shinisaurus crocodilurus. The sequence goes on along the minus strand of CM037880.1, from coordinate 9,324,993 downwards.
AAAAATCCTGTGTGTGTGTGTGTTTAAAAAACCTCTTCAGATTTTATTTTTGAAGCCTGGGAACATGAGAGTAGTTTAGTTTCTGTTAAATGTCTAAAGATGATATACACATCAGTTGTGTATGTGGATAGGACCACTGGGCAGTGGAGTTGATGGTAGGCATCCAGCACAGGTTCCAGACTTCCTCCCCCCCCCCCTTCTTTCCATCCCTTCTTTCACCCCCGCTGCTGCTCCTATTCTACCTGCTCCTAAGGACCCATTACCCCTCTTAATATTCCTGAAAAAGTACTTTGGTTGATGGGAGGAATTTGAAGTCTACAAAAAGCATGCAAATGTTTAAATTGCGAGATCAAAATGAAGTGTGACTATCGTCCAGTTTAATCTAATCACGAAGTTTGATTTTCTAGTCACAGAGCTCATTGCTTATACAGTAATACCTTGGATTGCAAGTAACTTGGTTTGAGAGCGTTTTGCAAGACAAGCAAATTTTTAAATATTTATTTAATTTTTTTTTAACTTGATATACAAGCGACGTCTTGCAATACAAGTACTGTAGTACGGCTTAAATGAAAAATCTCTGTACTACAAATTTTGGGGGGGGGGATTTCGTTTTGATATAAGAGTGTTTTGGATTACAAGCACGTTTCCGGAACGAATTATGCTCTCAATCCAAGGCATGACAGTATAGAGCAGAATTGAGGTGGCCTGTGTTTACTTCTAATTCTCATGAAATTCAAACGAGTTTCTTCCTCTCCTTTTGTAAATGGTGGCCATTTTTACACACACACTCACAGCTGATCTGTCAGCTTCACCCGTCTGAGCATCTGTGTTACTTTTCTCTTTGCACCAGTACTTCAGCTTCCCGGCTGTTGTGGCACCATTCAAATGCTCTGTCCTTCCCTTGAGCCAAAACCAAGAGTTCATACCATTTGTGAAGGAACTATGTGAGTAGATCTAATACTTATCGGGCCCCTGTGTAAGCAAGACTGTGAATTGCATTGATGAATGGTGGGGAAAGGGGGTTAATGTCTTCCTCCCTGTGATGCATGCCTGAGAAGACATAGATCTCTGACAGAAGAATTTCATGAGCAGGTGCCAATTAACCTAGTTGTGGATCTTTCTTGTGACCAATTCTTGCATCATGTGTGCCTCATGACAAAAAAATGAGCTAGGAACCCAGTTGTTTTAAGGTGTTTGTTTCCCTTTTGGCATCAAGTGCCCTTTTATGACCTTTTTGGCATTAGGGAAGACATAATGAATCTGGAAGGCGTTGTGGTCTTGTGTATTATTATCATTTTAGCTCATTTGTGGAATCTCGTTTTTCCTGTTGTAATTTTGTGTACTTTAAAACAGGGGAGGGCAGACTTCAGGCTTGTAGATCTATTTTGTTTTTTACTAGAACCCCGAGATCCACAAACGAGCCTGGTGCAAAAGACATACACTTACAATTTAAGAACGCTGAGCCCTGGAATTTGTTTTGAGGACCAGAACTGAACAGAGCTCACAGTCCTTCCACTCCTGGTCACTCCACGCTGTCTTCATTTCAGCAGTATACTTTGCAATACTTTTGTTGCTACTATTGTTAAACATTTGGGAGTCAGAAGTATTTGCTGATCTAACGCAAATCTCCCAGCTATCGACCAGTAGATCCAGATCTACCTTCTGCCCACCCCAGCTTTAAAATATATATTCTACCTTATCCCCGGGACTCGGGGTGGGCTGCTGCTCACAAATATTCAACACTTTAAATAAAAATAAACTTGTGCTGCACTTGCATCAGCTTTAGTCATCAGCTTAGCAAAGTTTTGTGGCTATTGACTTCTATGCCCACATTTTAATTCTCTAAAGCCACCCAAGTGAATAAGAATTGTGCTCATCTCTGCTTCCTCTCCCGCCCCATTTTCACCAGCTGAAGCTCTCACCAGAAATGGGGTCTCCCACAAGGTGGATGACTCATCAGGATCCATCGGCCGGCGTTACGCCAGAACGGACGAGATTGGCGTGGCTTTTGGAATCACGATTGACTTTGACACGGTCAACAGGACGCCACACACGGCCACCTTAAGAGACCGCGACTCAATGCGCCAGATACGAGCTGAGGTAGGACATACTGGCCCTGTTAATGCATAATGGTGGCAATTTGTGGGTTAATTAATTAACCCACAATTTGCCAAGTTGTGTGCTACATGCAAGCTGCTGTCATTTTGCATAGTCAACCTCTGATTGGAGGTTGTTGCATGACATGCGAACCTGGACACTATGGGTTATTCATGAGTTAAACAACCCAAAGTTAACCTAAGAATGAATTGCAGGTTAACTTTGGGTTGTTTAGCCCACAAATAACCATTGTCTCCAGGTTCACATGTCACGCAACAACCTCCAATCAGGCCGATTAATTACCCCACAATTTGCTGCCATTATGTGTAAACTGTATCCCTGGGGGCGTGGCTCAAAGAAAGCAACTGGAGGAAAATTATGTGGGTGACTCCGAAAGTTCTGTTTATTCTGAACCTTGGCCTGATTGTGGCCAGGATGTCCTCAGGACATTGGGGCAGAGCGAGCTAAAAATGTGCCCCAGTGATTGAAAGAGGGGAGGAGGAAGAAAAGATGGTCTCCCATACAGCCAGGCGGAGACACAGTTCCAGGGAGAGGAGAGGCCAGCTTCACCTACACGTTTCTGGAGACTCTGCAAGCATTCCTATTCCTAACCAGCCTTGCGGTAGGCCTATGAATCATCAGGGCTCATTACCCTAATTCAGTGAGACTGCGGAGGCTGAGAAAAAGGAAGCAGTGGCCAAGTAGTGAGACTCCTGAAGGTCATGTCCAGTGAAGTAACTAAGGGTGGATGAATGCTGGGATAATAGTACAAGAAACTTACCTGTGCTCTTCTGTATGTTTACCTTGCGCTATGTGCCTTGAGGGAAGGTGGAACTTACAGGGGCAAGATGGAATCCACAAGAGTGTTCCAACCATCTACTTGGCATTCTGAAATGATACTGTCCCAAGAGGACTGAACCATATGATTCTTCTGCCTTTGAATCGATTTCTGGTGGGGGAACTAATGGCCAAATGTGTCTGATAGTGCACTTCTGTTCTTGCTTTCAGATCTCTGAGCTTCCTACCATAGTTCGGGACCTTGCAAACGGTAACATAACATGGGCTGACGTGGAGGCCAAGTATCCACTCTTTGAGGGACAAGAGACTGGCAAAAAGGAGACAATAGAGGAATAAAGCTAACTACCAGAAACGAAACCTTATCAAGAAGTCTACTTTTTACTGTTGATGTTAATATGAAATTTATCATGTGTATTATTCAAAACCGCATTGTTTGCGCACCCAGGGACTGTCTGGTTATTCTCCCCTCCCCCCAGTGCTGCCTAATTTGAACACCCATCTCCAACAACCCACCATTAAAATGAATAAAAACATGGCTGCATTGGCTTGCTCTCACTCTCTAGCTTAGGGCCTCCTTTCTGTAGGAGATCCTTGGCACTGACACCATGACAGATACTCTATTTCCAGTTGTATTGTTTATCTCTGGGCTATTAAGAACCGGGCACAATAACGTGCCCTTTCTGTCCATTCATCCCTTTGCTCAACCTTGTGACAATAGATCAATTTAACAAGCATTTATACAGATAGGAAACCAAAACTGATGTAGTGATATTGCCTTGTTGAGCTGATGTTTAAATCTTGGTTCCCCTGGTCTGTGCGGTTCACTGGGTTGCGCTCAATCCCTCCCAAAATTCACCACACTTCTTGAGCCAATGTCATGTCTCAAGGTTTTACTCATAATTTTTGGATCTTTATCACTTAATACAGCACTCTTTCCTCTAATTTTCTGGGCAACTAGCAAGACCTTTTGCATTGGGTCACACAGTTTATGGAGCAAATTATACTTTGGAAGATTTGTTGTCTGTATACAGTTTTGACAAGTGCCCAGATGGTTCACAAACTTTTTTTGAGAAATAGAAGTTGTGCTAGGAAGAGCAGCCTGTTCTGGCTGCTGTTACGTAATTTTCTAGGGTTTAATCTCAGTATGCTGTTCAGCAATATAATAAATCTGGGGGCCACTTTTAATATATGAAAAGACTTAAGGCACAATCCTATGCATGTTGGCTGGGGCATGTTGAGAGTTGTAGGCCTTTTTCCTGTCTAAACTTGTGTAGGATTGCGCCTTGATTGACTTAAGTGTAGCCCTACTTGATATAGGAAGACTTGCTGTGTTTGAATTTAAGACACCCCTGATCTCTTCAGTGTACTTTACCAGATTTCCAGCAGAGGATGCTGCAGGTCTGAAAGTAGAGCAGTAAAAGGGATATTGCCCCACTATTGAAGGAAAGCGGAAAAATCAAAACCTTGGCAACATTTGTTGATGAGCCCATGCGCCATATCTCCATGACATAAAAGCAACAATCAGGTTCCCTGAAAGTGACATCTGATGCAGTGCAAGGTACTGCAGTCAAAGGTGAACATCAGCTATGACCCAGTGCGCACATGAATGTGCCACTGTTTGGGAGCACACATGGAACTTTCTGGCTGTCAATGCAGCCAAAATCGGTAGGCATCTATGGGAAAACATGAAGCTGTTCCAGGAATGTCTTTCCTGGTCCAAAGAACAATGCTAGGTGAGGAAAACCTTTGCTACTGATCTCTAAGGCAGGGGTGGGCATAAGGTACATCAGGATTTTTTGGACCAGGAGTAGATTTTTGTGTGGAAGGATTGTGAGCCCCATTCAGTTCTGGTACTCCGAACAAATGCCTGGGCTCTTAATTCTTTAATTCTGTCTTCTGCACCAGGCTCTGGTTGGTGAATCTCAAAGGTTTTAGTAAAAAAAATATTAAGTACATGCCTGAAGTCTGCCCAACCCGGGCTACATAAAAAAACTTCGCAAACCAGGCAGATGTGCTTTGGAAATTCAGGTTTGCTCATCTGTAATCCTTTTGATTCCTATCTTTGCTGCAATCTGCTACTTTTCCTGCCAAGGGGGAAAGAACTCTTTCATATTTATAAGGGTATTTATAAGGGGCTTGAGATTGTGCGGCTTACCGCTCCCACTGCTGCCCTGCTTGCTTCTATATTCATGCACGGGGCGATCATGTAACACGCTGCCGTCTGCTTTAACTGGCAGATGGTTCCCCCCGTTTGAGTGTATGTGATTGAATTTGTTCATTGTACTTTCCTCCTATTCCTTTTGAGAAACCGAAGAAAGAATGGATTCTGTTAAGGGCAGAAGAGCCGGCACCCATAAGCCGTGGCGACTTACGTACTTTCCCGTGAGCTGCCTATTTGGTATAATTACCCTCGCCGGGCATGGGTTGTGGTGACATCCGCACTCAGCGAGGGTGGGTGGCTGGGATGGTTTACAAACCACCCTGGAAAACATGGCTTGTTCTAGGGCAGTGTTTCTCAACCTTGGGTCCCCAGATGTTTTTGGCCTACAACTCCCAGCATGCCCCAGCCAGCTATGCTGGCTGGGGCATGCTGGGAATTGTAGGCCAAAAACATCTGGGGACCCAAGGTTGAGAAACACTGTTCTAGGGGTTCAGGGTGGTTTGTAAACTAGAGCTGTGTGCAAACGGCCTCTCGAAGCTCTCCACCTTATTTGTGGGCGGGGAAATTGGGACAACTTCACCAAATTTCTCCTGGGGGAGGAGAAATTCAACAGTTTCTCATGGGTAGGGCTCACCATTGGCAGGGATTGTGGCACAATTTTTTTTCTTTTTTTCTCCCAAGGGTTTTTTGTTTTGCACTGCCCCTGCAAGTGGCCACAGCATCAACTGTGCTGGCAGCTTGGCCTCCATTTTGCATCCTCAATCCCCTGTACCTAGCATCATTCCAGGAACCGGGGTGGTGGTTGTGGGGTGGATGGAATGCAGCCACCACAAAAACAATGGTGAAGAAAATCTGGGGGAAATTCTGCAAAGTGGCCTTTTATTTCTAGTGGGGTAAGAAAAGAAAATCTGAGGACTTTTCTGAGAAAAACGTCTTCTGTGGAGTCTTGGCTCAGCTCAAATTGCCATTCTTCAGGGTTCAGCACCTTCCCCAGGGTCTTCCAAATGTTAAATTTCTGAGGGGTGATTGTGGATACATCTCATCTCTAGTGCCGGTGCTGAGAATACCACTCCTTCCCTGCTAGCCCTGTAGCAGGGAGTGTGTGTGGGCAGTGTTGCGTCCAGCTCCAGGGAAGAGGTGGAGCTGGTGCTGTGCCAAAATCTGACCTCCAACTTCCTGAAATTTTTCTTCCCCTATGAAAGAGGCTTCCATTTTTATTTTGCTTAATTCTCCGAGTGTTTCATAATTTATTTTGAATTTATTTAGGTGGCGTGTTTGACCTTATCTACTTGCTGTGAGATGGCCATGGGTGCTGTGCGTGTTTTTTCTTTTTATTACATGTCCCTCCTTGGCTCTGCTGTCTCCCAGGCTGCCTGCACTTCCTGATCTGAAAAAGGGCTATGGGAGGAATTGCCCCATGAGGTCTTCCCATGGGCAGGCAGTGTGGGAAGCCAAGGAGGCTGCCGGCTGCCAGAGATGATTGTACAATGATAGACTGGACACACACACGCACTCCTCAGCCACCTCATGAACAAGGTAAGCACAAGAACCCTGAACCAAACCCATGAGAATTTCTCCAAAATGTCTTCTCCTTTGAATTTCTTTTCTATCCGATTCACATGAGAATGGTTTTGGGGGAGAGGATTGTGGGAGAAATGTTCAGCACAGCACTATAAAGCACCCCAGCTGCCTACCCTTGCCGGGTTTGGAAGTCACGACTCAGTGAGGGTAATTATGCTAATTAGACGGCTCGTGGCTGGCACACTCGGGGAGGGAAAATAAGCCACTGTGGCTTATTTCCCCTCCGTGATTGTGTGAACCCGCCTTTTGTGTTTAGAAGCCTCTGGAGTGGATCTATAGGTGTGAAGTGCTGCTCCACCCACCCACCGTGAACCTCCTTCTGACCCTCGACAGAACCACCACCAACTCGCACTTCCTCTAAAACAAGCTGGCTTCTTACAGCAGCAGAAAGGAATACAGTTGTCCTAGCTTCCTTGCCCCGAGATCCTCTTCGGAGGTCCTTCTCAGAGAGCCCCCTCCAAAAGAGGCTAGGAGGGCGGCTACTAGGGGAAGGGCCTTCTCAGTTGTGGCACCCCGTCTCTTGAATCAACTCCCCAAGGAGGTGCGCCTGGCTGGCGCCTACCCTTTATTCCTTCAGGCGCCAGGTGAAGACCTTTTTATTTACCCAATATTTTAATGGTTAGATTTTTATTCCCGTTTTTATTATCACTGCTGTACCTCCTGTCTGATTCATCTGGCTGCTTTTGTTTTATTGTTTTGTATTATATTTGTATTTCTATTTTAATGATATTTTTGGTTTTAAAAGATTTGTTTTTATCCTGTTTTTCTGTAAACCGCCCAGGGAGCCTTTGGGCTGATGGGCGGTAAATAATATATTAAATAAATAAATAATAAATACATACATACATTTGGCCGCTGGAGGCCAAATGCTTCCAGTGGAAAAGGGAGCGGAAAGCAGCAGCGCCAAGGGATGGGAGAGAATCCATAGCCGATATGACCTGGAGGCTTCTGAACATGTGAACTGACCTTTCTCAAATGGGTGTCCCCCAGATGTCTTGGACTACAACTCCCATAATCCTCAGCCAGCATGGCCATCTGGAGAGGGCACCACATAAGGGAAGGCTGATGTGATTGATAATTCATGTGACCGGCCCCTGAGCGTGCCAGCAGGTTTTCCAAGCCAGTAAAGGACTTTGTCTGGCATGGAGACTCGACTCCTGATCTTAAAAAAACAACCAACAAACCCAAGCTTGTGGAGTAGCCTTCTTTAACCTGTTGCTCTCCAGGTGTTTTGGACTTCAACTTCCCATCGGCCCCAGCCAGCATGGCCACTGGTCAGGAATGCTGGGAGTTGTAGTCCAAAACATCTGGAGGACCTCAGGTTGGAGAAGGCAATCAGTCCTTTAAAACTTGCAGCCTTAACTCAAGCTGCTAAGTGATTGTACCCCTCGAGCGCACCCTGGAAAATCTGCAGACAGGGAAAAGTGAGGAGCCTTTGCTCTAGAAAAATATGAATCAGTTCCCGATTGCTGAACAACAAAGGAGCAGAAATATTTTCTCTCTTCCAAAGAGAGCAATATTATTCATTTGGAACAGATTATGATGTTCCAATGTTAATCTAAAGTTAATCTTGTTCAGCATTCATACTCGGCATCTGCCCAGAAGACAAAATGTTTCTGCGTGGTTTAGTCCTTTGTTATCTACATAACATAATTGAAGTTACATAAAGACAACCTTTATTTTCAGACAGGAAGCTCAGTTTTCCATAAGCAAAGGAGCAAAAATGGGACAGAAGATGTCACTCATCAAGTGCACTCGATTAGGAAGGATTAGTACTACTGATCTGCTGGCATTAGCGATCCAGGTTTTTCACCCCCTGGGTGTGATGCATATTTATTTCTTTGATATCTGCCTGCTTGCAGGGCTCAGAACAACCTGTCATGCAACTGATTTATTTTGCAAATCATTAAGGCAATTAGCAAATATGACTCCTCTCAACTCTCTCTTGCTGAACAAATCATCTGGATGCTAATTACTTCTCTGTGGGCTTTTGACTAAACTCTTCCTGATCTTTGCAAAAGTTGATACAGCTTGGAGAGCCGAGTTGAATTTTCACATACAAAAATTGGGGAGGGGCGGCGGCGGCGGCGGCAGCAGCGGCGTGGCTGAAAAGGGAAAAGAATTTGGTAGGCAAAAATTTTCACAGTCCCCCTTAATAAATAAAAGTTCCAGGGGAGTGTGTTGGCTGTGATGTAGGGTACTTTCACAAGCCAGTCCGGGCTAACTCACACTTCGGATGACTTTGTGTGTGTGTGAGAACGTTTGTCACTGATGACTCTGCCCCAGTGTCTTACTTCACGTACCAGTTGGCAATGGGGGGGGGACACCCCATTTTTTTAAATGTGCCCTTGGATTTCAAACTCCTTGCAATTAGAAAAACAGCATAGGAAGAAACAGGGTGGGACTGTACTTCCAGATATGCTAGTTTTTACTTGCAGGGAGGGTGTATTTTTTTAAAAATGGGGTTAGCATCCAATAATGGAAAACATGCCCCCCCTCGGTTACAGCCCAAATTGGTGCAGTCCATTCTACCACCTCAGGATTCTGTCAATTCATTTGACTCTATGTATAGCAACGGTGCAGTCCATTCAGCAATTCTATCGATTCATTTTACTTCCTGTTCGTTCTAGCAATTCCATCAGTTCATTTAACTCAGTGTTCTCCAACCTTGGGTCCCCAGATGTTTTTGGCCTACAACTCCCAGCATGCTCCAGCCAGCTATGCTGGCTGGGGCATGCTGGGAGTTGTAGGCCAAAAACATCTGGGGACCCAAGGTTGGAGAACACTGAGTTAACTGCATGTACACCAAGGGTGCAGTCCATTCAGCAACATACAGCAACCGGCGCAGTCCATTCTACCACCTCAGGATTCTATCAAGTCATTTTACTCCATGTACAGCAATGAATCTGCCCTTAATCAAATGGTCAGGTCAGGAACCACCAAAGCTAGAACTGGAACCCCTGAGCTCTTGTGTGCAACTGCCCCGGGACTGCAGTTTGGATCATCTCCCCGGGGCACTGAATTGTTCATGGGCTCTGGAATGGCCCTGCCCACCAGGTTGGCCGCTGGGCCTTCCTAGACAGGAAATGCCATGAAGGGCTTCCTGTCTGGGCTGGGACTTCACTTGAGCGACAGTGGTCAGCCTAGCTTTGCTGTGTCTCCGTTTGGTTCCGACTCCGGCTCCATTCATGTCTCTTGGCTCAGACTCTCACATGGTTCCTGGCTCCCCTCTGACAGCTGCCTACAGTTCAGCTCTGATAATAATCTCTTGTCTGTCAAGTGGCAAGGAGAATCTTACCACATGCCTGACTAGAAATCTGGGGAAGTGGAAAAGTTATAAAATCCTATTAGCCCCTCGGCAGGACACTACAGGCAAGCCAATGTACAAAGTAGTGAGCTACATAGAAGCGGCAGCGAGCCCACCACATGAGATAGCTGCGTTCGGGTCTGCATACACTTCCTGCTTAAAAACACACACAAGTTAATTAAAATTATGAATCTGGTCTATCCAAATGATGCGCCGAGAAAGCCTGATTGCTGTTTCCTGTTTAAATTTAGAAATAAATTAGCAAATTTCTATAACTTTTAATCACTTATTCTGGTTTTGCTGGCCATGGAGAAGAGGCAAGGGCAGGGCAAATAAGTAGTACAATGAGCCTTGAACCGCTGGAAATCTAGTATTTCTGCAGCTATCAACTTGCTTCTTTTCCTTCTCCCAAGTGAAGGCTGAGATTCATCGGTGGTTGAATTCTGTGCCCAGTTCCACGTTCCTGGTTCCTTTGGAATGCGTACAAAGCTGGCTGTATTATACACCCTAGGTGGTACACGTAGGGATGGGTGACCTGCCCGACACGTGACTCGCGGCGTGTGAGCCGAGCGCGAGCACCAGCTGAGGCACTCACCGGATTTCCGGGTCCCTGGCTCTGCGTTGTTTACATAGAAAACGGCCTAATCTGCGCAAATTTGGCTGTTTTCTACATAAACAACATAGCACCGGAATCCGGAAGTCGCTTTCCCCAGCTCGGCTTGCGAGAACGCGAGTCGAGCTGGGGAAAAGGTAGGGCGAGCGGAGTTCGGGAGGTCGAGCCCGGCAAGTTCGCCGGACTTCCACCCCCTAATCGAGCTCCGCGCACATCCCTAGCATACACGCACTGCCAAAAGCCATTTCCTTGAAGTCCCAACAGGTTTTCAACAGATCTGCACCATTTAGAATAAGATAATTTGGTCAACGACTGTTTTCTGTATCACACAGGGGGTAGTGGTCACCTAGGCCAGAAGTGCAGAACCTCAGGGCCAGGGGCCGAATCTGGCTCTCTTGGGGTCTCAATCCAGCCTTCAGGGGTTCCCCAGAATGCCCTTCCCTGGACCTGCCCCCTTTCTCCTGACCACCAACGGTTTGGTGGTTTCCCAGCTTTTGCAGAGTTTTTTTTACCAATTCTAAAAGGTGGAAATGCCTAACTTTAAGCTACAATATGCTGGTATTGTTGGTATTTTAGCCACACCCCTTTTGTCTTTGGCTCCACCCACTACTAGAATGCGGCCCCCGAGTGTGTCTCTGAAATGGAAGTCGGCCCTCGCACTGAAAGAGGTTCTGCACCCCTGCCCTAGGCATTTTCATCACAGTTTAAAGTTTCCCTACTATTCTGTCCTGTGTTTACTCCTCCCTGGACCAACACCATCCCCACGTGTTTTACAGATAGATGGTGGCTCCTGGCCATGGATTTTCTGATGTCGGCGGAGGTATTTCTTCAGCCGGAACCGTTTCCCACATATGTAGCACCTGTGAGCCCCGTCGCTCATGTGGAGCTTCTGATGTCTGACGAGGCTTCTCCTCTGAGTGAAAAGTTTACCGCATTTGGTGCAGTTGCATGGGCCCATTCGGATGTGGATCGCCCGGTGTCGAAAAAGATTGCCCTTCTGATTGAAGGTTTTCTCGCATTCCGGGCACTGGTAAGGGGCATCCCGGGTGTGGATTTTATGGTGTCTAGCCAGATTGGAACGCTGGGTGAAGCTTTTCCCACACTCGGGGCATTTGAACGGCTCGCTCACATGCACCCGCTGGTGCCGGAGAAGCTTCCGGTTCATTCTGAACCTTTCCCCGCATTCACCGCACTCATATGGCCCCTCTGTAGTATGGATTTTATGGTGCCGCGTCAGATTGGATTTCTGATTAAATCCTTTCCCACATACAGGACACGAGAATATTTTATCTCCTTTTTGATCTTCTTTCCTTACAGATACATTTTTTCTGCCTCTTATAACATCACCGCTCTTGGCAAACACAACGGTAGCTGCAACTTTGTTGTTGGGCAGGGGGCTTGGTGGCGGGTGACCCTTTCCCCCATGTCGCGTTTCCCAAGGATAGTCACCCTCTGTATCCGTTTCCTCTTTGACCTGGATTCTCTGGGCTGCAAATGGAGTGGGATTTTGGTGGATGGCCCTTTCGTATTCAGTATTCTCTAGAGCTTCCTTTTTGATGTATATTTTCTGGATGTCTCCAAGATCTTCCGCAGTAACCGTTGTACCCTCCGGTTTGTTCACAGTCCAAGATTCCAGAGGCAAAACGGGAGGTATCCTTGGGCTTAGGGGGTTTTCTTGGGAGACTGTTTCCTGTGGTCCATCTCCATTGAGAGATTTCAAGTGCAGAGCGAAGTCCTCTGCTGTTGTCAGCTTCCATTCCTTGGTCATCTCTAGTTCTTCTTTAACCTGGATTCCCCGAGAAGTATTGACAACCATCTTTGGACTGCCTACACGTTCACAAATGTTCCTCTCCATTTGTACTGGAGTTCCTGATACGGGGACCTTATTCACTGCATGGAAAGTTTGACTCGGTTTGAGAAGCATATCCAATTCCTCTTTTATCTGTGCAGTTTGGAACTGATTCGTCCGGCTGCCCCTGTTTACGTGGCTGCCGGTTTCACACTGCCTATTTTTCAAGTGGTTCCCTCTGGTGAGCGGCAAAAGACTTCTTGGAGCTCAGCCTTTTCCCACTCTTGCCACATATGAATGGCTCCCCCCTGCCATGGATTTTCCGGTGGGCAAGGAGAACACTGTTCCCTTTGAAGGATCTCCCGCAGTTGGGACATTCAAAGGGCTTCTCCTGCTCATGAGCCTTCTTGGGGGCGATCAGGATACCCTTCAGGACAAAGCTCTTCCCACATTCTGTGCATGAGGACAACCTTTTCCCGGAATGCGACCTCATGCGGATGATGAAATGCACTCGGGTGCTTCCCACGGCAGGAATGGATACAAAAGCCCACCTGTCGCACGTGTCTTATGGTGGACCATTAGATACATCTCCGGTCAGATATGCCTGTCACATATGCTGGGCAACAGAAGGACCTTTTCCTTATGTTAATGTTGACCATGCTGGCTGGGTATGATGGGACTTGTAGTCCAACACATCTGGAGGGCACCAGGTTGGAAAAGGCTTGCTTAGAGTAAAAAGAGAGAGTATAACAAAGAACCAATTAATTAATCTAGAGTGTTACTTCTCCCTGAAATTCTGTTCTGTTTCCATTCTGTGTAATAAAGGGTTTCTGAAACTGATTATTATCAAGGTGCTGGTATTACTTTGCCAGGGTGCCTGTAAACCAGTCTTCCCCAACCTGGGGCCCTCCGGATGTGCTAGACTACAACTCCCACCATCCCTAGCCAGCATGGTATGATGGGATTTGTAGTCCAGCTCATCTGGAGGATGCTAGGTTGGGGAAAGATGCTGTAACCAAACCTAAGTCCACACAGCTGAAATAATTGTGTATTCTTTCCCTGCATGCCCCTGGGGTCCTCCTCTCCACCCTTTTCTCTTCTTGCTTCCCCTGTACCAAATTTTAGATTGTAAGCAGCTCAGGGCAGGGATCTGCTTGGTTTACGAGAGTAAGATGCTTTGGGGGAAGCTAAGTCCCAATTGCTTTTAACAGCTCTTTCTTAATTCAGATCCCGAACTCCTCTTAATTTTTAAATGCTGACTGGGAAAGTGTAAGCTTCATTTTAATAAATTCTGATTGGACCAGATACAATAGAAGCCGAGGTGCCTAGAAACTTTAATTGCTGTGTACAGTTACACAGCAGGTGGTGGGATTATTCTTACCCTTGCAGCGCTATGACCTAACCAAGCGACACCTGACAAAATGCCCACCCTTTCCACAAATATCAAAAGGCACACAGGTGCGCTGCTCTTTAATGCGCCTGGCTCCGCAGTCAGGCATGGCGACACGCAGCTCTATCTGTCGTTTTTATCTTCTAATCGCAAGGAAGCAGCGCAAACCCTGAACAGGTGTCTGCGAGCAATTTTGGGCTGGACGAGGACAAACAAAGTTGAAGCTTAATCCAGGCAAGATGGAAACATTGCGGGTGGGGAGATCTGATCTGCATGGAGGTGTGAAGCTGGCGCTGAAGGGGGTGCGCTCCCCCCAAAGAGCGGGGCGTACAGCTTGGGACTCTGAGCTTATCAGGCAAGCGCGGCGGCCAGGAGGGCTTTCCGCCAGCTTCGGCTGCTTGGCTAGCTCATCTAGAAAAAGCTGGCTTTGTTTTCAGTTACACATGCCCTGGTTACTTCCAGACTTGATTACTGTAATGCGCTCCACATGGGGACTACCCTTGAAGGCTGTCAGGAAACTTCAATTGGTGCAGAATGCAGCAGCTAGAACACTTGTAGGAGTGCTCCATGCACAGATAATGTTATGCTTATTCTGTGGCAATTGCATTGCCTGCCTATTCATTTCTGGGCCCAGTTTAAGGTCAGTATAAGAGGTTCAAAGATGTTCTTAAGGCCAATCTTAAAAAATGCAATATAAACATCGAGAACCTGGGAAGCTCTGGCCCATGAACGATCTAACTGGAGGTTGGCCTTTCACAAAGGTTCCATGGACTTTGAAGAAGCCCGAGTGCAAGGTGAAAGGGAGAAACGTGCTAGGCGAAAAGCACGTCAAATGAATCCTTTACAGGACCATCTTCCATCTGGCAACCTGTGTCCTCACTGTGGGAAGCTGTGTGGATCTAGAATTGGCCTCCACAGTCACTTACGGACCCATCGCTAGTCTACACAATTTTATACAATTTCCTCTTTATATAATTTTCTTTTTGTAATTTTTTTTAATCCTGGAAGACAATCTTACTCGGTCACGCGTGATCGCCTACTGCTTAAGGTGCTGATACCAGCCTTCAAAGCCCTAATAATAATGACGATGAGATGCAATCGTGGACAAAGGCAAATTGTCTTTGCCAGATTCAGTTTGTTTATTTTTAAAATTTGCATCTGTTTTGCCACAAACCTAATGCGGGGGCGAGAGGGGCTATGTGTGTGCCCAAAATCCCGATGGGCCAGGGAACGGTTGCACAAATCATGTGGTCCTCTGGGGATTTGGGGGAAATAGTGAGTGGATGAATGCACAATCGGGTGGGAGACAAGGGCGTGTTTTCAAAAGGCCTTACCTGAGCTCTGTGCAACCCTTTCTGGGGACCCGGCCTTGACTCTCTTGGCTACTAACGTGGGTCCCAATCGCCAGCTGTGCTGGGCGCCTCCAAAGGAAGTCTGTGGCCGGAGAGTGGAAAGCTACCAGAGGAAGGCGGGCGTGTGTGCGTGTGTGGGAAGAATTAAACAAAGAGCCAAGGTTTCGCCCTGTGTCGCTGTGTGCGCTTGTTGGGGAAGGACACGAGATCCGGGCTGAAAACCAATGCCCGGGAGGGTTTTTCCAATATGCAAACGGAGGCTAAGGGAGGAGAAGCGTGCCTCCCGCCCCAGCTAAAGTTGCATGCCCGGGCATTGGAATGGTCTCGTTTTGCAAGGCATCTTGGGAATTGTAGTTCTTTCTTGCGGTGCTCTACCCGCCCCAGGAACGTCCTGAGAAGAAGAAATACCTTTCTTTAAGAAATCTGGTTAACATTTTAGGACTTAATTTTATTTTTATTTCGGGCAAAGATAAAAAAAAAAAAGCGGTGTCGCTTCTCCTTAATCGAAATGAAGGTTTAAGGCTTGCAATCCTATACAAATGGATTCCTATACAATCCTATACAATCCTATACAAATGAATCCTAGGAATCCTATTCCTATGCAATCCTATACAAATGAACTCAATGGGACTTGCTTCGGAGTAATAGGATTGCGGGGCAAGGTCTCAGTCTTATGCACGCTTACCGAGGAGTAAATCCCATTGAATAAATGGAGCTTACTTATGAGTAGACACGTAAAGGCGTGCATTGCTCCAATCAAAAGCTTAATGAAATCCAGTAAGAATCTGCTATTCTTACCTGTGTTTTGTATTTTTTAAGGGTGCAAGTCCTATGCAGGTTTAGACAGAAAAAAAAGTCATACAACTCCCAGCATGGCTGGCTGGGGAATGCTGGAAGTTGTAGGACTTTTTTCTGTCTAAAATAGGATTGCGCCCTAAATGAACTAACTTTTTTCTTAGTCCCATAAGAATCTACTCTTCTGACCAATGCATTTTATGGAATTTTAAAAATGAACTTAATTTTAAAATTAAATTTGAAAAAAAAGTTCTGTATTTAAAAAATTCTGTGTATTTTTGTTCCTACATTCTTTGTTTATGTTACGACATGATACATGTTGTTGAAATATATTCTTAATAAGATTTTGATTTAATTAACTGCATATTAATTAAAAGTGCTTCACTGGGATGGATGGGAGAGTACATGGGAAGATAAATTTATTAATAATGTTGATATTAAAGATTAAGAATAGCTATTGTAAATAAAACAAACTATTTCTATCATCATCATCAGGCGATCACTCGTGACCGAGTAAGATTGTCTTCCAGGATAAAAGGAGGAAATTCTAAAGAAGATTGTGTAGACTCTAGCGATGGGTCCGTAAGTGACTGTGGAGGCCAATTCTAGATCCACACAGCTTTCCACAGTGAGGAGGACACAGGTTACCAGATAGAAGATGGTCCTGTAAAGGATTCATTTGACGTGCTTTTCGCTTAGCACGTTTCTCCCTTTCACCTTGCACTCGGGCTTCTTCAAAGTCCATGGAACCTTTGTGAAAGGCCAACCTCCAGTTAGATCGTTCATGGGCCAGAGCTTCCCAGTTTTCGATGTTTATATTGCATTTTTTTAGATTAGCCTTATGAACATCTTTAAACCTCTTATATTGACCACCGATATTCCGCTTTCCATCCTTGAGTTGGGAGTAAAGTAACTGCTTTGGGAGACGGCAGTCAGGCATTCGAACAACATGACCGGTCCACTGAAGTTGGCGTTGAAGGATCATTTTTTCAATGCTAGTAGGCTTTGCTTCTTCCAGTACACTGACATTTGTTCGCCTATCTTCCCAAGTAATTTGCAGGATTTTCCGGAGGCAACGTTGATGAAACCTTTCAAGGAGGTGGAAGTGACGTTTATAGATAGTCCATGTTTCGCAGGCATACAATAAAGTTGGTAATACAATGGCTTCATAAACCAGTGTTTTGGTCTTCTTACAAATATCCCGATCCTCAAACACTCTGTTTCATTCGAGAAAATGCGGCACTTGCGGAGCTCAGACGATGCTGGATTTCACTGTCGATGTTAGCTGTAACAGAAAGATAGCTGCCAAGATAGAGAAAATGATCGACATTTTCCAGTATTGTCCCGCCAAGCTGGATAGATGGCATCACCAAAGGGTTAGCTTGCACTTGCTGATGAAGCACTTTGGTTTTTTTGATGTTAAGTGAGAGACCAAGTTTTTCGTATGCTTCTGCAAAAGCATTTAGGATAGTTTGGAGATTATCCTCTGAATGTGCGGAGACCACATTATCATCAGCATACTGAAGTTCCACAACGGAGGTTGTAATTACCTTACTTTTGCTTTCAGCCTGCTGAGATTAAAAAGCTTTCAATCTGTTCGATATATAATTCCCACACCAGTGGGAACTTTCCCCTTGACAAGATGTAAGACCATGGCGATGAAAATGGCAAATAATGTTGGGGCGATAACACATCCCTGTTTAACACCTGATCCCATTTTAAATGGAGCACCATGAGAGCCGTTGTTGTCCAAAACCATTGCCGTCATGTTGTCATGGAGAAGTCGCAAGATATTCACAAATTTATTGGGGCATCCAATTTTCATAAGGATAGTCCAGAGAGCTGTACGGTCTACAGTATCAAAGGCCTTAGCCAAATCGATAACTATAACCTCCCAACAAAATTATTAATAGTAAAAACAGGAAACACCAAGATAGGGCTGGTAAACATACAATCCTCATCCCTACCCTGACTAGGCCGTTAAGAGCACAATCCTATGCACGTCAACTCAGAGGTAAGTCTCATGACTTAGGGATGTCACCAGTTCTGTGTTTTTTTGCATTCAGAATTGCTACTGTTCGCACTTGCTGAACGGTTCCCCCAAAATTCTCACACAACCCTACGGGATTTCCAGGAAAGTGTTACAGGATTGCAGACTAAGGGTGCAATCCTATGCATGTTTAGACAGAAAAAAGGCCTACAACTCCCAGCATTCCCCAGCCAGCTATGTTGGCTGGGGTATGCTGGGAGTTGTAGGCCTTTTTTCTGTCTAAACATGCATAGCGATTGCGTCTTAAGAGACTGGAAAGCAAAATAAATCTTAATTTGAGGGGGGGTGGGGAGAGACATACATGTCCAGTTCAAGCCTTTTGGGATGCTGTTACAAGTTATCTAAAAGAAAAATCCTAACCTCATAGGACCAGCTAGTTTTTCCAAGTCCTGAAGCAAGCTTTTGAATCACATTCAATGCTGTCTGGAAGAATATAAGGCAACTTACAAGTCTTAGTTTTTAAAACAATTTAAAACAAATATCATCTATAATACAATATCAGATGAGTAGAAGAGGAAAAAGACAACCAGAACCTGAACTGGCAAGTTCTGTAGACAAACAATCAGGATCCCCAAAGCTTCTGAATCTTTAGGGATCCCTGATTGTTTGTCTACAGAACTGCCAATTCAGGTTCTAGTTGTCTTTTTTTCCTGCTCGTGTCATCCATCTACAAACTAGGAGCAAGACAGTGGAATGAGCATCCCCAGGGCAGGACTTCCACAGTCTTGGTGCCACTCCCAAAAAGGCCCTGCCCCACAACTCACAGTTCACCCGTAGAACTCATCACCCTGGGATGCAATGGTAGCCACTAGCTTTAGAAAGCTTTAATAAAGGATTAGAAAGATTTCATGGATGATGTGCCCAGCAAGAGCTAGTAGCTGTGATAGCTAGAACCATGTTCAGACTATCAAAGTCTGGGGCTTTCATCACCATCCATGTCTGTGAGCCACTCGGAGCCATCTGTCTGGGCACTATAGGGATAGATGGGATATTGGTCGGTCCAGCATAGCACCTTTTTATATTTATATATTCTTTGGTGAATATGAAAATAATATTTCTCTGGGCAGCATTGCTATTTCATCTGCTGCAGGACTTTGGAAGTACTTACAAGTTCAAAGCAGCTTTTCATCTCGCATAAGATGGGGCACCAGAGAACTTTCATCATCCTTATGGACATCTCCAAAGGACCTGAAAATGCTGCCCAAATCTGACTAATTTAAGGACATGAAAGGTTTTTTTACCCCCCCCTTTCCCCTTCTAGATAAAAGTGTTGTTGTTTTTTTCAATCTCCAAATGCCACAATCTCTGATATTCATTCCCAATTTGTGGTGCATATAAGCAGACAGACAGCCTGCAGAAAGGGATTGTGCTATGTAAGTTTGCAAAATAGGATACTCACTTTGTCAAACCACCTTTAGAGAAAAAAGGCAGCCGGGGTGCGGGTAGGGACGTGGCACATGGTAGATGTTTGTTTACTGCAGCCCTGTAAACAAGCCCAGAAAACTTACTGGCCTGCAAATTATTTTCCCAGCCTGCTAAGAGGCTAGTAGCCTGGGTTTCCATGATTGGCTCTGCGGAGGGGAAGCCTCCTTTTCCATAGCTGACATTGGAAACCAGGCTACTAGCCACTTAGCAGGCTTCTAAAAACTGTTGCCTTCTAACAAGCAGAGCACATTTCTGTGCTGGTTGTGGAGGAAGAGACTTTGCTTCCTCTGCATGCATGACAACTGCAGGAGTGTGTAGCTTGAGCTGGCTGCCTGCTCGCCTCATTACCTGTTTGCTTGGTCAGAAGGTCTTTCTCACTGGTGCTGTCTGCGATGGGCTGGGAGAAGGTCCGTGACGAGGACGGCCCGCCCGCCCAGGCCAGCAACAACCAAACATCCTGCCACTGGGACACCAGCTCGGGAAAATGGGAACAACAACATGACAGAGGTGTACACTATTAGGCATGCTGCGGAGAAAGTGGATAGGGAGGCATTTTTCTCCCTCTCTCATAATACTAGAACCCAACGGGGTCATCCCATGAAGCTGACTGGTGGGAGATTCAGGACAGCTAAAAGGAGGTACTTCTTCGTACAGTGCATAGTTAAACTATGGAATTCACTTCCACAAGATGTAGTAGTGATGGCCACCAATTTGGAGGACTTTAAAAGGGGATTGGACAAATTCCTGGAGGAGAAGGCTATCAAGGGCTACTAGTCCTGAGGGCTCTATGCTTCCTCCAGTATCAGAGGCAGTATGCCTATGCACACCAGTTGCTGGGGAACATGGGTGGGAGGGTGCTGTTGCACTCATGTCCTGCTTGTGGGATCCTGTGGGCAGGACCCTTGGTCTGATCCAGCAGGGCTCTTCTTATGTTCTTCTTGTTGTGTTATCAGCTGCAAGCTGGGGGCTTCTGTTTTGTTTTGTTTTGGTACAATGGCTGTCTCAAGCAGTTATGCTTACGTTTCAGCCTGGAGTATGTGTTGTGCTATTCCTGGACCACCGTGGGAAAGGATCTCTCGGAACAAACTGCCACATGTCTGTTTCTCTGACGTGTACTGCTCCAGACAGAAGCCATTTTAAGGGGAAGAACTTTAGCTTTGCCTCGTGTTCTTGTTCTTGCTACTGCAACAATGTACGTAACTCGTTGTGTTGGTGGGGTGAAGTTCTCCTTCTCTCCACCGGACTAAAATGTTTGCTTATGCATTTATACTCTGCACATGGACTGTATCTATGGAATGTATACTCTCTAGTGCTTACTTTGAATAAGTAAATAAACGGGTAGAATAGACCTGTTGCTGTTACACAGTGATTCCTGTGTCCTGGATTAATCTGCAACTGGAGTGGCTGATGCTGCTGTGAGAGACACTCTGCTGCTGTGTGTGGAACGCCTGGCAAGGCTAGCACACGGATTACAAATCTCTTTCAACGCCAACACTTATGACACACACACACACGCCTAACTTCCACCGCCTGAGGTGGCCATCTCTCTCTGCCTTGAGGTAGGGCCTGTCCTGCCCAAAGAAGGCATCTGCATGCCTGCTGAACACCTGCAGTAAATTAGGGGGTTGGACTCGATGGCCTCATAGGCCCCTTCCAACTGTACTATTCTACGATTCTGTCACTCCTCACAAAAGCAATATCCACTTCGCCAAACAACAGAAAATACAATATCAGCTGCCCTGCCCTCCTACGCGCTCAGCCTCATTTCCCCTGCCCCTTTCATTTTTTTTCCCTCTTTCATGCAATCATCTAACAAATCACAAACGCCTGCTCGTGAAGTGGCTTGCTCATTAGACCTTTTGTTTCTTCTGTGTAGTTAAAACAAAAATAATAATAATGGGGGATCGAGCGATTATTAAGCAATGTGACACTTTTTGTTCCATTTATAGAGGCTTTTCACTTTTGATTGTCAGGGCAATGGAGTTTGCCCTCCCCCGCCCCCCGAATTGCATAAGCAGCTGGCAGGAATGAAGGTCGGGCATGAGCCTGCCAGGACTTAGTGGTAGAGGAGGGGTCCCATCCAGCAGGGCTCTTCTTATGTTCTTATTGTTGTGTTATCAGCTGCAAGCTGGGAACTTTTGCTTTGTTTTGTTTTGGTACAATGGCTCGTCGTGCTTGACCTCCTACTCGTCCCTGACCGATGCTCCTGTCTCCAGCCCTGCTCAGCCCGGTACCAGGAGCGGGGAAGCTGGATGGAGGAGTACAACCAGTTCCAGATGTGGTTGCATTTCCCCGAAAAGACCAAGCGTGGGGGGCTCTCCTGGACTCAGCGCTGTTTCTGGAAGCACAGGGGACAGCGGTGGTTAGGAGCGCTTTTCACCAGATGCACTGCTCCATTGGGACTTCTGTCATCTGCTTTGGGCAACAGCTTGGGTGAGGAGGAGACACAATGACCGGGTTCGCATGACCACTGCAGCCCACCGTGGCTTTTTAAACCCTTGGCAGGGGTTGTCCAAGGGTTAAACAACCTCAAATTACTCCTGGTCTGCTGCAGAGTTATCCGAGGGTTGTTTAACCCCCCCGACAACCCCTGCGGTCCGGGTTCAGACGACACACAGCAAACCATGGCAATCCCTGGCTTTGGGCTGAATATTCAACATGGCCTCCAGCACGCGCCCCAACCCTACCATGGCTTAAAGGAGCCACAGGGGGCTGCGGTGATCGTGCGGACCTGCCTGATGCGGGACAGGAATCTGGATCACATTTGTGAGTGGCGTCAGTTTTAGGACCATGGACAGCAGCCTGGAGCTAGAGTACCGACTGGCTACCCCAGCGCTGGGTGGGAGCCACTGGCAGGGGTCTATAGTCAGGCCAGGAGAGTCTTTCTGGAAGCTCCGCCCCCTCCGGTGCTGTACTCGGCTGTTAAAGAGCCAGTGACCTTTTTTCTGTAGGTCTTGGCTTCCCCTGGGGAGGCTGGAGGGAGGGACAAGGAGCTGGTTGAGGTCTTCCTGTTCGCTGGAGGAGTCTGAAGTCCACTGCTTGGAGTCAGTGGCACCCCCTGGGGGGGTCGTGTGGATAGGATATAAAGCCTGAGGCAGTGCCAGTTCAGTAGGTCCAGGGAGTGGTTCTGGCAGCTCCTCGGAGTCACTGTTGCCGGAGGCGTCAGTTTCGAAGGGCTCCCAGTAGTGGGCCACAACAGGTACACACCAGCTGTGGACCCTATCTAGAGGCAGCGGACCTTGCCTCACTTACTCGTGTCTCGGCTGCATCCAGACAGGACTGCTGTGATGCTCTTTACATGGGGCTGCCTTTGAAAATGTTTTGGCAGCATAAGTTGGGACAGCCTGCAACAGCCCAGATGCCTTTAGAGGCCAAGTGTCTGGAGCACTTTACACCAATCAATTGCACTGCTTACACCAATCCACTTCCCAGCTAAGCTGTAAACAGTTTGGGACCACCTGTCCCTGCACCCATATGGACTTGTCCAGGCCTTAAGACTGACCAGACAGACCTTGTCCACAAGCCCACCATTGGGGTCAGTTAGGTTGGTGGGTGCAAGAAGGAGGGCCTTTTTGGTGGTGGCCCCATATCTCCGGAACTCACTTCCAAAGGAGGTACACTTGACTCCTGCCCAATTTGCTTTTAAGCAGATCATAAAGGCCTTTTCTTTCTTTCTTTTTTTTTTTTGCAATCAGCTTTTTATTGAAATGACAACTTGGACTTTTAAAATGGTCATTTCTCGAATGTGGTTTTTACCGGTCTGATTAGAAAGTGTTTTATGCTGCTGTTCTAAGTTATACATTTTTCGATAATGGTGTTAATAATGTTATGATATTAAATATAAGCTGCCTTGAGAAAACGTTTGTTTTGAAGGATACCAGAGCATTCACAATCTGGAGCAATATTTTGTGCCTTGAATCTGTTCGTGTTTCCCCCCTCCCCTGTATTACCAATAGGTGAACATTGCTTTTTTTCTGTTTTCCTATTTTTTTTAATCAAACTTGCACGTGAGGCTGTGTCGAGATTCTTTTTGATTCAGGTGTTTTACTGATGTGGGGGAGGGCATACGCGCAGCCATCAGTAAATCACAGTGAGGTCATTCCCTGCTCCCATGTTTTATCAAGGTACACAGTTGCATTGGTAATGCACCCGGGGGAGGGGAAGCAGATGCAAATGAGCTGAATGGGCGACATACTGCACATGCGCTGATTCTGAAATATATTTTTTTAGACATTATCCAAGTTTAATTGGAATCCAGGAGGAGCAGAATTCTGGGCAGAGTAAAATAGAGGAGCACTGAAAGAACAGAATGGGGAGCATCCCGGTGGTACCATTGGGGCAGGACTTTGGGGCAGAAGGCCCCCACAAATGCAGCAGGTCAGTGCATTTTTGAAGCAAGCACAATAATAATAATAATAATAATAATAATAATAATAATAATAATAATAATAATTATTATTGTTATTATTATTATTATTTTATTTTTATTATTATATATTTATACCCCACCTTTTTTCCTGCAAGGAGCCCAAGGCAGCTTACATAATCCTCCTCCTCCTCTCCATGTTATCCTCACAACAACCCTGTGAGGTAGGTTAGGCTGAGAGTCAGTGACTGGCCCAAAGTCACCCAGTGGGTTTCATGGCCGAGCGGGGACTTAGAACCCGGATCTCTCGAGTCCCAGTCCAGCACTCTCACCACTACGCCACACTGGCTCTTACCTGCCTCATTGTTTGGATCGAGGTGGGGAACAACAATAAACATAAAATATATACCGGTAAGCTAATTAAAAATATAGTATGCATTATTAAAACATCTTAAAAGCATCCTAAAATTCTACCGGATAGGCCTGCCGGGAATACATATCCCTATCTAAAGAGTGTGGGGCGGGGAAGGCCATTAAGGGTGTGCAATCCTATGCATGTTTAGACAGAAAAAAAGTCTAAAAGGAAAAAAAAAAGTCCTACAACTCCCAGCCATTCCCCAACCAGTATGGCTGGCTGGGGAATGCTGGGAGTTGTAGGACTTTTTCTGTCTAAACATGCATAGGATTGATTGTGCCTTAAGTCAAGAGTCTAAAATTACCTAACTGCGCTGCTGGGGATTGGGAAACCCTGTCATCCCAAATTAACAGCTCAGGAGCCTGGCTTTCCTTTCCTTTGTATCTGGTCACCCTTTATGCGGGGCACTCCTGCGTCACTCTGTTCCAAGCTTTGCAGAAAGCTCTTCGACATGATCCTAATTGTTTCAGAAGTCAATTGGTGTGAAAAACAAAACAAAACCAAGAACACGGATTAGATTGAACCAGGGCACTTAAGAGCTCATGGGCTGATAGGTTCTCTGGCAATTTGTGAAATGGAAGCATAAGAATTACCAGTGTTTGCTGCGTGGAGAATGTTCATTAAAAGTGTAGTCCCTCAAGTGCTTCTCAAGATCTCTCTCCATCTCTCTCCAGTGGGTTGCCTCTGTGCCCCTGTAGGCAAAATGCCTTGATTAGGAAAACAGAAGCCGCTTCCCGGGAGAACCGACACCCGCCTCAGAGATCCAAGGATGATTCAGTGGCTGCGTGGAGTGAAAAGTTGATTTTCAGAGGGCAAGAAGAAGAAAGACTGTGAAATCCAAAGTAGCAATTATATTTCCATTAAAGCCAGTGGCAGCTTTTAAGTCATGCAGCTAGGGCACCCATATCCCCCATTAGTTGAAAGCAATGCGTCCCTCATTCCGTTCATCTGAAACCAGAGAGCAAAATGCATTCATAGTAGCATTCATTATTACTCAGGAGCATTTGTTCTGCAGGGAACATTTCACAGATCGGGGTTTCACTGCTGCATAGATTTTTTTTAAAGCACTTCCATAGGAGGAAACCCTGGATCATTGCACACACCCATTTTTTGAGCAGGTGGGAAGCTTCTGCTCCATCCCATGGCCATTGGCCTAGGGGGCACCACGAGGTTTGATCTTGTGTGCCCCCATACTTTTCAACCTCTACATGAAACTGCTGGGGAAAGTCATTCAGAGCTTTGGGCTGAAATGCCATCAATACATTGATTACCCTCAGCTCTCTTATTTCCATACAATGATCCTAGTGTGTGTGTGTGTGTGTGTGTGTGTGTGTGTGTGTGTGTGTGTGTGTGAGAGAGAGAGAGAGAGAGAGAGAGAGAGAGAGAGAGAGAGAGAGAGATGCTGATGAATGCCTGAACTGGTGCCTGGAGGTGTTTTGAGATGGATAGGGGCAAACAAGCTGAGCCTTGATCCAAACAAGATGGAAGGTACTGTGAGTAGGGAAACTGGCCAATCTGGATAGAGAAATATATCTGGTATTGGATGGTGTTGCGCTCCCCTTGAATGACCAAGTGCACAGCTTGGGTGTGCTCCTGGACTTCGACGCTAACTGGGGAAGCTCAGGTGGTGGTGCAGACCAGGAGGAGAACAGGCCGGTGGCTCACGCTGGCTCAGCTTGTCTGAGCGTGGAAAGCTAAGCAGGGTCAGGCCTGGTTATGACTTGGATGGGAGACCCCTCCTCTAGTTTCCTGCATTGAGCAGGGGGTTGGGCTCGATGGCCTTGTAGGCTCCTTCCAACTCTATGATCTATGATATCTAAGAACCCTTCACCAGCTTGTGACCTTATCTGGAGAGGGGGGGGGATCTTGCCTCAGTCATTCATCCTCTGGTGGACTGGACTACTGTAATGTGCTGTACAAGGAGCTGCCTTTGAAGACAGTTTGGAAACTTCAGCTGGTGCAGAATATGTCCGCCGGGAGATTGGTGGTGGGTGGGTGGCGTGCTCGTCCGACACCAGTATTGGCTGCCAGTGCATTTCTGACCCCAACTTAAAGGACTGGTTTTTTTAACCTTTAACACCTTAAATGGTTTGGGCCCAAGTTACTCGGGGCCCACACACTGGGGCCATCAGCAGAGGCCTTTCTCAAGGGCAGCTAGGGTCGTGAGTACAAGGTGAGTATAAGGGAGAGGGGCTTTTCAGTGGTGGCTCTGCACCACTGGAATTGGTTTCTATCAGGGGTTTGTCAGGCCCCTTCTTTGCTGGTCTTCAGGGAGATTCTGAAGACCCTCCTAAGAACATCAGAAGAGCCCTGCTGGATCAGACCAAGGGTCCATCTAGTCCAGCATTCTGTTCACACAGAACAGATTTGTTCCACACAGAACAGATTTGTTGGTTGACAGATTTTCTATTGTGTATGTTTTGCATTGTACCTCCAGTATCAGAGGCAGTCTGCCTATGTATGGAAGTTGCTGGGGAACATGGGCAGGAGGGTGCTGTGGCACTCCTGTCCTGCTTGTGGGCTTCCCGTGGGCGGCTGGTTGGCCACTGTGTGAACAGGATGCTGGGCGAGACGGACCCTTGGTCTGATCCGGCATGGCTCTTCCTATGTTCTTATGGGTGCTGTGTAATCAGCATTCCAGCCCGACAGCTGGCAGGAGCAACGGGTGCATCGAGCCAGGAGCAAGGAAGCATGGCCCTTCTCAACATCCCAGAGAGGCAGAACAGGAGGATGTGGAGGAGAAAGGAGAGGAAGAGGCGGAGATTGGAGACAGACTGTGGCAAAGGGAGGGGACGGTGCATGGCAAGAGAAGGATGGCGGAATAGGTGGCTGCCCAGTTCAAGGAAGGGAGAAAAAGTCCTGCCCTGAGGTCCTAATGTGAGCCTCAGGAGGGCATGCCCGTCCCATGTGGGTGGGCGCTACGTGAGTCTGTGAGCATGCACATCGTGCTCCTCCATGAATATTTATTTATTTACTATACTTATGATCGCCCATCTGGCCAGACAACCGGCCACTCTGAGCGATGTACAATCTAATAAAATACAAAAAGGGGACACACACACACACACACACACACACACACACAGTATAAAGCACAATGAAAAACAGTACAAAACTTAAAAATCCTAACCCACCCCATATTCCCGCCTGAAAAAGCCACGTTTTTACTGCACGGTGGAAGCTAATCAAGGAAGGGGCATGGCGGAGGTCACTGGGGAGAGAGGAAATGGAGTGAGGATCCCCTCTGGTGTGGAGTTCTACAGTTATACAAGCGTCCGGCCCCTTCACACGGCCACGAAATGTGTGGCTGATGTGTGTGTGTGTGTGGGGGGTAGTGGCCCGCCAGTATTTTCCTGGCCGGGGGGGGCTAGTCACCATGCCCCCGCAGCCCACTGGGGGGACGCAGGAGGGAGATTGTGTGTATCTGCCTGGTATCTAACCCTTTTCTCCTTCACCGTTTCCCCAGTCTAAACAGCACTTTTGCCCCATAAGCTGCCATAGCTCCGCTGGGACGGGTGGGCACGGACAGATACCTGATCATCATGGACACGGCGGGTGCAGTGGAGTCAGGGCTTGCAGGGACACCGTGCCGGCACCTTTTTTTATTAGCAGGGACGCTGACAGCATCAGCCACTGTTAGAATATGGAGTTCCCATATTCAGGTTTTGCCTTCGGGCAAGAAGGTAACAGATCCAACAGGCCTGATCAAGGTCAGGACTGAGCAAAGTGTCACCTTTGGCCCAGTAAGGGAACTGTACAGTTTTTTGTGTCCAGGAGATCTGGAGCAAGGGTCGTGCTAAATTGTGTGCAGCTGGGGTGACATCATGCCTTGATGCAGCTGGCATTACCTCATTTAGCATGTGACTGTACAATAAATGTATATAAGGTGTGTAAAGTCTTTGTATTCTTGTTGGGAGAAAAGGAGTATAGGTGAATTAGTGAGTATTGGTAATAGAGCATTCTGTAAGATAAGAGATTGTTTGTGTGTCACGACTGTAACTGTTTTGTCTGACATACTATTCTCTTTGCACTTTTGTATCATATCACTCTGTAATCTGTTCATGTTTTGCAAGTCGTAGTTTTAGTAAACCTCTGTGTTTAAAAGAAACTGACTTGTCGTTTTGCTTTTTCACCTACTGGCCTAGCACACGTTTTTTCTCACACTACCCTAACTTCACAGCACGATTCTGCAGCCACTGGGACAAATCTGTTTAGCTTTGTTTCCCCCCCCAGCGGTTCAGTTTTCCTCCTCTCCATCTTCCCTGTTCCCCCAGAGCTGAGTTGCTATCCTCGCAGTAGCTGGGGCGGGCTGGGGTGGTGAATTTCCCCCGCAGCAAGGTATGGTTCCCTGTTGCCACCCCAAATACTTTGAGGGACTGGGACTTGAGCGGGCAGTTCAGACCCATCCGTCTTTCCAAAAGACCAGCTCCTGGCGGAGATGGAAAACTGCCAGAACGGGTGCGTTGATATGGGTCACAGCTCCGCCGCCTGGGATTTTGGGCTCTCCTTGGGGGAGCATGGCTACGGGGGGTGGGGTGGGGACCTGCCGTGGTGAAGCGTCTCCCCTTCAAAACCTACCACCATACCAGAGATCACGGGCCTGTGTCATATATCCAGTTTGGTCCTAGAGGCATGGGAAGTCGTGCAACGTCTTTCCCTGCAAGGTGGCCCTCTGAATCAACTAACCAGGTTTCTCCGTGCCAGCTGATCTGGGCGTGTGACTTGGGCATCCAGTAGATTGTGATGGTATGTGGCGGGACTTCTTGGATTACAGGTGAGGGGGCGGAGAGAGGCCCCAATCCTGCATGGCCCCTGTAGCGATTGATTTAGATCAGTGTTCTCCACGCTGGCTGGGGCATGCTGGGAGTTGTAGGCCAAACACATCTGGGGACCCAAGGTTGGAGAACACTGCTTTAGAGTCTCCAACAACATCAAGTAGGCCGCTCAACAAGATCCGCCACGGACAGCTTTCTCCTTGTCCCATCTGCCAGAGCAGCCAAGCTGGAGGGGACTAGGAACTTTTTCTGTGGTGGCCCCCAAACTGTGGAACTCTCTTCCAGTGACCTCCGCCATGCCCCCTCTTTGATGAGCTTCCGCTGTTCATTAAAAATATGGCTTTTCAGGTGGGAATATGGGGTGGGTTAGGATTTTAACATTTTATACTGTTTTAAGTGTATTTTAATCTGTTTTGTTTTATTGTATGTTATACATTGCCCAGAGCGGCCGGGTACCGGCTAGATGGGCGATTTAAAAATAAAATAAATAAATAAATTAAATGTAGATGGCTAGATGGGGGGGGCATGATTTTGTTAAAATTTGAGGGAACCAGAGGAGGGGGGTGCATTTAAGAGAAGATGATTTCTCTGCCTCACTTGGAATTGGTTATTTCTGCTGAATAAAGCTGACAGATAGATTTATTTATTTTTTTGCCTTGAAAATCAGCATTAAAGCTGAAGGTAATAAAAGTAGGGGGGAAAGTGCTATTCCGCTGATATTCAACTATTCACTTCAAATAATTAAAGCCAACCAAATAGAATAAATTGAAGGTAACAAAGGATTGTGTTATTATTATTATTAAAAGAAACCTGTACCCACTTGCTGGAATATTGAATGGGAAATTAGAGCAATTATGCTTTTAGAATCAATTTTGGAAAATGTTCTACTGAAGGCTAGGTGTAATTATGGGCATTCTTTTGCTGGTCAAAAAGGCCTGTCATTTGAAATCACTCCTCGCATTGTTTCACGAAATGAATGAGCTCCACTTAAAATGTGTCACCTTGTTCCACCCCCCCCCCCCACGATATTTCAATGAACCAAAATGCTGATTTGCTGGGTTAAACCAAGAAAGAAAGGAACGGTCACAACATATATTTGAATTTTGAAGAGAGCGGCAGAGAGAAAGAAAAACATGTTTCAGCTATTTGCTTCATTAAAGGAAAAGAATTGTAATCCTATGATTGTATAATAACCTTTCTGCTGTGATCCTTAAAGGATAACCAGCCCCCAAAGGAACTGCTGTTGAAAAGGTTACATGATTTGTGAGAAACCCACGTGAGCAGTGTAAACAGTGGTACCTTTTTCTATAAGCACCAGCTAACTCACATCTTCAGTGGGGAGAGTTGATGTGTCACATCCTGCACTCCTACAAAGGCTATTCTTTAAAAATGGATTTTCTTCCTGACCCAGGGGCGGTGCTAGGTACCAAACAAATCTGGGGCTCAGGCCATAGGACAAAAAAAAAAGGGAAAAAAAGGTGCAACTTTGCATATGCTAATTTACATATGCTCTAAAGCAGGACTCTCCAACCTTGGGTCCCCCAGATGTTGCTGGACTACAGCTCCCAGAATCCCTTGCATTAGCCATGCTGGCTCGTTGCTGGCCTACAGCTCCCAGCATACCATCTGGGGACCCAAGCTTGGAGAGCCCTGCTCTAAAGTCTCTCTCTGTGTGTGTGTCTTTAAAGGACCCTGTCTCCTAAGGACATGCCTATTTGTAAGAAGGGATATATGGACAGGGGAGAAGGAGGCATTTGATTTCAGAAAAAAAAACCTCAGGCAGAAAGATTCAAGGGGTGGGGGGGGGGCAGCAGGAGGGGAAGCCCAAGTGTGCGAAAAGCCAGCTAATCCCGAGGGACGCGATGCAACAGAGATCATCAGGGCCCTTGTACCTTTATTTTAGCAGGTGCCCCTGGACAGCAGGGTGGTGGGGCAGAGGGTCTCCCCGAGATTCGGGGCTCCAAATGAAAGAGTTGGGGCTCCAGCCCTAGTGGGCCACCCTCTAACACTACCTCTGCCCTGCACCATAGTACCCGTGTGCACATCCTTATCCTAAAGAAAGAATTCTCCGATATAAATTGGGACCCTTGAGGCGTGGCCATAGTAGCTCACGTCCTTTGCGCAGAGAAGGTCTCAGATTCAATCCCTGGCACCTCAAGGTACGGCTGGGAAAGACCCCTTTCTATAAATCCTGCCAGTCAGAGTAGACCATAAGAGCCAGATGGACCAAAGGCCTGGCTCGGCATGATGCAGCATTCCATGTCCTGCCTGATTTGCCCTCCACATCAACTATGATACATTGCGAAAAGCCTTTTCCCTGCCTGCTGTATGATGCATCCATTTACTCTCCAACCACCTGCCCCAGATGGATTTAAAAGTCGCAGAGGGCTGTCTGAAGAGAGAGGGGGGGGGGAGAGAAAGAGAGGGGGAGAGGGTTTTTTTGAGAGCTGTGGAAGTGATCTGGGTGGAGTTGGGAGCTGGAGTCTTGTCTGAGAGAGAGAGAGAGAGAGAGAGAGGGAGTTTTCAACATTTAGAATCCATTAATTAACATTATGACCATTTCCCTACCCTTAGTTGTAGTTAAATAAACTTATTTCATCTTTAAAAACTTAAAAGGTGTGGTCTGAGTTGGTTACCCCGGAGGGGGTTGGTGGCAGCGGAGGAGATTGGGAGAGGAGTGTGGGGGTGGGATTTGACCATATAAAGCTCCGGGTTCGAATCACAAGGTGGGGATGAGTGGAGACAGGGCCGGCGCTACCGCTAGGCAGACCCAGGCGGCTGCCTAGGGCGCGTGGCGGAACAGGGCGCAGCGTTTCTGTGCCCCTTCCTCGCCTCCGGCGCGCTCCTGCCCCGCCTGCCGCCTCCGCCGCGCCTCCCCGCCCGCCTGCCAGCCGCTGCCGCCGCTGCACCTCCCCCCCCGCGCGTGCCCACCCGCCACCTACCTACTCCGTTTCTGGAGCCCCGCCGGCGTTGTTTTGGCGGGAGGAGGAACCAGGGCAACAGGGCTTAAACAGCCCTGTTGCCCTGGTTTCCCCGGCAAAAAAAAAAAAGCGTGGGGGTCCCGTCGCGTCGGAGGAGGAGGCGGCGGCGGCAGCAGCAGCAGCCAGCAGCGGGGGCGGGGGGAAGGTAGGTGGTGGTGGGGCGGCGGCGGCGCGCGGGGGGGTGTTGCAGAGCAGGGCTGCTTTGCTCCGGAGCCCCCCCATGGCACGAGAGGGGGGGCGCTAAATATAATTTGGCCTAGGGCGCCAAACAGCCCTGCACCGTTCCTGAGTGGAGAGGCGTCACAGATACCCCTTCAGCCCAATCCTATGCGTGTTTTGTCATTTGTGGTGTCCCTCCCCCCCTTTTGCATGGTTTCTAGCTTCAGTGGTGAGGGGAAAGCACTTGATACATGCTCAGAGGTACCTTCTCTATACCTTAGCCCTGGTATTGAAAACAGAGCCCCTTGGCTGAATCCTGTGGTGAAGTCTTGGCACAAGTTAAGTTATCGGGGTGTGCTGGGGAAGGAGGCACAATGATCGGGGGTTGCGCAGTTTTCTTGCAGCAGATGTGGTTGGTGTTTAAATTTCTCAGATGGGGATGCTGAGGCTTTCGTCTGTGCGGGATATATTCCACCACTGTTAATTTTTGGGGATTCCCAGGTCCGAGGCTGGAAAAGAGCTCCGACCTTGGGGCTGAGGAGGATCCGTGCTCGGATCCCCCGCCCCTCCGGCAGCCAGCGCGGAAAGAACCGCACCCGGCTGCTTCTCCGAGGTCGTAAGGACACGACCTTGGAGAAGGGGTTTAGGGGGAGGGGGCGGGAAGGGGAGGGGAGGAGACTGGGACCGCCAAGATACGACTCTCCTGGCGGTGCCTCCGCCGCCTTCCCTCCCCCGTCCAAAGCCCTGCAGTTCGACAGCCCGAATTGCACAGTGGGAGGAGCACGGAGGTGCATTTCACCTCCATGCTCCTCCTGCTCCGCATGGGATGCCCATCCTCCTCTGAGTTTGGAGGGTTCAGGGCAGCCCCAGGGCCGGATTAAGAGCATTATGGGCCTGATGCTGAGGATTTTGGTGGGCCTTTTTATGGAAATAAATAAAATGAAGACGCAATTCTATATTAAAACAAATTAAATATTTTAATTACCATTAAAGTGCCAAAACTCAAAAACTCCTGCAGCTCATCAGTAAGGGTCTTCCCAATTTCCCCCAAATTTATTTATTAAAAAAGAAAAAGCAGCCACAACAAAAAGCCAGGAAGCTTTGCTTGACCAAGAATAATTGTGTTGTTCTTGTTGCTTTGTTTTTGTTTTTGTTTTTTTGTTAAACTAGCATTTGAACAATTGAGCTGCGAATTAGAAAGATCTTTTGCTCGAGGCTGGAGAGAGAGGTCCCTTCTAAATCTGAATATTACAGACCCTAGCAAGCCCCCCATGTGCTTCAAAGAAATGTAGTAACAGTGATTGAAATGCAAAAACCTACCGAAATGCTAATTTGAGAACAACAGTTCTTGCTAGGTCTTGCCTCAAGCCTGTAATGCAGATGTGCTTAGAACACCTTTCTAATCTTGAAAAAATCATTAATTATGCTGAATGATAACGATCAGAGCTAACTCAAATCGTGCCGCGCGTCCCTATATTGTGGGCCTATTTTCTGTTATGGGCCTGGAGCTGCCGCTCCAATCGCCCCTATGTTAATCCGGCCCTGGGCAGCCCCATTGGACTGTGCCCTAAAAATGATCAAGGGGCTGGAGCAACTCTCCTATATGGAAAGGTTACAACAGCTGGGATTGTGTAGCTTAGTTAGAGAAAAGGTGAGCAAGGGCGGGGGGCGGGGGGCGGGGGGAGATGTGACGGAGCTGCACAGAATTATGTATGGCGTGGAGAACGTGGACAGGGAGACATTTTTTTCTCCCTCTCTCATAATGCCAGGACCCAGTGTGGGCTCATCCCGTGAAGGTGACTGGTGGGAGATTCAGGAGAGATCAAAGGAAGGACTTCTTCACACAGCGCAGAGTTAAACTATGGAATTCACTTCCACAAGATCATCTTGTGGAAGTGAATTCCATAGTTTAACTCTGCTGGGTGGCTTTAAAAAGGGGACTGGACAAATTCATGGAGGAGAAGGCGATCAAGGGCTACTAGTCCCGATGGCTCTATGCTGCCTCCAGTATCAGAGGCAGGATGCCTATGCACACCAGTTGCTGGGGAACATGGGTGGGAGGGCACTGTTGCACTCATGTCCTGCTTGTGGGATCCTGTGGGCAGCTGGTTGGCTGCTGTGTGAGCAGAATGCTGGACTAGATGGACCCTTGGTCTGATCCAGCAGGGCTCTTCCTATGTTCTTAAAATATCATTCCTTCTATTTATGATGTGTAGGCTGTGAGTGCCGTTGCTTATGTAACCAACACACACACACACACACACACACGAGAGCTATCAGCAGGCTTGGCCTTGGAAAACCCCAAGGTTTGCAGAAATACAAAAAATGTTTATTAATTAAAAACATGGGAGGGGAAACCTCCAGAACAGCCTAATACAACCTTCTGCAACACCAGCCGGGTTCCCGACAGATGTGTTGCACTACAACTCCCAGCATCCTTCAGCCAGCATGTGTGGGGGCAACCTAAAGGTTTGAATAATGCCAAGATACCTTTTCTTGCACTAAAAAAGCCAAGCAAACGGATGAGCTCCGTGCCAGAGGAATGGACTCATATACGCGAGAGCCTGCAGCAGCAGGGTTGCAGTTCTGAATGCCAGGAATCCCAATTACCACCAAGAATCCACCTCTTGTCACAAGAGAGTGAATCTCCTGATGATACCTGATAAAACTTTAATCTGCAAACAGAGAGGACTGGCTGGGCTTTGCTCACCCAATTTATTTCATATATTCAGCTATAGCCTAATTCTAAAAGAGGCGATAATGAACCTGTGTGTGTCCCATCAAGGAGGCTAGATTCTGCACTTTACTTGTTTGTAAAATCTTCTGAGGTTTTCAGGTGAGTTTTCCAAATAATGAAGGGCGCATTCCTATGCATGTGAAGATGGAAAAAAATGCCCTACAATTCCCAGAATTCCCCAGCCAGCTATTCTGGGAAAGGCATTTCAGCCTTTTAGAAAGGTTGGGGGGAAACTGTGCAAAAACTGGGAAGCCACAAAATCATTGACTGGATTTGGCCCTGTGGCTTGAGGTTCACCAACCCTGCTTTAATGGCAGTTCAATCTGCAGCAATTAGGAGACAATCATACTGATAAATACATACAATAAATAAAAAAAGACTTGTTGAGAAAAGAAACCAATAGAATATTCCCATAATTTGGAAAGGAACTATCTTGAGAGCCAGTGTGGCGTAGTGGTGAGAGTGTTGGACTGGAGTGGGACTTGGGAGATCCGGGTTCTAGTCCCCACTTGGCCATGAAACTCACTGGGTGACTTTGGGCCAGTCACTGACTCTCAGCCTAACCTACCTCACAGGGTTGTTGTGAGGATAAAATGGAGAGGAGGAGGAGGAGGAGGATTATGTAAGCCGCCTTGGGTTCCTTGATGGAAAAAAGGCAGGGTATACATATAATAAAAATAAATAAATATCAAAACAGGAGGATTGGCTACTAGTGGTTACTACTAGTCTTGATGGCTCTATGCTACCTCCAGTATCAGAGGCAGTTGCTGTTGCCCTCCTGTTCTGATTGTGGGTTTTGCACGGGCTCCTGGCTGGCCACTGTGTGAACAGAATGTAGGATAAGATGGACCCTTGGCCTGATCCAGCAGGGCTCTTCTTATGTTCTTATAGATTGCCAAGCACCTGAGCGGGAGTTAAAACTGAAGACAGGCAAGTTCTCCTCGGCTCCTGTTGGACTGGACCAGGAATACATGGAGCGATTCTCCCCAAATTCTTCCTTCCTTCCTTCCCCTCTGAGGTTTGTTGCCAAAAGAGGGGGAGAAAGAAGGAAGATCTTCCCTATCTTGGGAGATTTAGGAAAGATGAAAGGAAGGACTTCTTCATACAGTGCATGGTTAAACTATGGAATTCACTTCCACAATACCGCCTCCAGCGCACACAAAGGTGGCATCTGATTGGTTCAGCTTGGTTCAGTAGTGATGGACACCTACTTGGATGACTTTAAAAGGGGATTGGACAATTTCCTGAAGGAGCAGGCTATCAACGGCTACTCGTCCTGATCGGCTCTATGCTTCCTCCAGTATCAGACGCAGTATGCCTATGTGCGCCAGTTGCTGGGGAACATGGGCGGGAAGGTGCTGTTGCACTCTTGTCCTGCTTGTGGGATCCCGCAGGCTGCTGGTTGGCCACCGTGTGAACAGAATGCTGGACTAGGCTGACCCTTGGTCTGATTCAGCTCTTCTTGTGTTCTTAACTGGAATTCTACTGGCTTTATATAAATGTACACTGTGGCTGCATATGGAATATTCAGTTGGATCCAGATTTAGTCATCCTTAGAGCCGACCCACTTAAATCAATGGGACAAGTTAGGCATATAACTTGTATTGCAAAAAAACTAAGCTTGGATAGATAACCAGTGCACTGGTTGCAGTTTCCCATTGTGTCACTAGGTGGCGAGTTGCTAACATCGAAATTCTGTCCTTGTCATAATGGCCAACGGAAGTGAACTTTGGCAGAATAACTTTGGCAGAATGATAGATGATCCTGCTGCTGGCGCCTTCAGAGGACAGTGGTTGCCCTTGAACTTGAACCACTGGAAGCTAGATTACACTTTATTGAATGATGCCATCCTGGGATATGTTTGGATTTGGGGCATCGGTAATAATAAGCTCCTATGAGTATTCTGATGCTAGACGACAGACTTAGGCCCAGATATGAGCTTTGGGGGCTCGTAATGTTCACCCGAGACCCCGGAATTCTTTTCTAAGTCTGATAAAAATCCAACTCAGAGGAAGTCCCAGCTTCCCTTACCCTACCCACCAGCTATGGTTCTCTAGAGACACAATCCTATGCAGGTTTAGACAGAAAAAAAGGCCTACAACTCCCAGCATGCCCCAGTCAACATAGCTGGCTGGGGCATGCTGGGAGTTGTGGGCCTTTTTTTTCTGTCTAAACTTGCATAGGATTGCACCCTATGTTGCTTATAGCCTAGCATCCCACTGTGATTGTAGGGCTTTCAAATGCTGGCTGTTTCCCATGAGGACTAGAAGCCCTTCACCAGAATCGGTGCGCCAATTTATTTATTTATTTGAAACGCTTTTATTTTTAGGCCGCCTTTTAGAGCCAAGCCTTCACAAGGTGGCTTTCCTCCTATAAATATAAAATGGCACTAGAAACAAAGCTGCCGATATAAAAGTAGCTTCTTAAACGTGGAGTTTGGTCTTGTGTCGTTATTTATCTTACTTTCAGTAGCAGCTGTGTGCAGGGCAGGGAGGTTTAAAAACACACAAAAAGCCTTTATCCCAGTACCGTGGTCCCAACAAAACCTCCCCCCACCAAAGTTGTTTGTTTTTTTTTTGCATAAGGAGAGAAGTTGTCATTGACTCCAATGGTGTGTGTCACTTTTTGGTTGGGACTGTGGCATGGAAGGAAAGGTTAAAACCTACCCCACAGGGTTGTTGTGTGAGGATAAGATTGTAAGCCTGCGGGCAGGGACTGTCTTGTTAATTACTGTAAACCGCCCAGAGAGCTTCGGCTATTGGGCGGTATAAAAATGAAATAAATAAATAAATAAATAAAATGGAGAGGAGGAGGAGGATTATGTAAGCTGCCTCGGGTTCCTTGCAGGGGAAAAAAAGGGCAGGACATACGTAAATATCATAAATAAATAAAAAACATCCTTTCACCAACTCTTCCGTTCCTGTCGTGATCCGCCCCCTTCAGCAGCTGCTATTTAAAGAAAAAACAACAAGGCCGACATGCATGTTTAACATAATGTGTATATTACCCCCATAATACAGGGGCTGGCAGACCTCAGGCTCGAGGGATGTACTATATTTCTTTTTCTTTTTTTTTTTTTTTCTTTTTTAGTAAAACCTTGAGCTCCACCAACCTGGTGGATACGCCTGGTAGACAAGATGTATACCCTTAGCATGTAAGCATTCTGAGCCCAGGAATTGGTTCCGAGTACCAGCAATGAATGGAGCTCAGTCCTTCCGCACAGAAACCCACTTCTGGTAATCCCGAGCGTTCTTCTTTTCAGCAGTACAATTTGGGAGGGGTGGGAGGGGTGGTCCTTTGCTTGCTGCCATTGTGAAGGGATTGGGAGTCAGAAATCTTTTCCGAGCTCCTGCCAATCGCCCAGAGATCGGCCAGGAGATCCGTGCAGGCTCCGGGTCTTTGCGGGCCCTTGGGCCGGGCACCCTCAATGTCACCAGGTGCTCTTGTTGCTCCCGCTTGCTTGCTTGCCAGGCGGAGAGCCAGGGAGCAAGTTGGCAGGGACATCTCAGATCCCGGTCGATCTTCTGCCCACCCTGCTATGGTACTCAGGAAGCCAGGGCCTAGGTCAAAGTTCAGCTGCCGTCCTTGACCACAGAGATGGGGAGGGAGCTCAGTCCTGCCCCGAACCTCTGACTACTGGCGGCTGGGAGAGAAGCCGACCATAATTCTTTCCGTTATGGCTCCCGCTTTGCTAAGAGGATCTTCGCCGAACGCCGGTTAAAGAGCCTCAGTTCCACACAAGACAGCAAGAAGACTCCTGTTAAAGAGTGGCCACTTTGCCACTCTTTGACCCTCTCGTGGGCTAGGGGGATGGTTCCGATGAATAGCTCATTCACCACGGTGATCGAAACCTTTTGAGATGTGATGGTACCAGGTACAATTTGAACACCACCATCCACAAATATTTAAGGCAGGGGTGGGCAAAGTGTGGCTCTCCAGGTGTTGTTGGACTGCAACTCCCATGATTCCTCCCCATTGGCTATGCTGGCTGGGGCTGATGGGAGTTGTAGGCCCAAACATCTGGAGGGCCACAAGTTGCCCACCCCTGGCTTAAGCTTAGGGCAGTGTTCTCCAACCTCGGGCCCCCAGATGTTTTGGCCTACAACTCCCAGCATGCCCCAGCCAGCATAGCTGGCTGGGGCATGCTGGGAGTTGTAGGCCAAAAAACATCTGGGGACCCAAGGTCGGAGAACACTGCTTTAGGGTGTTTCTACTCCCCTCTCATATCAGCGATTCATGTGTGCAAACTGTCAGAAAGTAAATAAACGGAAAACCTCCGATCCGTTTCCAGCCTGCCATTCCTAATTTCATCTCTGCTGGAAGCTGAGAGTCAGGGAGAGTAACGTTTCCTCCAACAAGGTATTCCGTGCAAGTGTCTCCACCACGCACATAACACACACACAAACTGCGCCCATGAAGCATGAAATCCATCATTGTTGCAAGTTGCCAGCAGCACCACCTGTGTCTTGATCAAGGAGGATGCTTAATATGCATGTAATTTGCTTTGGGGGGGGAAATACCTGATTTTCCAGGCAGTTGTAACAGGGAGCCATGCCAGAAATACAGGTGTTTCCGTGTTATACGCGAGATCGAGATGAAGGGGTTTTTGGGAGACAAGTCAGCACATCTGCGCTCTTGTGCATGTCCAGTTGATTAAAATGGGTCCCATTCTGAAGACTCCCTTCTAATGCATGTTGCTCATTCGTTTAGAACAGCAAGCTATTGGCTTTCATTATAGAACAGAGGGGTGGGGAAGTTGAAGGAAGAGGGCTTGCATACCGCAACGAGTGACTCATGGAAGAATGCACTGGCACAAAATACTTTGAAGGATATCTGTTGAGCTATGCCCGCTCCATGCACATGGCTCTTGGGTAGGTGGTGATCACTGGGTAGGTAGCTAATATCCTGGAAGACAGAAACAAAATTCAAAGCAATCTCTATAGGCTGGAGCACTGGGCTGAAAACAACAGAATGAAATTTAATAGGGATAAATGCCAAGTGCTGCACCTAGGGAGAGGAAACCAAATGCAGAGTTACAGAATGGGGGACACTTGGCTCAAACAATACCACAAGTGAGAAGGATCTTGGAATTGTGGTAGATCACAAGCTGAATGTGAGCCAGGAATGTGATGTGGCTATAAAAAAGGCAAATGCTATTTTGGGCTGCATTAATAGAAGTATAGCTTTCAAATCGCGTGAAGTGATCATTCCCCTTTACTCAGCACTGGTTAGGCCTCATCTTGAGTACTGCGTCCAGTTCTGGGCACCACACTTTAAGAACTGGAAAAGGTTCAGAGGAGGGGAACAAAGATGATCAGGGGACTGGAAACAAAGCCCTATGAGGAGAGACTGAAGGAACAGGGAATGTTTAGCCTTCAGAAGAGAAGACTGAGGGGAGATATGATAGTGCTCTTCAAGTACTTGAAAGGCTGTCACACAGAGGAGGGCCAGGATCTCTTCTCAACCATCCCAGAGTGCAGGACATGGAATAATGGGCTCAAGTTATAGGAAGCCAGGTTCCGCCTGGACATCAGGAAAAGCTTCCTGACCGTTAGAGCAAGACGACCATGGAACCAATGACC
The DNA here is from genome assembly GCA_021292165.1 of Shinisaurus crocodilurus. NCBI lineage: Eukaryota > Metazoa > Chordata > Lepidosauria > Squamata > Shinisauridae > Shinisaurus > Shinisaurus crocodilurus. The sequence continues at coordinate 9,284,620 of CM037880.1, read as the reverse complement.
TGTGGCTTATGCTGGCTCAGCTTGTCTGAGTGTGGAAAGCTAAGCAGGGTCAGGCCTGGTTATTACTTGGATTGGAGACCCCTCCTCTAGTTTCCTGCATTGAGCAGGGGGTTGGACTCGATAGCCTTGTAGACTCCTTCCAACTCTATGATCTATGAAATCTATGACCTAGGGAGGTCGTGGGCTCTCCCACTCTGGAGGCATTCAAGGTGCAACTGGACAGCCATCTGTCAGGGATGCTTTGACTTGGGTCCCTGCATTGAGCAGGGGGTTGGACTCGATGGCCTTATAGGCCCCTTCCGACTCTACATATTCTATGATTCTATGGTTCTATGAAAAGCATAAGAACATAAGAAGAGCCATGCTGAATCAGGCCAAGGGTCCATCTAGTCCAGCATTCTGTTCCCACAGTGGCCAACCAGCTGCCCCAATGGGAAGCCCACAAGTAGGACATGAGCGCAACAGCTTCCTCCTGTTCATCTTCCCAAGCAACTGATATATGGCCTCAAACAGTAGCCATTCATAGCCTTATTGTCCATCATCAGTTTGTCTAATCTCCTTTTAAAGCCGCCCAAGTTGGCAGTCATTACTACATCTTGTGGTAGCGGATAACACAGTTTAACTAGGAAGCTGGGGTGTGCTGGGCCCGTGGGCAAGAAGACCGCCCCTTGGCCTCTCCGGTTCCCTCATTGGCCATGCGCACACAAAGGCGGCATCTGATCGGTTCAGCTTGCTGCTAGTCAAACTCAGCCAAAAATGACAGAAGCTTAATTTAAAATGGTACGCAGCACTTCCCTTTCGCAGTGGCACAGCAGGAGGAATGGGAGTGGTGGCCGCTGGGTAAAAAGCCCCACAGGGTTGGGCTTGTTGGCATAATTAGTGGCAGGGACAGATTAACGAGGGGGAACCCCCCTTGAAACCATCTTACACAGGGCCCCATGAAATTTTGTCGCACCTCTGGGCAATGTTTATACAGAGCCTACCAGGCCCCTTTTGGTTCCTCAAATCCCTTGGTCTGGTTGGGGTGATGAGCTCCAGTACCCTCCCTGGCCATTACAGGGGTGGCGCTAGGGATGAGTGAGGATTTCGTTTGGGGGGGTGGAAATCCGGCGGACTAGTCGGGCTCGACCTCTGGAACTCCGTCCTGCTTACCTCTTCCCTGGCTCGACTGGCATTCTCCTGAGTCGAGTCAGGGAAGCCACTTCCGGGTTCCCGGCGCGGCGGGCCAGTGTTTACGTAGAAAATGCCTTAAGATATGCCCAAAGTGGACACAATTTGTGTGATTTGCGCAAATTGCGGCCGCTTTTGATGTATCTTAAGGCATTTTCGACATAAACAGCGGCCCGCCGGGAACCTGGAAGTTTGGCAAGTGGCATGGTGCGCGCCCGCTTTCAGCCTGGCTCGGTGGGAGCAGCGTCGTCATCTGCCGAGCTGGAGGAGGGTCGGGTCCCAGCAGATCACCGGCCCCTAGGTGGCACTGCAGTGCAGCAAAGATCAGGCCCTCTGCTTCAGAGCTGCCCCAGCAGTGCAGGGAGAAAGACGGTGGGGCCCTGCAGCCAGAATCTCTGGTTCAAGGCCCCAGGCACCTGGCAAGATGCAATGGCAGCCAAATTCTGCACATGGAGCACATGTCTAGGGGCCACCACATGCAAGCTTTCCCCGTCCCCCCCCCTCCATGTGCTCAAATGGTCATGGGAACATGCCCCGAATCTCTCCGAATAAACCAGTGTTTGTGTTAAATACTCATCCGAGATGGACTCATATGTTGCCATAAAGGAAGGGCCCTGGGTGATCTTATTAAACAGCAACATTGCAGCTATCTTTCCGTATTCTGTGGGTGAACACAAAAGCAGTGATTCCTGGGCTGTCAGCTTTTGTCAGTGACGGCTTTCTGCTTTGCTTTCTTCGAAGGAAAAAGAATCCCATGGGAGAGGCCTACAGCAATGGCCTTGCTCATCACAAATGGATTTCTCCTATCAAGCATTTCAGTGAAACTCCATGGATGGAACCTTCCAGAATATGGCAGGTGACAGTCATGGGTCAACATCTCTATTGGGCTCCACTCCTTGTCAAGAAAATCTATGGCGCATACCAGGATATGTACATTGACCTTGTCACACACACAACAGGCACATCATGTTCACATGATTACTATTATCCTTAAAAGCATCTACTCTTGTTTTCTGTTTATCTGGCATCACAAATGGTAGATTTTGAAGAGGCATGAAAAGTTCTAACTCTGCAAAGGTGGTGTGTGAGTTCTTTTAATGCTGTGTCCACATGGCACATTATCATATTGTGGAGAAACGAGCCTTTGGGGGTACACACACACACCTCAGGTGTGAACCGGGTGGGGTGGGGTGTGCATAGTTAGCGTGTAGAGAAAAGAGTTTTTAGGGTTCCTGCATGCATGCATGCAGGAACAAACAAACACACACACACACACACACATGCCTCCTCATGAGTAAACCAGGTGGGGGCTGGGAGGAAGCAAAAGGTGATGGAACATAAGATGGGGCCTGGCGCCCAGAGGTCTGGAGGAGCCAGGCTGAAAGCGTTCATATTGATAGGCAAATGGTCAAGGAGCACCTGATTACTCTGAACGAGTTTAAATCTCCAGGGCCTGATGAGCTGCATCCTAGAGTAATAAAGGAACTGGCAGAAGAACTCTCAGAACCACTGTCTATTATCTTTGAGAAATCATGGAGGACAGGTGAAGTGCCAGACGACTGGAGGAGGGCAAATGTTGTTCCCATCTTCAAAAAGGGCAAGAAGGAGGAACCTGGGAACTATAGGCCAGTCAGTCTGACATCAATCCCCGGGAAGATTTTTGAGCAGATTATAAAGAAGTCAGTCTGCAAGCACCTTGAAAACAATGCAGTGATTACTAGAAGCCAGCATGGATTTGTCAAGAACAAATCCTGTCAGACTAATCTGATCTCATTTTTTGATCAGGTAACCTCCCTTGTGGACTGTGGGAATGCTGTGGACATTATATACCTGGACTTCAGCAAAGCTTTCGACAAAGTGCCTCATGATATCCTGATTAGTAAGCTAGCTAAGAGTGGGCTAGATGGAACAACTATCAGGTGGATCCACAATTGGCTAAAGAATCGGACTCAAAGAGTGCTTATCAATGGTTCCTTCTCAAACTGGGGAGAGGTAACGAGCGGGGTACCACAGGGCTCGGTCCTGGGCCCGGTGCTCTTCAACATTTTTATTAATGACTTGGATCAGGAGGTACAGGGAATGCTTATCAAATTTGCAGATGACACAAAGTTGGGTGGAACAGCTAATACTCTGGAAGACAGAAACAAAATTCAAAGTGACCTCGATAGGCTGGAGCGCTGGGCCGAAAACAACAGAATGAAATTTAATAGGGATAAATGCCAAGTGCTGCACCTAGGGAGAGGAAACCAAATGCAGAGTTACAGAATGGGGGACACTTGGCTCAACAATACTACAAGTGAGAAGGATCTTGGAATTGTGGTAGATCACAAACTGAATATGAGCCAGCAATGCGACGTGGCTGCAAAGAAGGCAAATGCAATTTTGGGCTGTATTAATAGAAGTATAGCTTCCAAATCGCGGGAAGTGATAATTCCCCTTTACTCGGCACTGGTTAGGCCTCATCTTGAGTACTGCGTCCAGTTCTGGGCACCTCACTTTAAGAAGGACATAGACAAACTGGAGAGGGTTCAGAGGAGGGCAACAAGGATGATAAAGGGACTGGAAACAAGGCCCTATGAGGAGAGACTGAAAGAACTGGGCATGTTTAGCCTTCAGAAGAGGAGACTGAGGGGAGATATGATCGCACTCTTCCAGTATTTGAAGGGATGTCACACAGAGGAGGGCAAAGATCTCTTCTCGGTCATCCCAGTTTGCAGGACACGGAATAATGGGCTCAAGTTACAGGAACCTAGATTCCACCTAAACATCAGGAAAAATTTCCTGACTGTCAGAGCAATAAGACAATGGAATCAACTACCTAGGGAGGTGGTGGGCTCTCCCACTCTGGAGGCATTCAAGGTGCAGCTGGACAGACATCTGTCAGAGATGCTTTGACCTAGATTCCTGCATTGAGCAGGGGGTTGGACTCGATGGCCTTGTGGGCCCCTTCCAACTCTACTTTTCTATGATTCTATGATTCTATATGCAGATGTAATTCAAATAGTTCAAGCCATGACTCAGGAGTTCCCTTCCCCCTGCCTGGCCAGTTCCCTCCCCTTGCCAGGGGAGGGAACCCAGGTGAAGTTCAAATTGATTGGCTGAAGCAAGAAGGTTACAGAAAAGGGGAGGTGGAAGAGCCATTTCCCCACATGTAGCCTTTGTTCTTGGTCAGTCTTGGTCTTAGTCTTTTGGGTGCCTGCCTGGAGGTTGGAGCCATGGCAAGCCAGCGAGGGGCCCGAGCCTTTAGGCCCCCCCCTCAAGAATCGACCCCAGGCAGCCCCTGGTAAAATTGGCTGGTTTGAAGGACTGGTGAAAGCAAGCCTTGTAAGAGTTTACCCATCTTGGACCTTCGGGTAGGTGTGGTAATTCTCTATCGGGCAGCAAGGCTGTGCTGGATCTAACCCTTTGAAGAAGACACCCTCAGGTAACAGGTGTGTGCTTGAGAGATTTTAAGGAATCAGGTTTTCTTATTTTATAGCTTTACTGTGTACCAAAGTGTCTCTCTATTTTGTGTGCTTCTCTTATTTGCCTAATCTTGTTGTAAGATGCTACCAGAAATAAACCTTGTCTTGGTTTCACCCCAAATGGGTTTTGTAGTGCTCTGTGAGTTCAGTATCTAAATCCAGGTTACAGAATTAAAGGCGAGTCCCTGAACAGAGATTCAAGTAGGGTTGCAGACAGCTGAGGCTGGCAATCTGGTACCTTGAGATCTCTGGGGGTCTTGGTTCCTTTGCCAGTAGGCAAGGGTGGGGTAGTGGCGGGTCAGCCACCCCCCCCTTCCGGGCCACATGGTGACAAGTGCTGGGTTTCCTTTGAAGGAGGAAAGGGTGGAGGTCTGGCGGGCCAGCCAGCCCCCCCTCTTCCTCCACGCATATAAATCCTTAATGTTTCATTTTTTAAAAAAGTTATTCCTTATATATCAGTGTAGTGCATTCCATGAATTTTGCACATTGGGCTGAGTGCATGGCCTTTATTCCATAACTGCAGCATGTAAGTGCAGAAGATTCATGAGGACTGGATGGAGAATTCAGCATTCTTAGAATCTTTCATTTTTTTAAAAAAAGTTTCTAGTCCCAAAAAGTATGCTTGAAAGTGTGCAAACGTTTCCTAGTGAAATCTCTAAAACCAGTTGGGACTGAGCAGGATTTCTGGTGGTCAGGAATACAATCTCATTGCCCGGCATAGCTCTTTCCCTTTTCCACGATTATCAGAGAAAGAAAAATAAATAGTATAATGTACACAAACATGTGCAAAGTTACCTAATTTGCATAATTTATACAAGTCACAGAATCCAGATTTTTATTTAGTTGCAGAATTTCATTTTGTTTGGTTAGTACCAAGTACACATAACCTTCTGCCCTATGCAGAGTATACAAATGCTTCCTTCTCTACATAATAAGTGGACTGGTTTTTGCCATTACTTTAATAATAATAATAATAATAATAATAATAATAATAATAATAATAATAATAATAATAATACGCCAATTGTTCATTTAACTAGGCTGAACATTTAAAAATATGCTGTTAACTTTGTTTGGATCAGTAAAGTCAGTGATGGGGGTTTGGGGGAAGGGAAAACCTTGACAAGAAATTTCGGGAGGGGATTGCGAAATAGGTGAATGTGTGCAAATTCAGAACGTAGGTGAAAAAGATATCTGTTTGTAACAACTGATGAATAGGCAGACACATGCAAGGGTTACAATCCCCTTCCCCTCAATGTGACAAATTTGATGAAGGAAGAACCCCTAATCTTTGTACTCTGCTTTAATTTAACATTTGTCTAGTTTTGAATGTGATACCTCCTTTTGCCTAGGGACAGTCTTCAGGTGGAGACTTTGCAGTGTAACACACACAAACACACACGCGGTATAAGAAGCCCTATGTCATGCATCCCATCCACCTACCCTGTGTGCTGGTCCTTCCCCAAGCTGCTACTCCCAGGTAAGCCCATCCAGGGGGAGAGGGTGACTGGCAGCTGTGGCACCCACCAACTCCAGTGCCTGTGTCCATGCCACTGGAGAACCAAAGGGGCTGAAGGAGATGGCAATAATGCCAGGGGAGAAGCTGGCAGGGAGCCAGGCAAAGTGTCGACCCTGGACAATCCCTGCAATTCTGAAGGGCTGCCTTTTGCTCTTCTGGAGTGTCTTCAGGGGTTCCATCATCTCTGCGCATTATGTATTTACTCTCCTTTGCTGTATTATCCCCCATTGGCAACCCCATAAGCAGTGGGTTCTTGCTGCCACTTACCTGCACTCATTGACTGGGTTCAGAGTAGGCAACATGATAACCCACACTCAAGGGCTGAGTGTGGGCTGTTGTTGAACCGTGGGTTGTTGTTGGAACGTGGGTTATTGTGTTGTCTGAACCCAGCCGAGATAACAAACCATAGTGAACAACCCACACTTCACAACCCAGCAACAAACCATGGGTTCTCTTCATGGGTTGTTTGTGGTTAACAAGCCATGGCTTGTTAGCACAGCTGGGTTCAGACGACATGATAACCCAACAACAATTTCAACAACAATTCATGGTTCAACAAAGACCTACACTCAACCCCTACTCAACCCTTGACGACCCAGTGTCCTATTGTGTCTTTGATAACTATGCCTTTTAGGCACAGTTCACATGAGTGCTTTAAAAAGGAAAAAAAATATAGAGATTTTGGCTAATTTGTGAATTTTGGGGAGTGTGAATTTGCACAAATGCACATGGATGCATTTGTGCAAATTCTGAGTCCTCAAATCGGTGGACGGTGGAACAAAAATCACCTGAAAATTTGCAAATCACCAGCTGAGCAGGCTTTCTCTCTGTTCACACATCCTTGGTTGGATCTGAAGAAGTTGTTCTCCTTCCACAGCTTTCTGGATGTCACCGTGAATGAAGATAATATAATTTGGCCGGAACATAGTTAGCTAATTCTCCTGGAGCAATATGTATTTGTTTAGGTTTTCAATGGGAGCTCCTATTTCTGAAGCTTCAGGACAAGTATGAACATTTCAAGGCAATAAGACAGCATTTAAAAAAACCAAGCCCCCGCCATCAATAGCCAGATTATTTCAGAGTTCCTGAGCAGTTGTAAGTTCAGCACAGTTTTTTCAGGGCACCTTTCCTTTGCAGGAGATAGCCGGAGAGGCTTATGGTGTCTTCTAAAAGAAGGACATTACATACCTGTTCCTTTTTCACCTGTGAAAAATGTTAGAGGGCATGATGCTTTGCTTTCTGTCTTTCTAGCTGGAAGTGTCAGGGTTTGCAAAGCATTTATAAAATTTAATATCACTTATATCACACACCTTTCTTCCATCACAGAACTCAGGGCAGAATATGTGGAGCTCCCAGGTGGTCTCACTTTCAGGTGCTGACCAAACCCGAACCTGCTTAGGTTACATCTTATTCAACAAAACCCTCTTATTTTGTGTTTATTGGATGCCACATCACAGGAATGGGGACTCAGACTGTAGGACTCGACTCGTGAGTTGGACTGAGTCCCCCCTCTGACTCGAGTCCCAATATTTTTAATGGGACTCGAGATGACTCGGGACTCGAGACCAAGGACTCTTCAACATTTATTTATTTATTTATTTATTATATTTATACCCCGCCTTTTTTCCTGCAAGGAACCCAAGGCGGCTTACATAATTGTCCTCCTCCTCTCCATTTCATCCTCACAACAACCTTGTGAGGTAGGTTAGGCTGAGAGTCAGTGACTGGCCCAAAGTCACCCAGTGAGTTTCATGGCCGAGCGGGGACTAGAACCCGGATCTCCCGAGTCCCAGTCCAACACTCTCACCACTACGCCACACTGGCTGTGCCAGAAGGAGTGGAGAGAAGTGCAATTGCCGGCAAAGATTTTATTTTTTAAAATCATTTTCCTAAAATGCAACCTTTCAGACATCTTGGGTTTGGCTGCCTCTGCCTGCCTGTTTGGGGTTCCCTGCCTCCTCTGCCTGCCTGGTCTCTTCTTAATCAGTTCCACAGTTTGAATTGTCCAAGACAAAGGCCTCTGCCTGCCTGCTTTGGGGTTCCCTGCCTCCTCTGCCTGCCTGGTTATTTTGGGTTTGTCTGCCTGGTCTGTTCCTGCCAAAATCAGTTGCAGAGTTTTGAAATAAAAAGGCACACGTGTGCCTAGAATTTATTTAAACCACACATCTGAAGTAGCCTTATTTTGTTGGGAAAACCCCCCATTGATTTTAATAGGGACTTGTGGAGTCAGCTTTGGGAGTGACTCGTGACTCGTGAGTCACCATTTTGGACCAAGGACTCGGACTCGAGATTTGGGTCCAAAGACTCGTGCCTTGACTCGTGCCTCGAGACCAAGGACTCTTCAACATCCCTGCCACATCGTCTCATTAATAAGGGTTTGTCTAAGTCAGCTAACTGCTGGAGGTATAACATTGCGGATGCTTCCTTTAATCATATGTGGTGGCAATGTCCAGTAGTTGCCTCTTTTTTATAATACGGATAAACTGTATTGGAAAACTCTTTAATATTGACTGATGCATACGTTCTGTTAAATTATCTACCTGCTTCCTGGAAGTTAAAGCATGGTCAACATAAAAGGATTTTCCATGCCCTTTTGACAGCTGCAAGACTGATATTACAACACTGGAAGGATAAATGCTCACCTCCTATAATGCAATTGACTGAGGACCTTATAACGCTCTCAACATTTGAACAGATGGCAGATAGACGCTACTCTTGATAGTGATGTATGAGAGCTTCTCGGCGGACACAAGTGAGGCCCGAACTGGGCCTGCTCGTGTCCGTGCCGGCTCTCCGCTTCCTGTGTGGGCTTACCTTGAGTTCTTCGCTCTCTGTGGAGAGCCGGCTGCACGGGCCGCACCGCCTGCGCTGGTCCTGTTGCGTCACTTCCAGCGCAGCAGAAGTGATGCGACGGGACCCTGCTCTGTCGCGCTGGACCCCCGCGCACTGTTTTTGGCGGGGGGAACCAGGGAAACAGGGCTTAAACAGCCCTGTTGCCCTGGTTCCCCCCGCCAAAAACAGAGCGCGGGGGTCCGCCAGCGGCAGAGGTGGCGGCGGCGGGTGCAGCAGGACTCAGGAGGTATGGCGGCGGTGGCGGGGGGGGGTCCAGGGGCGTCTGGCGGCGGCTCAAGTGGCGCAAATGGCACGGAGAACACTCAGCGCAACTCAGAAGAGCGGGATTGGGCCACCACCGCTGCGGAGGTCCGAACTGCGGAGAACTTCGGGCCCAGGTAGGGCCCGAAGTACATCCCTACTTTTGAATGCATATGTACATGGATATTGTACATGTATTGTACATGTATGGTACATGATGCCATCTATCCAGCTTAGCGGGACAATACTGGAAAATGTCGATCATTTTCTCTATCTTGGCAGCTATCTTTCTGTTACAGCTAACATCGACAGTGAAATCCAGCATCGTCTGAGCTCCGCAAGTGCCGCGTTTTCTCGAATGAAACATAGAGTGTTTGAGGATCGGGAAATTTGTAAGAAGACCAAAACACTGGTTTATGAAGCCATTGTATTACCAACTTTATTGTATGCCTGCGAAACATGGACTATCTATAAACATCACCTCCAACTCTTTGAAAGATCTCATCAACGTTGCCTCCGGAAAATCCTGTGAATTACTTGGGAAGATAGGCGAACAAATGTCAGTGTACTGGAAGAAGCAAAGACTACTAGTATTGAAAAAAATGATCCTTGAACGCCAACTTCAGTGGACCGGTCATGTTGTTCGAATGCCTGACTGCCGTCTCCCAAAGCAGTTACTTTATTCCCAACTCAAGGATGGAAAGCGGAATATCGGTGGTCAATATAAGAGGTTTAAAGATGTTCTTAAGGCTAATCTAAAAAAATGCAATATAAGCATCAAAAACTGGGAAGCTCTGGCCCATGAACGATCTAACTGGAGGTTGGCCTTTCACAAAGGTTCTATGAACTTTGAAGAAGCTCGAGTGCAAGGTGAAAGGGAGAAACGTGCTAAGCGAAAAGCACGTCAAATGAATCCTTTACTACAAGACCATCTTCCATCTGGTAACCTGTGTCCTCACTGTGGGAAGCTGTGTGGATCTAGAATTGGCCTCCACAGCTACTTACGGACCCATCGCTAGAGTCTACACAATTTTCTTTAGAATTTTCCTCCTTTTAAAAATCTCCTTTTTGTAAATTTTCTTTTTTTATCCTGGAAGACAATCTTACTCGGTCACGAGTGATCACCTGACTGACTGACATGGATATTTGGTCTGCCTTTGTTGAAGTTTATGTATAATTGATATATCCAAATCTGTCTGTCTCTCTGTGTGTGTATTCTTTTTTTCTTTTCTTTGTTCTTTTTTCATGGGTTTGTTTTGATTTGTTGAAACTTGTAATAAAAAATAATTTTAAAATAAAAACCCTGCTTAGCTTCAGCAGCTGGCTTTATCACGTGTCCTCAGACCACACCCTGATGCCTCTATCACTGAACTATGATTGACTGCTCTCTGCCGCTGAACTGTGGGCCTTCCCACAACATTTTGTGAAATATAACCCTCGACGTCAGCGATGTGCTCATAAGCTCTTGGATATCTTTTTTGAGGGCTGCTCTGCCTTTGCCAGCAGGTACAAACAAGACCACTTACCTCTAGATGTTGTCCTCAAACTTTGGAGCGAAGTGCGGGAAGACTGTTTGATTGCATCTTTGCGCGGTGCTTGGCACCTAAGGCCCACAGGTACTTTGCTGACATTATTAGCTACTAATTAGTCTGCCAGCTGTGTCGGTTGTGCGCCTTCATTATCGTCTCTTAGCGATGGATGAGAATAAACCAACCCTGCTGATTTTTATTAGGCTGATCAGCCAACTCTGAGATTCTCTTTGCATAATATAATCGAAGTTGCATCACAGCAAATTGGACGATGGCCTGTGCTTGCACAAATGTACAGATCCGAGCCTCTGATATAGGCCTCTCATCCAGAAGAGAATGTGGCCTCAGAAGCACCCATTGATGCTCCTCTGGCGTTAGGGACCTCAGTCCCAGAAGAACTCCTGTGACCAGTCCCCATGCTTCTGGGGGAGGAGTCATTTCCATCCCTAGATTCCGAGGACTCTGGTTCTGAAGCCACCAGCACACCCCAGTTGCCTCTGTGCCAGTGCAGTCAAAGGCTTCAAAAGCAAGTGTGGCCCCTTTAAGGGAGATGACCTCATGCAGGGGATGGGCAGAGCTAGCAGCCTCTAGGAAGCCCAAGTCCTATTTAAGACTCAGTATGAGTCTGCTAGTTGTTGGAGCAACAGATAGACAAGCTTGTGTGCAGGGCCGGTGCAAGGCAGTTTGGTGCCCTAGGCAAGATCAGATATTTAGTGCCCCCCTCTTCCCACTTGAGCCCTCCCTCCCTCCAGCCCTATGCTCCTGGCGCCCCCTTTAGCCCGGCGCCCTAGGCAGCCGCCTAGTTGGCCTAATGGTAGCACCGGCCCTGCTTGTGTGGTGGCATCTTGCCCCACTTGGAGCTCTCGGTGGTGCTGTCCTATTCCTGTTCCTGCCTCCCTGGGAAACCTGACTTGCTTCAAACCCTGGTTAAAGACCTGATCCATAGTGCAACCCTGTCATCTAGGCTTCACTAGCACCCAACAATGCTAAGACCTCACCATGGCAGAGGCAGAACAGAATAGCAGCAGGTCCCTGTGACCTGAAAAGATACACATTGGGATATGCTCCATGTGCATCTGATTTCCTCAATGAGGAACATCAGATGCTGCCTCATTCTGGGTCAGATCATGGGTCCATCTAGCTTAGTATTGTTGACACTGGCTGACAGTGGCTCTCCAGGGTTTCAGGCAGGATTCTTTCCTTGCTCTACTTGGAGAAGCCGGGGATTGAACCTGGGACCTTCTGCATGCTAATCAGGTGCTCTGCCACTGAACCATGGCCCCTGTTAGATGTTTAGTCCTAATGGCTTAAAGAAGAAGAGATCGCATTCGAAGTTCCAAGTTCCCCATTCAATACTGAATAGGCGGGCCTGGTGAGCATCTAATAAGAAGCTCCTGCATTCTAAAATCAGCACATATTTATACTTTCTTATGTAGAAATTACCTCATAGCGAATATTATTTAGGGTGCAATCCAATATGGCTGCCTGCAACCTTCCGAATTCAGAGGAATGCAGGCATCCTATGCAGGGCAGGAGAAGGTCACCTCTCTGTGCTCCTCTCACCCTGCAAAGCACTTAGACATCTGATTTCGGCCGTCTAAATGCGGTGCCTTGGAGTGGGAAGGAAGGAAGCTGAGATGCCACCAAGATAGCATATCTTGGTGGCACCAGTCTCCTCTGCTCCCCTCCCCCTGGAATGCCCCCAAAAGCCCATCTCCATGGTTGCTCTAGTGACCTCAGAGATGCAGCCGGCGTGGTTCTTTCCACGCCAGCTGCGAGGGGGTGGGGAAGAAGATCAAGAGCTCTGATCTCCAGCTACAAGGTTGGAGCAAGTTTCCGACCTTGTAGCTGGGGATCCGAGCAATCCTATGGCCATCTGGACACTGTCTAGTGGCCATAGGATTGCTCTCCTGAGGCATGTGTTTGTTGGCAAAGAAAGAAAATAACAGGCTGAGGGCATCATGCCAGAGAGTGAGCTATGTGAAAAGAGAGCTTTGTGCCATACAGAATGCCTGGGTCTCCTCGTGGCAGGGGTGGGTGATTTAGAATGTTACTCTCTCCCATAAATTAGGGCTCACAGTTTTAATTATCTCATTGTTATTAAACATTCATAAAAAAATCAGAGCATATAAAAAAGGCTTACACCTATACCTTTCAGCCTAAATACGATCAATTTTGAGCTTTACCTTTGAGAAGATAATGTCTTACTCAAAATTTGCCAATTAAACCTGTCTATAATATATCTCTCTCTCTCTCTCTCTCTCTCTCTATATATATATATATATATATATAAAGCTTTTGGATGTGTATACCTTACACAACATTTTCCCTCATTAATTGATAAGTGAACACTTTAAGTACACCTTTGACCTGAACCAATATTCTCACACCTGTTTATTACTCAAATAAGTTTTGGGCCCAACTGACCGGGCTGTAACTCAGCATTTGTTCTCTGGATTCCATCCAGGTCAACTTGGCGATCATATTTTTTATGCCAGTTACCCAGAATTCATTGTGAACCTGTATCTCCCTTTTAATACCGTTATTACTTCTTACTTATCTACAATCCTAAATTCTTAATAAACTCTCACTAAACAGTTGGCATTTTCATTTTCATAATAAGACATCTTATATTGTTTTAAGAGAAGTGGGTTAGCATTTTTTTCAATAGTCTGCAGCAAGTCCAATAAGAGAGTGAGCCTATGGCCCCTAGACAGCATTTTAGGAGGCCATTGGATTTCATAGATTTCATAGATCATAGAGTTGGAAGGGGCCTACAAGGCCATCGAGTCCAACCCCCTGCTCAATGCAGGAAACTAGAGGAGGGGTCTCCCATCCAAGTAATAGAGATTCATAGATTTCATAGATCATAGAGTTGGAAGGAGCCTACAAGGCCATCGAGTCCAGCCCCCTGCTCAATGCAGGAAACTAGAGGAGGGGGTCTCCCGTCCAAGTAACAACCAGGCCTGACCCTGCTTAGCTTTCCACACTCAGACAAGCTGAGCCAGCGTGAGCCACAGGCCTGTATACTTTGGATTCCCAGATTTGAGGTAAAAAACAGAGCTCCGACCTCAGAGCTGGGGATCCACACTGGAAAGAACCACACCGGTTGCTTCTCTGAGGCTGGAAAATCGACCTTGGAGAGGGGGTAAAGGGGGTGGGGAGGGCAGAGGAGAGGAGGAGACTGCGGCCACCAGGATATGAGCTGTCCTGGTGGTGCTGCAGTCTCCTTCCCCCTCCCTTCTGAAGCACCTCAGCTGGGCAGCTGAAAATGGCCATCTAGCTGAATTGCAAGGCAGGGGGTGCAGGCAGGCGGAAATCGCCTTGGCCACTCCTCCTGCTCAGCACTGGATGCTCCTAAACCTTGGGATTTGGAGGCTTACCAGCACCGAGGGAGCAATCAATAGGATTGCACCCTAAACCAAAATAATCTAGTTGTTAAAAAAATCCTGGACACTGTGCCTCTATTTCGCATCTGTCTTTATTGTGGACAGGGGCCAGGCATGTTGTTGATACAATTTGGGTGCAGCCAAGGGTCACTGAGGCCGTACGTGGCCTACAATTTTTTAAGATATGCCCATGCCAGCTGTTTTCCCCCAAGGTATGTCCCAGAATAATCCAGGAAAAGTTGATGCTCCACCAAATAATCTCCCTCATGGGGACTCCACTTCTGCGTTTCGTCACGCTCAAGTCAGTGCCCCATGTCGAGCGTGCCCACTTTTCTCCAGTGTTGTCCCCATTATGTTCAAAGCGATGCCATGAGGAAACATGTTCCTTTCACACTTGCTGATTCAAACACTAAATTAGAGACTCACCGACTGTTGAGTTCATCCTATCTGCTTCCGAATAGATGCTCCAAGCTGCCCATTCTGGCCCTCAAGAGTTTGGACCATTCTTTATTCCAAGAAAACACACACCAAGCTCCACTCAGAAAAAATAGCGATGGATCTCGGGATCTAGCCATGCCCAGATTCTGAATTTGAGATCTTCTTGGGGGAGGAGGAGGACCGCCCGTCCCCCCAGTGAGCCCCAGCACCACCAGTAATGCTGAGGAATCTCCCATTCCACACCAGTTGCATGGGTCCCAGACTCGAGTGCTGCGGGAGCAGGGGTGATGACAAGCTAGACAGGAACTTGAGGGCTTCTGGAACAGTGCCTGTGCAGGAAGAGGTGGAAGCCTGTGTAGGCCCAGCTGAGAACCGGGAAGGAGCGTAACTACTGTATAGGCCAGGGGTGTTGAACCATTTTCAGCACAAGGGCCGCATTCCATTTCAGAGAAGCTCTCGGGGGGGGGCGCATTCCAGTGGTGGGCGGGGCCAAAGGCAAAAGGGGTGGGCCCAAAAGACCAGCATATTTTAGCTGAAAGCTCTTACTGCCCGTAAGTCAGCCTTAGGAGATGCATTTCAACCTTTTAGAAGGCGGGGGGGGGGAACTGCACAAAAAGCCGGGAAACCACCAAGTGACCAGTCATCAGGGGAACGAGGGTGGGGCAATGGGAAGAGGGCATGCCCCGCTGGGGAGCCCAGGAAGGCTGTATACGGCCCGTGGGCCTCAGGTTCTGCACTGCTCATAGAGACTTTCAGTCTGAGCCAGGCCAGTGCTGATGCGACCGCGCCCTCGGTCTCCCTGGGAAGCTCCCAGTCCCAGC
Source organism: Shinisaurus crocodilurus (assembly GCA_021292165.1). NCBI lineage: Eukaryota > Metazoa > Chordata > Lepidosauria > Squamata > Shinisauridae > Shinisaurus > Shinisaurus crocodilurus. The sequence goes on along the minus strand of CM037880.1, from coordinate 9,269,197 downwards.
TCCTGTTTGCCACCAGCCGGCCATCGGGTTTGCCTTTCCCAGACAGCGGAAGTGGATATAGGCACACAAGCAGCTGCCATATACACAGAGTCATATCACTGGTCCTCCCAGCTCAGTTCTGTCCACATTGACTGGCAGTGGCTCCCCAGGGTCTGTGGCATGGAAGGGTCTCTTTCCTATCACCCGCTATCTGATCTTTTAAACTAGAGATTCCAGGGACGGAACCAAGGTGATTCTGGCTGCATGCAAAAGCACATTTCACCCAGCAGTGGCATCTCCCACGTGCTTCTTGAAGCCTGTGGTTCTGAGGCATCTGGTATATGGACCAGAGATACTGTACAGAATTTTTTTTAGAATGGACATGTATACCTAGTTAAAATGATAATAAATAAATCACTGAATGTGCCCAAACATTGGGGGAATTTTGAAGGCTGAACTGAAATGATGCACAGCTAAAGGGCTCCCAGCTTCTAGCAAATATTTTCAGCAGTGCTGGGGGGGGGGGGAAGTGCCCCCCTTTTCTGATTATTTTTTGCACCCCTTACAGAACTGTTTGCATATTCATTTGCAGTGCCTTCACCTATTCTCACTTCAGTTGCCTTCACTGTCTCTCAGTGAAGTCATGACATATAGCCAAATCTTTTTAGCTATATAGCATTGTGACGAAATTCCATTCACTGTGTGATCCCTGATTGGGTGAAATCCTGCATGGGACTAATCAGGATGCATTGCCCTTGCTCTCAGTTGCCCTCATTTTCCTTTAGTGGGGCCATCCAGTACCCAGGTTTGACTGGCTACATGGCAGCATCACACTGTCCTGTTCATGATGTGATTCCCTGATTGGCTGGGATCAGCCATGTTACTAATCAAGGTATCCCAAAAAAAGCAGCAGCAGTCAGAGGAAATACCAGTGCTGAGCAAGATCGAGAAAAAGTGCCTTTTCACGCAACGCGCTTTAAAAAAGAAAATCGTTTTCCCCACCGTAAATAGCTATTTTTGGCCTGAATATTGAAACTGGAGAATATTTAAAGCAGCCCTGTCCTCCCACCCCACCCCCCCACCTGCATTCAGATTAGCCCATGCAAAACCAAAAAGGTAATATGATAATTGTATTTCTAATCTTGTGGGAAACTCACAATAGCTTTTCCGGCCCCACTGCTTTTGGATGAAAGAAGAGCCTTGTTTCTCTCTCCCCTCCCCCCCCCCCAACTTTCCCCCCTCCTCCTTTATTTCAGAATTGCAAGCACACATGGCTCTGCCTCCCTCCCGAAGTTAAAGCGGGCCGAGTTGAAGGGAGAGTATAATTTAGCTGTCATCGCTGTGGGTGGACATGTGCCACCACACATTACACGAGGTAACTGTGGGTGGGTGTTTGAGTAAGAACTCCAAAACACGAACCGTAATGAATCTTGGTGTTGGTGGCACAAGTGATGACGATTGAATTTCCATGAAGGTGTACCCTGTACCATTAGTCAGAAGAGAAGGCCGTTTTTTATAGTTCCATTTGGAGACTGGAGACTTGAGGTGGCAAAATACGTTGGGCTGGGGCCTGTGTGTGTGTGTGTGTGTGTGTGTGTGTGTGTGTGTTTGGAGATGGGGATCCATCTCAGTCAGCAAAAAGTCTTGGCCTGGCCCTGAGTAATGCATGAATCAGCAAAAACCCGAGCTCCCCAAAGTGCTCCAAATTCCATCTCAAAGCTCGTTCTGACTCCGAGTCCATATCAGATTGCGAGTTTTGCTCTTTGCTTTCCACTTGAAAACCCATGTGTGTATTTCTGTGCGTCTTTTTCCGAATGTATGCATTTTTTGAAATGTGCTCATTTTGAAGTGTATGGATTTTTCAGAAGTACGCTTTTTTTCCCATGAACATTTTTCAAATGTTTCAAATGTACACATGCTGTCGACCACATTTTTTGGGGTGTGTGTGTGTGTCCCTGAATCACATTGCAAGCTCAGGAAAAGTACAGACTTCGACCGCAGATTGTGTCTGAGTCCGCGTTCAGTTCAGAAGTTGCAAACTGGGTAAAATCCTGATAGGATGGTAGGGTCCCGTCACGTCACTTCCGGGGCAGCAAGAGACGCAATGGGACCGGCGATAGCAGCGCCTGGAAGAGGTAGGGAGCAGCGGGAAGGCGTCCACGCAGCTCCTTGCCAGGGAGCCGGCAGTGCTTTGCCGGCTCCCTGGCAGGGAGCTGCAGCTCTGCCGCTCGCTCTGCTGGCGCCTCGCGCTGCTGTGCCGCTTCCCTGCCCGGGAGCCGCGGGGAGGGCAGGCACAGCTGCTTGCTTTGCGGGTGCCTCGCGCTGCCGTGCCGCTTCCCTGCCCGGGAGCCGGCATGGCAGTGCACGAGGCACCCGCAGAGTGAGCGGCTGCGCCGTGTCTGCCCTCCACGCAGATCCCTGCCATGGAGCTGCGCGGAGGCCAGGCGCGGCCGGGAGCCCGGGTGCCGGCACGGCAGCGCAGGAGGCGCCCGCAGAGCGAGTGGAGGCGCGGTGCAGCACGGCCGCTTGCTCTGCGGGTGCCTCTCGCTGCCGTGCCAGCTCCTGGGAATTTGTTCCACAAGCATTTAATCACTGCTTTGCCGGCTCCCTCCATGGGGCTCCCTGCCAGGGAGCCGGCAAAGCAGTGATTAAATGCTTGTGGAACGAATCATCTGAGTTCCCATTATTTCTAATGGGGAAAACTCGCTTTGATATGCGAGTGTTTTGGGTTACGAGCATGGCTCCGGAACGAATTATGCTCGTAATCCAAGGTACCATTGTACTTGCAATCCAAGGTATTACTGTACTTGAGGAGTCCTCGTCTGAAGAACAGCTTGACTCACCCGGCTGCAGGGATGCCCTTGCTTCTGAGGAGGAGACAGAGGCTGGGACTCAGGAGGGAAACACGTTGGCAGTGGACGAGGAGGCAGGGCCCTCACGGGTGAATGAGGGCAGTGTTCCAGTCCCCCTCCCCAGGGACACTTGGAATCTGAGCCGGAGAGGGGAAGACCACTCTGCCTTCAGGAACGCCGCCACTTGAACAGATGCAAGTGGGTCTTCCCTTCCCTGGTGGAGTGCCAGGTTGCACACCAGGCCTGTGTAATTAGCTGCAGCTGGGAGCGTGGGTGTATCCAGCTAGCTCCTGGATAAAAGGCTGACTAGAACATCATCAAACTTGCTGGAAACAATACCTAAACCAGCTTCTGCACCGTAGGGACCTTGTTCCTGACTCCTTGGCCCTTGTTGCCTTGACCGGACTTTCATGAATGACCCTGGACCAAACCTTGATGCTGAACCTCTGCTGAATTATTGGACTGCTGACTGGCTTAACTGGACTTTGGACTGGACACGGAACCCCTTTCTGCCTGTGCCTTGGAAGGACTCTGATATTTACAACTACCTTGACTGAGGGGTTATTTGCTAGTCTATTTGTTGCTTATCTTGACAGTGAAATAGTTGGCTGAGTTCCCGGATCATAATCTGGACACTAATTTGAAGCCTGCCGTAAATTAGGACACCGTGAAACCTAGACACCTGAAACTTGGCATGCATACTAAGGGGTCTGCAACCTTGGGGATATTTTGTTTTTTAAAGTGCATTAATTAATTTTCATTAACATCAATCTGTCCCTGCAGTTGATGCGGATTTCAGTGTAATAAAAGGAAAATATTATATACACATAGACATAGCCATTTATCCTAAAAATAGGGCATGACTCAGCTAAGTTTGATCACTTCTAAGCCTCTCTGTCTTCAATTGTAGTGTGTTAAGGGCATGTTTAACTCTTTACCATTGAAATGAACCCTGGCTACAGTGTGGTCGACATTTATTCAACTCTGCTTACCGGGAGTTCGGAGTGTCCTACAGTGACGGCAGCAACATAAAAATACCACAGCAAGCCAATAACACAGATCAGTAGGCCACATATGAAAAATCAAATGTTCATACAGTGAATAGATCAGTGTTCTCCAACCTTGGGTCCCCAGATGTCTTTGGCCTACAACTCCCAGCATGCCCCAGCCAGCTATGCTGGCTGGGGCATGCTGGGAGTTGTAGGCCAAAAACATCTGGGGACCCAAGGTTGGAGAACACTGGAATAGATAAACCACTGAGACGTTCCTCTTTCCTCCCTAGCTGAGAAAGGTTTAATTGTATTTTCAGTGTTCACTTGCCGTTATGTGCACAGAGCTTTAATCTTTTTTCTTATCAAAACGTTTTAGGAGCTCGGTCCTGCAGGGAAACAGAGGCAGTGAGAAAAGAATTAGCTGCTCACTCGTACCCTATGCAACGGGGGTGTCAAACCTCTTTCATTCTGAGGGCCCAAGTTCCATTTTGGAGAAGCTCTTGGGGGCTGCGTTCCAGCTGTGGGCGGGGCCAAAGGCAAAAGCTGGGTGGGGGTGGGGCAAAATAACAAAAATACCGGCATATTTTAGCTTGAAGCTCTTCCTGCCAGTAACGAAGCCTTAGGAGAGGCAATTCAACCTTTTAGAATTGGGGGGGGTGTCTGCACAAAAGCCGGGAAACCACCGAACGAACGGGGGTTCAGGGGGAAAGTGTGGGGCCAGGGGAAAGGGGGCATTGCCATCTGGGGAAACCAGGCAGGTAGGATTTGGTCCCCAGGCCTGAGGTTCTGCGCCCCAGACACATAGACCGGGTTCAGACAATACGATATCCCACACTCAAGGGTAGAATAGGGTTGCGTGTGGGTTGCTGTTGAATCGTGGGTCATCATGTGGCCCGAACCCAGCTGATACCACAAACCATGATGAACAACCCACAGTTCACAACCCAACAACAAACCGCGGGATCTCTTCGTGGGTTGTTCGTGGCTTGTTAGCGCAGCTGGGTTCAGACAGCACGATAACCCACATTTCAACAAGAACCCACGCCCAACGACAACCCACACTCAACCCTTACTCAACCCTTGAGTGTTGGTTATATATCGTGTTTCGGAACCCAGTCATAGATATGGATACTGGAGTGGAAACCTTTTGGGGGGGAAAGAAAAGTGGAGGGATAGAGATGCCTCAATCCCTGGGCTGCAAATGAGAGCGGGAGAAAACGCATGCAAATCCTTTGCAAATATGTGTCCTCTTTTGTCCTCCTCTTTGTTGCTGCATTTCCTCTTTTTTGCCAATACCCAAGTGGCCACCGACTACATCTTCGTTTATGAGTGTGTCTATGCATGCTGCAGAATATAGAAAGCCCTCAAGGTGCTTTGATCCATCCCAGAAGGGAATCCTCAAGCAGAATTTCCTTTAGATGCAGGCTTGTTTTTGAATGAAACTTTTCCCTCACTTTTCAATGGGCAAGATCAGTGTAGCAGGCCTGCTGATTCTGACCAATGTTAAAGGACCGTTTCTCGACACATTTATGAGCGACTCAATGAAGCACATCACTGGAACAAGTTCCCCGAGGGAGCCATGAGCTGATGATGTCCGTCAAATGCAACCTCTGTGAAGCTGAGGGACGGAAGAGAATTCGAAGGCCCTTCTGTTCATTCCTGGCCTTGAACTGCACTTTGCAGATACTCTCATTTCCATTCCTTTTTAAGAGATGACAGCGTTTTCCAAATGCCTGATCGCTGAGACACACTTATTTTCTGCATTTAAGTTGGAGGCTCTCTCCAATCTCACATCCTCAAAGGGTCAGTTTTACACCATGTACGAGTAAGGAATACCTTCCATTAGAGGAGCCTGCCCCTTACGTTCTCTTTCACAGCCTAGAACAGGGACTCAGAGAGAGATGCAGTGGGCAGCCTCTTTGGAGGGTGTGTCAGTTTGCTCGGCTGCTGCATCAGGACAGATTGAACGACACAATCACACCGGCTGATTAGTGATCAGTGGTGAACAGCCAGCCTGGTTTTTGATTTGTATTGTGATGACACTCGGGAAGCCAAGTGTTATTTTCCTCCCGAATCAGAAACGCTTCACTTTATTCTGAGCCAATTCAAGTCAAAACTGGACTCCATCATGTTCATGTCAGACACATTTGGCAGCCTCCTCACTTTACAGGACAAGCAGCTGCAAGAGGCCACACATCTGCATCATTTCCTATAACATGCATGGTGTGTTGACACACGTTGGCACAGAATCTGGTGTAGAATATTACTCTTTTGTCCCAGATTACTCACAGCCCTGAGCAGGGCCAGAGTCAGCGGTTGGAACTCTCAGGCACTTGCCAAGACCCCTCACCCAAGCGGAGGGTCCCCTGCCAATCCCAAAGCTCCTTCACCTTGCTGCCGCTTCTCCTCATTACTGTGGCCTGTTCTCCTGCCCTCTCCAAGTGAGTGAGCAGTGACAGGAGCAAAGAGAAGGAACAGCAGCCTCTACTTTCCTTGCCCTCTCCCTCTGGGTAGTAAGTATGGATTGGGCCCAGAGGAGTGCTGGCTCCAGGTTTTGGAGGGCCCTCCGGCAAGACACCCTCAGTGGGGCCCCTAGCTCAGCGAAGGCACAATCCTAGTCCCCATATTGGCAGGGGAATTCTGGGATTTGTAGGGCTTTTTCTGTCTAAGCATGCATAGGATTGCACCCCGAGTCTACCTTCTCGTTGCTGTTGCTCCTCCCCCTTTTCCTCCTCATTGCTACTGCTTGCTTGCCAGGCAGGGAGCCAGGGACGAAGCAGGCAGTGGCATCTAGTGCTCCTTCATATAAGCTAAAGTTTAAAAATGCAGCCAAATTCCAGTATATTACATACAGAAAAGAAAAGAAAAAAAAAGGTAACGGAGACATACACATGCTTAAAGAAGACCCTTATTGATGCACATTTTATAGGGGCTTTACACGACTGCAGTATGGTAATAGAGAACATATTATGCCAGTGCTTTCTCATCTGCACTGGTTGCCAATCTGTTTCCGGTCCCGATTCAAAGTGCTGGTGCTAACATTTAAAGCCCTAAACGGCTTGGGGCCAGGGTATCTGAAGGATCGTCTCCTCCCATATGTACCTGCCCGGACACTAAGATCTTTCTCAGCGGTCCTTCTCCGAGAGCCCCTGCCAAAGGAAGTGAGGCAGGTGGCTACCAGGAGGAGGGCCTTTTCTGCTGTGGCACCCCGGTTATGGAATGAGCTCCCCAAAGAGGTTCGCCTGGCGCCTACTTTGTATTCTTTCCGGCGCCAGGTGAAGACCTTTCTGTTCTCCCAGGCATTTTAATCATTTTAATCATCTTAATCATTTTAATCCTGTAATTGTTTTTAATTCCATTATTGTAACTGCTACTGATAGCTCTGCTGTTTGTTTTTAATCTGTGGTTTAAAATTTTATATTTTATATTGTATTTTATGATTTTTAACTGTTGTAAACCGCCCAGAGAGCTTCGGCTATTGGGCGGTATAAAAATGTATTAAATAAATAAATAATCGTCCCAAAGTTCTTTGCAAAAATGGCACTTGAATTGATTCTGCCATCCTATCCTCTTCTGTAATATGTTCGCTTATATATCAAAATACTCAATTAATCTTTTCCCTAATCAAAGTCACTATCATTCGTAAGGGAACTCTAGCGTATAATATTTCCCTCTTCAATTTTTAATAGTCATTGATTGCTGTTTCATTTAATTATATAATTTTATTGTTATATAATTTTATTAATCGAATTGCTGATTTGATGGTTTTCCCCCCCTGGCGGCTCAGATTTCCAAGTTAAACAACTTTGTCCCAGCAGCTGCAGAATTCGCAGCGGAGAGATTGTGGCGTGAGAAGCGAGTGCTAAGCCAGTAGGTAAAAAGCAAAACACAAGTCTGTTTCTTTAGCAAAAGGGTTTACTAAACTAAGACTTGGGAAAAACAGGAACAGAACATATACAGAGTGCTAATTTACAGAAGTGAAAGAGAACAGTATGTCAGACAAAAACAAGTACAGTCTAGACATACATAAACTATCTCTATACTCACAGAATGCTTCTACTCAATTAATCCTTATAACAATAACTCCTTTCCCCCCCCCAACAAGAACATAGAGACATTGCCCACCTTATATACATGTCTGTACAGTCACACCCATAGATGAGGTAATGCCAGCTGCACCCATAGAATGAGGTAATCCCCAGCTGAAACCAATCTATCAGTTCCTGGCTCCAATCTTACCTTGAAGCCAATTAGCAGATAACTGTACCCCCTTCTACACTGGGCCAAAGGTGACAATGCTCTCATCCAAGACCTTGGACATGTTGAAACTGTGGTGTTAGCTTCTTGCCCGAAGGCAAACCTGAATATGAGACGCCATATTCCAACATGATTTGCATTTCCCCCCCACCTTTTATCTATGCAATAATTGACTGTAAGCCACTTTGAGGACCACAGAATTTGGATGGCTTTAAAAGGGGACTGGACAAATTCATGGAGGAGAAGGCTATCAGTGGCTACTAGTCCTGATGGCTATATGCTTTCTCCAGTATCAGAGGCAGTATGCCTACGTACTCCAGTTGCTGGGGAACATGGGCGGGAAGGTGCTGTTGCACTCATGTCCTGCTTGTGGTGGGTTTCCCAAATGCAGGTGGCTGGCCACTGTGTGAACTGAATGCTGGACTAGATGGACTGTTGGTCTGATCCAGCATTGGTTCTTCTTATGTTCTTCATCATGCCAGCTGTTTTTCTGTGGTCAGAAGAAGAGCAACCTTGGAGAAGGGGCTTAGGGGGTGTTCCAGGGGTGAGGAGGGGAAGACACTGGTGCCACCAAGATATGATGTGTCCTGGTGATGCCTCAGCCTCCTTCCCCCGCCTGAAGCCCTGCAATTGGACGGCCAAAACTAGTTGTCTAGCTGCTTTGCAGAGTGGGAGGAGCGTGGAGGCGACCTTACCCTCCGTGCTCCTCCCGCTCTGCGTAGAATGCCTGTAATCCTCCGAGCAGGGCCGGTGCTACCATTAGGCCAACTAGGCAGCTGCCTAGGGCGCAGGGCTAAAGGGGGCGCCAGAAACACCTTGGGGGGAAAAAATACAGCGCTCTCAAGTGGGAAGGGGGGGCGCTAAATATCTGATCTTGCCTAGGGCACCAAACTGCCTTGCACCGGTCCTGCCTCCGAGTTCAAAGGGTTACGGGCATCCCCCATAGGGTTATGCCTTAAGGATGTTGATTAGTGAATGCCTTTGTTTCTTTAGTGATCTTGATCTATTGTGTCTGTTTTTCTTCTTCCTTTTGTTGCCTTCGTTTCGTTAACTTGATTTCAAAATAAAATAAAATTTCATGGGGAAAAAAACAACAATAACTCTGCCTGCCCAGGTGGTTAGTAAATTGCCGTTATGAATTATGAGAGAGAGGGTGGAAAAACAAACAGTAGTCTTCCTGTGTCTCCATTTGCTGACTTGTCTGGCTGTCACTTTCTATCTCCCTAAATACTTTATCACTCCGCTAATCAGATTTCCGTATCCATGGGGCAATTAATCACCCAGCCCTCCTGTTTAACTCACAGGTATTCTGGATCATCTATCCAATGCAGTCCAGGAAATGCTGCAGACACTGAGGTTAGTGGGATATATATATATATATATATATATATATAATATTGCACCATTCTCGCTTGATGAAGGGCACAACCCATCATCAAGTAGAGCACAACCCAGTCTGGTTTGTTAGCAGCTATGAAACACATTAACTTTTTAAAACCAATCTTTTTGAAGTAAAAAAAGAAAAGCAAAGCAAATGGCATCCAAGCCTTGAAGGTCACTCTAGAAGAGTTATTAGGTCATTATGCCAGTGGAGGCATTTTCTTCTGCCTGACACTAATTAGCAGATGGAGAAATCTGAGTCGAAAACGTAAGTAATAGCAACAAGATGGTCATTTTTTAAACAAAACAGAACAAAAACAAAAACAGACATGCACAACTAAACACACACATTTCGCATCCCCTGCATAAATCACAGTTACATTTTAACACCCTTGAAAGGCAGTGTTAAAGCGCCTGTCCAAATCTATTGGTTCCATAATAACATTACTTTTCATCTTTCTTTGATTGATTGTGTAACTGGGTTCCTTTGGTATCTTTCAATGGCCATGTTCACATTAGGGCTGCAAGCTTTTAATCAGAGTATTCAGCTCAAGCAGCTAAAAGGAAGAGGGGCATAGCTGGCGGAGAGCATATGCCTTGCCTTTTACCCTTTGCCCTTCTCCGAAATTGAGAATCCTATACATTTCTACTCAGAGGTAAAGCCAACTGAGTTCAGTGGAATGTGCTCTCAGGAATGTAAGCATACCCACTTACCTGGGAGTAAGCTCCTCTGAACTCAGTGGGATATACCTCTGAGTAGACATGTATAAGATTGCACCACGAATAGATCTTGCCTATTGAACTTTCGCAGGCTGGAGCCAAAAAAGAAAAGAAAAGAAAAGTATTTTGTATTTTGGATACCTCACGAATTGGGCTGTAGCTCCACATTAAATGTCTAATCTGAAAACACTCATGAGAAAGAATAAATTTATAGGGATTCAATCTCTGCACAATTTAATCAAAATATAATAAACCAATCAAATTTTCCATAGAATTCCTTATTGTATTTTAAATGTTTCTTCTCTCAGCTAACCATATCTCCCAAACTATCTTTATTATTAAGTTGTTCATCATAATAGTAAGATGTAAGTAGGGACAGATCAGGGGTAAATTTATCTCTGTATTGAGCCCAAATCTCAAAAAATTGCTTTCACACAGGGATTATTCAAAAGCTTTCCAAAACTGTCTTTTTTTCTGGGAATTAGAATACATTTGTAAAAAGTGGATACGGTTTCGCAGATCGCTTATTTGGAAACAATGTTGTTCAAGCATGGATGTTATTTATTACTTTTTGAAATGACAAATATAATGATGATTTATGCCCTTATTCTTGATTTACTAGGATATAATGTATTTTTTAAATAAATAGACATGTCGTTCCCCCCCATGAATAAATAAAAACCTTGGAGGGGGGAAAAAAAAGCAAAATTAGCAGCCCTGTGCTTGGCATCATCCTACAAAGGTCATGTATGCCCCAGCTAGCTGTGATATTAATTTAAGGTGCAATCCTAGCTTTGTGTCAGAGCACAACCCTATTAAGAGTGAGATATTCCGAAAGCCCTGGGATCCTGCTGCTGCTCCTCTGGTTTTGGTTTTGGTTTAAACCAACCATTGTGAGCAATGGAAGGGAAATCATTTAAACCAGCTCCAGGGCTGGTCTAAATGTTTTCCTATATTGGGGGCATGGTTGAGGGCAGGTAGGGCTTGGGATCCTTTAGATGCAGGGACTCCCCTGCTCCAGCCACACCACACCCCCAATCTTCCCCCTTTTATTCCTCTCTGATGTTGGAGCTCTGACAACGGAGAGGTGAGGGGCGCAGATCTTTCCGTGGGGATAGGAAAGAAGGATCCAAGATTGGATCACCTCCTTTGAGATCCAAGCTCCGTCTGGAATAGGGTTAGGCAACCTGGCACCCATGGGCACCAGTGTGCCCTCGGACACCAATCTCGGCTTCCACCAAGGGGCCTTCCCCCTCCTACTTTAAAAAACACACACAAAACATTTCTTCCTGGCAGATGGTATCACTTCAAAGTAAAGTGACCCTCTAGCTTCTCCCTTCTTCTTTCCCCAAGAAAACCTCTGGGTTACACGTGAGGCTCAGCGACATTCTTAGGAAATGAAGATGGCCGGTGGCTACAGGCTGATGCTTTCAACTGCAACATGTCCCTTTTGCGGTGGTGCCCTGGAGACTTTCTCCAGTTGCCAAATATGCCCATGGGCCCAAAGAGGTTGCTTACTCCTGTTCTAGAAGATAAAGCTATCAGTGACTAATAGTCAGGATAGCTATATATTGACTGGGTTCAGACAACACGATAACCCACATTCAAGGGTTGAGTATGGGTTGAGTGTGAGTTGCTGTTGAACTGTGGGTCGTTGTTGAAACATGGGTTATCATGTTGTCTGAACCCAGCTGTGCTAACAAGCCATGGTCTGTTAACCATAAACAACCCATGAAAAGAACCCATGGTTTGTTGTTGGGTTGTGAACTGTGGGTTGTACACCATGGTTTGTTATCTCAGCTGGGTTGAGACAACATGATAAGCCATGTTTCAACAACAACCCACACTCAACCCTTGAGTGTGGGTTATCATGTTGTCTGAACCTCCAGTATGCCTCTGTATACCAGCTGTTGGGGAAACATGAGCAGGAGCATGCTGTTGCACTCATGTCCTGCTCGTGGTTTTCCCATGAGCATCTGGTTGACCATTGTGTGAACAGAATGGTGGACTCCATAGGTCTCTGGTTTGATTTCGCATCGCATGGCTTTTCTCATGTTCTTTCCAAAATATCCTATGGCCCCTATGGGATGCTCTTGATAGGATTGCCCAGTTAGCAAAATAATCTATCTTGTTTTCCCCTCCTCAGAACTTGGCCATGTTCACAAGATTTCTTCCATGTTCAGTCTGGTGGCCATGCAGTTTTGGCCAGTTATAAATATATCCTCTGGATTCTTACCCTTGAAATGCCACAGCAGCTGTCCTTCACAGTTAATAATTAGGGCTGAACAGAACATTTGTGCTATATCTATTTAATTCTGAAAAATATTACAAATCCTCCAGTTGGCTTTGAAATGAACGTGAAAGTTCCCAAAGATAAACAGGGTGCTTAAACTGTGTTTTGTGGCACTGGAGAAAGTTTGTATTACTGCAAACTTTTGTATTAAAATCCCCCCCCCCCCAATATATTGCTGCAGTAGGATTATAAAACAGGAAATGCCTCCTTCAGTATGTTAGCAGCAAGGCTTTTAGAAACTGTTTGCATCAGAGTACTTTAAAATGCTGTAATGATTTTAACAGATGCTTTTTAGAAATCTTTGTGAGTGTCAATGAGCATGCAGAAAAGGGCAGCTAAGGGCACAATCCTATACTCGGGAAGGAACATGCTGAAACTGAACCCCGACAAGACTGAGGTACTTCTGGTGGGGGACAAGGGGAGGTTAGGGGATGTTGACCTGGTGCTGAATGGGGTGTATTTGCCCCTGAAGGACCAGGTTCGCAGCTTGGGGGTCATTTTAGATTCCCAGCTGTCCATGGGGGCTCAGGTGTCAGCTGTGACCTGGGCGGCGCTATATCAACTCCATCTGATACAGCCTTCCCAATCATCTGCTACCTTCCTAATCATCTGCTCCCATCAGTGGTTCATGCCTTGGTCTCCTCTCATCTAGACTACTGTAATGCGCTCTACGTGGGGTTACCCTGGAAGACTGTTCAGAAGCTACAGCTGGTACAAAACGCGGCAGCTTGCCTGGTTAAAGGCAGCCGCTGGCAGGATCACATCACTCCAGTGCTCAAGGAGCTGCACTGGCTACCAGTTGCTTGCTGAGCCAAATTCAAGGTGTTGGTTTTGACCTTTAAAACCCTATACAGCTCCGGTCCAGTTTATCTCAAGGAACGTCTCCAGCAACACCAAGTAGGCCGCTCAACAAGATCTGCCACAGACAGCCTTCTCCTTATCCCTTCAGCCAGAGCAGCTAGACTGGTGGGGACTAGGAAGAGGGCCTTTTCTGTGGCGGCCCCCATACTGTGGAACTCCCTCCCTAGTGACCTCCGCCATGCCCCCTCTCTGCTGAGCTTCCGCCGCTCACTAAAAACATGGCTTTTGAGGTGGGAATATGGGGTGGGTTAAGATTTTAAAATTTTATACTGTTTTAAATATATTTTATTCTGTATTTTATCATGTTGTACATCACCCAGAGTGGCCGGTTTGCCGGCCAGATGGGCGAGCCATAACTGCAACAAACAAACAAACAAACATGTTTAGCCAGAAAAAAGTCCTACAATTTTCAGCATTCACCAGCCAGCCATGCTGACTGGGGTATGCTGGGAGTTGTAGGAGTTTTTTCCCCCTGTCTAAACATGCATAGGACTGTGCCCTAAAATGATCAGGGAGCTGGAATAATTCCCCTATGAGGAAAGGTTACAAGTTTTGGGAGTGTTTAGCTTAGAAAAAAGGGCGAGTAAGGGGAGACATGATAGAGGTGTACAAAATTACACATGGTGTGGAGAGTGCGGATCTCTCAGAATATTAGAACCTGGGGTCATCCTCTGAATCATACAGCACATAGTTAAAAACTATGGCACTACAAGATATATGTAGTATGATGGTCACCAAGTTGGATGGCTTCAAAAGGGGGTTAGACAGATATGTGGAGGATAAGGCTATCAATGGGTACTAGTCGTGATGATGGCTGTATGTTGACCTGGTGCGCATGGCAACCCATCATGTGTAACTAGCCACGGTGGGTTGTCGAGTTGTCTGAGCCTAGACTGCTCCCTGCAGTGTGGCTTACTTTTCAGGAACCAGCCACCCTGACAACCCATGGCATGTTCTAGGGATGGGCAAAGGAGCTGACCATTAATGAGCTCCAGAGGAAGCTGTTAACCCAGTAAAGGTCCAGAGGAGACTTCTATTCTCATTGCCAGCCCCTCCTCTTCTTGGTCCTCAGCTGGGTCATTGCTTGCGGCTGGATCTTCTTCCTCCTCCAGAGTAGGCCCTTCCTCCCAAGTAGAACCCTGGTGATAGAGCCTTCTGGGAGCCAAATGGGTTCCCTACTCTGGGCTTCCCACCGGGTCCACTGCCGCCTTCACTGTTGAGGGCCAGGAGGTGAAGGAGGAGAATCGGAAGTCAAGGCAGGGCTTGGGATGAGGTCGCGGGGGTTATGTGGGGCGGGGGCGAGGGCGAGGCAAGGCAAGGCATCCCTGAGATGGGGCTCTTCAGGCTGCCTTTGGACTACCACAGTTTGCTCCAGGTCTTCAGCTGGCATGGGGTTCTCTGCAGAGTCACAAGCCTCTTCCTCCAAAGTAGTTTCTCCAGGGTTTGGGTCAGATGGGACCCCAACACATGGCCTGAAGCAGGGAGGTGGGGATAAACAAACTAACTGGCCCATCAAGGGCTATTGGCCACGATCACTAAGTGGACCCACACACGTTCAACTGCAGTGGACCACCAAATACCAGTTATTCATTCATTGATTTGATTTGTACCCCACCTTTCTACCAAAACTGGCACTCAAGGTGGCTTACACTCACTAATAAAACTTGATAAAAGACAATAAGCAAATACATTAAAATACAATTAAAATAAAAACACACAACAACAACAGAGTAAAAACGGCATCCAGATGAACACAGCCGTTAACACATCGAAGGCCCACTTGAATAACACGGTCTTTGCCTATTGGTGGGAGGACAGCAGAGAGGGAGCAAACCTAGCCTCCCTCAGCAGGGAGTTCCACAGCCAGGGGGGCGGCCACCGAGAAGGCCCTCTTTCGCATTGCCACCAAATGCGCCTCCTATGTTGGCAGTCTTGAAAGAAGAGCTTCTCCTGAAGATCTTAAGAACCAGGCAGGCTCATATGGGAGAAGAACTTTATAAGTCATAACCAGAACTTTGAATTCTGCCCAGAAACAGACCGGTAGCCTGTGAAGCTGTTGCAACAAGGGTGTTGTGTGCTCCCTATAACCAGCCCCAGTCAGCACTCTGGCTGCAGCATCCTGGAGCAGTTGAAGTTTATGAACAGTTCAAGGTAGCTCCACATTGACCACATTACAGTAGTCCAAACAGGATGTAACTAAGGCACGCATGAGTGTGACCAGTGGGCAGATCGGATATCTCGGAATGGGTGCAGTTGGTGCACTAGCCTTAGCTGTGCAAATGCACTCCTGTCCACTGCTGAAACCTGGGCATCCAGGGTCAAGGCTGAGTCCAGAAGTACACCCAAACTTCGAGCCTGAGACTTCAGGGGGAGTGCAGTCCCATCCAGCACAGGTTGAGTCCCTATTTGTTGATCTGCCTTTTTCAACTTACCCGGATCACCTCTGTCTTGTCTGGATTAAACTTCAATTTGCTTGCCCTCATTCCAGTCCATTATGGACATCAGACACCGATTTAGAACTAGAACATGGACACCTTCCTTGGATTTTGATGGAAAGGAGAGATAGTTAGAATTGGTCGATCCCAGCAGGGCTTTCCTTGTGTTCTTAAACCTTTTTCTGGTTAAAGTCATTTGAGGCCTGACCTATATGGGGCAGAAATGCGGCCTTGGAGGATCGCTTCACTCTGACAGCACAGAAGACAAACGCAGCTAATGGAGTGGCTATTTAGTCTTCGGGATATTGACTTTATGATTAAATTAACTCATTTTGTACGTGTCGGAGAAGGGAGACAAATGCACAATCTGTGAGTAAGGAAATGAGCGTTGTTCTTAATGTACTGGAATAATGAGATACAGGATAAGGAACGACCACAGATCTTGTTGAACCTGTTATGAAGAACTGTTATGATGATTTGATCTAGCGACTTTTACAGCTCTATAATATTAAAAGCAATCACAACTGAAAGAAAAAAGGATGGCGCCTTTAAGGCACAATCCTATGCATGTTTAGACAGAAAAAAGGACTACAGCTCCCAGCATGCATAGGATTGTGCCCTTAGAACAGGGCTCTCCAACCTTGGGTCCCCAGAGGTTGCTGGCCTATAGCTCCCAGCATACCCAGTCAGCATGGCTAATGGCAAGGGATTCTGGGAGCTGTAGTCCAGCAACTTCTGGGGACCCAAGGTTGGAGAGCCCTGCCTTAGAGGCTCTCATTGATTGGGGTGGGAGCTTTTGTAAGCATCCGGCCTGGCCAGGCCGAGATCCCTCCTTTCTCTTCAACAGCTCAGCAGCTGTGGTTTCTCCAACAACAAGATCCTTCCATCAGCCCCATGACTTCCCTTCCACTCGTACCTGCTTGCTCCAATTCCAACACAAACAGAACAAAGTGGATTTCTGAAGTTTTCTCTGAATAGCGAATTCCTCTGAACGTTCATCTCTCACCTCGGCTCATCTCTCAGCATATTTTCTCGCTGTTATTGTCTACAAGAGAGGACTTGTGTACCGCGTCTCCATGTGAACAGGTATTGTTCCGCCGTGAATGCTCCCCCAGTCCCAAGAGTTTTTTTCAAGCACGGCCTTATTGTCATCCTATAAAAGTGAAAAGGTATCCTCTGCTTTCTCTTCTGAGGTAGAGGGAGTGGGGTGGTGGTGTAATCACACAGCTGCTTTCTAGCTGGCCACTCTGTCCCTCACCCCACCCCACCCCTACCCCATGGAAGAGCTCTTGGGGAAGTGCAGAATTATGGCCCATTGGCACAGCTGATGGGGGATTCAACCTTTAGGAATTAGAGGGGGGAGTTACAAAAGCTGGGGAAATCACCAAACAATTGATGGTTGGGGAGTGTTGGGACTTGAAGAAGATGCTAGGAGAGGATATATTGTTGAGTATTATCCTTCCTATCTCACATTAGTGAGATCAGCAGAGTAGAGTCCCTTTCCAGCTTAAAAGAAGCTTAGATTTGGCTAGTGTTAGCCAGTTAGCATTTGGTAATCCAGGATGCTTTAAGGCAGACTGGATTTCCCTGGTTTTGCCCCCTTTTCTCTCCCTCAGAACAATAATCAGAGACACAGTCTTGTAAAAGTTAAAAGTAACTTACTCGCTCAGATATGCAGTTTCATTCAGGCAGGCTAAAAGATGTTTCTTACAGTTGGTTACAGTTCATTTGGAATACTTGGGGTCTGAACTTGTGGAGTTCAGACCAGCAACTCTGGTTACATGTGCTGCTAAACTGAGAACACTCATTCACCACACCTATTCCCACAAAGAGAAGGAAAGGCCCACTCTTTGCTCTTCAATTCAAGTATCTTCTAGGAATCACCTAGAAGATACCTACCACACTACCTGTGAGCAGGCCGGTCTCCGCTGCAGCCCAGGCGCGACTAGGGCGTGGCGAGAGGGCGCAAATGCTGGCTCTTCTCGCGCCAGCGTGCCCCCTGCCTCAACGCTGCACCAGCCACCACTCTGTGCGAGGGGTGATGCGTGCCTTGCGACGCGTTCTCAGTGGGTAGGCGCGGCTTGGTGTGCGCGGCGACGTAGGCGAAGCGGTGCTGGGGAGGAGGCCCGGCGGCTGGCACGGCAAGCAGGCATTCCAGCTGTTCTCGCCTAAGGGGGGGGCGCTAAATTCAGGGCCCAAACTGCCTGGTGAAACATGAGCCATTGGTTTTGACTGCAATTTAATTATCCCACAGGAAGAAAGGGGGCATGGCCAACCCCCAAATGGGGACCCCAGGGTGGCCAGATTTGTCCTCTGGGCCTGAGGTTCTGCACCCCCTGCTGTACAAGTCTACTCAGAAGCAAGACCCCTTGAGTTCAATGGGGCTTGCTCCTAGGTAAGTGGATATAGGTTTGCAGCCTAAACCTTAGTAGAGCACACTCTCTCTTTGGGTAATATAGCGGGGGCTTGCCTATTCTCGCTTTAAGGCCAGGCTGACCCTGCTGGCTTTGTTCTTCAGCAGTGGGGAGAGTATTTATTTATTTTATTTTATTTTATTTATTCAATGTATATCCCACCTATACACGAATATCCTAGGCGGCATACAAGATCATAATCGATTAGCAAAACAAATATACAATAATATGCAATTAAAACTGACTGATACAGTTAACTAAGCATAAAAACAGAATTAAAAATTCCATAAAATTCCATAAAAAAATAACTTGGGATTATTAATTTTATCTATTTTATTTATTTCTGAAAAGTATCCCCTGCCTGTTAATGGCCAATTGGCATTCCCAGGGCATCTTTCAAGACAGATATATATATATATATATATATATATACACACACACATATATATATTACAGTAATGCCTTGGATTGCAAGTAACTTGGTTTGAGAGTGTTTTGCAAGACAAGCAAATTTTTAAATATTTATTTTAAAAATTTTGACTTGATATACAAGCGACGTCTTGCAATACAAGTACTGTAGTATGGCTTAAATTAAAAATCTCTGTACAAATTTTTTTGGGGAGGATTTCGTTTTGATATAAGAGTGTTTTGGATTACAAACACATTTCCAGAACGAATTATGCTCTCAATCCAAGGCATGACTGTATATATATATATATATATAGAGAGAGAGAGAGATGTGTAAAGCAGCACAACAGTGAAGCGACAAGGAGGCTCTGGATCCACTATGGATGCAGTCAGTCTTAAGTTAAAATATATAAGGGTGCACTCCGATTGGAATGCCCATAAACCTCCGAACCTGGAGGATTACGGGCATCCTCTATAGGGCAGGGGAAGTGGCGGAGGCGATCTCCACCTCCCTGCTTCTCCCACCCTGCAGGTCAGCTAGACGGCCGATTTCAGCCATCTAGCTGAGGCGCTTCAGATGGGATAACCTGCCGTCACTTCAGTTAGATCTGGCACATTTGGAGAGGAAATGCAGTTAAAATACCCACACAGCCTTCTCCCCATCCTTGCTCCCCCCATCAACCCCCCCCCCCCCGCAAGATGATGCGGGACCTAATGCAAATCACTATGGGGGACCAGCAGTTTTAAGCTCAAGGTAAATATTCTATGCACTAGCATATGAGCCAGTGTGGTGTAGTGGTTAGAGCGCTGGACTGGGCCATGGAAGATCTGGGTCCTAGTCCCCACTCAGCCATGAAGCTTTCTGTGTGATTTTGGGCCAGTCACTGACTCTCGGCCTAACCTACCTCACAAGGTTGTTGTGGAGAGAAAACGGAGAGGAGTCAAAGGATTATGTAAGCCACCTTGGGTTCCTTGCAAGAGGAAAAAAGGCGGGATGTAAGTGCAATAGTAATAATAATATTAATAATATTGATGATGATGATGATGATGATGATGATGATGATGATGATTTGGACAATGTGAAGAGGTTGATCCACACCCTGATGCTCACACATGCCTCCTGATTGACACTATAACATCCCAGGCTTTTATCTCTCCCTTCTAAAAATGCCCCAGTGTTTATTCTGGATGCATTTTGTGCAGTGGAGGGGGGAAAACCCAGCACAGTGGGAACTAAATTGTTCTGAGGTTTGGCATCTGGGATTGCACCCGAAACTACTTACATGTTACCTACTTGAATAGACTCTTGGTTTCCGGAGCATATGCAGAGGTCATTGCAAAGAGGATGGTCTGAGAGAGAGAGTCTCGGCCTCCAATTAGATGATATATGGATGGTCACTTACTTTTATGGGAATCTGAGTTCAGTAAAAGCCAGCCCCTTAGCAGAGACGGATTGGTGTTCTGTCCAACAATGCGATACCCTGCATCTCTGATGTCAGTGGTCCTAGGCAGCAATCAGAAAAGTACTTAGTGGCCAGACCCACCTTCCCAATGACTTTCAACTTACATCTCAAAAGCACCAGCCGGTTAGAGTCAGCCAGATCATTATAAAAAAGAGCTTAGGTTCTGGATGAGTATGGAGGACAAAAAAGGGAGATAAGCCTATCCAGGTTGCCCAGTAGGGTGCTAACTTAACAGATGCTCTAGAGCAGGGCTCTCCAACCTTGGGTCCCCAGATGTTGCTGGCCTACAGCTCCCAGCATACCCAGACAGCATGGCTAATGGCAAGGGATTCTGGGAGCTGTAGTCCAGCAACATCTGGGGACCCAAGGTTGGTGATCCCTGCTCTAGAGAGCAATGTTGAGCTACCTCAGAATAGAGGGGTTTGTCACAGCTGCTAATTTTTTTCTCTTGCCTCTAGGCTGGCAAATAAAGGTCCAGACAGCTCACATACGGGGCTAGATTTGGGCCACGCAACTCCAGTGTCGGGTGGGCACCATTTAATGTGGAGGAAAGAAAAACAATGAATTTCTTTTTTTCTCCCAAGAATCCCCGTGTTGCCTCAGTGCACACTAAAATATTTTGCAACGGATACTGATGTACACAGGTCTACAATGCCTGGTTCATTCTGTTCCCAAAATTTAGGTGGTGGTTGGTTTGTTGGGGTGTGTGTGTGTGTGTGTGGTTGCACCTGCAAAGCACATGGAGGTGCAAGGGAAGAAGGGAGAGGAATGGTGTAAGGGAAGAAAAAGACATGGGGATATGACTAGGCAATGGAGACAGAGGGAAAAGGAACTGAAGGCGTCGGGGACGCTCTGCAAAACTTTATACAGGGAGATGGTAATGGAGGGGGGAATGCTGATCGTCACCCCCAAAAAGTAGCTTTTACTCTGATCAAGGTCTTTTTTCCAGGGGGAAAAAAAAACCCAGGATAAAACAACACCATTTAACTGCCCTTGGAAGCGTGTTCTGCATTAACGTAGCCGTGTAGGCCGTTCTTTAGAAAACCAGCCAGAGAAGGAGGGAGCGGAAGAGCTTTTATACCCCTGAGAACTGGAAGCACCAACGAGCTTATAGTTAATATAAACTACTTAAAAGGACCCGTCGTCGTGATGGATGGTGCATATTATATATCCCAAAGGCTTATACTTTACAAAACACCTTTGTGGGCACATATAGGCAGCGGAGGCGGGTGGCGCCGATGTCAGTGGGGCTGTGTATCCACTCCGAAGTTTCACTGTGAGCTTTAAAGGAGCTATCCAGGGTGCTGAACCCTAGCCCAAAATTTTTTTTAGGTTCAGCACCATGGACAGCTCATTGTAAAGTTCAGCGTGAAACCCGGAGTGGATGCACAGCCCCACTGACATTGGAGGCACCGGCCTCCGCTGCCTATAGGCACACTGCCTCCCGCTTGCGAGATCCTTACCAGTAACAGACAGTCCACTAACTAACTAACACGGTGGGAGGACAAGTTTTTGATACCAGAGAACAGATGTTACTTTTTTTGAATGCAGGGCGGGCCTCCTCATACAAAGGGCAAAATGTTGACCACCCTGCCTCCCCCATTCCATATGCAGAAGCTGATCGGGCTGGCAGTTGCCTCTCATTTTGACACTGGCAATAGCAGAGTGTCCCCCTTAGGGCAGCGGGCTAGTTTAGGGGGCAAAGGGCAAGTCACATGCCTGAGATCGCTCTGCCCTCCCAGACCTCATTGCCACTCTCCCCCCCCCTCCCACATCTGCCGCCTGAGTCAGCTCAGCTGCCTCACTCTGCCTAATGGTAGGACCGTCCCTGCTTGAATGGGTCTCGGCACGTCGTTGCACATCCTCCTGCCATGTGAACTCTGCCGCATCCATTATCCCTGTGGTCTCCCAGTCTGCCCTGTTGACCACTGGGAGGATCAACACACCAAGCCATGAGTGTCTGTTTGGTTTGTGGGGTTCGGATGCATAAAGAGACTCTCCCTTCCGAACCCTGGGAATCTGTTTGGAATCTATTTGATTCTATTGCGTATTGTATTTCTGAATTCCACACTCTCCCACTGGCCCTAATTCCTAGGGGGTAGTCCCCTGTTTTCTAGTATCTGTCGCTCATCCCCGTTTTCTCGTCCCTGCTCCGACTTCTGTGGGAGACGCAGAGTTTGAGGGTGCCTCCTTAACTCTCCTTGCACCAGTGTGGCTGTTTTGGTGCTCTACAAACTGATGGCTCTGTCAGTGATGCGATTGGCCTTACCGTTGACCCCAGTGCATAGCTCACAGATACAGACATACCGTTCCGTTCTATTTGTCATCTATTCTGACCTCCATCTCAATTCTCTGAATGCTAATCCTGATATAGCCGAAGCAGCACCAGCCATGCTGTCAGCAGACTTGGGGGAACCCAAGCGTTGCATACGTATAAAGAAATCTTTTTGGGGAGGGGGGAACCTGCGGCAGAGGGAGAGACTTTACCCAAACAACCCATTGCGGCTGAGCATACTCAGTGGACACAGAACACTGATGGAGTAGAGTGTGTGTGTGTGTATAGAAAACATGGGAGAGGGTGAATGGAATGGCATGACTGGATTCCGTCTTTGGGTCGGGCCAAAGAGGGCAGGGCCAAAGGCAAAAGGTGTGAAGCCAAAATACCAAAACTATCAGCATATTTTAGTTATGGGTGTACCGATACAGGGAAATCCGGTTCGTTTGAGCTTGCCGGATTTCCTACCTGCTTCCAATCCGATGATTGGAAGCAGGCCGAGTCGAGTTTTGTTCGGGGACCTCCGTCTGTAAGACGGACCATGATGTGCGGGGGGGGGGGGGTTTCTCTCAAACCGCCAGTGGAATTTGCATAAAACGGACGGTGCCTGGAAAGCACTCGGTTTTGACGCGGCTCGCGCTATTTGCGCAAATCGTGCTAGAGCCACATGCTTTCCGGGTGCCGTCTTTGCGCAAAACGGTGCCCAAAGAGCACATGGTTTAGTGAGGTTTTTGGGTGCCATTTTGCTTTTTGGGTGCCATTTTGCAGAAATTCCATTGGCGGTTTGAAAAAAAATACGCAGATCATGGTCTGTCTTACAGATGGAAGTCCGTGAGCTGGCTTAACTTTCACTGCAGCGAGTCAGCAGCAGCACATGGGCAGCGAATCGGGATCTGGGGGAAGGGCTGAGCCGAGGAAATCTGATGGATTTCCACCCCCAAACGGATTCCTCACACATCCCTAATTTTAGCTTAAAACTCTTACTGCCTTAACGAAGCCTTAGGAGAGGCATTTCAACCTTTTAGAATGGGGTGTGTGTGTTAAACTGTACACAAGCTGGGAAACCACCAAACTATCATTGGTTGGGAGAAAGGGGCTGCATTTTTCTACCTAGGTGTACTAGCGAAATAAATATGAAAATTAAAAGCGGCAACCAGAACCACCAATATGGTTGCCCGGTCCCTGCATTTGTGGGGAGCAGCTTGCCTGGAGAATAATACCCATCGCTTCATGTCGAGGGACAAGGCCAGGTGGTCACGGAGACAAAAGTTGATCTAAAATGAGCAAGGACAATGGAGAGGAAGCACGGAGAAATGACACGGTATTCCCATGGCCTTGAGGAAGAGAAAGTGCACTCCAGATAGAGATCAATATTGTCCCCTGAATGTAAACGTGTAAGATCAGAAAACAAAATGGCCATCGTTCATGTGACTTGACAGGCAGAGAGGATGCAGCCATGGCCATGGCAAGGGATAAATCAAGGTGGGCAGGAAACAGAATGAGAGCCCACTGAAATGAGTGCTAGGGCATAGAATCATAGAATCATAGAAAAGTAGAGTTGGAAGGGGCCTACCAGGCCATCGAGTCCAACCCCCCGCTCAATGCAGGAATCCAGGTCAAAGCATCCCTGACAGATGGCTGTCCAGCCGCACCTTGAATGCCTCCAGAGTGGGAGAGCCCACCACCTCCCTAGTTGACATTTTAGACGGCTTGTGGGGAGACCAGTGGTGGGGTGGTGGTGCGCGCATTTCCCTACCTCCATTCCCTGTGGAGATCATGACTGAAAAGCAGCAGAAGCAACTTGCAGCCATTATCTGGCATCAGGG
This sequence comes from Shinisaurus crocodilurus, assembly GCA_021292165.1. NCBI lineage: Eukaryota > Metazoa > Chordata > Lepidosauria > Squamata > Shinisauridae > Shinisaurus > Shinisaurus crocodilurus. The sequence goes on along the minus strand of CM037880.1, from coordinate 9,245,042 downwards.
CAGAATAGGCTTCACATTGGTTTTGCTGCTCCCTTTGCATGAATACGGATCATTCGCACAAACATCCTCCCCCAGATGATGCATGTCGATGGATGACGAGGTGCGCCAATGATTGCCACCCACCCCCACCTCTCTGTGGAAGCCGCCGTGAACGGAGAGGCGGCAGCAGTTGCTTGATGCTGGAGGACAGTGGAGGCAGGTGGCTCCAGTGTCAGTGGGGCAGTGTATCCACTCCGGGTTCCAGTCTGAACTTTTAAGGAGCCATCTGTGGCGCTGAACCCTAGCCCCAGAATAGGTCCAGCACCATGGAGAGCTGCTTTAAAGTTCAGCCTGAAACCCGGAGTGGATACACCGCCCCAGTGAAATTGGAGTCACCAGCCTCTGCTGCTAGAGGAGTCATGAAGCTTGTTCTGTAACATGTGTGTGTGTGTGTGTGTGTGTGCGCGTGTGTGTGTGTGTGCACGCGCACACACACACACACACACACACACACACACACATCCAGGAACTGAAAAACAGTCTAATAAGTTGGTTTTCAAACTTTCTGAGAGGACCTTTGCCGCTTCACTTATTGGCCAAGGAACCTCTGCCAATAGCACATATTCTGGTGGTGCGCATTTCCAGGTTGCACGCCTGCTCAACACGGGATGCTGGCCAGACCTGTAAGGCCTTGCTGAGTTGAGCGAGAGTCATAGAAAACACTTCCGTTCCCAATTCCGCTGCGGCTGCCAGCTACAGGCGACGGGCCTCACACTGCAGCTGGACTGCCCCTTCCTGCACAGGTCCATCACCCGCAGCTGCCCCGAGGGAAGGATTCCAGCCCAGAGACGGAGTCAAGCAAGCAAAGGCAACCTCTGGCCCCTGCTGTCTCTCCCTTTCCCTCACAGGGCTTTCTGTCATGGGATGGATCCTTATGAGTTGCTATATTTATTATTGTTTACAGTGGGTTTTAAAAATAATAATAATAATAATGTATTCTTGTCTTACTTGTAAGCCACCTTGGAAGGATTTTTATCCTGGAAGGTGGGATATAAATAACTTTAATAAATAAAAAAAATCTATAATAGTAAAAGTGGATAGTTGTCTGTCTGTCCGTCCATCAGCGCCGCGGTACCATAACCGTGAAAGCTAGATATAGGAAATGTGGCGTGCATACTGAAGGCACCCAGGGTTATTTTGCTTTAAAAAAATTAGATTAATTTAAATGTGTCCGTGTGGTTGAAGCCTGCTGTAACATTTTCAGCCACTAGGGGCAGACTAGTCAATTACAGTAAGACCTTGGATTGCAAGTAACTTGGTCTGAGAGCGTTTTGCAAGACAAGCAAATTTTTTAAAACAAATTTTGACTTGATAAACAAGCGACGTCATGCAAGACAAGTCGTAGGGATGTAACCGCTCGCCTCGAGCGGGCATAGCGGGCCGAAATCGGCCCCGCTCACGCCCGCCAGAGACTTGCTTTGATATAAGAGTGTTTTGGATTACAAGCACGGTTTCCGGAACAAATTATGCTCTCAATCCAAGGTATTACTGTAGCTGGTAATTGTTCTGCCAAATGTTTTCCCAAACGTGGCAGACGTTCTTTAATGAATTTTCATGCCATAATAAATCCAGGAGGATCAAGCCAAACATCTTTTATTGTGAGTTAAGATCCAGAGTACAACAATCCCAAGTCCCCTAGTAAGAGCCCCACCCTTTGGACAGGCGGCAACCACAATATCACCAACCGACCAGTCAAGAAGTTCTGCCTCCAGTATCAGTTGTGTCCTTGCTGCAGTCACTCAGCCTTGCGGTCTCTCTCCCCCTCTGTCCGCATCAGGGCTCCTGCTGGTTCTTTGTCCTTCTTCAGGCTGGCAGCCAAACGGCTCCTGGATCTCTCTCTTCCTTCTCACCACACCACACCACACCACACCTTCAGGCTGCATTTGCTAGTCTTCTTATATACAATTCTAGCATCAAACTCCATGGGCTGCAGACCTCGTGTTTAAATGATAACACCTGAGCTGTGTACAGTTTCATCATCCCGGGTGGCAGCCAAGTCACATGCTGGTAAGTTGCTGACCATTGCATCAGGCTGGCAAGCAGCCAGGTCACATACCAGTAACTTAGCCAAGGCCATTCGCTGATAACACAGCACAGCAATCTTTCTACATTTTAGTTTTTTTAAGTCAAGCCCAGAGCATAGAGGAAGAACTCTGTACAACACTCCTGTACTCCTCGATGATCTTCCGCAATTCCCAGTACACTAATACTGTAAATATACCAGGTCAGATCACTGGACTGTCTAGCCTGGTCTTGTCTGCTCCAACTGACAGCAGCTCTCCATCATGTCTGTAAGAGAGGACTTTCCCATCTCCTGCTACCTGTGGTTCTTTCTATTGGAGATGCCGGGGTTCGAATCTAGGACCTTCTGCATGCAAAACAGGAGCATTACCACTGAGCTACATTCCCTCCCTAAAGAGGGGATGATTGGTAGTGGGATGGCTGGTGGTAGTGTTACCCAAGTTGCCTTTCAGAGACGTTTGTTGTGATATGTATCACTTTACAAGCTTCAGTACATTGTTTACACATGGAAGGTACAGTGTGGCTCTGTAAACAGGTTTATTATGTCTGGACCACAGAATCTATTCTCAGAGGCATGAGAGTCAGAACTGTGGGGTAGGAACGAGATAGTCACATGGTTTGTATGTTCTGATGACGTACTAACTTGTTCAGGCAGAAGCCATTTTAAGGGGAAGGTTTTCTTCTTCTTGTTGTTGTTCTTTTCCTTTGTTCCTGCAACAATGTAACGCCTTTGCTGAGGTGGAGTGAAGCTCAATTTACTCCACTGGACTTAATGCTTGCTATGCATGTATACTCTGCACATGGACTGTAACTAGGAAATGTATACTCTGTAGAACTTTACTTGATAAGTAAATAAACAGGTAGTATTAGAACCTGTGGTGTTCCAGAGTGTTTCCTGACTCCATGGATTAATCTGCAACGGGGAAGCTGGAAGCAAGTGTCATAACAAGGGAAGCTGGGCTGATAAGGCTGGTTCTGCACGCTGCGCGCTGCGAGGGGAGGTGAGCTCTGCTAAGACGTGTGTGTGGAAGTCCAGGCAGTGGATAGCACACAGATTGAATTATAAAATCTCCCAGCACCACACCAACAACGTTTACCCATCGTCACTTATCTTCTCATGGAGCACACTGTGGCGTAACCCCACAATTTAGTTCCCTGGTGTATGTCTGCGTTAGTATGTTTAGTGAGAATAGAAGGATGAACTGAGTGGGTGTGGTTTGTGATGTCATGGGGTTCTACAGTCTTCTTAGAGCAGGGCTCTCCAACCTTGGGTCCCCAGATGTTGCAGCTCCCAGAATCCCTTGCCATTAGCCATGCTGGCTGGGTATGCTGAGAGCTGTAGGCCAGCAACAACTGGGGACCCAAGGTTGGAGAGCCCTGTCTTAGAGTGATTCTTACAGTTAGTCTTGTCTAGTCTGTCAGGAGTTTTGAGATAGATTGGTGCTTATCTGAAGAGGGAAAGAATTTGGTGTCATAGGGACTTAGGATAATTACAGAGTGTTTGGTGTAGGCAGATTTAGAGTTATCCTCTTGAACTAAGATTTTGTGGACTAAAATAAACTTATTTTTATTTTGTTTGCTACCCAAATCCTACATGTCAGCTTGGCATTATTAACCTACATTACTGTTAAACCTACACACACACACACATCTTTATACCCACAGTAGAATATATTCAAAATAGATCCTTAAGGGACTTTATTGATCTTTTCCCTCATAGGCCGGGGAAAGGTTTCATCAGACCCTCCCCTCAGGTTTTTAGGCATTGGTGCTTAGCTTGAGAAGGGTTTATGCGGCTGGTCCTAGAGTGTAAGGACGGTGACGTTACACACACCCTCATAGGTTTCTGAGGAATCTCAGAGTTTCCTGGGACACCATTTGATAACCGTTGGTCTAGTATGTCTAAGTGTACGCATTGATCCAAGAATTCTTTTGGACCCTTTCTCTTTCGGCATCTCAAAGCTTCCTCCCTGAACATTTCCCCAGCATTTATAACCCACCAAGTACCCCCCGAGCGATCATACACAACTCCCACTCCACACACGCTGGTATAATGCCACAATCTGAGTGTCTCTTTATAGCTCTTCTGGGGGCCCTCTGAAATCTTGCATTTCAAGATGCAGCTGGCAGCAATTTTTGTGACTTACATAAATGTACCTTACGCAATCTTCCGGCCTCCCCCCCTAAGTGGGTGGGAGCGGATTATAGGCATAAAAAATAAAAGCCTTTCACAGCAAATGACAGCTTTTGAGCGTGCACTGGAATGCTCATTATAACCAGCTTTAAATAAACACATATACAACCCTTCTTGGAATGACATTTGCAAACAGCTGGCCACGGCAGGCTTCATGGAGGAAACCCCGTCCGCTCCTTCTGTGCTCTGGTCCAACATCTCTTCCACCCTTAACTCTTGAGGGATCCCACCTCCTCTCAGTCCCACACAAACCACTGATCCCAAACATGGCAGCTGAAACAGGCCTGGCTTCTTGATTGGCTGGAGGATCTATCTCACGCATGGAGAACCTCAGACCTGGGGGCAAGATCTGGCCCTCTGGGGGTCCCCAGAATGCCATGCCCTCTTTCCCCGAGCCCCACCCCCTTTTCTCCCAACCACCAATCATTTGGTGCTTTCCCAGCTACTGTGCAGTTCCCCCCACCCCATTCTAAAAGCCTGAACTGCCTCTCCCAAGGCTCACTCGCTGCCAGCTTTTATCTCGTTAGCATTAAACTAAAATATATGGTATTTTTGGTATTGTTGGTCACACCCCTTTTCCCATGTGGCCACACCCCTTTTGACTTCGGCCCCACCCACCATCGGAATGCAGCTCCCCAGAACTTCTCCAAAAGGGAATGTGGCTCCCGGGCTGTAAGAGGTTAAGCACCCCTGCTCGATATAAACCAGGGGTGACGAACGTGTGGCCAGTGATTCCCTTCTGCCCTACACAGCATTGCCAAGGGTGAGAGATGATGGGAGTTGTAGTCCAAGAACATCTGGATGGCCACACATCCCCTGCTCAACAACATCTGGATGTCCAAGAACATCTGGATGGCCACACATTCCCTGATCGAAACCTTCTGCCTTAAGGGAAACCTCCAGTCCTAAGGCAACCACTGATGTGCATTAAAAGCACTATTGAAATTGTGGTAGGAAATCCAACTCTCTGAAGTGCTGGTGTCTGTAAGACCAGAACAGAAATCCTTCAAGAATAAAGATGTTCCTGGAAGGCCTGGGGAAAGGTAGATTTCATAGATCATAGAGTTGGAAGGAGGCTTCAAGGCCATCGAGTCCAACCCCCTGCTCAATGCAGGAAACTAGAGGAGGGGTCTCCCATCCAAGGAATAACCAGGCCTGACCCTGCTTAGCTTTCCACGCTCAGACAAGCTGAGCCAGCGTGAGCCACAGGCCTGTTTGTAGAAGTACACCTTGCTGTACTTCTGTGTGTTTTCTTCAGATTGGCTCCATCCCCGACGGAAAATGCAGGAAGGAATGCCTGATATGTTTGGGTTTTTTTGCTTTTGAATGTGGAACAGTGACTTTTGATGTCATCCTCTTTAATTAAAGGGAGACATCTGCATGAAAAGAGGCGTAGGGTGCCGGGTGGTCGGAGAGCAGAGACGTGTTAGCTTGGCGACTGAGCTGTTGAGCAAAAAACCCTGCCTCTGCCGAGGCCAAGACAGTCATGAAAGGGCAGCTGTGATCCATCAAACTCTTGGCACTTCATTTTGCTCTTGCCCTGAAAAGACAGCAACCTCCCACCCACACATGCACACATGCTGTTTGGCAACATATGGGGAGTGGGGGTGGAAAAGGAGGGTGCCGTGGGGAGGGGCGCTTCTATTGCTCCACAAGAGAAACTGGCAAAGACAAAAGAACCATATGAAAATGAGGCATTCGTATTTGGCAATTTTTGTGTAGGGATGACATTTATTTATTTATTTAATTCATTTGTGAATCGCCCATCTGGCCGGTCACCTGGACATTCACCAGGTACAGCACTGAATAGCAGCAGACATTCTATCCGAGAGGAATATTCTCCTCCCGTGCTCGTTACTGAGAGCTGGCGTCGCATAGTGGCTGAGAGACTGAGTGGCAAATCAGGAAGCTTCCAGTTTGGATTTCACCTCTGCCATGAACTGACTAGGTCAGGGGTCTCCAACATGTAGCCCGGGGGCACCATCCTGCCCACAGACTCTTCTCTTGGCACTCACCAGGCTCCCTGCCCTTCTCTGTGATCTTTTCTTTTTTCATTTCTTCGGATGTTTTAAATTATTATTTTTTTAAGTGGGAGGTTGCCAAGCTGCAAAACAAAGTGCTGCCCCCCCGTAGCAGATCTTTATTTTGATTCAAAAGTGTAGACCTCCCCCACCTCTGCTTTGTCCTTAGGTTCTAGGGAAAGTTACTTTTCTTTTAGTCTCACCCGTTGGCCTTCTGGGAAATGGGTGTTTTGTGACCATCCATGCCTACTAAGGCAGCCATTTTATGAATGAGCAAGCCCACCCCTATGGCAGCCATATTGTGAGAGCACCCACAACACTCTCAACATTCCAAATGTGCCCACTGACCCAAGAAGGCTGGGGACCCCTGCACTATGTGGCCTTAGCTAAGCCACTTTCTCACAGCCTCAGTCCCCCCCATCTATAAAATGGGGAGATGTTAATACCAGTTTACCTTATTGCTGTCTGGATTACAACTCAGTAATTCATGTGAAGCAGTTTGAACCCTTGAAAGCCCTATGGGAATCTTAAGTATTATGAGAATGACAATGCTTCTTTTCCTTGTCTTCTATTTGGTATCCAAAAATGACCACTTGACAATATCTTTATTAGGACCAACCAATATATCACATGAGTAAGCTTCTGGGTTCCCCAGAACTCTTCATCAGGCTGGATATTAAATAGCCTGGTTGAGTCCTAGAGGATATCACAGCTTGCTCATGACTTTGTGACAAATTGGTTGGTCCTAATAAAGATATCTCCATGGTGTGACTTTTGGATTTCTTCCTAATGGACCAACACAGCTGCCTACCACTTCTTTTGTATTTGGCTAACACTTAAAATGCAATTGCAATGCCAGCCTGTTCAATGTGGAGTGGCAAAGGACTATGGAGATTTTCCAGGGCTATTGTGTTTTATATTAGACACTTTCTCCTACTGCCTTTTGCATCTATTTGTTTCCCGTTCAGCACAGTCAGTGGATTATTAACAAATTGCTCCTTTATTAGGCAGCTATTGTTTCCTGCGGGGTGGAGGCTATAATTGCTGTTTTCTTTTCTAACAAATACTGCTATTACAGTAAAAAAAAGGGGGGGATATTGAGAATAAAGCAGTAATTAATGTTCCCTCACCCCATGAGGACAGGATTTGACTAAGTATGGGGCAATTCATCAGTAGTAATGCTGTGGCCACACTGAACAGGAACCAATTAAAGGGTTACCTTCTAATTAGAATTGCAGGGGACCTTTGCTGAATGAGATTTGCATCCATCTGAGTAGAGATTATAGAAGGATCTTGTCCACGGGGATGAGTGTTACTACCACATAATATGGAGCCGTATTAAGTATCGTGTGGAACCATAATTTTAATTCTTTTTCTGACTGTCGAATAACAATACCTCTGCAGTGCTAAAGGGTCCTAGTGTGGAAGTCACCAGTGCTGGCTCCAGGTTTTTTTGAGGACCTTGGATAAGACACCTTCAGTGGGTCCCCACCCACAGTGAGCCCACCTTCTCACCGCCATTGTCAGCAGCTCCCAATGCTCCTCATCCTCTTGTTTCATCATTGCTGCCATTTGCTTGCTTGCCTGGCAGAGAGCCAGTGAGCAAGTAGGCCGTGGCACCTGCTGCTCCTTCTCACCACCACCACCAGAGCAGGAGGCAGGTGAACAAGCAGGTTGCAATCAGGACCGGTGCAGGGCAGTTTGGCGCCCCAGGCGAAAAAATATTTGGCGCCCCCCCTCCAAAGCAGGAAAAAAAACAACCCTGCGCCGCCACCACCAACCTACCTTCCCCCCCGCCCTGGCTGCGGCGGCGGCGGCGGCTGCTGCGGCTGCTGCTGCCTCCTCCTCCTCCTCCTCCTCCTGAAGTGACGTGACGCGACGGGACCCCCGCGCTGTTTTTTGCCGGGGAAACCATGGCAACAGGGCTGTTTAAGCCCTGTTGCCCTGGTTCCTCCCACCAAAACAACGCGGGCGGGGCTCCGGAAGCGACGCGACGCGGAGAAGGTAGGTGATGGGGGGTTGGGGGGGTGGCGATGGCGGTGGGAGGCGCAGCGGCAGCGAGCGAGCGAGTGAGCGAGCGGGCGGGGGGAGGCGCAGCGGCAGCGAGCGGGCGGGCGGGGGGAGGCGCAGCGGCGAGTGAGCGAGCGGGCAGGCGGGGGGAGGTGCGGCGGCGGCGGTGGCAGGCAGGAGGGTGGGGAGGCGGAGGCCTGGCGGGGGCGGCGCAGCGGTGGCGGAGGCCTGGCGGGGGCGGCGCAGCGGCAGCGAAGAGGAGCGCAGCATTTCCGCGCCCTCTTCAGCCGCACGCCCTAGGCAACCGCCTAGTTGGCCTAGCGGTAGCGCCGGCCCTGGTTGCCATGGTGAAGAGGAGGAGCAACTCCAGGGGACTTTTGTCAGTGGACCCCTGCTGGGGTGTGCGCCCTTGGCAAGTGCCCGGCCACGCCTACCCCTTGATGCGGGCCTTGTTGGAAGCAACCCTCTTTAGCTATCCTATCGAAATCTGAAATAGTGTCCCTGCCCAACAAACCAGCACTGTTGCCACTTCTTTCCTGGCGATCAAGAATAATAACAACTCTCTCAAAATCAATAGAAACTGAAAACAGAAGTATTTATTATTGAAAATATTTACATTATATTTCAGTGTCACATAAAAAGCCCCGGAGATAGTGTGCTGCTGCATTGCACAATGCAGATTGGCTGCTCTCGATGCAATGCAACCCCCTCCAGCTGCATTGTCACCACTGTCTTCATCATTTTTTTGTAAAAGTTTCCCTTTAAAAAAACACAAACATTCTTAGTTTGGAGGCTCCAGCAAAAGGAATCAAGTTGTCCTCTTTCCAAGAAAAGCAGAGGCAGCGGCAGAAGCTGGCCAGTTACCCTTTCAAAGCTCATTGGCAAAGCAGAGATGAAAAAAAAAGAAAAGATAATCTGGGGAAAGAGATCTGTAAGTACTACAGAGATTGTCCATTTCAAAGCTTTGTCCACTGGCAGGACCAATATATAGCACGGAAGGCAAATTCTTATCCTAAAGACCCTTCTCCCCAAATTTGGGAACAACGGAGAAGGCTGCGTGGGCAGTTTGCAAACCTCCGTTTTCACATTCACTTTTTGAGGGGCGCTGCCCTGTACACTGTAGAATGCTTGTAAATTACGACTCGCCTAGGCCAAGCAAGATTCACCTCCAGGTGACCACGAAAGGAGAGCTCTGAAAATGGAAATAGGGCTAGATTTTATATTTTTTTAAATTTGCTTTCAGGCTATCAATGTTCCCATCAACGACTAGAAGAGGTATATGAGGGGCCAACAGGCAAAACAGACATTCTCGAGGGCTACTAACTTCTGTGGCTGTCATTTGTAGTGCCACACTAGGCAGCGAGCGGTGTGTAGTAGGGCTGCCAGCAAAGAAAAGAGATGTCAAAGGCATTTCCAGGTGGTTATTTTGGGGTGCAGCAAATGCACAATTGTTATGGGGAGGTCTAGGTCTCTTTCCTTGGGGTAGGTGCTTCCGTTGCATGTAAGGATGTGTGTGGAGCTCAATTGGGGGGGGGGGGGGTGGAAGTCCAGCGAACTCACCGGGCTCGACCTCCTGAGCTCCGCTCAACCCACCTGTTTTCCCGGCTTGACTTGCGTTCTCCCAAGCTGAGCCAGGGAATCGACTTCCGGGTTCCCGGCGCTACATTGTTTATGTAGAGAATGGTGTAAGATACAGTATGTTAAAAAAACGGCTGCGATTTGCGCAAATCGTGGCCGCTTTTAACATATCTTACGCCATTTTCTACATAAACAACATTGCGCCGGGAACCCAGAAGTCTGGTGGCGAGTGCCTCAGCCGGTGCTTGTTTTTGGTTCGGCTCGCACGGCGGCAGCGCTCGCTGAGCACGCTGCAAGTCGAGTGCTGGGAGGATCGCCCACCCCTAGGCACGGGGTACTTCTATATCCCAACACTGAAAGAGTAATATTGTGTAGCTGGGAAAATGTGACTCTTCTTTCAGCTGATTGTCAGTCACTGGTGTGTGAATGCTGTGTGGGATTTGGCTCCATGAATGTCAGGCGTGGACGATATGTGAGGTATCGTTGGTGATACAGCTCCAACAACCCTATGTAACCCACTCCATTCTGTGCCTGTGTGTGTGTAAATACCTTCAGAGCAATGATGTAGCTTGAATCCTAGTAATGTACCGGTTAGCAACTGGCAGGCAGCCCTCAAGCAAAATCCGACCTACAGAGGAATTTATGATAAGGACGTAAAGGTTGCCTTACAGCAGGGGTGCAGAACCTCTTTCAGCCCGAGGGCCAAATTCTTTTTCAGAGAAACTCTCAGGGTGTGTGTGTGGGGGGGTGCATTCCAGTGGTGTATGGCGAAGAAGGCACAAAGGGCAGGGCCGAAAGCAAAAGGAGCAGGCCCAAAAAATACCAGAAAAATACCAGCATATTTTAGCTTAAATGTTCTGACTAAGCATTGGGAGAGGCATTTCAACCTTTTTGAGTGGGGAAAGACTGCGCAAAAGCTGGGGAACCACCAAGTGATTGGTGATTGGGGGGGAAGGGGTGGGGCTAGGGGAAGGGGCGTGCCCATCTAGGGAACCCCGGATGGCCAGATTCAGACCCCTGGAGGGCCGGATGCAGCCCCCAGGTCCGAGTGTCTGAACACAGAGCAGCTGTCCCCAACCTGGAGCAGCAGCCCTCCAGACATTTTGGATCACAACTGCCATCATCCCCAGCCATCACAGCCAGCATGCTAGCCGGGGGGGTGATGGGCATTGTAGTCCAACCGCTCTGATGGGTGCAGGGTTGGGCAAGGCTGACAAAAGAGCCTCGAGGCGACCCATTCTCCCCGTGGCAATAGCGGGCCATTTTGGGCTTCCCCCAGCCCCAATGAGGCTGCAACCCTGTGCACAGCATACTTGGGATTTACTTCCGAGTAAATGTGCCTAGGAGCGGGCTGTTTGTTTTCTGAAGGCAATGTCTCTGCAGGGCTGGGGCATGCAGATCCCTGGTTAAGAGCCCCCTCAGCAAGTGGAAGTAGATTCTCCCCCTGAAATGAGGATATGCCCTCCGCTGCTTTGGGGCAGGGAATATCACCACACATGAATACTAGATCCAATCAAAATCAGCACCAACCAACAGATTGTGTGTGTGTGTGTGTCTGTCTGTCTGTGTTAATCACAGAGAGAATTCCTTAATTGAGAAAAATATACATAGCAAACCATGAAACCACTGGGAGTCAGTCACGTCAACAGAAGTTCTTGAAATGGTCCAACCGCCATCATTAAACAGAAGGGAAGGGTTGGAGGAACTGGTTTCATCTTGCAGGGCTGCGTTTCGTGATCGCTGTTGCCAGCCACGTGTGGCTATCATTCAGGGAATGTGGGGAGATTTCTTGTCCACGCTCGCTCGCTCGCCTTCTGTCATTTTGCTCCTCCTTCCGCTCATTTAATTAGCCTTAATTTTGTTTTTTTTTTGGCCATCTATTTCAAAAGCAGCATCCGGACAAAACGGAAAGATGTCCACAAAGACACACAAGAGTTGCCTTGTTGTGAAAATTTAAAAAAACAAGAAAACAAAACAAAAAACAGGGGAAAGGAAAAGGAAAACAAAAAACCAAGAAGGGAAGAAGAGACCACGGGGAGAGAGATGAGGGGAAGAGGAGAGCCAACACGACTCCATAGGCAGCTGCTGAGGGGCTGGTCCTGGTCACGGTCACACAGCGGCCGTCTGTTTTATACTGTGAAAGCTAATCCTGGTCGGAGAGGTGGGGATTGACATCGCCCGGGCCACCCGTACGCGCAGCGAGTGATGGTCTTGCCAGCGGTGCCATCTTTTCCTGGCTGCGGAACGTACCTGGTGGGAGGAAGAGAAGCTGAGTTTAGGGCAGGGGTGCTGAACCTCTTTCAGCCCGAGGGGCGGATTCCATTTCAGAGAGGCTCTCGGGGGCCACATTCTGGTGGTGGGAGGAGCCAAAGGCAAAAGGGGGTGGGGCAAAAAGGGCCAGCATATTTTTACCTTAAAGCTCTTAACTGCCGGTAACTACGCCTTGGGAAGAGGCATTTCAACCTCTCGGAATGGGAAACGGACTGCACAAAAGCTGGGAAGCCATCGGTAGTCAGGGAGAGGGGATGGTGCCAGGAGAAGGGCCCTGGCCATCACGGGGCTGGATTGGGACCCCAGGCGGGCCCGAGTTGGCCTCCAAGCCTGAAGATATGAGTATGAGGCTGACCCAGACTTGCTTCCCTAAATGCAACCCTACTGGCAATAAATCAACACCACCATATATGCCGGCCTTCCCCAACCTAGTGTTTTTAAGCTCTTTTGGACTACAACTTCCATCAGCCTCAGCCAGCATGAAGGGAAATGTAGTCCAAAACATCTGAAGGGCATGAGGTTGCAGAAGGCTACTAAACACTAACAGTGGACTCCTCATTCCCCGACCGCCCATCCTTACATCATCAGTGGAAGCTGGTGGTTCCTATGTCAGTGGGGCGGTATATCCACTCTGGGTTTCAGCCTGAACTTTAAAGGAGCCATCCATGGTGCTCAATCCTAGCCCCGCCAAAATAGGTTCAGCACCATGGATAGCGCCTTTAAAGTTCAGGCTGAAACCCGGAGTGGATACACCACCCCACTGACATTGGAGCCACCAGTCACTGTGGGCTTACATAACCAAAACGGTGCCACCCATGCACAAGAGGGACATAGCAGCAGTCTTGGGGGGGAACCCCACGGTTTGCAGAAGTACAACAAAATCTTTGGGGGAGGGAAGGGGAGGGAAATCCAAAGCAGCCTAATGAAGACTGAGCGTGCTCAGTGGCATGGTCCTGACTGACTGGCGGGGGAGGGCAGGGCAGAAAACTGGGGGGGGGAATGGAGTATCCTGGAACTGGGCATGGCGGCTCGCCTGGTTAAAGGCAGCCGCCGGCGGGACCTCATCACGCCAGTGCTCAAGGAGCTGCACTGGCTACCAGTTGCTTGCCGAGCCGAATTCAAGGTGTTGGTTTTGACCTTTAAAACCCTATACGGCTCCAGTCCAGTCTATCTCAAGGAGCGTCTCCAGCAACACCAAGTGGGCCGCTCAACGAGATCTGCCACAGATGGCCTTCTCCTTGTCCCTTCAGCTAGAGCAGCTAGACTGGTGGGGACGAGGAAGAGGGCCTTTTCTGTGGCGGCCCCCGTACTGTGGAACTCTCTCCTGAGTGACCTCCGCCATGCCCCCTTTCTGCTGAGCTTCCGCCGTTCATTAAAAACCTGGCTGTTCAGGCGGGAATATGGGGTGGGTTAAGTTTAGTTTTTTTAAAAATTTATGTTTTAAATGTATTTTATCTTGTTTTTAGCCTATGTACATCGCCCAGGGTGGCCGGTTGCCGGCCAGATGGGCGATTAATAAATGTAAATAATAAATAAATAAATAATAATTGGCTGTTTGGCTGGCGTCCTGAGCAAGAGCCCTCCACGTTGCAATGTTTTGTATTGGGGGCTTGGGAGGAGTTGTGTGTGTGTGTGTGTGTGTGTGTGTGTATTCCGATCTCCATAATATTTCCCCATAATCCTAGGGGAGTCCCTCCTTCCGTTACCCTGCCCTACCTCCCCACTTAAGTCTCCTGCAGTGCACGCACATGGCCACCCCGCTTCCCAGATCAAGAACGTATCTGCCTGTTGTGCTTTGTTGCTCTCTCTGCTTGCAAGAAAGTATTTTTTTGTGTGTTCGCCCTGGGAGTTGCCTTCCTTGAGAGCATGCGGCCAAAGCACCGTCAGCCAGCAAGTCCCTGCCCAGCTTTCTCCATATTCGACAATTCCGACAGACTCGTCCTCCAGCTAACTGCGCGTATCCTTCCAGAACGAACATTGCAAAGTCCTCTCCGGCAGCGATGTACAGGGCGGTGGAGAGCGCGCCGTTCCAACAGTGATTCATAACGGGCCATTATCACAAGAAGGATCCCGGAGTGTTAAATCCGTAACAAAGCCACGCATACAATGAAGCAGACGGCGGCTCGGCGCTCCTCCTAGGACAATCTTGCTGTTGCATTGTACAGTGTTCAGAGAGAGGTTTTCCAGGCTGACGACGCTACACGGACCCATGGCCCTTTATGGCCGATCTACCAGTCCGTTGTCTTCTGCAGTTCAATGAGTCGCCGATTGGAAATTCAGGTTTGCCGGAGCTACGATCTCAGGGCTACAAAGGCAAGCCCCTTGGTTGAAGTGGTTGCTTCCCCCCCAAAAAAGCAACCTCCTGTGCCTGACAGTGGTTTCCAAAAACTGCCTACCACCAGGGACTTACTTGCTGAGGAACCTCTATGCATCTGTTATGGAACCCCTGCTCACTGCAAAGGATTCTGGGGCCTGCTTTGGGGCATAGACACAGTTCCGGCCAGGCACCATCTTTTCAGCCCCAAGGGCTGCACCTTGTGTTGGATGGGGGGGGGGCTGCACATGTGCGTGCATGCACATACACAGACACACACGCGTGCACAGACACACACAGAGCCAATGGGCTGCTTCATGGCCGCTGCTTTCCCACCACCATTGGCACCTGGAAAGCAGTGATCCTGGCTGCTTCGGGGTCACTGGGGGAGGCTTAGTTGTCATCCCCCCCTCCGTGATCCTGATTGGGATCTCTGTTCCAGCACTCCTAATAGTAGCGTTGGAACAGTGGTTGTTTCCTCGCAGCCCAGTGCAGTGGGATGCACAGCGAGTGGCAGCATGAGGTCCACAAGCCGCCGGTTGTGCACCCCTGCACTAGAACTTGTGGCCTCCCCGTTGCCCTGCGTGAGCCAAGTGTGCATTTCAGGGCAAGGTGGAGAGTAGCGGGATTGCCGTCATTCATGAAAGCTTTCCTGCCATTCCTGATCTCGTTGAGATACCCCAATAAACGTCTAAGGGACCATGGCTTCCTGGGACACAGCTTGAAAACCAGCGCTCTATGACTGGGTTCACCCAACACGACCAGCCATGGTGGCTGATAAGCCATGTTTGTTTCAGAGTGGCTTGTCGTGTTGTCTGAACCCGGCCCGAGTGGCTTGTGCGTGCTTAAACCAGCCATGCCGCTGGGTTCAGACAGCACGACAAGCCATTCTGAAACAAACATGGCGTAGAAGCCACCGTGGCTTATTGTGTTGTCAATGTGTGAGGGTGAACTCAAGGCGAGAGACCCACTCAGGATATTTACCCGAGGAAACAAAAGGCTGGAGTGGTATAATAGATAGAGTGCTGAGCTTGGAATGGGGAAACGTGGGTTCAAATCCCTATGCAGCCTACTAGGTGACCTTCGGGCCAGTCCCTTTCTCTCAGCCTAACATACCCCACGGTGTTGTTATGAGGAGGAATAATGGGGAAAACCCATGTACACCATCCTGACGAGAGGAGTATCCAAATAATTGTGTTTGAATGGCCAGGGACTTCCTTTGCCAGAGCAGGGGTTGGCAGCTTGTGGCCCTCCAGATATTTTGGCCTACAACTCCTCTCACAAAATACCTGGCTGGCTAGGGCTGATGGGAGTTGTAGGCCAAAACATCTGGAGGGCCACAAGTTGCCCATCCCTGCCACACAGGTCCACTCTGTGCAAACGTCTCTCCCTGTGACAGCAAGGCCTGTAACTCACATGTGCCTCTCTGCTTAGCAAGAGATTTCAATCTCTCCCCCTGGTTCTTTACAAGGCCTGTGTTTGTTATGGCAAACAGCATGTGCTAACCACAGATTCAGTAAAAAAAAAAAAAAACCTTGTGCATTCACCGTAACCCAGCAAAATGAACTGACAATTTCATTCCTGGGAGCAGAGCAGACAGAGTGGATTCATTTTCTACAATGCTCTGTTTTGCTAATCAGATCCTGCCCACAGAGCAATCGGTTATGCCTGTCTCGGTAATTGATAATGACATAGCAGCATGATATAAATCCAGAGCCACACTCCACAGGGTGTTGCAAAATCCATCACAGTATAGTTCAGTACTAAAACCCTTGAACGGAGGCCGGTTCAGCTGCTGCATAATTCTGCACTCATCCTTTGGACTGGTCCAGGCCAAGGAACACAATTCGATCCTCTGTACTGGCTTCCCATTAACATCTGGGCTGAAATCAAGGTATCACCTATGGCCTAAATGGTTCATGGAAACCCCTTCTTCCACATAGATTTCATAGATCATAGAGTTGGAAGGGGCCTACAAGGCCACCGAGTCCGATCCCCTGCTCAGTGCAGGAAACTAGAGGAGGGGTCTCCCATCCAAGGAATAACCAGGCCTGTCTACCTCTACATCCTCTCATGTCTACTGAAGAGTAGAGGTTGGGTGAGCAGCCTTGTGCGTATCCTGAAATTGACCTGGACCCTTCAAGCATTGCACTAGAATGCTGGGAAAACCCTGATAGGGTTCACTCACCTACTCTCATTTCAATTTGTCCTGTGTGAGCATGTGCGTCAGTGTGTGTCTTGATCGCTATAGATATGGGATTGTTGTTGTTTTTCTTTCTTGGACTGTATGTGGCTTTGAATACTTGAAAAATACTTCCAGTTGGAAAGAAACTATTCATCTGCAAACTGACAGAAATAGATAATTTTGCAATGCAATGGGAGCCGCTACAAGCCACTCAAAGGAAATCGGACGCAGGGCTTCAGCTCTTCCATGACCTGAAAGCCAGGCTCTGTGTTATATTTTGCACTTGCTAAAAGCACACTGGGACTTTGCGGGCTCCTTCATTCCCGACAGGAGACAAAAGACGAAGAGGTGCGAAGTCATCATGACCGGGAGGAGAAACTGCTGCTCTGGCTGTTTGGTACTTTTGTTTATTTCCATTTTCTCTCTCAACCTAGCTAAACTTTTTCCTTAGCGGTAGGGAGTGAGAAGGGCAGGGAAGATTAGCTTCCGAGAGAGAGAGAGAGAGAGAGAGAGAGAGAGAGAGAGAGAGAAACAACAGAAGGGGGGGGGGAACAATCTTCCCCATGCCTCTTGCTCCCAATGACCAGGAAAGATTAGCAGAAAAAGAGAGGTGGCCAGGGGAAAAAGGAGTTAGGAAAGAAAAAAAGAAGAAGTCCCCTGCAGAGTTTTTGGCAAGGACTCATGGTTGGTAATTATGGGATGGTAGGTCTCTCCTAGGTCCCCCCCCCCCGCTCTGCAGTGTTTTAAAGCACAGAGGGATTTCCCCCTCCAACACCACCACCCCAAAAATTCAATTATGGGCACCATACAGATGTCTATCAATAAATACTGCTGCTTTTATGAATAAAAAGATCATCTTGCTTCTAATAAGTCTGAGGGAAATGGCAAGACTCCCGTTTCTCTGCTCTCAGGAAAACAGCCGCCGCTCTTATTTCATGCTAGGGTGAGCAAGTCAAACAGTCTGGTAAAGGTCAGAATTAATGGTCATTTTCAGGATCTTTTTTTCCGGTTGGTTTAAAACGATGTCCTTCACTTAGCATGGGAAGTGACTGCCTCACTTCCAAATGCACCGGGGAGGGCGAAGCGTCTACTCAGGCTGCCCATCTAAAGCTTTTGCTCCCCTTTCTAAACTTGCTGCTCCTGAACATGGCATGAGAGTGGAGGGGGCTCTCCTGCGGTCCTGATGGTCCTAAAGATGAGCCCTCAAAGCAGGATGGGAGTAGAAGGACCTGTTCAGGTGGAGATGCTGGAAGCACCAGTGTCCCTGGGGCTCCTCCTCCATGGGTATCTCAAGTGGCATGGTTACTACAGGGGCCTAGGTGGTTCCTCAACCCAAGCCCCCTCCTCCATATCTTCAGACCCCTACTCTGATAGTGCGTGGGGGGGTCTGAATCCTGGGCCATGCTAACTGTCTGTTGTTACTTGAGAATTCTCTCTCTCTCTCTCTCTCTCTCCCTCTCTCAACAATCCCTCTTCTTTTCCTTCTAACAACATTATTGCCCTGGCTTGACTTGATGCCCAGGAGAAGGAGCGTATAGAACAGTGTTCTCCAACCTTGGGTCCCCAGATGTTTTTGGTCTACAACTCCCAGCATGCATGGGAGGGAGTTGTAGGCCAAAAACATCTGGGGACCCAAGGTTGGAGAACACTGGTATAGAACATGCACTCAGTGTCAAGTAGAGAGGGGTCAATTCCAATAAAGTCTAGTAAAGTGGGGTCAAGTCCAGGATTGCAGGGTCCAGGTAAGCAAGTATCAAGACCCTGGACAGCGCACTGTCAGGGGATACTGACTAGACTAGAGCGTTCTCTCACAGGGAGACTTGTTGTCCCAGCAAAGGACTGCAGGGCAAGTGAGGCCTTAAGAAGACTGGCAGATTGCAGGGGGGAAATTGCACACTTCAAAATGTGCAGTTGTTTTTTTTTTTAAAAAAGCAAAAACATTTTTTCACCCTTTAGTCAATGGGAGAAAGTACACACTTTTGAAGAATGTACACAGAAACGAGCGCTTTCCCCATTCAAATGAACTGAAAACCAGGTCAGAAACGAAAACGGGAGCGAGCTGCACAGTGAAATCCTGAGAATTTTGGCAAGCGCGAACATCTCTGGTTCTCATGGGAGAACGCTAAATTAGGGCGATCGCTCCACTGGAGAAACCTTACGGGACTCCTCAGAGATCCTAGCTCTGATGTCTGAAAAGAAAGACGCAAGCAATTTGCTCCCTCTGCCCGTTGTTTTTTCAATAACCTTTGGAGTGTACCTGGGGAAAATTTTCCATGATGGCACCAACAGCAAAAGTGAAGGCAGAAATTCCAGTAACGGCATACAATTAAATTGGGGGGTGGTGGAGGAGCATTGCCAAGCACCCTAGAGAAACCTACAAAAAGGCAGAGTGATAGAGCCCACATAACGAGGAGGAAGTAGGAGTTGAGGAAGTAACGATGCTCCAGATGCAAATGCTAACGCTTGAGATTCACGGTTTGAGGCTGGTGGTCCACTACAACAAATGATGGGCAGACTCCCCCATCTCACATCATAATTAGCTCATAAAGACCAAGCATAGGGCAGTTTGCTCCCAGTCCGCCTCACCAGTCCCCAAAACTTACCTGGCAAAGGGGGTGGCTGGAAGAGACCTTCAGCTGCAGCAGAGGTAGGGGTGTACCTGTATCGCCTCGCAGGGGCGTAGCGGGCTGAAATCGGCCCCACTCACGCCCGCGCGAGGCTCGCGAGGGCATACCTTACTCCGGTGGCGGCTCGCCTCTCCGCGGCGAGACGCCCACACCGCCTGCGCTGCTCCCGTCCCATCACTTCCGGCACACCCAGAAGTGACGGGAAGTGACTTAAACAGCCCTGTTGCCCTGGTTTCCCCGCAAAAAATGTAGTGCGGGGGTCCAGCGCGCCGGCGTAGGGTCCCGTCGTGTCACTTCCGGTCGGTGCCAGCAGCTCGAGCAGCGCGGAGAACAGCTCCGCGCCGCTCAGAAGAACGAGGCGGGGGGCTGCCGCCGCGGAGAGGAGAGGTGGCGGCGAGGACAGCCCCCCCAGACAGGTTCATGTCCACCACTAACAGCGTTCTGGATCATTCTGAGCATGCTCGCAAAAGTGCCCATTGCTACAAGGGAGCCCGGGAAATGGAGTTCCCCGTGCCTCTCTGCTAAATGGGTTGAGTCAGGAGCCACAGGGAGCTCCCGTTCCTACAGCTTCCCAGAAGCAAGGAACACTTATGAGCATGTTCAGAAGACCGCAGGAGCATCAGGAGATGCAGGCTCCACCACTGCTGAAGCTCTCCACACCAGCCATCTCCTGTTGTCTTTGTCTATGTAAGGGTTGGGAAAGAGGGTGGAGAGAGCTGGTGGCAACCACTGGATTGTTGGCAGGGCATGCTGGTGCCAGGCTGAGCCATTCCAAGCCAGGTCTAAACTTAGGGAGGGTTTAGGTGTGGCTCATTGTTTTTTGAACTGGGGCAAGTTCATTTCCAAACTATCTCCCCACAGATTCTGAATTTTTGTTGTCATCACTGAGGACAACAATATATGGAATGTGAGACCTCCCAGTTCTCTTCTGTCCCCCCAGTGCATTACTGTACTTTCCCTGATTTAATCCTAAGGAAGTTTTCAAACTTTCTACAATGGGGTAAAAATCTTATTCAGCCACCTCTCCAGCTTCTAAGATTTGATCCGAGGTCACTGAAACACTTCCAAGCCTATCTTCGTATCCACAAGTATTGGCAACTTTCTTTCTCAAAGTGAAAGCTGAGATCCTTGGGAACCCAAACTGAGCTCATGACCACATTCTGGACTTTTCCTTATGCTTTGGAGGAATCACAGCATACACAAGGACCTATAAGGCAGTTTCATCTGTTCATACATTCTATCTCATCTTCACCTTCCTATCTCTGGAAGTGTGCCACTGAGAGCCAGTGTAGCATAGTGGTTAGAGCAGGGCTCTCCAACCTTGGGTCCCCAGATGTTGCTGGACTACAGCTCCCAGAATCCCTTGCCATTAGCCATGCTGGCTGGGTATGCTGGGAGCTGTAGGCCAGCAACATCTGGAGACCCAAGGTTGGAGAGCCCTGGGTTAGAGTGTTGGACTTGGACTCAGGAGATCAGGATTCTAGTCCCCACTCAGCCATGAAGCTCACTGGGTGACTTTGGGTCAGTCACTGACTCTCAGCCTAACCTTCCTCACAAGGATGTTGTGAAGATAAAATAGAAACCATGTAGAGGCCCATGTAAGCCATCTTGGGTTCCTTGCAAGAGGAAAAAAGGTGGGATATAAATACATTTTAAAAATTGAACAAGCAAGTTTGCTGTTGATCAAAGAATGCAAAGAGGAACAGGCGGCCAGGTAGACTGGAGAAAACCAGCAAATGTGGTGGAGTGACATAGGATGGACTTATCTCCCCGTTTTGAGAAGCGCTATAGTAATCGCAAGTGCCATGCGGGATGGTAATTACAAAGAACCTCCCAAAGACCTCTGCTTCACATGGGTTGGCAGGAGGAGGAGGGCAGAGTAATGCACAAACAGAATGGGAAGCAAATGAGTCCTGAAATTATTATAATCAATGCTGTTATACCAAAGCAAATAGGATGTTGTGTTCAGTGCCGGTCAGGTCAACTCACAAAAGGTGGCATTGAAATAGAAAAAGATTCAGGAATGAATGGCATAGTTATTAGTGGCTCCGTAAAAGCCTTCAGGTAAGAGCAGCACGTGGATTGGAAGGGGAGGGGGAAGATTACGAGGGCTTTGGTGAGTGGAGGAGATGAGAGTGTAATGAATGGTTTGGAGCAGGGAGACCGGCAACATCCACCCGCTCTGCCAGGGCCTGAAAGGGAGGGAAGTGAAAAATAAAACAGCTTGCGATGGGAGGTGAAGAAGCCAACTTTCAAACTCTGTTAGAGGAAATGCTTTTTGCAAAATCAAACTCCCACCACCACTGTTAAGCAAATGCACAAAACAATGCAAACATCTCTCCTGCAGATGGCACATTGTCAGGGCAGTGCCTTGGGAGCCAGTGGGGTGCTGTGAATAGAGACGTGGGGTCCCATGCCCCAGTGAAACTAAGGGCCATTTCGCATATTACACCGCATGTGGGTTTGCTGCTACATAGATGTGAAAGGAAACCACAGTTCATTTCATTTCATTTCTTTCATTTCTATATCGCCCCACAGCCGAAGCTCTTTGGGCGGTTCACAATAGTTCATTGGGTCTCCTCCATGATGGAATAATTTCTATCATATGTGGGTTGGATGAAGGATCCACCTTTCATGAGAAAAAGGGCTCCGCTCACTGGAGGTCCTCTGCCTGGTTTAGGGATGTGTGAGGAATCCAATGGATTTTCTCGACACGGCCCCGCAGATACTGTTTCTTCAACCCTGCACTGGTGCCAACTTGATCTGATGCAAATCAAGCCAGCCCTCAGATTTCTGTTTTCAAAATGGGCCATAATTTGCATGATTATTATTTTTTTTTAAGCTGGGGAAATTCGAGCAAAATTTGGGCCTCCATTCCTCAAATTCGCGCAAATTGCAGAAATTCATGCAAGTCATGTAAATTGGCGCAAACATGTGCAAATGCGGAAATGTGCACAAATTGTGTAAGTGTGTGCAAAGAGGTGCAAATTGTGGAATGGAGGCCTGCACTTTGCACAACTCTGAAATTAACTGTCAGAAAATCCCAAGATGGCCAAGGTGGAGCGTGTGCATATGCAGTGAGAGGAGGATGCTTCCATACTTCTCATGTTCAATGTTACAACAAGAACAGCGACGACTCGGCCCTGACTTGCGCAAATTGTGATTTGCCCAAAATATGCTAGCGATACACGGTTCTCAGCTCCAAATTTGCTCCAAATATGTCAAGCAATTTCGTGGAAGTTGAACCCACCCAATGGCTTTTGGCCATTGGGTAGGAAATGTGTCGAAAGTCCATCAAGCTCAAACAGAATGGGTTTTCCAGTGTCGAACATCCATAGTCTGGTTTTTGGGAAGTCCCACCTCCCTTGACACCACACCACACCTCTCCCCATTCAGCAGGGTCTCCTGACTCTTTGTGTAGCATTTTCAGGGAGCTTGAGTGGCTGTCATAGGAAGGAGGGGGCGGGGAAGTCTACTTCTACCCGTGCAGTTGATCCAACCCTGTGCGTTTGCCACATTCACACGTTACCTTATGAGATGTACATTTAAAACATTCTTGGGAGTATGGATCTGAATTTATGACATTTTGCCAGATTATTTGCAGTGCTAAAAGTTGGGCTCCGCACTTTGCTGGAGAGGATGTCAGGAAATAGGTACATATGCTCATATGTGGTGGAGTTGTAAAAACGTACTGGTATTTTGGCAAGAGGTTTTTATAGAAATATCAGAAATTATTGGTATTAATCTAGAGGGCTGTCCAAAATTAGCACTGTTATCAATAACGGAGAAAGTTACTTGTTCCCAAAATACGAAGGAATTAATGGTAAATTCAGTTAACAGCGGCTAGGTTAATGATTGCGAAGAAATGGAAGGTTCAGCATGTCTTCCTAATCACTGATTGGTATAAGGAAGTATGGGATATAGCTCTAAATTATAAATTAACTTGTAGTATCAAATGTAAAAAGGGATAGTTAGAGAAAAACAATTTTAAGGATATATGGAATCAGTGATTAGATTATGTGTTAATAAAGGGGAAGGGGAGTATGCCTTGTCAGGATATGTTATATTTCTGGAATATAGAATAGTAATTGATTAATGGGATGGAAGTATACAATTTGGTCCCTAGGAGGGTGTGGGGGGTGCACCTTATGATTTATTGTACACAGTTTCAGTTGTGTGCTATTGTTATATTGTGTTTTATTTTGTTTGCAAAATTAAATATATTTTTTTTTAAAAAAGTTGGCAAAGTAAGCTTCCATAGGGTTGCTGTGAGGGTAACATAAATATTCCCATGTATGGTGTCCAGAGCTCCACAGAGGAGATGTAGTATACAGATACGAAAACCACATTTCACCTGGACCGAAATCCACACATACACCCCCCACCCCAGTATGCATTAATGTACTTATCTTGTAGCTCAGTCTCCTCTGTGTAAAATGGAAATAATAAAGACCTCCGTCCCTCATAAGGTGACAGGGAGGATAAATATATCCAAGACTGAACGACACTTCTTGTGTTAGGAAGCACAACTGTTTTCATTTAGCTGGAAAAAACATTCGCTTTTGACAAATTGGCTGAGCAGACAGACGGGGGGCTAATGGAACTTACCTCGCCATTTAAGAAGCAGTAAAACACAGACACAAAGAACCCCTAGAAAGAATAGAATAAAATTGTATGAGGTCAATCGTTTTCCCACCACAAGGGACGATGAAAATATGCACAGGGAAGGATTGGAACGTTTGGATGCAAACATCACCCCTCGCCCCAGGGCTGGTGCGAGACTTCAGTGGGCCCTCGGACCTGCACTGCTGATGCCCCCGCTCCCTGAAACTTCTTTCCTACCAGGTCGCTACCCCTGCCAAATGTCTGCGCCCATCGCTAGTGGTGGGCGACCCTCCCACCACCCGACTCGCTGGACGCTCGGTGAGCGCTGCTGCTGCTGCACCGGGCCAAATACGAGCGCCAGCCAAGCCGCTCATCATCGGACTTCCGGGTTCCCTCCGGAGCGCTTTTTATGTAGAAAATGGCATAGATAGGTTAAGAGCGACCGCGACTTGCGTAACTTGCACAACTCGTGGCCGTTTTTAACATATCTCACACCGTTTTCCACACAAAAAGCTCTGCGCTGGGGGGGAACCTGGAAGTCACTCCCCCCGCTCACCTTGGGAGAATGTGAGTCAAGCCAGGGAAGCAGGTAGGTGGGCCAGAGTTCAGGGGGTCGAGTCCAGCGAGTTTGCTGGACATCCACCCCCCCCCGAACGAAATCCTCACACGTCCCTACGCATCGCAACAAGCTTCTGCCCCTGCCTGCCCCTGTCACCACTCATTGACTGGGTCTGGGTGATCGGTGGTGCCGCCAGGGCTAGGAACATAGCAACGCAGGAAGCGGCCTCAGACTGAGTCAGACCCTTGGTCCATCTAGCCCAGTATTGTCGACACTGACTGGCAGCAGCAGCTCTAGGCAGGAATTTTTCCAGCCCTACCTGCGGATGCCGGGGATCGAGCCTGGGACCTTCCACAGGCAAAGCAGGGGCTCTACCCACTGAGCCACGGCGCCCCTGAGTCACCAGATGACCACCCAGAGAGTGGGTGGGACAGGGGCAACCAGGTTCAGTGTCAACATCTGGGCCAGCATAGGCATTCCGGGGCCCACCGGGACGGATGCTGGTTGCTGCAACATCCTTCTCTTCCTATCTATCTACAGTAATACCTTGGATTGCAAGTAACTTGGTTTGAGAGTGTTTTGCAAGACAAGCAAATTTTTAAATATTTATTTATTTATTTTTGACTTGATATACAAGCGACGTCTTGCAATACAAGTACTGTAGTACGGCTTAAATTAAAAATCTCTGTACAATTTTTTTTGGGGGATTTCGTTTTGATATAAGAGTGTTTTGGATTACAAGCACATTTCCGGAACGAATTATGCTCTCAATCCAAGGCATGACTGTATCTATCTATCTACAGTCATGCCTTGGATTGAGAGCATAATTCGTTCCAGAAACGTGCTTGTCATCCAAAACACTCTTATATCAAAACGAAATCCCCCCCCCAAAAAACATTTGTACAGAGATTTTTAATTTAAGCCGTACGACAGTACTTGTATTGAAAGACGTCGCTTGTATATCAAGTCAAAAATAAATAAATAAATATTTAAAAATTTGCTTGTCTTGCAAAACGCTCTCAAGCCAAGTTACTTGCAATCCAAGTATTTAAAAAACCAACATTTTATCATCAGGGGTGGCCAGCTCAGCACATCCATGGTGACAGGTGCTATCATCATCATCATCATCATCATCATCATCATCATCATCATCATCATCATCATCGAATTAGCTTACATGCAAATCTGCACATGCTCAGAGTATCTTTTCAAAAGAGTTTGTTTGTTTTTTGCTTCAACAGATCAGGACCACAGAAGCAGCAGAAAAGCATGCAATGGTTGCCAGGGGAGAAGATAAATGTTTGTGGTGACAGTGAGTTTCACAACACATGGCCATCTAAATTGGGGGGGACACACTAAAAGACCATTCAGTCCAGGGTCTTAAATTACTTAGCTCTCCCACTGTGGGCAGGACCCGACTATCTGTGTTTTCCTGGGCAAGTGGGCAGAGGTGCTTTTCAACAGCAGCGGAACTGAGAGTGAGCCCGGATGCGCCACCACTTGGGATGTAAAAGAATTTCCTTTCTGCTTGCAAAACATGCGAGCCTGCCCCATCCGCAACCCCGAACGCGAACACAAGCGCAAGAATGTGTCCGCTGAAAACGTTCTCAAATTACTGAGCACGTGCTCATGTTCAACTTGTGCAACTTTCCCTGTTCGATTTGTGCAAATGCCTTCTCTGTGGCGGCCCCCGTACTGTGGAACTCTCTCCCGAGTGACCTCCGCCATGCCCCCTCTCTGCTGAGCTTCCGTCGCTCATTAAAAACCTGGTTGTTCAGGCGGGAATATGGGGTGGGTTAAGATTTTAAAATTTTTATATTGTTTTAAATGTATTTTATTGCTTTTATTCTGTGTACATCGCCCAGGGTGGCCGGTTGCCAGCCAGATGGGTGATAAATAAATAAATAATGATAATGATAATAATAATAATAATAATAATAATAATAATAATAATAATAATAATAATAATAATTATTATTATTATTTGCACCACAAATGTCCAAATCAGCCCCGCTTTAGTCTATGTGGGCAAAATTTGTGCAAATTTGGGGATTTGTGCACAACTTTGATCACTGTTCGTTTTGCGCAGTTTTCCAGTTCGTGCAAAATGAGCAGCAATTGCAAATGCAGATGTAAATTGGGTGCGAGACAAGTGGTGAGCGGATGTTCGGAGAATCTTGGCAAGCTTGAAAATTGCCCGTTCTCTCGTCTCTAGCACCCACCAGGGAAACTTGTCTGGGGAGTTCTCACAAGATTACCAATCTGGCTGGGGATGATGGGAATCTAGGCCAACACCTCTGGAAGGCACCAGGTTGCAGAAGGCTGCAATAAGGCATTCCTATTGCCCACAGTAGCGTTGCTAGTATTAGCTAGCGTTCATATTGCCAGTGCTAGCTATTGGCAAAGTCGCACATTTGCCAAGGCTGAGCTAATTTAGGGGGTCCACCTGTGTCTCCGGGAACCGCTGCCCATCTCATGCATTTCTTGAACATCTCCTACCTGAAAAGACTGTAAGAAGGAATTAAAGTAGATGAAAAATATCTGAGAAATATCATCATCCCCAGGGTTGACGAAGAAGAGCATGTACGTAATCCCCAGAAGAGGCAGAAGAACTAACGTCGCTTTGACGGCCTTCCTGTTAAGGAGAGATCAAAGGAAAAAGTTGACGTGAAGGGCGGGAAAGGACAAGCTCTGCTGGAAGACAACCTGTTGCCAAAGGTCCCGAGAAATCTGACTCTTGATCGTGTGCAAGTAATTATTGGCACAGCTCTGTGCACTTTGTGCTAACAAAATAAATAAATAAATAAATAAGAACAAAAGATGAGAAGACCTGGGTAAACTTTAAAAAATGACAAAGAAAAAGAAAGGTCATTGCCTTGTACTGAAAGATAAAAGACTCAGTGCCAGGCATGCCTCTCTGAAGATGGAATTTCACAATTTAGGGGGGCCACTACTGAAAAGGTTCTCTCTGCTGTTGCCACCCACCACACTTGAGATGGGGATTGATGTGCAGGGAAATCCCCACTGTTATCTCTAGTCTCATTTCAGATCAGAGATAACAGAGGGGATTTCTGGTCACTGAGGTCATCGGAGGGCATGCTCCTGGTGGTTCCACCACAATGGACTTCTGGCCCGATTGGAGTCCACCAGGAGAAGAACCTTCAGTGCAACGGCTCCATTTCTATGAAACTCCCTCCCTCTGGAGGTCAGGCAGGCTCCAACACTGTGTTGGTTTTTTCCGCCTGGTGAATACATCTTCATTTCAGGAAGCCTTCCTTGTTTGACCAGCCATGATTTTACAGATATCCTGTTTTTTAATACATTATTTTATTCTTTTATCTGCTTCATCTTTTTATTGTTCACCGCTCCGGAATCTGTTTAGATATGGAGCAGTATATAAATGTTGTAAATAAATAAAATAAACAAATTCCTCCAGGAGGGAATTCCCCATGGGTGATTTCTCCATTCTCCTAAACCCCTTGGAGCAGGGTTCTCCAACCTTGGGTCCCCAGATGTTGCTGGCCTGGCCTACAGCTCCCAGCATACCCAGCCAGCATGGCTAATGGCAAGGGATTCTGGGAGCTGTAGTCCAGCAACATCTGGCAAGTCAAGGTTGGAGAACCCTGCCTTGGAGAAACCCAAGGAGGTGGGCCAGATGCAGAAGGTGTGCAGGTTCATGCGCCAGAGGTTCCACAGCCCTGCCCTACAGTAAGCAAATTCTTCGGAAATATTCTTAAACTGAGACATCTTGCGGCAGGCAAATCATCATCAAAGCTATAATTAAAAGGCAGGTAATGTTAAGTGGAGAGAGAACACTCAGTGGTGATATTTTACAGCATGATCCCGATCATAACAACTCCGTACTTAATTTTCTGTGTAATAACAGGTATCTTTTCCAGTCTGTGGGTGACATCAAACCATGACACTCAATTGACTTCATAACTGAAGGTATGCTAAAAATATATGTTGAGCAAGCAAGGTTGGCTTTGTGTAGCTGACGGTGCTCTCAGAGTTATGTGTGGGCTGACACAGAGACTCAAGCGATTTCCAATAGCTTCTTTCAGATTTCAAAACGCAACCCAGGGTGTTGGCTTTATTGATGTGCAAGTAATGTTAGTCACGTCTCTCTATGAAGCTGGTTCCATACTAGCCCTATTCTCTGGAACTGCCATCCTTTGTTCACTCAATTTTTACAGAGAATCCACACCCACAGCAAAATTGAGATTGAAGGCATGCTGATATTCAGAAAGACATCACTTTGGGGGGGCCAATATCAAGGTTATCAACACAAGAATTTGCCTTATATCTGGTCAACAAACCTGGGCTAAGGGATAAGCTAAGGAACTTGTTTGTCTTTGGGGGATTTTGTGGCTTACACAGGGGACCAAGCCAAGAAACAGAGCTTATTGCAAGCAGCAGATAGTGAATTCAAAAAGGCTATCTGCAGTTAGGAAGTATCATTTTCTGATTTGCATCCTGCTGAGGAACTGGAGAAGAGAGAACTTTGTGCTTTGTTTGCTGAGAGTACTACGTTTTCTGGCTTGAGGCTAGTTCATTCCAGTAGAGGGGTGGTGAAATTTAAAGTTGGTGGGCAGAGTGATCCTATATGGCCGCTAGACAGTGCCTAGAAGGCCATAAGATTTTTCGGATCCCCAGCTTCAAAATGGAAAATCGCTCCGAGCTCGTAGCTGGGGATCGGCTCTCAGACACCCCCTCCCCCCTTTGTGGCCGGTTTGGAAAGAACTGCTTCAGCTGCTTCTCCGAGGTCACAAGAGCGACCTCAGAGAAGGGCCTTTGGAGGGCATTCCAGGGGGCAGGGAGGGGGGGGGAGACAGGTGCTGCCAAGATAACTGTATGAAGTATCCTACAGGCCTGTGGCTCACACTGGCTCAGCTTGTCTGAGTATGGAAAGCTAATGCAGGGTCAAGCCTGGTTATTACTTGGATGGGAGACCCCTCCTCTAGTTTCCTGCATTGAGCAGGGGGTTGGACTCGATGGCCTTGTAGGCCCCTTCCAACTCTATGATCCTATGACCTCAGCCTCCTTCCCTCCCACTCTGAAGTGCTACACTTACACTGTTGAAATCAGCTATGTAAGTGCTTTGCCGTGTGGGAGGAGCACGGAGGCAACCTTTGCCTCCACGCTCCTCCCGCCCTCCATAGGATGCTTGTCGTAATCCTCCAAGTTCAGAGGTAGGGATGTACTTCGGCCCCTACCTGGGCCCGAAGTTCTCCGCGGCTCAGACCTCCGCGGTGGTGGCGGCCCGATCTCGCTCTTCAGAGTGGCGCGGAGCGTTCTCCGCGCCGCTCGAGCCACCACTGCTGCTGGAGGACCCCCCCAGCCCTCCCTGCTGCTGCTGCCGCCGCTGGAGGACCCCCACCGCCCCCCACCGCCATCGTCCTCCAGTCCTACCTGGTCCTCCTGCGCTCCGGTGCACCTCCGCGCCGGCTGCGGAGCCACTGCTCCGAGCCTCCGACGCGCTGGAGCCCTGCCTGTGCTCTGTTTTGGTGCGGGGAACCATGGCAACAGGGCTTAAACAGCCCTGTTGCCATGGTTCCCCCCGCCAAAACAGAGCGCAGGGTCCCATTGCGTCACTTCCTCCGACGCTGGAAGTGACGCGACGGGACCCGACGGACAGGCAAGCAGAGCAGAGAGCTTTTGTTAAGTCCGCGCGTGTGGCTGAGAATCTCGGCGGACGCGAGCAGGCCCAGTTCGGGCCTCGCTCGTGTCCGCCGAGATTCTCGGCCACATCCCTATTAAAATCAGAGGGTTATGGGCATCCTGATTGGATTGCACCCTTAAAGTGTAAGACCAGGCGTAACACTTTACACAACCTGCCTGCTCATTGCCTCTGAGCAAAGGGTTTGACCCTTATTACCCTATGCAGCTACTAATCACCCCGTAAGCTGTTCAAAATCAGCTAGATCGTGCGTGTCTTGTAGCAGGTACTCAGCTTACCTGTACTGTATTGTTTCTGAAGTGGTCGATGCTCTCAGTTTCGTCATTAAAATCCTAACGATGTTAAACAGGAATACGAAATTTATCTGTGAAGCAAAAGGGAAAACAGGATCACTGGACACAAACGTGGGGAACACACGACGCAATAATCACAACGTGTGCACTCCAACACGGACGTCTCCTGCGCACGTTGCAATATAATAATAAAGGGCGTGAAATTATTAAATTGATCTCCTTCCTTGAGATCAGTTCTGGGAGTTATTCCCCTTTTCTGTCCTTATGAGACGACTTAGGAGCAAAATGTTCAGACAAGATGAAAGCGGACTCATTCCAGTCTTGAGCCAAGAAAGTGCTGATGGAGGGGGGATGTTACTCATGCTCTGGCTACATCCAGACTCGACTGGATGCTGGTGGGAGGGGCGAGGGCAGTGTTCTCCAACCTTGGGTCCCCAGATGTTTTTGGCCTACGACTCCCAGCATGCCCCAGCCAGCTACGCTGGCTGGGGCATGCTGGGAGCTGTAGGCCAAAAACATCTGGGGACCCAAGGTTGGAGAACACTGGGCTAGGGATTTGGACTACGTTATGCATATTTTATGTCAGCTGCCCTGGCTGCCTTTTTTTGCTTCCGAGCTCCCTTCAAAGCACTGGCCTTGGCCTTGAAAGCCCTAAAGCAGGGGTGAGGATCCTCTTTCAGCACAAGGGCTCAATCCAATTTTGGAGAAGCTCTCGAGGAGGGGCACATTCCAGTGGTGGGCGGGGCTGGAGGACAAAAGGGACGGGCAAAGAGGGCGGGGCCAAAAACAGCAGAAATACCTGCGTATTTTACCTTAAAGCCCTCACTGCAAATAACTGAAGGAGAGGCATTTCAACCTTTTGGTATGGGGGGGGGGGGGACTGCGCAAAAGCCGGGAGACCGTCAAACAATTGCGGTTGGGGAAAGGGGGCGGGGCCAGGGGAAGGGGTGGGGCCACCGGAAGGGCTGGATTGGGACCTCAGGGGGGCTGGATTTGGCCCCCCAGGCCTGAGGTCCTGCACCCCTGCCCTAAACAGTTTGGAAGCAAGTTACTTAAAGAACTCTCTGCACCCAAACTAACTTGCCGGAGCTTTAAGTAAGTTATGCTATAAAAGCACTGCTTATTTACCACCACTAGCAGCAATTAGGTGTGTTGTGCATGTGTGTGTGAGGGGGGGGGCTTCTCAGCAGTGGCCCCTTATGTGTGGAACTCCCTTCCCCAGGATACACATTGGGCCTTCCCCTTATCCTTTAAAGAGGCCTCTAAGGCTTTTCTGTTGCAGTCTGCCTTTGGTTCAAGTGGGCTTGGGGGGGGTTTAGGCTGTGGGTGTCATCTTCATCTATCTGGCTTTTGAATTTGTTTTGGTTTCTTAGTTTTTGTGGAGTTGAATGTTTTAAAGATGAAGGTTCGATGCTCCTTTGAATGGTTGTATTTGTTTTGCTTCATTTTGTTTGGCCCTTTGGGGAAAATATATATATATGGAAAAGTTGTGTGTATACATTTGAGGAATGAATGAATGAACACATTTAAAAAGGGTTGACCAGAAGGACAGGCCGGATGGACACTGGTTTGCTCAAGCAAGGCCAAATTTTGGGTGGCAGTGGTGGTAAGTGATTCATTTCCCCTTCCCCACCCACCCCCAATAAAATTTTTGGGCACTTTTATTGAAAATGGCACACCTCATTGAGATGTCTCCAGGTAAGAAGCCTTCAAAGTTTCGGAAGGATAGGTGCAGCGGCAAGGGAGTTATGATGACTGAAAACCAGTTTAAGGCTTTTCTGCATAGTGAAGGCGGCTGGTAACATTGGAAGGCTGGCCCTCTCGTGGTCCCACCCTTGCCCTTCCTCAAAGCACGGTGATTGGAGAGCCCTGGTAAAATGTGCCCTATGATTAGAAGGTGGAGCTGTCAGTTACTCAACCCCACTCCCTCCCTCCCCTCTTATCGATGTTCAGAGCAGTCTTCCTCAATGTGGTCCCCCCACCCCAGAACTTTTGGACCTCAACTCCCACCAGCCTCAGCCCCCATGGCCAATGGTCAGGAATGCTGGAAATTGAAGTCCCCCCAAATTTGGAGGGCGCCAGATTGGGGAAGGCTGGTTGAGAGAAACAAAAGCAAAGGACGCTACTTTGCGGAGGCGTGCTGTTTGCCTTTCTGAAGCAGAATCGTGAAAGCCTCGTGAGAGTCCAGCTTCAGTTCTGGTCACTTCAGAGGGAAGCCTGCCTCACTTCAGGAAGTGCCAGAAGCAGGGATGTTGAAGAGTCCTTGGTCTCGAGTCACGAGTCGAGTCACGAGTCTTTGGACCCGAGTCTCGAGTCCGAGTCCTTGGTCCAAAATGGTGACTCACGAGTCACAAGTCACTCCCAAAGCTGACTCCACGAGTCCCTATTAAAATCAATGGGGTTTTTCCCCAACAAAATAAGGCTACTTCAGATGTGTGGCTTAAATAAATTCTAGGCACAAGTGTGCCTTTTTATTTCAAAACTCTGCAACTGATTTTGGCAAGAACAGACCAGGCAGAAAAAGCCAAAATAACCAGGCAGGCAGAGGAGGCAGGGAACCCCAAAGCAGGCAGGCAGAGGCCTTTGTCTTGGACAATTCAACTGTGTTGAACTGGTCAAGAAGAGACCAGGCAGGCAGAGGAGGCTGGGAACCCCAGACAGGCAGGCAGAGGCAGCCAAACCCAAAATGTCTGAAAGGTTGCATTTTAGAAAAATGATTTTTAAAAATAAACTTGCTGTACTTCCTAAAACTTATCCATGTTGCATTTGAGGAACATGATTTTTCTAAATGTTTGGCCCCCATTCTGGACCGGTGAGATCTCATCACAATTCCACCCTCACTGAACACCCGCTCCACTGGTGATGAACTTGCTGGAACCAGAAACACACTCAGAGCAGCCACACAGAGTAATCTCAGGTCCTTCTTCTGCCTCTCCCAAGTACGCAACACATCAATCAAAATAAATCTTGACACACTGTTGGGGCTGCACTCCTGGTAGCCGTCCATAGTGGCTGAGCAGCGGCACACCTCGCTTCCATGCGCTCTTCGCCGGCAATCACGCTCCTCTCCACTCCTTCTGGCACAGCCCAGGGATGTTGAAGAGTCCTTGGTCTCGAGTCCCGAGTCGAGTCTCGAGTCCCATTAAAAATATTGGGACTCGAGTCCGAGCCGAGTCAGAGGGGGGACTCAGTCCAACTCACGAGTCGAGTCCTCGAGTCCGAGTCCCCATCCCTGGCCAGAAGCAGTCCGAAGTGGTGCAGTTCAGTTGGGGCTTTGACTGGATCCAACGCACGTGCCGGCTGTGTGAGGCCCTCGTCAAAACATGGGGTGCATGTCAGAGGATGCACGGAAGATGGGCCTCTCATTCTGCTTAAGCAGAGACCTGTGCCTCCTACATAAAATGTGGCAAGGAAATACTGCTTAGTGCTCATTCCCACACTGCTGCCTAAGCACCACGCAGCCGAGCTGAGATGTCAACACAAGTTCCCAGAACCAACTTGGTCTTCAAGCTGCTAGATATATAACTCCACCTCAGCGCGACGTGTTTTTGTGCGTGCGCCCAGATGGAGTCCTCCACGTCTTATTATCACAGGCAGATGCATTCCATGCACATCGATTTAGGGTGGGGAAGGAGGAACGATTTAAAAAGACACACACCAAAAACAGTAATGGCAGGCTTTGCAGGACTAAGGGACATCTGTCGTGTGCGTGCGTGTGTATGGGGGGGGGGGGAAGGAGGTCAAGACAATAACGAAATCGTTTCCGTCCTTGGAGGGGAATAAAACGCAAGTTTCTCCTCTAGTGTAACTGCAAGGTCTCTTTGCTGATTCACCATAATGGAGAGATCTGGAATGTTCTTGGAAATGGAGTGAAGCAATAGCGAGGAAGTGCATTAACCTCTCTGACGCTTCTGCTCTCCGACTCCTCAGATAAGTCTGCCTGGTTATTTCCCAGGCTACGGCCTGCTGCGGTTCTGGGGGCTCGCTTGCCATTTGCCGTGTCTCCCTTTAACTGCATCAGTGGGAGATCCCCTCCCATAGGAAGAGCACTGCTGGATCATCCAGCACAACATCCTGTTTCCCCACAGTGGCAAACCAAATGCCTTGTAGGACAAGGGAGTTGAACCTCTTTCAGTCTGAGGCTGAATTCCATGTTGGAGAAGCTCTCGGGGGCCTCTGGCAACGTAACAAGGTGGGGCAGGGAGAAAGACTTACCTAAGAAGATCAAGGCAATTTGAAAGGGCGATTAATTTATTATTATATTTATACCCCGCCTTTTTTCCTGCAAGGAACCCAAGGCGGCTTATATAATCCTCCTCCTCCTCCTCCTCTCCATCTTATCCTCACAACAACCCTGTGAGGTAGGTTAGGCTGAGAGGCAGGGACTGGCCCAAAGTCACCCAGTGAGTTTCATGGCCGAGTGGGGACTAGAACCCGGATCTCCCGAGTCCCAGGCTACGGTCACATTGCAGCGGTGGTGGGGGCTGAAGGCAAAAGGGCCCGGGCCAAAAATACCCCCCCCCCCAAAATACCAGCATATTTTCACTTAAAGCTCTTACTGCCAGTAAATAAGCCTCAGGGGAGGCCTTTCAGCTTTTTAGAATGGGGGGGGGGGAAACTGCACAAAAGCTGGGAATTCATCAAATGAGCAGTAGGGTACGCCAGTAGTGAACTCCCTAGGGAACCCCAGGAGGGATGGAATCGGCCCCCGGGTTTTTGGGGTTCTGCAGCCCTGATATAGGAACCCCACAAGCAGGACATGAGTTAAACAGCATCCTCCTACTCGTGTTCCCCATCACCTGGTAATTTAAAAGGAGATTGGAAGAACTCCAACCTGTAGAGGAGGAGAGATCTATTAACCGTGATAGCTAAATCGTAACTTCCTGTTCTTTGTCTGCCTGGTCTAGAAGCTCCCCACTCTAGGTTTCGGAGAGTGGTGGAGATGATGCGGCATCTTCAGCAGTCTGTGCTTTTTTTAAAAAATCAATTTTATGTTCATGCCCCATTCCCTAAGCCCTCTCTGAGCAGTTGATGCTTTCTTAGCAAAGCTATTATCCCAACTAATCTTTCTTTGGCCAAATATCAACTACAGTACAAACTCTAGTGGTTTTGTAACCCCAGACAAATGCAGAGCAATCAACTCCTCAAAAGCATGAATACTGTCACCTTGACCTTGCTGAATTAATGCTCTTCTGGCCTCTGAATTTCCTCTAGGCCAGTGTGGCGTAATGGTGAGAGTGCTGGACTGGGACTCGGGAGATCCGGGTTCTAGTCCCCGCTCGGCCATGAAACTCACTGGGTGACTTTGGGCCAGTCCCTGCCTCTCAGCCTAACCTACCTCACAGGGTTGTTGTGAGGATAAAATGGAGGAGGAGGAGGATTATATAAGTCGCCTTGGGTTCCTTGCAGGAAAAAAGGCGGGGTATAAATATAATAAATTAATCGCCCTTTCAATTTGCCTTGATCTTCTTAGGTAAGTCTTTTTCCCTGCCCCCCCCCCCCTCTTGTTATGTTGCCAAAGGCCTCCATGCAAAAGTGAAATCCATCACAAACCCCATCCCTTTAGATTCACACAGAACTTCTTGGGATATTGCCACATAACTAGGAATTAGATGATCTTTAAATCAGGGGTGGGCAACCTTGGGGGGGGGTGTCAGGCGGCCGCACCCCACCCCTGCTGAGATTGCTGCCTCATTTGCTGTGGAGGCAGCAAGAAATGTGGCAATTGCGCAAGGGAACAAGGTGCACGGGGAGCGCATGCCTCGTTTGCAAGCAGAATCATGCTCCCTGGCGGCTGACCGGAGCAGCACGATTTTGCTCGTAAACACGGCGCTGCCCCCTTGCATGCTTTTCTTCCTTGCAACATTGCTGCGTTTTTTGCCGCAAATTCAGAGGGCTTGGCTCGGAAGCCTCTGTCCTAGGGATGGGCAGCTTTCAGATCTACTATGTGGTGTTTTTATTACTAGAACCTCAAGACCCATCAGGTGAAAAAGACATACACGGAGGGGTCAAACTACATGCTACGTTCATCGTGTAGCTGACCCCTCTCTTGCTTTCTTGCTGGAGAATAAGTGTGCAGGGTCCCAAATCAGAATGGGACCAGTCTGCACAAGGAGGGGAGGATTACACCTCCCCTTGCAGCTGTTTGCTTCCCAAATGGAGACTTCTTCCTTTCTTTCTAACCCCTCCATGGGGTTGGGGATGCCATTACAGAAAAAGACCCTGCTCTGCATTTCAGTGGCTCTCACTCCTGTTAATGAGGAGACACAAAGGAGATGGCATCTGTAGATCGAAAAGGATGGTGGGAAAGTACAGATGGAAGAAAAGCCTTCCTGAAATTACGCCAAAAAAGGGGGGGGGGGAGTTGTGAGACATGATTCCCCCGATCTCACACCTGTTATTCAAGTGGAAAGCTGCTACATTTTTGGTTCGTTTGTTTCATTTTATTATTTTTTTTAAGCCAGGGAATCCCCCGCCCCCAAAGATGGCGCAAAAGGAGCTTGCTGCAAAGGAGCACCTTGCTCGATACGCGCAGATCAGAGAAAAGTTCGGGAGGGGGCATGAAAGGGGGTGCAGGCGGAATACTAAATCTATGCATTCTGCGCATTATGAGTCAATTAGTCCCAAGTCCTCTCGGGGACTGAACAGCTGGAAAAGACAGAATGCTAACAAGCTCTTCTCGCTGCCTGCAGATAACATGAAGTGATTCAGTTCTTGCGGTGGCTGCAATGAATCTGTTGCCAACCAGGAGCACGATTGGTGGCACTTGCTTCCCTGAAGTCCGATGCAACGGTTCCATGTGTTATCTACTCTAAATCTTTCCTAACCTTTTATTCTCTTGCCAGGCCAGCACTCTGGAGATAGACAACATCAGACGGTGTAGTAGAGACAGATGCAGCTTTGCCATGATCTGACCAAATAACACTCTATTAAAGAATCCACAGTTTTGAGGCTACGGCAGGGCGACGCCTCTGACTCTTTTAGAAATCGCTGAGCCACCCCGTAGCATCACAAAGGAATTATATAGCCACGGTGAAAAAAAATCTTCAGTGCAGCCAGAATACCGTGTTCAGTTCTGATGCTCCGATCTGACAAAAAGATCGACCCAGTATGCGGTGGCTGTGAAAAAGGCGAATTCCATGTTGGGGATCATTAGGAAAGGAACTGAAAATAAAACTGCCAGTAGCATCATGCTTTGATAAAAAAAAAAAAAATCTATGCTATGGCCACACTTGGGATACTACTACGTACAGTTCTGCTCACCACACCTCAAAAAAGGATATTGTAGATAGCCCAACGAGTGGGACAGCTGGAAGGGCCAGGACAAAGAGCACGTGGTTTTCATGAATTCCAGGTTCATTGACATCTCCAGATTGGGCTGAGACAGACTCCTGTCTGAAACCCTGGAGAGCTGCTGCCAATCTGTGTGGACCAGTGGTGGGCAACATGTGTCCCGTGGGCTGTATGTGTACCCCCCAGCCTCTGGTGCAGTGTTCTCCAACCTTGGGTCCCCAGATGTTTTTGGCCTACAACTCCCAGCATGCCCCAGCCAGTGTAGCTGGCTGGGGCATGCTGGGAGTTGTAGGCCAAAAACATCTGGGGACCCAAGGTTGGAGAACACTGCTCTGGTGTGTGTCCCATTGCCACGCTGCTTAAATTAGATGGTGAAGCAGCGGGGGGGGGGGGGGGAGGCAGTTTGCTACCAAATTTTGGTGGCAAACCACTGCAGAGGCTAAAACGGGGTGAACTTAATTCGAAAAACAAGCTACAATTTGTCCCTTTAAAGCCTCTGTAGAAGTTTGCTGCTGAAATTTGGTAGCAAACCACCAATGTTTTGCCACCCGCACAGCGCGCCACCGAATTCTGGCAGGAGGGCGGTGGCAGGCAGGGGTATGGCTCACATGACTCACCCACCCCTGGTGTAGACAGCACTGAGTTAGATGGACCAAAGGCAGGGCCGGCGTCAGGTGTAGGCATGGTCGGGAACCTGTCAAGGGCCCACACACCCCAGCAGAGGTCCACAGACAAGGGCCCCCTGGAGGTGCTCCTCGGTCTTCACCACGGCAACCTGCTTTTTCACCTGCCTCTCACTCTGGACCAGACAACAGTGGCAGTGAGAAGGAGCAGCAGCTCCTTGTGTTGGATCACGCCACGGTCCTTATATTTTTGAATCCTGCAGGAAGTAAGAGAAGATTGCACATGCTCAGCCCACATCGAGCCTTTCTGTTCTCCCCCCTCCCTTTACTTTTTATTTTAATTTACAGATATATGTACCTCTGCTTACCAAGGGAGTCAGTCCCCCTTGTCGGGATGTGTGAGAAATTAGGTCCGTCAAGTATTTTTTTAAAAATAGATGTACCCAATTTGCACTTCTTGCACCCGGGCAGAATTTGCAGTCGGAAATCTGTAAATTCCCACGCTTGTGATGCTTTTCGCGCACACAAATAAGTGCTCGATGCGCACATTTGAAAAATGCACAAGGGAAAATAGGTATATTACCCAAATGGGCAGAAAATGCTTTTAGTAAATGGATGCAAGCATGCAAAAATGCATACACATTTAAAAATGTGCACAAAACGCGTAATTACTGTGTACGTGGCCAAAAAAAATGCGTACATACACAAATGCGGACAGATTGTATATATGCAAGCTCATGTGCAAATGGGATGGAATGATCTATGAATGTGGCTCACGCTGGCTCAGCTTGTCTGAGCGTGGAAAGCTAAGCAGGGTGAGGCCTGGTTATGACTTGGATGGGAGACGCCTCCTCTAGTCTCCTGCACTGAGCAGGGGGTTGGACTCGGTGGCCTTGTGTAGGCTCCTTCCAGCTCTATGATCCTATGATAAAAAAACCCAATAATCTGGGCAAGACCAAATCTGACATAGCTGCCAATCCCTACCATCGGGTATGTAGAACCCACTACCTTATTTGTCAGTGTGGCATCAGTTTGCTTCCAGATTGATAGGCACTCAACCATATGAGTTTACAATGACTATAAATGCTAGCGGGACTTGCAGAAAAATATTGCACTGTGTCCTCACCTGGGGTGTGTGAGGAATCTGATGGGGGTGGTGGTGGAATCCAAGGGATTTTCTCAACTTGGCTATGTGGATTCCGTTCTGTCAACCCTGTGCTGGTGCCGACTCAATCTGACCTGAGTCGAGCCAGCATGCAGACTTCTGTTTTTAAAACAGGCTGCAATTTGCGCATTAAAAAAAAAAAAAAGCTGGAGAAACTTGCGCAATGATCAGGCCTCCGCTCCACAGAGTTGTGCAAACTGTGTAAATTTGCACACATTAAGTAAACTTATGCAAATTGTGTGAATTTGCGCAAATTGCGGAGTGGAGACCCAATTTTTCCACTACTCTGACATTAACTGTCATAAAATCCAAGGAGGCCCAGGTGGGGCGTGTGCATATGCAGTGAGAGGAGGAGGCTTCCATACTTCTCATGTTAAATGCTACAACAAGAACAACAACAACAATTACTTGAACCTAACGAGTTGGCCCCGATAAGCGCAAATCGCAATCTGCGCAAATCGCGCGCTAGAGATACGCAGTTTTCAGCTCCAAATTTGTGCAAATATTTTGAGCAATTTCTCAGCAGCTGTGCACACACACCCCCGACTTGGCCCACTTTTGACTGTCGGGTCGGAGATGTTTTGAAAGTACGTCGAGCCCAAAATGGAAGGAACGAGTTTTTCAGTGTCACACATCCCTAGTCCTCACTTTCTAAGAAGAGTGCTCTTGTTCAGGGTCTCAACCAACCAGCCATTCACTTCTCCAGGATATGCCATTCCATACACACACACACACACACACACACACACATTTTCCTTTTCTGACACTCAGCATGCCATGACTCCTCACTGGGCTGCTTTTTTGTGGTGGCAGGGGTGGATTGCACCTGCTAGTTTAAAAAAATACTTTTTGTAGTTTCACAAACATTGGATTTCTCCTGAGCATATATATATATCGATACCACCCTCTTGCTGCTGAGTAGCCCCATTCTGGCTTCATTTCTGTTGGCACTCACCGCCTGAGTTTGCTGTTAGCCGTGGGAGTGATGAGGGTGTGATGATGAAGCTCCTAGTTCAGAGGCAGTATGTCAAATACAAGATTTTGGGGGGGACAACAGTCCACAAAGGCTATTACTTTAATGCTCTGCTCGTGTGCTTCTCAGAGTCATCTGGTTGGCCCCTGTGGGAAATCAGATGCTGGACTCGATGGACCTTTGGTCTGATCCAGCAAGGTTCTTTGGAGCCTCTTCGGTGCAATGCAATCTGATCTGCAACGTCGTTAGAGATGGGAGTGAGAATATTGGGCAAATATATGGCCTCTCCCCTCCCCCCCCGAACAGAGCAGAAGGAGTTTCTTTGGAAATGCCTAAACAACAGTTTGCATCTTTTCTATTAACTACACAATGAGGATGGAAAATTGATCACAGAAGACAAAGAAAAGGCAGAAATGTTCAACTCCTACTTCGGCTCGGTCTTCTCCCAAAAGAGGGTCTATGACCCCCCCAGGGATGGGGACTCGAGGACTCGACTCGTGAGTCGGACTGAGTCCCCCCTCTGACTCGACTCGGACTCGAGTCCCAATATTTTTAATGGGACTCGAGACTCGACTCTGGACTCGAGACCAAGGACTCTTCAACATCCCTGGGCTGTGCCAGAAGGAGTGGAGAGGAGCGCGATCACCGGTGAAGAGCGCATGGAAGAGAGGTGTGCCGCTGCTCGGCCACTATGGACGGCTACCAGGAGTGCAGCCCCAACAGTGTGTCAAGATTTATTTTGATTGATGTGTTGCGTACTTGGGAGAGGCAGAAGAAGGACCTGAGATTACTCTGTGTGGCTGCTCTGAGTGTGTTTCTGGTTCCAGCAAGTTCATCACCAGTGGAGCGGGTGTTCAGCGAGGGTGGAATGGTGATGAGATCTCACCGTTCCAGAATGGGGGCCAAACATTTAGAAAAAATCATGTTCCTCAAATGCAACATGGATAAGTTTTAGGAAGTACAGCAAGTTTATTTTTTAAAATCATTTTTTAAAATGCAACCTTTCAGACATTTTGGGTTTGGCTGCCTCTGCCTGCCTGTCTGGGGTTCCCAGCCTCTTCTGCCTGCCTGGTCTCTTCTTGACCAGTTCAACAGTTGAATTGTCCAAGACAAAGGCCTCTGCCTGCCTGCTTTGGGGTTCCCTGCCTCCTCTGCCTGCCTGGTTATTTTGGGTTTGTCTGCCTGGTCTGTTCTTTCCAAAATCAGTTGCAGAGTTTTGAAATAAAAAGGCACACTTGTGCCTAGAATTTATTTAAGCCACACATCTGAAATAGCCTTATTTTGTTGGGGGGAAATCCCATTGATTTTAATAGGGACTCGTGGAGTCGGCTTTGGGAGTGACTCGTGACTCGTGAGTCACCATTTTGGACCAAGGACTTGGACTCGGACTCGAGACTCGGGTCCAAAGACTTGTGACTCGACTCGTGACTCGAGACCAAGGACTCTTCAACATCCCTGGACCCCCCCTAGCAAATCTGAAGTGTATATTGAAGGGGCAGGATTGCAGCTTGAGATTAATAGGCAAATGGTCAAGGAGCACCTGATTACTCTGAACGAGTTTAAATCTCCAGGGCCTGATGAGCTGCATCCTAGAGTAATAAAGGAACTGGCAGAAGAACTCTCAGAACCACTGTCTATTATCTTTGAGAAATCATGGAGGACAGGTGAAGTGCCAGACGACTGGAGGAGGGCAAATGTTGTTCCCATCTTCAAAAAGGGCAAAAAAGAGGAACCTGGGAACTATAGGCCAGTCAGTCTGACATCAATCCCTGGGAAAATTCTGGAGCAGATTATAAAAAAGTCAGTTTGCAAGCACCTTGAAAACAATGCAGTGATTACTAGAAGCCAGCATAGATTTGTCAAGAACAAATCCTGCCAGACTAATCTGATCTCATTTTTTGATCGGGTAACCTCCCTTGTGGACTATGGGAATGCTGTGGACATAATATATCTGGACTCCAGCAAAGCTTTTGACAAAGTGCCTCTTGATATCCTGATTAGCAAGCTAGCTAAAAGTGGGCTAGATGGAACAACTATCAGGTGGATCCACAATTGGCTACAGAATCGGACACAAAGAGTGCTCATCAATGGTTCCTTCCCAAACTGGGGAGAGGTAACGAGTGGGGTACCACAGGGCTCGGTCCTGGGCCCAGTGCTCTTCAACATTTTTATTAATGACTTGGATGAGGAGG
Source organism: Shinisaurus crocodilurus (assembly GCA_021292165.1). NCBI lineage: Eukaryota > Metazoa > Chordata > Lepidosauria > Squamata > Shinisauridae > Shinisaurus > Shinisaurus crocodilurus. The sequence goes on along the minus strand of CM037880.1, from coordinate 9,202,398 downwards.
TACAGGGAATGCTTATCAAATTTGCAGATAACACAAAGTTGGGTGGAATAGCTAATACTCTAGAAGACAGAAACAAAATTCAAAGCGATCTCGATAGGCTGGAGCACTGGGCCGAAAACAACAGAATGAAATTTAATAGGGATAAATGCCAAGTGCTGCAACTAGGGAAAGGAAACCAAATGCAGAGTTACAGAATGGGGGACACTTGGCTCAACAATACTACAAGTGAGAAGGATCTTGGAATTGTGGTAAATCACAAACTGAATATGAGCCAGCAATGTGATGTGGCTGCAAAGAAGGCAAATGCAATTTTGGGCTGCATTAATAGAAGTATAGCTTCCAAATTGCATGAAGTGATAATTCCCCATTACTCGGCACTGGTTAGGCCTCATCTTGAGTACTGTGTCCAGTTCTGGGCACCACACTTTAAGAAGGACGTAGACAAACTGGAGAGGGTTCAGAGGAGGGCAACAAGGATGATAAAGGGACTGGAAACAAGGCTCTATGAGGAGAGACTGAAAGAACTGGGCATGTTAGCCTTCAGAAGAGGAGACTGAGGGGAGATATGATCGCACTCTTCCAGTACTTGAAGGGTTGTCACGCAGAGGAGGGCCAGGATCTCTTCTCCATCATCCCAGTTTGCAGGACACGGAATAATGGGCTCAAGTTACAGGAACCTAGATTCCACCTAAACATCAGGAAAAATCTCCTGACTGTCAGAGCAATAAGACAGTGGAACCAACTACCTAGGGAGGTGGTGGGCTCTCCTCTCCCACTCCGGAGGCATTCAAGGTGAAGCTGGACAGCCACCTGTCAGGGATGCTTTCACCTGGGTTCCTGCATTGAGCAGGGGGTTGGACTCGATGGCCTTGTGGGCCCCTTCCAACTCTACTTTTCTATGATTCTATCTGGCACAGGGCTCATAGAATCATAGAATAGTAGAGTTGGAAGGGGCCTATAAGTATCCACTTGTTTTCTCCTCCCGCAGTTGATCAAATTAGCTGTGACGCTCAGCATAGGTCAGCTGCTCAAAACAGTAGCTCTGTGTCACGTTCTCTCCCCTACCATCCCTGTCTTGCCCCGCAATTAAAGATGCTTGAGGTTGCTGCCTAACAAATTACATTAAAACAACAGCATACAATAAAATCCATCAACTTTAAAACAAAACTAAACAGATGAAGCAGCTCACCAGCCAGGGTAGGCTCCAGAGTTGGGGGAGGGCCCTTCGCAAGGTGCCATTAGAGACCCCCACCCCAGTTTGGTGACCTCCCTAGTCACAAGTTGATCTGGCAGCAGCAGAAGGCCACTGGGAAGCAGCCATTTTAAATTTCCCTCAGTGCTCCAGAGGCACCACAACTAAGAAGGACCCGCCGCATCGCTTCCCACCGCGCTTCAGAAAGCACAGGAACTCTGCTGCAGAAGGCTTTCGAAGAGCTGAGCCGTGGGGCAAGTTCATATATGTGAGTAGGCAGGCAGTCCTTCGTGAGTAGGCAGCCCAGGTAATTTTGGTCTGACATTTGGTCAGACGTCTCCATATCATGTCCCTGCATTTTCCTGCTCCCACTGAGTGCTGCTAAGGATGTGGAGTGGGCTAGGAAAATTGTTAGTAAGTCTGACTAAACATTACTGTCCGGGGCGGGCGGGGCGGGAGACTCACACGGGGCTGCCATTTTGGGCAATGGCACCTTGTCGCATTTTATGACGAGTGCCAGTGCTTATATACTGTCCTTATACAGCACCAGTTGTTTGCGCAGTGCTGCCCAATGTTCAGTGCCTTCACATCATCCCTGTGCAGAATGCCACTGCTATGCCCATTTTACAGATGGGGAAGAGTGAGGGATAGTTACTTACTCCCCCATCTGTTGCTGACAAAAACCGATGTGGCCGTCCCATTCCTCCTGCAAATTCAGCTGCTGAATGGCCATGGACGGAGGAGGATTATACATTTCACAAACCACAGATTTTAACAACTGCAAATCAAGCAATTCTCATGAGAAGTGTCAAGGAAATTAAACAATTAGGAGGTGGGGAAATTGCCCAGGCTCAAGCCAAGGAAAATGTGTGTGGGTCAGGCCAGGGCCGGCCCTGCCATTAGGCAGGGTGACGCAGTTGCCTCAGGCAGCAGATGCTGGGAGGAGGCAGTGATGTGTTGGAGGAGAGAGCTGTGGACCACATGGCCTGCCCTGCGCCCCCAAAGCTAGCCTGCTGCCTTCAGGTGTGGTAGGGGATGCTGCCCCATTGTCGGCGTTGAGCAAAGATTCAACTGCCAGTCCAGTCAGCCTCTGTACATGGAACGAGAGGGGGGGGGGGCGCCATCTTGTCCTTCGCCTCAGGCAGCAAAATGTCTGGGCTGGCTCTGGTGCAGGCTCAGTTTGTGATAGGAAAGCTCTCTTGGGACCTGTGGTAGAAAACTGTGTTTAGATCTGGGAGCTGTACTTCTGTGAGGGTGGGTGGGTATCTAATTGACAGTTCCCAGCACTCACCAAAATTCAGTTCCCAGGATTCTGTGGGAGATGCCCTGACAGTTAAAAGCGGGAGTGAGCATACAGGTTTTAGGGTTGAGGCAAAATGCTTCCTCATTTTGCTACCCATTCACCAGAGGCAACAGGGAGACATTTTTTGGACTGGTTTTCAGGGGCCTCTGGAATTCCGCGGTCCAACATTCACCAACCGTCTCTGAGGTTCATTCTGGAAGCTGCTGGCTGGCAGACATCACATTTTTTCCCCCTCCCCTGAAAGCCCCTGAGAAAGAAACTTCCCTGCTACCATTTTGTCCTCAGAAGACGCAAGCGGAGCAACTCCACGTCATCAGTGCTCTGGCATCTTTGGGGATGAAAAGGAACGTGGGGACCAGCCGGCTACTACCACAAGAACTCCAGAAGCAGGAGGTGAGTCTGCCCCACCCGCACAGCTTGCCCGCATCCCTCTGCCCCCCACCAAACAGAAGTGGCAATTCTTAATACGAAAACTTTCAACCCAGCACTAGCCTGTCGTGCAGACTGGGTCCGCGGGTCATTGGCGGAGCTGACTTGATCCCAGATCCCTCAGATTCAGGCACAACCGTCTAGCCCAGGGGTGCTAAAGCTCTTTTAACCTGAGGGTGGAATTCAATTTCGGAGAGGATTTTTTTTGGGGGGGGCGCATTCCAGTGGTGGGCAGGGCAAAATACAAAAATGCCAGCGTATTTTAGCTTAAGGGAGCAATCCAGTGGGGGTACCCGTAAGCCCCTGAACGAGTATTCCAGGCATTCTACGCAGGGTGGGAGGACGATGGCAGAGATGATCTTCGCCTCTGGTGGCTGGAGCACCAGCAGGATACCTCGTAATCTGGAAGATCCAGTCTCCGCCCCTCCCCGCCCCCACGGAACACCCCCTTTGCCCCTTCTCTGAGGTCGGCCTTTCGACCTCAGAGAAGCAGCCGGCACGGTTATTTCCATGCTCGCTCCGAGGAGTGGGTGGGAGGAGGATCTGAGCACGAATCCCCAGCTCCGAGGGGGATCTGGGAATCCAACTGAATCCTCTGGCTGGCCCTTCAGGCACTGTCTAGGGGCCGCCCATAAGATCACTCTGCCCAGCTCTTATTGCCAGTAACTCAACATTTCAACCTTTTAGAATGGCGGGGGGGCGGGGGGAATGCAGCAAAACTGGGAAAGCACCAAACGGTTGGAGGTGGGAAAGTGGGAACCCCTTTGTGACACTGGGAAGTGGGTGTGGCCGTCTGGCCCCGGGCCTCAGTTTCTACACCCCTAGACTCTACCCCCACCATCCAATAGTGAGCATATGGACCTGCCCTTTGCCGCCTGTCGTAGCATCCTTTGGTTTAAAACTCAGGCTATTTCCCGTCCTTACATTTGTTCAATTCCTTTTGCATCTCTTGGGAGAATGGCACCATTAAAGAGATTAAAAGTGGACAAACTGCTGGCACATGCGATGCGGCTGTAAAATGCACAATCCTCCCGATATCCCACAGGATCAACGGATGCTCTGGCACGTTACTGCTGCAGAATCTGCAGAACTGCACAATCGTCTCGATATATAAGGAAAACAAGAATAAAACAATGCCGTCGCGTAGGGAGAAAAGAGCCCAGTTTAATACAGACATCCCCCGCTCACCCCACGCCGCCTTCTGAACAATTGGTATTCAGAGACATGTTGCCTCTGATCCTGGAGGAAGCATAACTAGCATCCTTCATGCTCATGCTCGCTGCCATCCAAGTGCTGCGGGCAGAAGAGGAGAAATGTTGCTCATTTCCCAAACAGATGATCATCAAGGCCTATATACCGCCTCCACTATCGGAGACAGTGCACCTCTGAATACCAGTTGCCAAGGAATACAAGCAGGAGGGTGGGTGCTGTTGCGCCCATGTCCTGCTTGTGGGTCTCCCATGGGCATCTGCTTGGCCACTGTGTGAACAGAATGCTGGACTGGACTGGATGGACCCTTGGTCTGATCCAGCATGGCTCCTCTTACGGTCTTAAGGGCATCCTGGAACTCTCTCCAAGAAACACCGTTTGGGAGCTGCAGTAGCCAGATGGTTCAGAGTGACAACTCGTAGGGTTGTGCACGGAGCCTGATTGGGGGGTGGAAGTCCAGAGAACTCACCAGGCTCAACCCCCCACCGAGCTCCGCTCGCCCTACCTGCTTCCGAGTTCCCGGCGCTACGTTTTTAAGGTAGAAAATGCCGTAAGATATGTTAAAAACGGCAGCAGTTTGTGCAAGTTATGCAAATCGTGGCTGCTTTTAATGCATCTTACGCCATTTTCTATGTAAAAACCATAGTGGTGGGAACCCGGAAGTACGACGAGCACCTCTGCTGGTGCTCGCTTTTGACCCGGCTTGTAGCAGCAGCGCTCGCCGAGCACCCAGCGAGTCAGGGTGGTGGGCAGATCACCCACCCCTCAAGCAGGCCTGGTGCCAGCAGGCGGCATCCTTGGGTGGATGCTGGGGCTCCAGCTGAACCCACCGCTGGTGCTTGCTATGGATCCCCCTTTGAGCACTGCCACCGTCCAGTGCCCATGGGGGGGGGGCTGATGTAGGAGGGCCCCCCCCATTGCACATTGCTAAGGGATTCCTCAAACCTGAAGCCAGTCCTGGGGGCAGGTCTTCAGCTTCAGGAGAGCCGGCCTCTCACCATTCATGGTAACCAAAGAAACTTTGAAGGGAAGAGCAAACGGCAGAAGTGTACCTAAGTCACCTCCCCGTCTGACTTGAATATATATTCATCTTCTGACACAAGCTTGTGATTTCCTTCAGAAAGAGATCTCTTGAGGAGGACAAGAGTCAATTAGGAATGTAGATACAAACAAACCGAGAGAGCTTCCTTCCTTCCTTCCTTCCTTCCTGCTCTTTGCAATCAAGGAGCTATTTTGTGAAGCTCTTAGAAATGTCGCCTTAAGGCAGTGTTTCTCAACCTTGGGTCCCCAGATGTTTTTGGCCTACAACTCCCAGCATGCCCCAGCCAGCTATGCTGGCTGGGGCATGCTGGGAGTTGTAGGCCAAAAACATCTGGGGACCCAAGGTTGAGAAACACTGCCTTAAGGGAAGAAAAAGTACACAATCTCCCTGGGCAGATGCACCTGGGACGTGCACAGGTGTCTTCTCTTAGCTGGTATTACAGTGGTACCACAATTCTCCTCTCTCTTTTCAGAGTCAGTGTGGTGTAGTGGCTGCAGCAGCCTCCTCTAACCGCCGGCGGTGTCAACTACACCTCCCATCATCCACATCCAGCATGGCCAATGGTCATGCTGGAAAGGGATGATGGGAGGTGTGGTCCAGCGCAGCTGGAAAGCACCAGGTTGGGGAAGCCTGGGTTAGAGTGTCACACCAGTAGCAGGTAGATGGAGGGAAATGATTCTCATGCCTCAAAGAAATGTAGGTTCAAATCCCCACTCAGCCATGAAGCTCAATGGGTGACCTTGGGCCAATCATTCTCTCCCAGCCTAAACTGCCTTACAGGGTTGTTGTTGTATGGATAAAATAGGTGGGGAGAAACATGAATGCCAGCAGAGCTCCTGGAAGCAAGGTATAAAAATACAAGCAACATAGTAGTCTTCAACTCTCACCTCCTTATTATCATTATTGCTTACGGACCCATCGCTAGAGTCTACACAATCTTCTTTAGAATTTCCTCCTTTTATCCTGGAAGACAATCTTACTCAGTCACGAGTGATCGCCTGATGTTGATGATGACTACTATTAATAATATTTTATATCCCACCATATCCCATTTTTTTTCCCTGCAAGGAACCCAACGCAGCTTACATCCTCCTCCTCTCCATTTTATCCTCACAACAACCCTGTGTGAGGTAGGTTAGGCTGAGAGTCAGTGACTGGCCCAAAGTCACCCACTGAGCTTCATGGCCGAGTGGGGACTAGAACCCGGATCTCCCGAGTCCCAGTCCAGCACTCTCACCACTACACCACACTGGCTCTCATTCCAATCTTGCAAGAGAGTAAGTCACTTGATATTTCGTATTCACAGAACACGGAATTTTAAAAAAAATTATCAATAGCATAGACCAGAGGTTCCCAACCTTGGGTCCCCAGATGCTGCTGGCCTACAGCTCCCAGCATACCCAGCCAGCATGGCTAATGGCAAGGGATGCTGGGAGCTGTAGTCCAGCAACATCTGGGGACCCAAGGTTGGGAACCACTGGCATAGACAATGCACAACATAAAGATCAATGTACCAAATACAAAAGAAAGGTATGACAAGCAAAACAACACAGATATTATTGAACTTCTGGTGTTCAACCTCAATCCTGCAGGGCAAATCTAGCCCCTCTGGGGGGCTAGAGGGGCAAATCTAGCCCCTCTGGGGGGCAAATCTAGCCCCTCTGGGGGGCAAATCTAGCCCCTCTGGGGGGCAAATCTAGCCCCTCTAGGGTTCCCTGGATGGCCACTTCCCCTGGTCCCACCCCCTGGCCCCCAACTGCCAATCATTTGATAGTTTCCCAGCTTTGGCACAGTTTTTTCCCCATTCTAAAAGGTTGAAATGCCTCTCCTAAGGCTTAGTTACTGGCAGGAAGAGCTTTAAGCAAAAATATGCTGGCATATTTTTTTTGTAATTTACCCCCCACCTGTAATATGTGTTTGCATTTGGTTTGTGTTGTATGGGGGGACTCATTTGAATGTTAGGCTGTTTATTAGTATAAAAGGACTCACCTGATATTTTATTTATTTATTATATTTATACCCCGCCTTTTTTCCTGCAAGGAACCCAAGGCGGCTTACCGATGTAACTCTTCAGTAAAAGCTGTCTTTTGGTATCCTGTGTCTGGAGTGTTCTGTCTATGCCTGAGAACACCAAACATTACAACCCCCTTTGCCCCACCCCCTTTTGCCTTTGGCTCCACCCACCACTGGAATGCGCCCGCCCCCGAGAGCTTCTCCAAAGCTGAATTCGGCCCTCGGGTTATAAATGCTGAACAACATGAAGACTTCAGGTAGGAAATTGAAACAACCCAGATGTGAGTTAGAAAGGCAGAGAACAACGGATCTCCAAAATGCAAGGATTATACAAGGAGATTCCTTCTGGATCAGACCAAAATTCCATCTTGTACACCACTTTACTTTCCCCAGTGGCCAACCAGTCACCATCAGCAAGTCCGCAAACCAACCATGAAGGCACAAGGCAATAGACCATCTTCCATTGCATGTTCCCCAGCAACTGTTATACAGACATAATGACTCTGAAACATGGCGATCCCATTTGGCAATCATGATGAATAGCCATTGCTGGCCTTTCAGTGATTGACTGGTAAAATACAGCAGAAAACTGATATGCTCTTAATTTATCTGAATTGAATAAACCCGAAACCTTTGTAAGCCATTCCGACTTCTTAGGCTTTCCAGTGCTTTGCCATATCTCAGTCTTGCAGCAGATAAACTCATACAACAAAGGTCCTTGTGAATTTATGGGTAGCACTGTTTTAACATAATTAAGGAGAAACATCATAGGGTCTGGGTACAATTGACTGTGTTTCAAAGATCTCATTAAGGGCGTTTATCACCATTTCCCAGAGATCGGCAGCTCTTTCGTAAGTCCACCACCTGTAATAAAAAAATCCACTTCATTCACTGAGAGCAGGCAACTGACAACTACCATTAGGATTTCTATAAATCTTGTGCAACTTCCACAGTGACAAATGCCGGCGTGTTGCAATTTTAGAAGCTATATTCTCTAACGCTGCATGCTGTAGAGCATTCTGAGCCTTTAGTGAATTTTTTTAAAAAGCTAGACTTCATTTCAAATATTAGCCATGACTTGATTTAGATGGAGTTTCCCCCCCCCCTCCAATAAACTATGATATACTTCCATTAACTTTTTTTTTTTTATAAATAATTCTGTGAATACCATTCCTCCCCAACAAATCCATTTTTAACTAAATTAACTGCATCTCTGCTTTTGAGACATTCACTTTCACACAAGCTTAATCCAGTTTCAAACAGGTTTTGCTGATCACAGCTTGTCAAGGTTCCGCTACTGCAGGGACCCCTTGACCTGCCTTTGGAAGATCTCTGCCTCTTCTCAAAGCTTCTCCCATTCCAGGAGATCAAATCCTTTGCCTGTTTCCAGTAGCATGGGAATAGGCTTCAGGCATGGTGAATAAGTCACTCCAACATGGGTTAAACAACAACACTCTACTTATTATTATTATTATTATTAATATTTATTTATCACCCATCTGGCCGGCAACCAGCCACCCTGGGCGACGCACATACAATAAAATACATTTAAAACAATATAAAAATTTTAAAATCCTAACCCACCCCATATTCCCGCCTAAATAACCAGGTTTTTAATGAGCACCTGAATAACCAGGTTTTTAATATACTTATTACATTAGGGTATTTACACAATAGAGCAGTTATAATTTAAAAGCAAGTATGTATGATAAAATTAAATAGACAAATAACGCAAGGTTCTCTAACTTAACTTCAGTCTTAACTCTCTCCTCTGCAGTCAGTCTCTCTCTGGCTCTAGCTGACCACGCCCCACACAAATAAAGCCTTCCCAGGATTGGAAGGTTATAGCCATGTGACCTTGAACAGGAGAAATAATACTTAACTTCAGGCTTCGACTAATTTAGGGAAGTGTTTGGGCCTACAGGCTTCAACTAACCGAAGCCTGTGTAGGCCTCAATCCTTCACACAGCTGCCATCAAGGAATCTTGGGAACGGTAAGCTTGGGGCTGATGGATGGAGTCGGAAATGCTTTTCAGGCACTCCATAGCTCTCCCCCATAGAACGATGCCACAGCATTTTCAAGGTACATATGTTGTTAAATACGGGCCGGTGGCTCACACTGGCTCCGCTTGTCTGAGCGTGGGAAGCTAAGCAGGGTCAGGCCTGCAGGGTTATTCCTTGGATGGGAGACCCCCCTCCTCTAGTTTCCTGCATTGAGCAGGGGGTTGTGCTCGATAGCCTTGTGTAGGCCCCTGCCAACTCTATGAAATCTATGAAACTTCCTTGCATCGTGGGCAGTAGTAGGGTTGATCATTCTGCCGTGCCATCCTGTTTTTGTGCCTAATCCCCTGACACCTAGCTTACGGGGAGGGCTCATTCCCAGTGGTAGTAGTAGTAGTAAATTTTGAAGCGCAGGCGCTCATCGCGGTAGTCCCCTTGGCCACGCCCCCAAGGAAAGTTAAAAAAAAATAATAATGCAGGCAGCTGCCTTGATCCATGTCAACAAAACAGATTGAGCCATTTTAGTTTCCATCAGGAGCAGGTCTTTTGGAAAGCTGATGGGTCTTAATTGCCTATTCAAGACCAAGTCACCGCAAAATGCTTTGCGTCACTCACAACAGGGATCTCTCACGACGGCGATATACTGCTGCTGGGAAAATCCATCCCCCTGCCCACCTCCTGCTACTGTGAGGATTGCAGCAAAGCTCAGAGGGACCTGGGAAGTCTGAGGAAGGCTTGACTTGATGCCCAGGAGAAGGAGCGTATGGAACAGTGTTCTCCAACCTTGGGTCCCCAGATGTTTTTGGCCTACAACTCCCAGCATGCCCCAGCCAGCTACAACACTGTGGTAGTTGAAGCCATTGTTATGCTGGCTTACGCTGGCTCAGCTTGTCTGAGTGTGGAAAGCTAAGCCGGGTCAGGCCTGGTTATTACTTGGATGGGAGACCCCTCCTCTAGTTTCCTGCATTGAGCAGGGGGTTGGACTCGATGGCCTTGTAGGCTCCTTCCAACTCTATGATCTATGAATCCTTCTAATCACAAAGTCCGAGCGCTTTGACCCTGATTCCATTGCAACACTGCTCATCATTGCTCAGTCTCATCATTTCCAATTAAGAGTACTGCAAGTCGGTGGAGACTAGTGCGTTATGGGAGAGTGTTTGGAGTGTGGGGAGAGTTGGGAGTTAGGTTAGTTGGATTATTCGTGTCTTGTCAGGAGTTTTGAGAGAAATCAGTGCTTGTCTGAGGAGTGAAAGTATTTAGAGTTATAGGGACTTAGGTTAATTACAAAGTGTTTGGGGTAGGCAGGTTTATTTAAGTTATTTTCTGGAACTAAGATTTTGAGAATTAAAACAAACTCATTTTTATTTTGTTTGCTACCCAAATCCTACGTGTCAGCTTGGCGTTATTAACCTGCATTACTTTTAAATCTACACACCCCTTTGCAGTGCTTTTTTTCTGGAGAAAAAGGTACCGGAACTCTTGGATTATGTTTCCTCGGGAGTAGATGGCGATTAAATTGTAATGAAATTAATAGAATAAAAGGTGCTGGAACTTAGTTCTGGTGAGTTCCACCAGAAAAAAAGCCCTGCCCCTTTGTACCCACAGTATCAGAAATTTAAGCTTGATCCTTCATAACCAGTATTAATCTTTTCCCTCATTAGTAGGGGAAAGGTTTCATTTGACCCTCCCCTCAGGTTTTTAAGTGTTGATGCGATCCTCCCGCCACCCAACTCACGGTGTGCTCGGTGAGCGCTGCTGCCGCACCTGCCGCACCAGGCCAAAAGCGAGCGCCAGCCCAGATACTCGCCGGACTTCTGGATTCCCTCCGGAGCACTTTTTACATAGAAAATGGCACAGGATACTGTGGCGTAACCCTACAATTCAGTTCCCTGGTGTATGTCTGCATTAGTATGTTTAGTGTGCCTAGAATGCTGGACTGAGTGGGTGTGGTTTGTGATGTCATGGAAAGGGTGGGGGGAGGAGTATATAAGGAGTGTTTGAGTGATGTCAGAGAGAGTGAGTTGAGTGTTATGGGAGTGTGGAGTTAGGTTAGAGAGTTTTAGGTGGTTGGAGTTAGTGTGATATGGGAGAGTGTTTGTAGTGTGTGGGGAGAGTTGGAAGTTTGTGAGTTAGGTTAATTATAAAGTGTTTGGTGTAGGCAGGTTTATTTTTTGGAACTAAGCTTTTGAGAATTAAAATAAACTTACTTTTATTTTGTTTGCTACCCAAATCCTACGTGTCAGCTTGGCGTTATGAGCCTGCTTTACTTTTAAATCTACACACACACCTTTGTACCCACAGCATCATAAATTTAAAAATAGATCCTTAATATCCAGTATTAATCTTTTCCCTCATGAGTAGGGGAAAGGTTTCATTTGACCCGCCTCCCCTCATGTTTTTAAGTGTTGATGCTTGGCCTGAGAAGGGTTTATGCGCCTGGTCCTAAAGTGTAAGGGACCGTGTCGTCGCAGATATGTTAAAAGCGGCCGCAATTTACGCAACCTGCACAAACCGCAGCCGTTTTTAATGTCTCTTATGCCATTTTCTACGTAAAAAGCGCTCCGGAGGGAACGCGGAAGTCGCTTCCCCAGCTCGGCTCGGGAGAACACGAGTTGAGCCGGGGAAACAGGTAGGTGGGATGGAGTTCACCGGACTTCTGCCCCCCCCAAACAAAATCCTCACACATTCCCTAACCCTGCAGGGGTGCCGGCCCTCGGCAGGTGTCTGACCATGCCTACCCTGACTGGTTCTATATTGCCTGCATCTCGAGCCGCCACTTTATGTCTTATGATAAGTCTGCTGTAAAGGGCCGAGAGAAAGGTATTTGCTAAGTAACAGCCTCTTCTGTGGGCAGCTCACTCCAATATTTCCCCTGCAGTCTGAATTGCTAAGGACGCTTGCAGAAGGGAGAAGGGGGAACCAAAGGCTGGCATGTCGTTCAGAGCCGATTGACCCCTCTGCTGGTTTGGGTTTTCTTCTTCATTTCTCCTCCTCTCACTTGGGCCCACAATATTATGTTGGTGGCACCTTAATAACTAGCACACCAATTACATCTTCTCATTCCAGGCAAGGCATGATCAGCAGCGGTAGGAGCTGAACTCCTAGGCAACAGAGGAGCGGCTGCAATATAAAACTGAAATGAAAAAGCAGGAAAACCCAGCAGGGAAGGCTGCTCTGTCGGGCACCTTTTTGTTGCGTGATTGCAGTACCAGTGCTGTGACAGCAAGCACACACGGCGGGGTGGGACGGGGGCAGGCGGTTCTGTTCCAATGCTCCTTCCTCAGGAGGAATTTCCCATGGAATCGGTTTTGAAAGTCACCCCATATTTCTCCTACGTCTTAGGACACGCAAGGACTGTCGTGGGGGAGCATTCATACACATGTCTAGAACTGAGCTGCAGTTTCCTTGCCTGGAAGCTGTTGTGCTGGGGCTGACTCCTGAGTAGACATGCCTAGAACTGAGCTGTGGTTTGAATGGTTGGTGGGGAAATGTCCAAATCGGTACAAATTACATCTGGGCATGAGGCAGACGGGAAGAGGGCATAATACAGACTCCAGGGTTGCTTGACCGTGCCGACGCACATGTGTGCAAAGCGCAACCCACGTTGCAGATCTCAGTTACTATGTGAAGTGACATCAGCTCTTAGAGTAAAGACAGACATAAGAATGGTCCTAGAGGTTCCCTCACCCATGGTGTAAGCACCATTTCACAACTTGCCTTACGTAAATGCACAATATCAAGTGGGGTTCTAGACTGGCAAATGGCTTCTCGAGCCAAAGAAGTGCGTCATGGAATCATAATTGGAAGGGACCTCAAAGGTCATCTAGTCAAGCCCCAGGAAAACCAGAATGGTAGCACCTCTGATGGGTGACCATCCAGCATCTTCTTGAAAACCTCCAACAAGGGAGATTCCACCATCTTCTGAGGCAATATGTCCCATTGTCAAACAGCTTGTACCATCAGGAAGTACTTCTATTGTTCAGTCAATATTTCTTGTAATTTGAACCCATTGGTTTGGGTCCTGCCCTCTGGAGCAACAAGAAACAAGTTTCCTCCATCATCTATGTGACAACCCTTCAAATATTTGAAGATGGTTGTGCTGGGAATTGTAGGCCTTTTTTTCCTGTCTAAACATGCATAGGATTGCAGCCTTAAGGTGCAATCCTATGCAAGTTTAGACAGAAAAAAGGCCTACAACTCCCAGCATGCCCCAGCCAGCTATGCTATGCTGGCTGGGGCATGCTGAGAGTTGTAGGCCCTTTTTCTGTCTAAACTTGCATAGAAGTGTGTCCTCAATCATCTTTTCCCTCAGTCTCTACCCTTGGTTTTGCCTTGCTGTTTGTGCACTAAGCAGGACATCAACCCTTCTTTTTTCAAGCAATACATAAGCATTTATGAATATATATGGTCATCCTTAACTGTACTCCCCACCCCCAGCCCAATCAGAAACATTTAAAAATCAGTTGCAAAACTGCCACAGGGCTTGTTGTATCAATGTTTGTGTGCATCAATTCTTATTTATAAAACATTTAATATTACTATAAGTACAGGATGGTGGTGTATTGGTAACGTCATTGATACTATCCAATAGGCAGCTCTTCCTCCATTCAAACTTGGCCATTCCCCCCTCCTGCTTTTCAGGTTAGCAAGGCAACCAAGCAGACTGATTAACTACTAGGCAAGAAGGAATCTTCATGTGGTTGCACTGTCACATCAGGATTTATTTTCATACCATGATTTAATAAATGCACATGTGTGCACCTCAGTAACCTTTAAGGGGGGGGGAAGTGAACTGAAAATTGCAGCAAAATATACATGCACAGTGGTCTGAACTAGGGAAGTGTGTGAGGAATTTGTTGGGTGTGTGTGTGAAAACCTGGCAGATTTTCCTGACTTTCTGGATTCCATCCCATTTTCCCCATGCTGGTGCTGACTCAATCTGACACAAGTTGAGCCAGCATGCGGAATTCCACTTTTAAAACGGGCCATGATTTGCACGAGTCTATTAAAAAATAACCAAAAAAAGCTCAGAAAATTTGTACAAATAGTGGAGCCCAAAATATGTGCACATCTCAAAGTTGTGCACACAGTTGTGCACCTCATTGCTAAAACAAAAACGAAAACCCACCAGCAATAGAATCATAAACAAGTGAACGCAATAAACATTATCCGTTGGAACAAATACATTACCGAAAGAAATCAGATATTGTACTGCATAATATTGGTGGGAAGAATGGGGGACGGGGGGACAGAAGAGACTAAAAAACCACGACCCTGTTTGCACAAGTCATGGGAACTGAAAAATAATAACTGAAAATAATTTAAAATGTGTCTATTTGATGTGCGCAAATCACAAAACCCTAGCAGAAAACTGTACTGCCGATGCCAAACTAGAAAAAATTGACAATGACAAGTTCTTTGAGAAGTAGGGAATAGGGCAGTGTTCTCCAACCTTGGGTCCCCAGATGTTTTTGGCCTACAACTCCCAGCATGACCCAGCCAGCTATGCTATGCTGGGGCATACTGGGAGTTGTAGGCCAAAAACATCTGGGGACCCAAGGTTGGAGAACACTGGAATAGGGGGAGCTAAGGATGGAGTAGTGAGAAGATGAAACTGACAAGGATTATTACCAAGAGAATATGCTGCGCCTGGGGTTACATAACAGACTTGCAAATGGCAATACAATATTAAAGACAGTACAAATCCATTTATGCAAATTTAAAGATTCAGACCGCATTTGCACAAAACACCTGATTTGTGGAAATCACCTTCTGCACAAATGGCACTACAAATATGCAGGTCTTGGTTCTCAATTTGGGCAACTATCTTGCACACATTTCCGGGAAACAAAACCCTCAGCATGGCCCATTTCCAATCACCAGATCGGAAATGCTGGCAAAGTGTGTCGGGCTCAAACATAATGGATTTCACACTCGAGTCTAGTCTTAACAAATCTAGAAATCAAAAATGGAAAAAAATAAGAATGATGGATTTGTGTATGCATCAGTGCCATTCTGCAAACAAGATCAGGTAATATGGAACCCCAACCTCAAGGGGGTCCAACACCAAGAGAAAAGTTCAGATAGGGAAAAATTTAAATGCAGCCCTAACTTCGATAAGAACCTCAAAGCCACAGGTCTTCTTACCAGCAGAACAAGAATGACTGGTCCTTGATAGATGTAGTCTATGTACTTTCCTGGTTCCTTTCCAAACCAGCATCTGTAAATAGAAAGTGATTTATTAAGCTGGTGCAGATCCCATACATAAAGAAAACTATAATAAGACTGTTGTGCCTTTAGGAATTATACACAATTATGCTTCTGAATTACAGAGAGTGACTGTTTTGCTTTTCAGCTTAATTATGCATATGAAATGAAATTGATGGAGCTGCTTTTCTCTCATCAAAGATATTTTGTTTGATGGAAATGGTAAGTGGCTGATTTGTGGTTGTTATCATTTTTAATTATTGGTTCTATATTAGTTTCCCGAGTGCTAATTAAAGTCTACCCCCCCCCCCACGCTCATCTTTATAACAATCCCAAGAGTTAGGACAAAGCTGTTTTGTTATCATGGCTGGTTCACCTGTAAAACATTCTTCACTTGATGACTAGAGAGCATCATCAAGTGAGGATTTGCACATGTGAATGGGGCCTCAGAGATAGAACTTTCCAGTCACCTTGCACGGTGTTTTTCATTGGGGTTAAGGCATGGACCCAGGTGAAAGAAAAGGGCTCACCTGTCACTAAGCCTGAGAGCCCTGGGCATGAGACCTCAGCCCTGGAGCCCAATTCTGTTCACCACCCCAAAGGCTTCTCCTCTGTTGATCTCACTTGCCAATGCAGACAATGGCCCTGGTGGCCTGCCTTACCACATTCCTAGTAGGACTAGCCCCGAACCGGATGAGAGCCCAGAGGAAGATGAGGGCCGTATTTCTGGCCCTAGTACTAATGGAAAGAGCAGAACCTCTTTCAGCCCAAGGGCTAAATTCCATTTAGGATAAGTTCTCAGGGGCCACCACCCA